>CM033625.1:31379062-31979062 GCA_019453435.1 Rhinogobius similis
CAGCAGTCTAAGCAGGGAGGCCCAGACTTCCCTGTCCACACACACTTCCTGCCGCTCTTCCGGTGGGATCCCAAGGTGTTCCCTGGGCAGTCGAGAGACAAAAGTCCTCTCAGCGTGTCCTCGGTCTTCCTGGGGCCGCCTCCCGGTGGGACATGCCCGAACACCTTCCGAGGGAGGCGTCCAGGAGGCATCCGGAGCAGATGCCCGAGCCACCTCAACTGGCTCCTCTCGACGTGGAGGAGCAGCAGCTCTACTCCGAGCTCCTCCCGTGTGACTGAGCTCCTCACCCTATCTCTAAGGGAGCGCTCAGCCACCCGGCGGAGGAAGCTCATTTCGACCGCTTGTATCCGCGATCTCGTCGTTTCGGTCATTATCAACTCATGAGCATAGGTGAGGGTAGGAACGTAGATTGACCGGTAAATCGAGAGCTTCGTCTTTCGACTCAGCTCTCTCTTTACCACAACGGTCCGATACGCCTGTCAATCTCATTCTCCATCTTTCCCTCACTCGTGAACAAGACCCCGAGATACTTGAACTCCTCCACTTGAGGCAAGGACTCTCCACCCACCCGGAGAGGGCAAGCCACGTTTTTCCGGTTGAGAACCATGGCCTCGGATTTGGAGGTGCTGATTTTCATCCCAGCTGCTTCACACTCGACTGCAAACCGTCCCAGCGCATGCTGCAGGTCTTGGTTTGATAGAGCCATCAAGACCACGTCATCTGCAAACAGCAGAGATGAGATCCTGTGGTTCCAAAACCGGACCCCCTCCACGCCCTGACTGCGCCTAGAAATTCTGTCCATAAAAATAATGAACAGAACCGGTGACAAAGGGCAGCCCTGGTGGAGTCCAACATGCACTGGGAACAGGTCTGACTTACTGCAGGCAATGCAAACACAGCTCCTGCTCCGGTCCCTGTATGACCGGAGCAGGAGCAAAGGGCCCTTAGCAAATGGCCCAGGACCTCATAATACCGGAGAACGCCTCACAATGCGCCCCGGGGTAAAAGGTAGAAAGCCTTCAACAGATACTAAAAGCACAAGAGGACTTGTTGTGCAAACTCCCATGAACCCTCGAGCACCCGATGGAGAGTAGAGAGCTGGTCCAGTGTTCCACGACCGGGACGAAAACCACACTGCTCCTCCTGAATCCGAGGTTCGATTATCGGTCGGATTCTCCTCTCCAGTACCCTGGAATAGACCTTACCGGGGAGGCTGAGAAGTGTGATTCCCCTTTAATTGGAACACACTCTCCGGTTCCCCTTCTTAAACAGAAGATCCACCACCTCAGTCTGCCAGTCCAAAGGTACCGTCCCAGACCGCCACGCGATGTTGCAGAGACGTGTCAGCCAAGTCAGTCCCACAACATCCAGAGACTTAAGATACTCAGGACGGATCTCATCCACCCCCGGAGCATTGCCACCAAGGAGCTTGCCAACAACCTCAGTGACTTCAGCCAGGGTTATGGACGAGTCTGCCTCCGAGACCTCAGTATCTGCTTCCTCCTCGGAAGACGCGACAGTGGGATTGAGGAGATCCTCAAAGTATTCCTTCCACCATCCGACAACATCCCCAGTCAAGGTCAACAGCTCTCCACCCGCACTGTGAACGGTGTTGGTGGAGCACTGCTTCCCCCTCCTGAGACGACGGACGGTTTGCCAGAATTTCTTTGAGGCCGACCGATAGTCCTCCTCCGTGGCCTCTCCAAACTCCTCCCAGCCCCGAATTTGCCTCTGCAACAGCCAGGGCTGCAGTGCGCTCTGCCTGCCTGTACCTGTCAGGTGCTTCAGGAGTCCCACAAGCCAACAAGGCCTGATTGGACTCCTTCTTCAGCCTGACGGCATCCCTTACTTCCGGTGTCCACCACCGGGTTCGGGGATTGCCACCTCGACAGGCACCAGAGACCTTGCGACCACAGCTTCGAGCCGCCGCATCGACAATGGAGGTGGAGAACATGGTCCACTCGGACTCAATGTTCCCAGCCTCCCCCGGGATCTGGGAGAAGTTCTCCCGGAGGTGTGAGTTGAAGACCCTGCTGACAGAGGGCTCTGCCAGACGTTCCCAGCAGACCCTCACAATACGCTTGGGCCTGCCAAGTCTGGCCGGCTTCCTCCCCCGCCAGCGGATCCAACTCACCACCAGATGGTGATCGGTTGACAGCTACGCCCCTCTCTTCACCCGAGTGTCCAAGACACGCGGCCAAAGGTCAGATGACACGACAACAAAGTCGATCATCGACCTTCGGTCCTGGTGCCACGTGCACTGATGGACACCCTTGTGCTTGAACATGGTGTTCGTTATGGACAAACTGTGACTAGCACAGAAGTCCAATAACTGAACACCACTCAGGTTCAGATTGGGGGGAACGTTCCTCCCGATTACCCCTCTCCAGGTGTCACTGTCGTTGCCCACGTGGGCGTTGAAATCCCCCAGTAGAACAACGGAGTCCCTAGGCGGTGCACTGTCCAGTACCCCTCCCAGGGACTCCAAGAAGGCCTGGTACTCTGCACTGCTGTTCGGCCCGTAGGCCGCCACAACAGTGAGAGACCTGTCCCCCACCCGAAGGCGGAGGGACGCGACCCTCTTGTTCACCGGGGTAAATTCCAACACGTGACGGCTGAGCTGAGGGGCTACGAGCAAGCCCACACCAGCCCGCCGCCTCTCCCCGTGAGCAACGCCAGAGAAATGGAGAGTCCAGCCCCTCTCGAAGAGACGGGTTCCAGAGCCCAGGCTGTGCGTGGAGGTGAGGCCGACCTGTGGGCCCACAGGAGGTCGGACCCACGTCGTCCTTTTGGGCTGAGCCCGGCCGGGTCCCATGGGCAAAGGCCCGGCCACCAGGCGCTCGCATACGAGCCCCAACCCCAGGCCTGGCTCCAGGGTGGGGCCCCGGCTGCGCCATACCGGACAACGTCACGATCCTTGATATTGAACTGTCCATAGGGGTTTGTGGAACTGCACTTAGTCTGACCCAGGACCTGTCTGCCATGGGAGACATAATGCCCCAGGCAACATAGCTCCTGGGATCATTCAGGCACGCAAACTCCCCCACCACGATAAGGTGGCAGTTCGAGGGAGATAGCTGTTTTTGTGTTTGGTTTTTTATGATTTTTGTCATTCTAATTACATACTTTACATTACTTTTCTTAAATTACTACTTTGTACTTTTAGTTGAATTATACTATTTTGAAGTAAGGGTCCACTTACATGTTCTACAGTATATTCTACAGTATGTTCACTTCCATAAAGCTGTACTTGACATTTTTAGCTTAGTCACTACTCCAAAACACAAGAAAAAACTAAAAATGAAACATCTCACTTGTGATTTATAACAGATTATCTAAAAGCCTAAATACAGAATGACTGCCTGTCTTTTCGTTGCATGTGATTTCCTGTAAATGCAGAGTTTCCTCTGTCTTCTGTTAAATATTTAAGTAGTGAGAAGAAAGCAAGGCAGCAGCTTTATACTCACGGACCACTCCCTCACTCTTGCAGAACACTTTACTTTCACTTTTGTTTTGAGTGGACTGCAGGGGTGGGTCTCTGCAGCACGAGAGTCAAAGATTTATTTCAAGTTAAACATTAATTCAGAATAAATAAAACCCATGTAGAAGTAAGGTGAATTCAAATTTTCAAGACTGAGGATTACTTCGTCCTGTTTTTAATTGAATTCTCTTTCTTTTTTTTTATTAAGTTTGTGTCTATCCCTTGAAAATAGCTGTTTTTGTGTTTGGTTTTTTATGATTTTTGTCCTTCTAATTACATTAACTTTAAATTATGTTCAGACTGTATACCCTTACTCAGAGTAGATTCCCCAAGTGACTTTTTTTTTTTTTTTTTAACTTTTCTTAAATTACTACTTTTAGTGCTTTTAGTTGAATTATACTATTTTGAAGTAAGGGTCCTCTTACATGTTCTACAGTATATTCTACAGTATGTTCACTTCCATAAAGTTGTACTTGACATTTTTATCTTAGTCACTACTCCAAAAGAAAAGAAAAAACTAAAAATGAAACATCTCACTTGTGATTTATAGCAGATTATCTAAAAGCCTAAATACAGCCTATCTTTTCGTTGCATGTGATTTCCTGTAAATGCAGAGTTTCCTCTCGGAGCCCAGTGGGAGGGGTCTCTCTATATAAAGACTCACACTAGAGAGAAAGTGTGCAGTGAAGCTCAGAGCACAGTCATCCTGTTTATCAGCCAAAGGATTCATTCAAGGTAAGGGACATTTTACTGTAATGTGGACGTTCATTTAGCTGTGTCGTTTAGATAAATCAGCAACAACTAACACAAACTAAAACTTAACCTGGAAAATGGTTGTTCATGATTGTTTTTTATTATTGCATGTTGTTTTATTATGTTCTCTCTTTTATCAGCAAGCAACATGTCCAACGCACAATGGAAGAATTTAGAGGGTGCTCACCCTGTAAGTAACATTGTACATTGTTATTACAGTGATGTCATTATTATTAGTACACAGGACACTTCATGTACAGAACCACAATACACTGTGAAACAACAACCCTTAACCTCCAGAGATTCTTCATCCAGATGATTATCTGTTTGCAAATACTGTGAAGGTTTTGGACAATGCTTAGTGTTTAGATCTGATCAAACCTGACTGTAGCTGCACTCATGGAGACTTCAACAGAGAGATCATTAATGACATGGATTCTAAATAGACAAAAGCTGTATATTTTATGCAATATTTTCTTTTGTTCTTTTGGATGTTGCCTTTTCACCAGGTACCACTCTGAGTCACACAACTTTCATTTATTTCCTTTAGGAGTCACTTTTCAATTCATTTGTCTTTGTCTCATTATTTTATGTTTCAGCCACAAGAGGAAACAGGTCAAACCGAAAAACTCCTCCAGGAGCTGAAGACTCTGGATCCCAATGCAGAACTCTATAACTGTATGAATATCATCACACTTTAATTTATTGCTTTTGAATGATTAACGTGGTTTCCTATAAAAGAGCACCACTTTTATTTATTTGTGTCTTTAAACTGTTGCTACATGTACCAAAAAGTGTGTATATTTGGCAATTTAGGCTTCAAACTGCAAAGAATTTGAGCTCTTGAGGAAGCATGTGTGTATTTTTCCTCTTAACTTAAAAATAAATGTAAAACAAACAGTAAAACAAAAAGCTCTTTTAATCCCATGTCATGTTTCACACTATAAAATAATACAACTACAGTGTGAAAGTATAACAGTGCTCTGATTAGACAAAGTAACAGAATACGATACAAAATACTTTTGAATGCAAGTATTCTGTTCCTAATTTTCAAAATATTCTTCTTAACACATGCCTCAAGTGTTATTCTAACTCCTCTGTGTGTCCAGCAGAGGTCAGATCTGGAAAGTAAAACAGACTCAAAGAGAAAATTAACAGATAGTTTAACAGAATAAGCAACAGAAGATGTGTGACTTAATAAAAAGGTTAAAACTGTAATATTGTTGTAATATCATTGTTTCTTCTCTTACAGATGCAATAACAGTTGCAGAGGACTACAAACAGAACCCAACCATGCCTCGTGATAATCTGAATAATCTGATAAAAGCCTTTAACAGAAAATTAAAAGACCATCAAGCAAAAAGTAAAAATTTGTAATTAATCAGACCTAAACTCTACCTTGAGTAAACATGTGTAACTGGATTTTGGCTCAATAGTTCGATCCAATTCCAAGTAATACTATGGTAAATATCATAATATCATTCTAAAATTAATTGAAACGCCTCAGCTCGGAACAGTTTATACTCTGGTTATATCATTATTGCCTTTAACCTTGAACTAATACGAAAAGAAAATATAAATATAAAGATATATATTTTATTGTATTGATATTTTTGCACAAGCATCTTTTGTCACCTCTTTCAATATATATAAATATATATATATATAGATATATATATATATATAAATATATATATATATATATAGATAGATATATAGATATATAAAAAAATATATATATATATATATAAAAGGAATGTAGGAAAATATGTGTTTTCAATGAAAGATATATATATATGTGTGTGTATATATATATATATATATATATATATATATATATATATATATATATATATATTTCGTATCGATCCATCCATCACTATTCCATAATGATAACACACACACTTTTTTCTTGTTACAGTTGTGAATAATGATGAAAGAAAATCTCCTTTTTCCAGGTTCAAATTGGTCTCTTTTTCCCTCATTAAGCCTACCTTCACGGCAATCCAACAAGGCCAAAGTGTATCCTGTGGTCACGGCTCAGACGTTTGGAGCTGATAAAGAGATTCTGAAGAGAATCAGTGTGGAAGAATGTAGAACCCCAACAGACTGTGACGTGGTCGTGGTCTTCTGTCCAGTCACGTCTCGTGTGGGGTCAGACGTGGACGACGCCATGAGGAAGATCCCAGGTAAATATGCTTCAGTACGTTGGGACAAATTAGCCTCCAGATTACATCCATAGCTTTCATTGACACATATTTTCCTACATTCCTTAAAGTGCAGGTTACACGTCTCAGAATGAGACCCAACTCATTCTGGTGCAACGTATTTCATTTTGGTAGAAACATCTGCAAAATATAAAACAAAAGCTCAATGCAGGAGATCGTTTGATGCATGACTCTGCTGCACTTAAGGTACTTCTTCTGCCCGGCATCAGCAATAGTTGGCGAAAGTACCAGGCTGCCTCTACTGGTGACATTGAGTATTGCACTTTAAAAACACTCCTCAATATGAAGTGAACAGTAGTTATATTTCTCATTTTTAAGCCCAGTTAAATACAATCATGGGGGCAACTATTTTATCTTCTCAAACTTGCGGCCAGCGGGACAAATGCGGCCCTCAGGGTGATTTCTGGTGGCAGTAAGGGAGGGGCCATGTAGGTACTAATGCTGCAGTGCATTATGGTAGCTGCAGTTTTAACAGGTTCTATAAAATGTATTGGTGTACCATTTATAATACAAATTAAAAATCATCTCAGGGGCCACTAGAAATTGCCTTAAATGTGTCACTTGATGTAAATTGTTTCAATGGTACGTTGCCTTTTGATGACATCACGTAAGGATTCCGTTTTAGAACTCAGCACTACTTCCTGTCATTTTAAACTTTTATTTTTTCTAAGTCATGATTAGAAAAACATGAGAACCTTCATAAATAGACTTGGCATAATGAGAATGGTCCACGAGGGCCTGTTTTTCCTTAATTGGGTGACTAAAATGAGCCTCATTTCAAACTGAAGCTGTTTCTGAACCTTTGGAGCACAAACTATTGGCTGGACTCTCTGTGAAGCTGAGACTCTGTAGTTTTGATCTCTGGTGTCTGATTTACTCTAATTACACTTTGAAACAAGGTCAGAGGAATATCACATGTTCAATCCTGCCAACATTTACTTTTAGATCTACAAACTAGATTAAGGGACTTGTAATTTTTTTTGTGTGTGTGTTTGTGTTTGGAGAACAAATTGACCCTGATTCATTCCAGAATGACTGATTTGACTTACAATTAGTGGGTTACAGCTTTATTTTTAATTAAAGATTTTAAGATGCCCAGCAGCTCTTGATAGTTTCCTTTTACACTGCAAAAATAATATTTAGGTGAGTTAAAAGGACTTAAATTAAGAACGTATTATGTTGATTTGAGTAAAAGTAAAATGATCTACCAATGGATCAAGATATTTTCAAGCAAAATTAGACTTTTTCAGATTTCAGATTTTTTTTTTTTTTTTAGATTTTACCAGCAGAGTTGTCATTTCTCTTTTTTAAGGACAAAAGGTTCCTATAATAGATAAGATAAGTCAAATCCACTGAAATCTACATATCTATAATATGTATCTGTAATTGAAGTAATTTTAATTTACCAATTCATTTTTGCAGAGTACCAGATGGAGGACAAAAAAGAATAAATTAAAGATTAGACCTAACACATCACAGCAGTATCTCATCAATATACCTTTATATATACAATATAAATGCCAGATTACTCAAATGTGCAGCTTCATTTTTACAGGACTTTATAACACATGACACAAATGCAGAGTAACATCATAAAAGGGACACATTTAAGTTAGCGTTTGGTCTTTGTTTTAGTTGAAGGTGTTTTTCTAATTTGAGTGTTTGTTTTTAGGTGAAGCAAAGGAGAAAAATGTGATTCTGGTGGTGATGCATCATTTAAGAGACGATAATTCTCTGTCAAATGCCCAGCTGAACCATGGACATCAGAACGTCATTAAAGATGTTCATGTTTTTTACCATGAAACCAAGAAAGGGTTAATAACATCCGCAAGAAATGACGAGGCCATACAAGACCTCAAAGACTTTTGCAAGACTTTAGCAACATAATAATTCAATCTTATGTGAATACTTGTGCTTCAACTATAAATGTTATGATACAAATACAAAATATACACTTCATGTGAAATATGAATAAACTAGCAATTCTACACTCAGTTACACTCAGTTTGGTTTGGACGAGTTATAACATAGGCTAGACGAGCGGCCATCTTGGGAACAAAAACCACAGTTGTTTTCCTAATAATGCATTAAACTACCTGTGTCTGTCAGTATACTAGTAGTAAAGTGAGTATTCACCTTAAACTGCACTGGTTTGTATTTTATGCAGAATTAAACTGTTTGTGTCGATGTACAACAAAAACTTCGTTATTGTGTTTAACTATTTAATTGCTGGGTTTCAGATGACATCACAGCACTCTGTCGGCTAATAGTATTTAATACAAATGAGGGGCAGCTAAAATAAACATGGGTAAAATGCTTATTTTTGTTGTAATACAGTAAGATATTGGATCTTGTTACTAATAGAAATGATCAGGTTGAAATTTTGTGAATTTACATTTTTTGAATTTCATGCCAAAGTTCAACATAATCAACTGGAAAAACTTGCTCTTGGCCCCATCTGGGAGTATGAAATTGTCACATTCTAGAATCTGAAAGCCACCAGTAGAAGAATGTATTATTTGAAATTAGAAATATGTTTCAAAACTGTTTCACATACCTTTGGTAGAACACGGGCATTTGAAGATGTACAAATATGATTAACTAATTAACTTACCTAAGTATTTAATAGAAAAATTAAAAATGCTTTAATTAATTAATTGATTGTTGACACTCAAAGCATTTTGCTTTACAGCATTATTCATTCACTCCACACTTGATGGTGGTTGGATACTATAGTAGCCACAGCTGCCCTGGGGCATACTGTTGGAAGCGAGGCTGTCAATCTGCACCATTGGCTCAGACTTCCACTGAACCCTCACACCAGAGTCACACAAGGCTGAGGGAGTTCTTTATTTTCCCTAAAGTTTGGGGGCCCAAGATAATTGTGGCCTGTTGCCCAATGGTAGGTCCGCCACTGAACCAAGCTCAAACTGAGTTCTTTATTTTCCAGCCCAGCAGTAAGAACTGGACATTGGTTACTACAGCTTACCATGGCAATGACCTCTAGCCTTTTTTCATTATACTTTGGGTAAAAGCATAAAAAGACCCGTATAATAAGGGCTGGAGAAAACGTAGTTTCTCTTACCGTGGCAGTTGTGGCGGCCATCTTGCAAGTGTAGAAAGAGCAACATTCTAATCATAGAGTAAGTGTTTAAATTCACATATAATGGTATATCAATATTATACTAACTAATAATGCAGAGAACTCTTCCTGTGTCTATCAGGGATTATTTTCTCTGAATTATGAAAATGAATCATTTTAAATCTGGATACATTAGCGACACAGCCACTGTTTATTTCATAATTATTACTAATAAAACCTATGATTTTTTTCACACTAGTTTGGTAGAACATGAGTGTTAAACAAAGTAAAAACACACAAAAGTTCAATTATCAAAGTATTTATTACAAAATTATAATAAAAAATGTGTTTGTGTGTGTTCTTTAGTAGCATTTGAAAACACAAGATGGTTGCCGGAGCTGGATGTTGGTTACTATGGGTTTCCATGGTGACGTTCTCTCTGGCTCTTATTATAAGTCAGAGGGTAAAAGTTCTCAACATATCACCAACAAACAGGAAGCTGAAACCCATAATGTGGCTGTTTATTTTAATGTCGTGTTCTGACAAGCCACATGGGGGCAGTAGAGCTTCCTTCTGTAAAGACAGCAGCCAGTCCCAAATGTAAATGAGTTTTAGGTTTATCATAGTTCAGTCTTTCATGTTAGTATGCAAGATATTATCATTCGGACCAAGACGATAATGTTGACCATATACAGTATATATATATATATATTGATCAGCTGAAGTTTTTAAGTCTATCAATTTGTCAATGTATTCTTTGTGCCTCAGCTTTGTGAGATCCATTTCCTTCACTTACACTGCTGACCGACCTGTCCATTAAAGCCTACATTATACATTTATTTGTACATTTCATGGTCATCAATATTTCATGTCTTTGTTTTTTGCATTTTACTACATGCACATCAGATCATGTCTAAACTCTTGAGTTTTTGAG
Organism: Rhinogobius similis; assembly: GCA_019453435.1. Lineage (NCBI taxonomy): Eukaryota > Metazoa > Chordata > Actinopteri > Gobiiformes > Gobiidae > Rhinogobius > Rhinogobius similis. The sequence goes on from CM033625.1 coordinate 31,389,541, forward strand.
CATGGACATGATTATTCAAATGTCTTTCTGCAGGGCTGGGTGGTCAAAGAATGTATTCATTATGTATCTGTTTGTTTTGCATAGATTTGTTGAGATATTTTATATTATTTACAATACAATGCAGGTGAAACAGGAAGAAATGCACTTTAAAAATACCCTAAATTGCACACTTTTAGTTTAGTTTACTCAAATGCGATGAATCTGATGGAGAATTGTAAGATAATTTTGATGACTAATTTGAATGTATAGTATTTTAACTTTATATAATTGAAAAAAGATTCACATATTCAAAGTTGCCACATTTCTGGAAGTCAAAACACTCGATTTCAAGACAAATCCTCTAAAATACTTTAAGTACAATTTGAGAAACTACCTTTAAACTACAGTTTTCCATTAAAAATCTGTTTGAGTTGAGCTCAAAGGTTTATCCCACACTAAATAAACAAATTAGGAGACGAGAAATGGTCTTTCTCAACCGAGTAAAGTTCAGGGTTTGGGGATATTTATAAAAGCCCAGACAGCTCTCCTCTCAGGCTGGGTTCACGGCTCGCGTCGGTCAACATGTTTCATTGCCGGTTGCCCAGTGGCCGCGTGGTTGCTACACTGACCCGGGAGAGCACCCTCTTTTTGGTACCAGGCCAGCTTTTCATTGCTTAGATGCTGATGGTCTCTTGCCGTTTTTATTTGGGTCTAATTTGTTTGTTTCGTTTACTTTGATTCATTCGTGTGACCTAATCTGCAGAGATGCAGAGATACTGCAGAGTAGCGCGTGATTTTATTAATTGTGTGGTTTCTTTTGTTGCTCCAGGGGTCTGGTTCGAGCGCGGTTGCCCACCAGGTGGGGGGTTGGTGGTAGAATTTCTCACTTCAGCTCCATCACTCCTCGTGTGTTGTGGTATTTTCTGCACTCCCTTCACATTTTGCATGTTTTATTTTTGACTATGATTTGCCGTGTTTGTGTGTGTGTGCGCGTGTGTTGCACGGACTGTAGTGAGTACTCTGTCCCAAAAACATTAGTGGCCTCTACCGCGTGCACCTGTGGCCGGCTAGCCCTGAGCAGTGTCTTTTAAAACTCATTACGAATCTTCTTCCCTGACTTGTTTTTAGAATTAACTAGTCTATAATAAAATGCAATTTTAAAGTATTTTCTATCCTTTTATGACGTGCATACCTTTATTGTTTGTGTTTTGTTTGTTTTTTAAATAAACTGTTAAACTTAACTTATATTGATTCTGTCTCTTTTAACCATTCACTGCATCCTGTTATATTGGTCTAAATTGTTTTAATTGAAAAGTTCTAATACCATAGATCTAGAATTGCCTCTCGGTTACAAAGATGCAAATAAACTAGTGCTTTGCGCTAAATGTATATAGAGAGAAGTGAGGTAACATATTGTTAGGCTAAAATAAATATTAATATTCATAATTCAAAACTGCAATTATTTGTCAATTTAAGGACTTTAATCAGCACCGATTACATTATTTGTTATAATTGTGCTCTTTCCAGAGTCACAATATGACGGCCACTATTGCCCCGGCAACAATATGTAAATCCCTCTAGCTTTCTTTATACAACTGTGGTGTTAGAGCCACTGTCTACAGTTTACCGTAAACACTGCATAATGGCGCACGGGAGTCGTGATACTTCCTAAATCACCGCTCTGTAAATAATGCCGTTTCTTTCTACAAACCTTAGACGTTTTATATAAGTCCTTTGTACAATCAATGATTCAAACGTGGGTGAGTTTAATGGAGTAGAATGTGTTGTGAATTAGAGTCTAAATTGTGTCCCCAGGAGCAAGCTGAGCAACAAATTGTCCATTATTGTACAGGCTAAGTAACTTTATTCAATCTTTAATAAAAAAAAAATAAATAAAAACAAGAATTCACTAACACTTAAAATTGCAAAATCAAAACTTACTAAAGTGCACATAAATAGCTGATGCAATATGATAAGGTAGTAATAATAATAATAATAATAAAGGTCCAGCTTAGTACAAAGTATACACAACCTGTTACCTGGTCCAGTTATGTGTGAGGAATGATTGTTTATTTCAGTAGAAGCAATCAACAGTAGCATGTATTGTTTTGTTAAGCCACTAGAGGGCAGCAACAATTACTTCCTCACTGGGAAAGCTTTGTGCTGCATTAGATGTGAGAATTTTCTGAAATGTACCTCTACTTTTACATCATTTATGAGGGTGTTTACATGGTCTTTCACCTTGTGTGCATCAGACAGTGAACATGGCATTTATTCTTTGTTCTGTTTATTAGATGTCATGATAACATTATATTTTCACATAGTACTTAAAATATATATGACAGGTTCTCAAAATGTTCTAATTATGACTTAGTTTGGTTAGAGGGGACCTGTGGTAAATCCCTCTGTGATGTCGTCAAAAAGCGATGTGCCATTGCAGAGACAGTTAATACTCATCTGACAGTTTAAACAGTCATTCAACAAAATAAAGGTGTTATCAAGTATTATTATTTGTCAAATCATAACTAATTTATGTAATTTATGTGGATTTAGGCCCTTGTTTTCAAAATGGTTGCTAGGTAACAATTGTGGAATTACCTCTAGGTCATATTTGCTGCTCATGTTCAACCAGGAAGTAACATTATAAATATGACGAAAACTTTCAAACTGTGAACAAATAGGTAAAACATTTAATAAAATCTTACATAGACTTCAGTCAGTTGTAACAATGTTTTAATTCAACACAAAACACTTAAAGCAGTAATGTACATAATGTATTTTGTGTTAAGCTCTGTTCCCTCAGTGCAATAAAAGAAGAATATTGTGAACTTTATAATGAATCAAGGAAGTCGTCAGCGAAGTTCAGCATGTATTTGAGAGCGGTCAGGATCAGTGTGTCCATGTCCTCCTCATTATCAAGCTGGCTGCTGTAGTTCTGCACAGGGAAAATGCAGTTCATGGGGATTCCCACTGTTGCACTGAACTCGCCCATCTGCAAGAAAACATGTAGAGACATCATACGGAGCTCATCCTGGTGTCTACATGGGGGATGTAGGAATACATTATAAAAGTAATATTATTGTTAAAGGTGCACTGTAAGGGTTCACCACCTGCTTCTCTCCATGGAATTGTTTAAATGTATCTATCTACATCGAAACAAGCAGGTAAGACAAGAGAACCTGTGAAATTCCTGTGTATAAGTGCATAAGCAAACAAGAGGCAACAGTGGGACCAGTACACACCTTCTGTTTCAGGTACTTGCTCCTGAAGACATTCTTTACATCTTTTTGGACCTCTTCACACATTAGATCAATGTATGTGGCAATGACCACCTGAGGAATTCCTGCAGACACCACAGCAGCTTTAGACTCATGTAAATACAAATGTTCTATTCTGTAGGTGACAAGTTCAGCAGTAATGATATCTGGTGTAAGGAGGGATTCGCTCAAAGAAAACATTACTTAGTCACTGTAAAAGGCATCATACAGTCATACATCATACAGCAAGAACAAAATAAACTGCACTTGCTTGTTGCTTTCAGATTCCCCTTTAATATATAATAATATTCTGCATTTAGTCTCTTGTTTTATTGACTGTACTGTAATTCCTCCTCCATTTTCCCACTTTGGTGCAGCTGAAGATTTGTTGTTTCACTTTTCACACTTCACTGAAGAATCCTCCCTTAGAGCCACAAGTCATTGTTCAATTATCTCATCATCCCTGTCAGTGCCACCTGACAGGGTGGAGTTCTTACCCAGATCTCGAGCTGTTTCTCTGATTTCCTTCATCTTCTGAAGCGTGGAGGACTTGATTTCTGGAGAGTTTGCAGAGAGCACACAAACCAGAAGGTGCACTTTGTCGTCTGCAGAAGGACTGGGGTTGTAGAACTGAGTGTTGCTCTCTGACAGTGCAGAAACAGGGTTGAACTGGAACATGACAAATAGAGACAAACTAAACTACTGTGCCTTATACTTCACTATCTCTGAAATACACACTCTCTTTGTCCAAAGTGTTAATGTTTTTTGAAGTAACAGGGGGGTCCTCCTGGATAAACTTTAATATAACTAACCACATTTCCAGTAATTAAGTGCACTTTTAGTGTGTCCCAGCTGGTAATTCTATCTATCTGCCTCCCCCTCTCTCACTGCAGACTCGGACCTTCGGCGTAGCGTCCTGCGAGCCACGCCAGCTCCACTGCACCTTTTACACCACACTTCAACACCTATTACACTACACTGACTAACATTCACAGATGTACAACAGCACACATCACTGACAACAGTAACAACATGTTATTGTTTCTAACATTAAAAAGAAGAGTCCACCGGGAGCTCTAAAACAGTTCAGTCGTGTCCTTCCCTTTTGTTGCAGCTCCTTGAGCCAGAGTCTGATTATCACACAGTGACATAAGTCATGGATTGCACATATAAAGAGTGTTTTTACTGACATTCACAATATGCACAAGGGGCACTTGGTAAATGTGTGAAAATGATCAGGTCATTCAGCTCATTATTATTCACACAAACTTCTTCCTTTGATTGTTTAATTGTCCAATTAAGTAAATTAAAGGCTCATCCAAATCAGGACAGTTACAATATGACATCAACAAAATATATATTAAACCTTCATAGTAAATTATAATTACATTATTTTATTGTTTTGGCCAATAAAAGTCACAAGTGAGACGAGAGCTAATTTTTTGTTAAAAGTCTATCAGACATGGCCTGACCCCTGCAGGTCGCCTCTTGGAAGCCCCTGTTGTGTCAGAGCAGGACCTTCTTCATAAATATATTAATGTACCTTGTATCCGTCCCTCACGTGCCCCAACATGGCCAGTTTGATGTCCTCAGCTCGAACTCCAACATTGTTACCACTTTCCAGACCCATGATGTCGTTGAACACAAACGGATAGTACTCTCTTCCCACTTTTTTGATTTTTTGGGTTTTGTACTGCACAAAAGACAATACAAATCAGAAACTATATACCAGTGAACAAACATGATTAGAAAACACAGATCTTGTGAGTTTCAGAGTTACTTTGTGTTCACGGATACCATTTGCCCCTTGGGCTTATTAAAGTTTTCTGCATCTGATTTACCTGAACAGTGAAGCTCTTGCAGCTTTCATTCATGGCGTTGGTTGGACACTGAATATCTGCTCTACCGCGGACTGCAGTGCTCACTGAGTTCACAAAGCTGGACTTCCCGGCTCCCACAGGTCCATACAGCAGAACACGCACATGATTCACCTAATCAGTCGAAGGTTTGAACTCCCTCACGAGACTGAGCAGGTCCTGTTTGCCTCTGAGCACAAGGTTATTATTGTTAAAGGTTTAACGTGTAACATGGACACAAAACCTACTCTTATTGAAACAAGGCACAGAATCTTCATCCAGCCAGCATAAGTCATCCCACCAGCAGAACATTACACCACTCAGCCTTTCAGCAAAATAAGCAAAGCATGTTACAGTCATTGCCTTCATGGCACAACAATTTATCATAAATGATGTGCTAAAAAAAAAAACATATCATTGGTTTACTCTGATGGTGACAAGCACGTGACGTCAATGACACTTATGGAGCGTTGACAGGGACTAAACTGAGCCTAATCCCAGAACAACATCTGGACTAAACCAGGAGCAGTAAATCAATTATGTGACCTTTTACCATTTGAACAAAAACACACACACCCCAAGGTTATGGTTAACATGAAGAGCAGCTCACCCCCAGTTGATTTTCCTCCACGGCTCCTCAAACACTGAAAAGACAAGTTTGAGTGAATCCTGAGAGTTTTACGACACAAACAGAAATGTCATTTAAAAAAGAGAATCTTACGTGGAGAAGGAGCTGGAGCTGTAAACACAAAGTAAACAGAAAGCAGAAAATCCAAACAAATATTAGTTATTATCAGTACAAATTGTGCTTAACTCCAAAATATAACAACAAAGGTGTGCTTTTCTTACATGAGCTTGTGTTGCCTGCCATAGCTTTTCTGACCTGTAGATCAAAATCTAATAGAAAAACAAGGGCAGAATTATTCAAACATCTATAGAAAAAGCCACTGATTGAAATGTACTTATCAAGTTGTAGTGAACATGTATTGTTTCAAGTTTCCACTCCAGAGAAATATCTCAAAATCATTTTTAAATTAATGCCAATGAAACAGATTCATTGTAGTTGTTCCCCTGTATTGATTGATTTTAGGCGGCTCAGGCTCCATTAAACCCTGTGCCACTGCAGCTAACGGGCCTTTTACCTTGCATGCTGCATCTTGGCCAGCAGAAGATTCTCTGATAAATTATGTGGATCATTTATCATAAAAGCTCAAAAAAGTAGCAGAATATGTGTTCTTTAAAGAAAAGGAGGTTCAGCAGGATTTTAAGCAACAAAAAATGGAGATGGAGGAAGTCTCAAGATATGAATCTGTGTGTTTAGCAATCAGTCAACAGGCAGTTCTGTAGTGGACATAAGTCTGGATGTGAACAGATGTGTTTGTTTAATTCCACTATTCACATAGAAGGACGTGTCGTGGACAAATATTTGGTTTCGTGACGACCTCATTGAACTGGCCCATAGATGTCTGGCCTTTGCTTTTGCAGTGTGTGTTTACGGGCAAGGCCCAGGAGACGTATGCCCGTCGAGGCCAGTGTTTCAGGTCATGATGTGATTTGTGTTTACATTTTGCGCCACCATCAGGCCGCATCAGGCATATGCACGCAAGGTATTTTTCCCAGTAACTGATGTGCAAATTTCCTTTGCAGATTCGACAAGAACAAGTCTGACTTCAATCAAACTTGCAGGACAATGGATGAAAACTAGCCCATGGCTAATTCAAGCGTTGCATATTGATTAACATGTACTGTCCTGACAGTGCCTCTGGACTGGCAGACCGAGGTGGTGGTCCTTCTGTTTAAGAAGGGGAACCGGAGGGTGTGTTCCAATTATAGGGGAATCACACTCCTCAGCCTCCCCGGTAAGGTCTATTCCAGGGTACTGGAGAGGAGAATCCGACCGATAATCGAACCTCGGATTCAGGAGGAGCAGTGTGGTTTTTGTCCCGGTCGTGGAACACTGGACCAGCTCTATACTCTCCATCGGGTGCTCGAGGGTTCATGGGAGTTTGCCCAACCAGTCCACATGTGCTTTGTGGATCTGGAGAAGGCATTCGACCGTGTGCCCCGGGGCACCTTGTGGGGGGTGCTCCGGGAGTATGGGGTCCGGCGCCCTTTGTTAAGGGCTGTCCGAGCTGCGTTCGCATTGCCGGCAGTAAGTCAGACCTGTTCCCAGTGCATGTTGGACTCCGCCAGGGCTGCCCTTTGTCACCGGTTCTGTTCATCATTTTTATGGACAGAATTTCTAGGCGCAGTCAGGGCGTGGAGGGTGTCCGGTTTGGGAACCACAGGATCTCATCTCTGCTGTTTGCAGACGATGTCGTCCTGATGGCTTCATCAAACCAGGACCTACAGCATGCACTGGGACGGTTTGCAGCCGAGTGTGAAGCGGCTGGGATGAAGATCAGCACCTCCAAATCCGAGGCCATGGTTCTCGACCGGAAAAAGGTGGCTAGCCCTCTCCGGGTGGGTGGAGAGTCCTTGCCTCAAGTGGAGGAGTTTTAAGTATCTCGGGGTCTTGTTCACGAGTGAGGGAAGGATGGAGCGTGAGATTGACAGGCGGATCGGTGCAGCGTCTGTAGTGATGCGGGCGCTGTATCGGACCGTTGTGGTGAAGAAAGAGCTGAGTCGAAAGACGAAGCTCTCGATTTACCGGTCAATCTACGTTCCTACCCTCACCTATGGTCATGAGCTTTGGGTAATGACCGAAAGGACAAGATCGCGGATACAAGCGGTCGAAATGAGCTTCCTCCGCCGGGTGGCTGGGCGCTCCCTTAGAGATAGGGTGAGGAGCTCAGTCACACAGGAGGAGCTCGGAGTAGAGCCGCTGCTCCTCCACGTCGAGAGGAGCCAGCTGAGGTGGCTCGGGCATCTGTTCAGGATGCCTCCTGGACGCCTCCCTAGGGAGGTGTTCTGGGCGTGTCCCACCGGGAGGCGGCCCCGGGGTAGACCCAGGACACGCTGGAGGGACTACGTCTCTCAGCTGGCCTGGGAACGCCTTGGGATCCCACCGGAACAGCTGGAGGAAGTGTGTGTGGACAGGGAAGTCTGGGAGTCCCTGCTCAGACTGCTGCCCCCGCGACCCGGCCCCGGATAAGCGGAAGAAAATGGATGGATGGATGGATGTCCTGACCAAATAAACATATAATCATTTGTTTAAACTGCTTTCTACCTGTGGCCCATTGAGGCAACTATTGTTGTGATTTTGGGTGCTACAAAAATACAACTGAATTGAAATTAAATTGAATTGAAGACACGTCATGGTCAACTATGTGCACCGATGATGTTTACCGTCACTGTGAATGAGGTGTCGGGAAGGAGACCCAAACTTGTGACCTCTGAAAGGACTGTATTCCGGGGAATGTCGTTCCCGGTAAACCAGTAATGTTATTCCTAATCGCCCCAGGTTGTCCGGCCAGAACAAAATGACGAGGATGCCAGTGTACACTCTACTACTCTTATATTTATTGGAGGTTTGCGTGTGTTGAATCATGTGCGGTTTCTACAGAAAACAGAAATAAATCAACATTAGGAATGATGGAGTTAACATATTACAAAGCATAAAGATATATACAAATAACAACATAATAAGTATAATGTGGGAATATAAAATACACAAAGGGAAATTATGAACAATAAATGAAGAAATGCAATAGCAGGATTATATTGATATTATTATTATTGATATTTAGGCGGTTTCTCGCCAAATACCCGAATTTACGAGTGTCACTTGAACGCACCATGCGGGATGGGAGCGGTGAAAATGGTTGTGGCTGATGGCCCGTGAATGCATCATCGGTGCAGGCTACGCAACCGAGATGTGCGGGATGTTACAGGTGACTTATTACGGCACATAATACAAGTAGAAATGACCAGAACATCGTGGATAATTACCAGACTAATGTATCACGCAGATTGGCTATTGTTGATGTTATACATTTGACCAAAACATTACAATGACACATACGATAATAAATAAAGCGAATAGAACGAGGTAAACAATGTAACGCTTACATTCTAAAAGGACCAAGAAACACACACGGAGGAATCAAAGGAACAGTGGACAACCGGAGATGGAAGGTGCAGAGAGCGACTGTCCCAGACAAAGAAAAACTGCAATAACAACTTTTTCCTAAGTTAGATGGTGGAGGGCTGATTCTGATTGGCTGATGATGGGGAGCTGCGATTGGCTGTTGGGTTGCTGGGCTGTTGCTGGACCTCAGATGTCGTATAATAGAAGAAAATACACAAACAACTAGCTAGAGACTCAAGTAATAATATTCACACTAATCAAACACAAACACACATCTATATACAATGTCAGACCCTTGTTAACAGTCACATTGAGAAAAAAGCGACTCGTTGTCCCCTTGTTACAGCCTCTTAAAACATCATTACACACGCTTCTACAGACTTATTATTCAGCAAGAACAAAATTGCACTTTTGATAACTTGTTTGATGTAAAGGGTGGCTTTCATTCAAAAACAGAACTATACTAATACCAAGTAAATGATGAAGTGAAGGCTGTGCATATGACAAGTTTTGACATGCGGTGCAGGAGGTGATGTAATGCAGTGGTATAGACATCCACCTTGGAAATATTTCTCTACGTGGGGGTTGACACTTTGCACCTACGTCACATCATCACGTGGGTGCGCCATAAAAAATAAAGGTGTTCACGTGTATTTTTCTTTGTCAAATAAAAAAAACTGTGACATTAAAGGAGTTTAGGCGTAATGTACAGGATGGTTTCTTGGTAATTTCCTACTGTGATGTCATCATTTACAACCAGGAAGTAAAATTAAAAACCTAAATAAATTACTAAACTGGGGTGAAATTTGGAAAGACTAGCAGAATTTGCAATATTTTAATCTCAACTGCATTTTAGTTAAATGTGTAGTCCAACCTGTCAGAGGCACTTTAATGTACACCTGGCAGGGGCAGGCAGTTTATGAATATATGCATTATGCATTAGCAGTGCAAGATGGATTGTACTTACATTCGCTGTGTAACGCCCATCGTGATATTCATGATTGTTTTGTAACATTAGTATTGACTTAACGTTACCTTGGAAAAAGTGCTCAGTGAAAGCTTTGAGCGCTTCTAGTTCCTCTGGTTTCTCACTGCTAATCACCCCTGACCCTTCCAGTGTTTGTAAGTGAAATATCACGTTCCATTTGCCTGGGACTATCTCATGTCTTAGCTCTAATGCATTTCCAGTGGGGGGTTAGCTTTAGCCTCCAAACATCATAAACTATGAAGAAAAACCAGGGCTGTTTTCACGACTGACAACCACTGGAACACACACGAGTAACACCAGAGCCTCGGTTGAAAATTTTACCCGTGTAGAATTGCTTTGTGTAGTTGTGACCTTGCAATAAATATGTGTTAAATCTACCATCATTCTGAACAATAATGGACCAAAAACATTGCGGATGACAACAGTTTGGCAGGAAAATGTATATTTTGTTTCACCAAATGCCACAAATCTTTTAAGTTAACAGTTTTAAGTGAATTTTAGAAACTGTAATGTAATGTAAAAATGTAATGAGCATATCAACAACAACCTCTTGTTTGCGCTGTCTACAAATGTCAAAAGTACAGTTTGTGTGTGACGACACATGCAAAGGGTCAGTGGTGCGTTGAAGCCTCACCCTTATTCAAAATCAAATCAAATCAAATTTTATTTATAAAGCGCTTTTCATACATAAAAACGTGCACAAAGTGCTTTAGAGTGCATTAAAAACATTGCCACATGCCCACATTCCACCGAAGCCCCCCCCGCCCAACCCAAACAAACAAACCACCCATCTAGACAGTCACACACACAAAGACAAGTGTGCGCATGCTCATACACACACATTTACATACACGCACCGCACACGCACGCACATACACCAGATACATACACTAAACATTTAGCGTAAAGTTGTAGACTTTTGTATTGTTACCAGCAGCTTTTTCATGTTTTAGTTGTGTTTTGAGCTTTAATATCGTTACTCACCATTGACTCTCATGCACTTTTGTCACTCAGTTAAAAATTCAGAATGCTGTGAAGTCAACACATAACCTCTACAGGACTTTTCTGAGCACTGGAGCCTCAGTTGCAGGACAATACAGGATTAACTCACACATGCAGGAATCAAAAATCAAAATACAAAAAAGCATTAAAGCTGATTTTGCACAATATGTCCTCTTTAAAATAAAACCTCTGGTGCTACTGAACATGAAAGATTAGCCAATTTATTCATCCATGATCTCTGCTCCAGCCGACACTCGACTAAAACACAAAGCCTTTTAAAGATGTCAGGATTAAACGTTTTGAGACCTACCTGCAGCAGCTCTGTCGTCTGTTAAATTTTAAAGTAGTGACAAGAAATCAAGGCCCAGCTTTATACTCACGGACCCCTCCCTCACTCTTGCAGAACACTTTACTTTCACTTTTGTTTTGACTGGACTGCAGGGGAGGGTCTCTGCAGCACAAGAGTCAAAGGTTTATTTCAAGTTAAACATTAATTCAGAATAAATAAAACCCATGTAGAAATAAGGTGAATTCAAATTTTCAAGACTGAGGATTACTTCGTCCTGTTTCTATTTGTATTCTCTTTTTCTTTTCTTTTTTTGAAGCTTTGAGTTTGCTCTTGTCCGGTTTTGAGAATCACACATCCTGCCGATTACTTTTAGCCACATGCATTTTACTAATGCTCAATATTAATTAAGTTTGTGTCTATCCCTTGAAAATACCTGTTTTTGTGTTTGTCTTTTGTCCTTCTAATTACATTAGCTTTAAATTATATTCAGACTGTATACCCTTACTCAGAGTAGATTCCCCAAGTGACTTTTTTTTTTCTTAAATTACAACTTTGTACTTTTAGTTGAATTATACTATTTTGAAGTAAGGGTCCTCTTACATGTTCTACAGTATATTCTACAGTATGTTCACTTCCATAAAGCTGTACTTGACATTTTTAGCTTAGTCACTACTCCAAAAGAAAAGAAAAATCTAAAAATGAAACATCTCACTTGTGATTTATAGCAGATTATCTAAAAGCCTAATACAGAATGACTTCCTGTCTTTTCGCTGCGTGTGAGTTCCTGTAAACGCAGAGTTTCCTCCCCACAGCCCAGTGGGAGGAGTCTCTCTGTATAAAGACTCAGACGAGAGAGAAAGTGTGCAGTGAAGCTCAGAGCACAGTCATGCTGTTTATCAGCCAAAGGATTCATTCAAGGTAAGGGACATTTTACTGTAACGTGGACGTTCATTTAGCTGTGTTTAGATAAATCAGCAACAACTAACACAAACTAAAACTTAACCTGGAAAATGGTTGTTATATTCATGATTGTTTTTTGTTTTTTATTATTGCATGTTGTTTTATGTTGTTCTCTCTTTTATCAGCAAGCAACATGTCCAACGAACAAGGGGAGAATTTAGAGGGTGCTCACCCTGTAAGTAACATTGTACATTGTTATTATTACAGTGATGTCATTATTATTAATACACAGGACACTTCATGTACAGAACCACAATACAATGTGAAACAACAACCCTTAACCTCAAGAGATTCTTCATCCAGATGATTATCTGTTTGCAAATACTGTGAAGGTTTTGGACAATGCTTAGTGTTTAGATCTGATCAATCAAACCTGACAGTAGCTGCACTCATGGACACTTCAACAGAGAGATCATTAATGACATGGATTCTAAATAGACAAAAGCTGTATATTTTATGCAATATTTTCTTTTGTTCTTTTGGATGTTGCCTTTTCACCAGGTACCACTCTGAGTCACACAACTTTCATTTATTTCCTTTAGGAGTTACTCTTCAATTTATTTGTCTTTGTCTCATTATTTTATTTTTCAGCCACAAGAGGAAACAATTGAAACCGAAAACCTCCTCCAGGAGCTGAAGACTCTGCATCCCAATGAAGAACTCTATAACTGTATGAATATCATCACACTTTAATTTATTGCTTTTGAATGATTAACGTGGTTTCCTATAAAAGAGCACCACTTTTATTTATTTGTGTCTTTAAATTGTTGCTACATGTACCAAAAAGTGTGTATATTTGACAATGAAATGTAGGCTTCAAACTGCAAAGAATTTGAGCTCTTATAGTGGAAGCATGTGTGCATTTTTCCTCTTATCTCAAAAATAGATGCAAAACAAACGGTAAAACAAAAAGCTCTTTTAATCCTATGTCATGTTTCACACTATAATATAATACAACTACAGTGTGAAAGTATAACAGTGCTCTGATTAGACAAAGTAACAGAATACAATACAAAATACTTTTGAATGCAATTACTCTGTTCCTAATTTTCAATCCAAATCCAAATCCACTTTATTTGTAAAGCACATTTCATAAACAGAACTGTTTCCAAAGTGCTGCACAGACACTAACATAAAACGGCAAAACACTGTATGAAATAACAACTCAATTTGATCTTACTGCTTGTAAAACCAGTAAAATCAAATCCAAACAAAATGATAAAACCATAAAATAGAAATAAATTAATAGAATAATAACATTTAAAAATGATAAAACCCAGAGGACCACACAACTCACACGGTGTTAAAAGCCAGAGAATAAAAGTGGGTCTTAAGACGAGACTTAAAACACTCCACAGTGGGGGCCGTTCGCACGTGGGGAGGCAGAGCATTCCAGAGTTTGGGGCCGACCACAGAGAAAGCCCTGTTCCCCCTGGTTCTAAGTCTGGTCTTAGGCACCACGAGCTGGAGCTGGCCCTCGGACCTCAAAGCGCGCGGGGGGCGATACATTTGGATGAGGTCCGAGATGTACTGTGGGGCCAGTCCATTTAAAGCTTTAAAAACAAACAATAAAATTTTAAAATCAACTCAAAGACGCTAAAATCGGAGTTATGTGCTCTCGTTTTCTGGTTCCAGTTAAAAGGCGCGCAGCAGAATTTTGGACCAACTGTATTGTTCAAAGTATTCTTTCTAACACACCTCAAGTGTTATTCTAACTCCTCTGTGTCCAGCAGAGGTCAGATCTGGACTGTAAAACAGACTCAACGAGAAAATGAACAGACAGTTTTACAGAATAAGCAACAGAAGATGTATGACTTAATAAAAAGGTTAAAACTGTAATATTGTTGTAATATCATTTTTTCTTCTCCTACAGATGCAATAACAGTTGCAGAGGACTACAAACAGAACCCAACCATGCCTCTTGATAATCTGAATAATCTGATAAAAGCCTTGAACAAAACATTAAAAGACCATCAAGCAAAAGGTAAAAATGTTTAATTATTCAGACCTGGTCAAAAGTAGACTCCTATGGGGTGAGATTTGTTTCATATTAATTTATTGACGCAAAAAGAAAGATTAATTCAAAATCCCAGATTTTTTCACAATCCCTGACTTGCATTTATGGATTTATGCACGCAAAATTAGATTTGCATATATATATTTGTGAATAAAACATATTTTTGTTTTGTGAATCTGTGTTTTTGCGAGAATCTGATACTGAATTTGAGGATCACCTAAATTGTGCATTCTTCACCTTTGTGAATGTGGATATTTATGAGACAAATGTTACACATTTTGTAAAAATATCTATGCAGAATTTTGGATTCACATAAATCCGGATTTATTCAAAAGTTAGACTTGCATGCAGAATTTTTTCACACAAATTCTCAATTGTAAAAATTAAGTTACATTTTATTTTGAAATCTGTAGTTTTGCATGTGAGTGTGTGACTTTGCATTTGTGGATCGCTCACCACGTGCATTCATCCTCTGATCTCGCCGAGGATCTTTTGACACAAACATTCCGCGTTTCTGCACTCTTTCAACTCATTCAGAAGACAGCGCTGTTCCTCTGGTAACCTACTAGGGCAGTGCTGACCAACTTTAACTGTACAGAAGGGCATTTCCGGATGTAGACGGACCCTTATTACCATAGAACTATAATAAAACCATTTAATACATTCATTTAATACATCATTTAATTTAATACAATACGCTCATTTAATACATCCATGCTTATTACCAAAAAATGGTGGAGCGAGACCAGAGTGAAGTCGCTGGATGGGTTACATAACATATAAGTTTATCGTTGTTCTAGCTAGCAGCATAGTATTTCAGCGAGACATTTAAATAAGTAGAACCACGGCATTCACTGCTCATGCTATCGACCACTTAGCAACACGGCCTCATATATTTTCCCTATAGCCGTTAGGGCATTAGCTCACAAAACACGCAAGTTATGAATAATCCATTTTGAATTTTATTTTAAATAAATAACGTGTACTGTCATGTGAGCTAAAGGCTTACTGACTTCAAGTTGAGAATTCTTTGTGCTTCTTGTGAGAATCTAGCGACCACAAACCATTCTCTTTTTACATGTTACAGGTGAGGATAGCAGATAAATGCCATAAATATCATTAAATAACAAGTTTTATATACTTTAATAAGGGAGTTGGCTTCATTCATTTGTATGTGACGGAACCGGGAAAGGCTAAAAAAACACCAACACTGCTCCCTAGTGGTTACCAGAGGAACAGCGCTGTCTTCTGAATGAGTTGAAAGAGTGCAGAAACGCGGAATGTTTGTGTCAAAAAGATCCTCGGCGAGATCAGAGGATGAATGCACGTGGTGAGCGATCCACAAATGCAAAGTCACACATTCACATGCAAAACTACAGATTTCAAAATAAAATGTAACTTAATTTTTACAATTGAGAATTTGTGTGAAAAATTCTGCATGCAAGTCTAACTTTTTGAATAAATCCGGATTTTGCGTGAATCCAAAATTCTGCATAGATATTTTTTACAAAATGTGTAACATTTGTCTCATAAATATCCACATTCACAAAGGTGAAGAATGCACAATTTAGGTGATCCTCAAATTCAGTATCAGATTCTCGCATGCAAAAACACAGATTCACAAAACAAAAATATGTTTTATTCACAAATATATATATGCAAATCTAATTTTGCGTGCATAAATCCATAAATGCAAGTCAGGGATTGTGAAAAAATCTGGGATTTTGAATTAATCTTTCTTTTTGCGTCAATAAATTAATATGAAACAAATCTCACCCCATAGACTCCCGCACACTGGCTACTTGCAAAAAGGTGTAGTTTTATTTACAGGTAAGCAACGTTTCGGCAGCTAGGCCTTCGTCAGGCAAATGGCCGTCTGAGGACCAAAGGCCGCCTTAAATAGGAGTGGCCATTAAAATTGATGCCAAAGTAAAAGACATAGTCACATATTGTATTTGTGGTACATAGGAAACATGGTGCAATAAATATGATATGTAGAAAATTAAATATATCGAGAGAGACAGTTTCGAACAGTTTGTTGATTAAATGGCATATATAGATTTGATGGACATAGCTGACAGGTAAAGAGGAAAACCCTGTAGGTCTATGTACACAAAATATATGTATGCTGGGGCTCAATCAAAAGAAGAAATAAAGGCCAATTTACAGGAACATTTACAATTATTCAGACCTAAAATCTACCTTGAGTAATCATGTGGAACTGGTTTTTGGTATTTGGCTCAATAGTTCGATCCAATTCCAAGTAATACTATGGTAAATATAATATTGTTCTAAAATGCTTTGAAACGCCTCAGCTATGAACAGTTTATACCTTAGTTATATCATTGCGGCGGGATCCTCCAACAAACTCAAGCTTAGTCGGCGTATGCATTTTGGTGATTTATTGTGCTCTCCCACAGTGGCAAAAAAAGGTGAAAACAGGTGACTAATATTTACAGTGACTTATTTACAACCATTAATTCAGCAGTTGGGAAAAAAAAACACAAGGTCAGAGCAGACTTCCCCTTTAAGTCTGTCAGTCTTCCTTAGCGCACGTTACCTTCACTGTAACCCCGGCACAACTGGAAGCAGAGCTGCAGAGCTCACCTTTATACCCCGTTTGCCCCACCCACATTACATAACACACATATGAAATATTATTTACACCAATTCAACATACAAGTGGTCAACATTTCATACATGGAACGACGCACAATAGCAACAGCTTCCACAGAAAATTCACAGATATTTCATGATACTCTTTAAATATGGACAAAACAGCACTAATTGACCATGCAAATGATGTGGCCCCCACATGACCACTGAAACCCGCGAGACGGAGACATTTAAACCCCCAGCGCGTTTGCCAAAACGCACCACGGAGGAGAGAGGAGACGGCAGCGCGCTGGTGAGTGGAACGGCAGATTTAACGTTTAAATGGGCAGAACTAACGCTCTAAGTGTGCACCCTTAGTCACGCCAGAACATGCTGGAGAAGCTACGAAAAATGCAGTTTAATATGTGTTTAAAATGTACGAGCGCGGCGCGCAGCAAACAGGGAAACAAGCGCGCGCGTCTATATATATATATAATATATTTTGTATCGATCCATCCATCACTATTCCATAATGATAACACACAAACACTTCTTTCTTGTTACAGTTGTGAATAATCATTAAAGAAAATCGCTTTTTCCCAGGTTCAAATTGGCCTTTTGGTCTTTGGCTATCCAAAAAGGCCAAAGTGTATCCTGTGGTCACGGCTCAGACGTTTGGAGCTGATAAAGAGATTCTGAAGAGAATCAGTGTGGAAGAATGTAGAACCCCAGCAGACTGTGACGTGGTCGTGGTCTTCTGTCCCATCACGTCCCGTGTGGGGTCAGACGTGGACGACGCCATGAGGAAGATCCCAGGTAAATATGCTTCAGTACGTTGGAACAACAAATTAACTTCCAGATTACATCCATAGCTTTCATTGACAACACATATTTTCCTACCTTCCTTAAAGTGCAAGTTACACAATAAGACCCAACTCATTCTGGCGCAACATATTTCATTTTGATAGAAACATCTGCAAAATATAAAACAAAAGCTCAATGCAGGAGATCGTTTGATGCATGGCTCTGCTGCACTTAATGTACTTCTTCTGCCCGGCATCAGCAATAGTTGGCGAAAGTACCAGGCTGCCTCTGCTGATGACATTGAGTATTGCACTTTAAAAACACTCAGCAATATGAAGTGAACAGTAGTTATATTTCTCATTTTTAAGCCCAGTTAAATACAATCATGGGGGCAACCATTTTATCTTCTCAAACTCACGGCCCACGGGACAAATGCGGCCCTCAGGGTGAGTTCTGGTGGCAGCAAGGGAGGGGCCATGTAGGCACTAATGCTGCAGTGCATTATGGTAGCTGCAGTTTTAACAGGTTTTATAAAATGTAATACAAATTAAAAATCATCTCAGGGGCCACTAGAAATTGCCTTAAATGTGTCACTTGATGTAAATTGTTTCAATGGTACGTTGCCTTTTGATTACATCACGTAAGGATTCCGTTGTAGAACTCAGCACTACTTCCTGTCATTTTAAACTTTTATTTTTCATAATTTCTTCACAAACTGAAACTTCACAAATGTAAAACTATGATGAATATTTACCACAGGTGCCCTACCACCAAACTGTCATGATTAGAAAAACATGAGAACCTTCATAAATAGACTTGGCATAATCCACATTACAGCACAGAATGATCCATGAGGGCCTGTTTTTCCTAAACCGTCTGTCTAAAGAGAGCCTCATTTCAAAATGAAGCTGTTTCTGAACCTGGAGCACAAACTATTGGCATGGTTGATTTGACTTAAAATGAGTGGGTTACAACTTTATTTTTTATTATAGATTTTAAGATGCCCAGCAGCTCTTGATAGTTTCCTTTTACACTGCAAAAATAATATTTAGGTAAATTAAAGGACTTAAATTAAGAACGTATTATGTTGATTTGAGTAAAAGTAAAATGATCTACCAATGGTTATATTATTATAAGATATTTTTTCTTAATTCAAGCAACATGAGACCTTTTTTCAGATTTTTCAAGCAAAGAGTTATTTTTCTTTTAAGGACAAAAAGTCTTGTTCCTATAATAGATAAGATAAGATAATTTTACTTATCAAGTCAAATCCACTGAAATATACATATCTATAATCTGTATCTGTAATTGAAGTAATTTTTATTTACCAATTAATTTTTGCAGAGTACCAGATGGAGGACTAAAAAGAATAAATTAAAGATTAGACCTAACACATCACAGCAGTATCTCATCAATATACCTTTATATATACACAATATAAATGCCAGATTGCTCAAATGTGCATCTTAATTTATACTGGACTTCATAACACATGACACAAATGAAGAGTAACAACATCATAAAAAGTGACACATTTAAGTTAGTGTTTGGTCTTTGTTTTAGTTTAAGGTGTTTTTCTAATTTGAGTGTTTGTTTTTAGGTGGAGCAAAGGAGAAAGAAGTGATTCTGGTGGTGATGCATCACTTAAGAGACGATAATTCTCTGTCAAACGTCCAGCTGAACCATGGACATCAGAACGTCATTAAAGATGTTCATGTTCTTTACCATGAAACCAAGAAAGGGTTAATAACATCCGCAAGAAATGACGAGGCCATACAGGACCTCAAAGACTTTTGCAAGACTTTAGTAACATAATAATTCAATCTTATGTGAATACTTGTGCTTCAACTGTAAATGTTATGATACAAATACAAAATATACACTTCATGTGAAATATGAATAAACTAGCAATTCTAAGTTACACTAAGTTTGGTTTGTATGATTTATAGACTAGATGGGCGGCCATTTTGGGAGTGGAGAAAGAACAAAAATCACAATTGTTTTCTTAATAATGCATTAAACTACCTGTGTCTGTCAGTATACTAGTAGTAAAGTGAGTATTCACCTAAAACTGCACTGGTTTGTATTTTATGCAGAATTAAACTGTGTTTGTGTCGATGTACATCCAAAATAAACAAAAAAAAAACGTATCGTTATTGTGTTTAACTATTTAATTGCTGGGTTTTAGATGACATCACAGCTTTCTATCGGCCAATAGTATTTAATACAAATGAGGGGCAGCTAAAATAAATATTGGTAAAATGCTTATTTTTGATGTAATACAGCAAGATATTGGGTCTTGTTACTAATAGAAAATAGCTGGTTGAAATTTTGTGAATTTACATTTTTTGAATTTCATGCCAATAGGAAAAACTTGCTCTTGGCTCCATCTGGGAGTATGACATGGTCACATTCAAAAATCTGAAAGCCACCAGTAGAAGAATGTATTATTTTTAAATTAGAAATATTATAATATAGTTATATAATAATATAGTTTCAAGACTATTTCACATTACTTTGGTAGAACAAGGGCATTTGAAGATGAGATGTACAAATAAGATTAACTCCAATTATCAAAGTATTTAATAGAAAATTAAAAATTAAAAGATGCTTTACTTAATTGATTGTTGACACTCAAAGAGTTTTACTTTACAGCATTATTCATTCACTCCACACTCGGTGGCGGTGGGATACTATTGTAGCCACAGCTGCCCTGGGGCAGACTGTTGAAGCGAGGCTGCCAATCTGTACCATCGGCTCAGACTTCCACTGAACCCTCACACCAGAGTCACACAAGGCTGAAGGAGTTCTTTATTTTCCTTGAAGTTTGGGGGCCCAAGATAATTGTGGCCTGTTGCTTAATGGTAGGTCCGCCACTGAACCAAGCTCAAACCGAGTTAGTTATTTTCCAGCCCAACAGTAAGAACTGGACATTGGTTAGTACAGTTTACCATGGCAATGATCTCTAGCCTTTTTTCATTATACTTTGGGTAAAAGCATAAAAAGAACCGTATAATAAGGGTAGAGAGCAGAGAGTAGAAAGAGCAACATTCTAATCATAGAGTAAGTGTTTCAATTCACATACAATGGTATATCAATATTATACTAACTAATAATGCAGAGAACTATTCCTGTGTCTATCAGGGATTATTTTCTCTGAATTATGAATTTCATAATTATTACTATTAAAACCTATGATTTTTTTCACATTAGTTTAGTAGAACATGAGTGTTAAACAAAGTAAAAACACAAAAGTTCACTTATCAAAGTATTTATTACAAAATTATAATAAGAAATGTGTTTGTGTGTGTTCTTTAGTAGCATTTGAGAACACAAGATGGCTGCCGGAGCTGGATGTTGGTTACTATGGGTTTCCATGGTGACGTTCTCTCTGGCTCTTATTATAAGTCAGAGTGTAAAAGTTCTCAACATATGCCTACAAACAGGAAGCTGAAACCCATAATGTGGCTGTGTTTATTTTTTATTATTGTGTCGTGTTCTGACAAGCCACATGGGGGCAGTAGAGCTTCCTTGTGTAAAGACAGCAGCCAGTCCCAAATGTAAACTAGATGCTGTTGCAATAGCTGAAGCTATTGCGAGTGACTGCGCAATTGAATTCATGTGATGTTGGTATGGTCCGGGATTCGACCCCCACGACCTCCTTAATGGGAGGCAGAAGCTCTAGCCGCTCTGCCACCGTGCTCCCGCCAAAAACAGTTTAAACACCAAACTCTCCTGTTGAGGACCAACAGAAAGGCTCCCACTGTAAAAGATAGGGAAAAACTGCTCGGAAAATTATGAAAAAACTACAAAAGGTACATGTACCAAAAGTAATAGCAGACATTAGAAGACTAGGAAGTATTGAAAAATGGAAAAAAATTTGAAAGAATTTAAAAACTGTGGCCTGTGAAACGTGCCGAAAAACCGGAAAATACAAGAACAAATAGTTCTCAAATAGTGCCTATGCATAGGCAGTCACTCAATGAGTTTTAGGTTTATCATAGTTCAGTCTTTCATGTTAGTATGCAAGATATTATCATTCGGACCAAGACGATAATGTTGACTATATATATATTGATCAGTTGAAGTTTTTAAGTCTATCAATTTGTCAATGTATTCTTTGTGCTTCAGCTTTGTGAGATCCATTTCCTTCACTTACACTGCTGACCGACCTGTCCATTAAAGCCTACATTATACATTTATTTGTACATTTCATGGTCATCAATATTTCATGTCTTTGTTTTTTGTGTTTCACTACATGCCCATCAGATCATGTCTAAACTCTTGAGTTTTTGAGCGTGGACATGATTATTCAAACGTCTTTCTGCAGGGCTGGGTGGTCAAAGAATGTATTCATTATGTATCTGTTTGTTTTGCATAGATTTGTTGAGATATTTTATATTATTTACAATACAATGCAGGTGAAACAGGAAGAAATGCACTTTAAAAATACCCTAAATTGCACACTTTTAGTTTAGTTTACTCAAATGCGATGAATCTGATTGAGAATTGTAGGACATTTTGATGACTAATTTGAATGTGTAGTATTTTATCTTTATATAATTGAAAAAAGATTCACATATTCAAAGTTGCCACATTTCTGGAAGTTAAAACACTCGATTTCAAGACAAATCCTCTAAAATTCTTTAAGTACAATTTGAGAAACTACCTTTAAACTACAGTTTTCCATTAAAAATCTGTTTGAGTTGAGCTCAAAGGTTTATCCCACACTAAATAAACAAATTAGGAGACTGACGAGAAATGGTCTTTCTCAACCGAGTAAAGTTCAGGCTTTGGGGATATTTATAAAAGCCCAGACAGCTCTCCTCTCAGGCTGGGTTCACGGCTCGCGTCGGTCAACATGTTTCATTGGACCTTTCCCAGCTTTTTGTTTCTCACTCTTGTAATTTTCTGCAGCTGCGATGCACAGTAAGCTTTTTTATCATTTAGAACGTGTTTAATTCAGACAGAAGTGGGTGCACAATAGTCAAAAATCTTACTCTAGTGAAGTTCAAGTTCGAAACTCAAAACTCCATTCAAAGTACAAAGTGATGCAAGAAAATACTCTAAAGTAATTAGGGAAACTATACACAGCAAAATAATTATATCTGACCTAGGAATTTGGTTTTTTTTGCCCAGGGCAAAATTAAGGCCAGGCCCCTCCACATCAAGTGGATTTTTTTATAAGTTTCCTGTTGTTTCTCTAAAATGTTCTCGAAAGGAATCTTTTGTATTTTGTTGTTTTGTTTGTACGCATGATGTCCGGACAGGTTCATGCATTTGGGGTGGTCAGTGAACTATTGGAAAATTTAAATTCATATTTGCAACAGTTTACATGTTATAAACAGCGTTAAACAGGAGGGTTTCCTCAGATGTAAGAAATATTTCCTGTTTGTTGGTGCATTTTAACACATGTTCATCTGATTTAAACACATGATATTCATTTGTAATTTTATAGCGTTATATTTTATTTAACAGTTTTATTGGACTATTCTAAAGACTTCTAATAGTTTTTTCTTGTTTAAGAGTACACTGCACTACTGTCTCAGAGCTTTGCGTCTGTGATAATTGGGAAGGGCATCCTATTGGGGGCCCCCTCAAGTTGGGGGCCCAAGGTACTTGTGGCCTGTTGCCCAATGGTAGGTCCGCCACTGAACCAAGCTCAAACTGACTTGACTCGATGAGATTAAATTTCTGATGCGATGCCGAATATTTCACTGGTTCCAAGTTTTTTATTTAATCAATCTGTGAAGAAAAGTCGTCGTGCCGAAAGCATTGACTTCAGGATCTATTTAAAGAATATTAAAACAACTGCTCAAGAGTGCTCCGGTGTCCCCCATCAACACAAAACACGCACAATAGACAAAATCCTGAGGAGACGCCCCAGTGGCATTGGGGGTCAAATGCAGAAGACAAATTTCCCTACATGGACAATAAATGCTAATCTAAAGTAGTTTGACGGTTGGAAACAGTGACAGTTACGATCATCTTTTTTTTGTTTTGTTCTTACGATTATATTCACCTGAATGATCGTGATAATTGAATAATCTTGACATCTCTAATTGTGAATAATCCTAAAATCGTAACGTTTCTTCTCACAATAATCATAACGCTCAAACCTTACATTGTGCCATTCTTATTTGTATTTTCATCGTTTTAACTGTTTAAACCACTTGAAGTTGTGCTTTTCTTGCAACTAAATTTGAATTATTTGTTAAAGGTTTGTGGTTGTGGCTCCCAATCTGATCCGGGTCGACAGTCAGGAGAACGTCTTCCTTCAGGCCAGCGGTGTCAGCGGGAATATCCGAGTGACCATAGCCTTTAAAGACTTCAGCACGGATGCAAGTCTGGGCCAGCAATACGCGGGCCTCAGTGCGACCAACAATTACCACACGCTGGCATCCGTCAAGGTCAGAGCACGCTTTTCATACACGACGTCATTATATTTTATGTCTAGAAAACGGAAGAGAATTTCACTTTTAAGGCTTGACTGCAGGTGAAAATCTTAATGTCAATTTGAGAGTTTTACTGGATTACGTACATAAATGCAGTGATGGAAAGTAAAAGTACTAAGATATTGTCGGATAGTGACTTTTCTTTTTAGCTTTTAACCATGTTCTAACATTGTTCCATCATCAAAACACACCTGGAGTTGCATTTAGTTTCATTCCCGCCATTTTGATGAATCCTGGTTAGAAAATCCTTCCCTCCGACCGTTAAAATAGTCTCCCTTGATGTGTGACTTTTTTCGATACTTGACGTCACTGATCTGAGAATGTTTTGCAGTTTTAAGTCCTTAAATCATCGTCAAGACTCGTTTCTGTCGTCCACAAACTGTAGGTCCCTCGCATTTCCTGACAAACGCAGATTCAGTTTGTGTAATCGCTATGCAGCCAGTAGATGGCGCCTAAACTCAGTAAGCGCCAGGACAAACAGAACCAGATACAGATGTGCATTTTTTAAAAACATGAGATGCCAAACGTAAGGCACTCGAGCACGTTTAAAGTGCATATGACAGCTTTTCATGATTTTCTAATTTTGACTTTGTTTGGTGGAATAATACCAGTTGTTCATATACATTTTAGTTTTACACCAATCAAGCAGCCGTTTGTGGAGAAAAGTTGAAAAATATGTTGAACATAACAGGAAGTAAACAGACTGATGACATCACACTGGGGAGACAAAGTTTATGCATAATTTACACAAAAGAAAGTACTTTTTTTGATCCTTTAAACATTGATTCTACAAAATAAAGGCGTTCGCATGTATTTTTATTTGTAGAATAAAACATTCTGTAATATTAAATGAGTTTTAGCCCAGTGTACAGGGTGGTTGCTAGGTCATTTCCTAGTGTGATGTCTTTATTTACAACCAGGAAGTAAAACTAAAAAAAACAAAAAAATTGCTAAACCGCAATAAAATCTGTGAAGTATTTTAACAAAATTTGAAATATATTTATGTTAACTGCATTTTTGTTAAATGAGTCGTCCAACCTGTCAGGGGCCCTTTAAAGGCAAGTAAGAATATAAGGCATAATATTTTTCCTTTAAGTAACATTTTTTGCTGTCTGTACTTCACTTCAGTCCTTTTTACAGTGGATACTTTTACTTCACTTCATTTGCAAAGTAGAATCTGTACTTAAAAAAAAAAACTTTATTTGGTGTATTAATACCTGCTATAAATGATGTCAGTTTTTTGCACCAATCAGGTCGCAGTTTGTAGAGAAAAGTTGAAATATCTGTTTGAAATTGATGACATCACACTGGGGATGCATCATTTACACAAAACAAACAACTTTTTTGACCAATTACACATTGATTCAACAAAATAAGGTGTTCACATGTGTGTTTCTTTGACAAACAGAAAAATCTGTGAAATTAGATTAGAGTTTTGGTCCAGTGTACAGTGTGGTTGCCATGGTAATTTCCAAGTGTGATGTCATTGCCAGGAAGTAAAATTAAAAACATAGAAAAAATTGCTAAACTGGAGTAAAATTTGTAAAGATTTTAGTTAAATGAGTAGTCCAACTTGGCAAATAGGGCTGTTGTCTTTTAATCGTCAACATTTTTATTAGTCGACTACTTATTTTATTTCAATTAAAAGGATTTGTATAATAAAACAGCAAAAAAGTGAAGATTATGGAGTGAGTTAGCTAAAGATTTTGGAGTGAATCATGAGTTTAATCTAATTTAAATCTAACATATAAATACACTGTTTCCGTGTACTTTTCTGTATAAATATTTATTTTTTGCATGAACTCCAGTACAGTTGTGTTTTTTGAGTGTATTTGGGTCAGATACAGAGCGATTCTTGGTAGTTTTGCCACACCCCTTTTTGGTCGATTAATCGGTCGATGGGGCGGGTCTTTAGTCGACCAAGAATGTCTTTAGTCGACTACAGCCCCACTGTCAAAGGCACTTTAAGAATGATTCAGGCTTAGTAGTTACTTAATTAAGGTTAGGGTTGGAGTATTTGTCAAGTATTCATGAGCCTGAATCATTCTTAATAAACTATGTGTTCACTATGAATGAAGTCTTTGTTTATGCTTTATAAAGACAGGAATAAGTCTTGTTATTTACAAAACTTTCAAGTCGATTTTTGTATGTGCAGCTTTTTTTTGCTCCTGTATCTGTACTTTTGCTTAAGTTACAAAGTGGAGTACTTCTTTGACCTCTGCATAAACGTAAGGAAAAAAAAGTATTAGACGTTTTTCATCAGATAATGTTTGTGTGTGAAGTGGCTAAATTTGCTCATGGCTGTGAGAGTGACATCCAAATCTGCAAAAACAGAACCAGGTTTAAATTTCTTGCTTAATTATTAGATTAGACATTAGATATTAAAAATAAAAAAATGAGTGAGGGGATTTTGGATATCTTACTGATATAGTAGTAAACCAGTTCTTTCTGAAAATTGACGTAAACATTAAAAATTGGCCTGTTTTATATTTAAAACTTATAAATCAGGCTTTGATTTAGATTTTTTTTTATTAGTACAATTAGTCAACATCTTTTAAATTCAAGATTGTAAAGTTTGGTGTGTGTAAGTGCCACTTTAAAGTTTACATGTCGGGTTCTCACGATTTTCTAATTATGACTTAGTTTGGTGGGAGGGCACCTGTGGTAAATATTTATCATAGTTTTACATTTGTGAAGTTGCAGTTTGTGAAGAAATTTTGAAAAATAAAAGTTGACAATTACAGGAAGTAGTGCTGAGTTCGAAAACCCTCTGTGATGTCATCAAAAAGCGACAAAAATTAAGAGACAGTGAACAGACAGCTGACACCTTTTTCTTACAGTTTAATTGGTCACTCAACAAAATAAAGGTGTTCTCAGGTATTATTATGTGTCAAATCATAATTATTGTGTAATTTATATGGATTTTGGCCCTTGTTTTCAAAATGGTTGCTAGGTAACAGTTGTGGAACTAGAAGTAACATTATAAACTTTATAAAAACTGTCAAACTGGCGATAAATGAGCAAAATGTTTAGTAAAATCTTAAATATAATCATGCTCACTACATTATAATTAAGGCTGATCTTTATGTCTCTGGGGTTTCGAAACCGCGAAGTTACAATGTCATTTATAAATCAATGGATGCAAGTACATGAAATGAAATAATGAAAGCTTACATGTTGAGAGAGCAAACTCACCAAAAAAACAAAATGAAAATGAAAAAAATGCCCGCAGTGTCTCGCCTTAATTGTCAGGTTTCATTCTGCTTTGCCTGTCAATTGTTGCTCAATTTTTCATTTATTGAAGTTTATTATAGTTTATTATTAAATTAATAATGATTATAATGGTTTTAAATCTTTGTTTTAAATCTTTGTGCTGGGAAAAAGCAACACATTCGAATTCCCAGGGTGGAAATGTCAGTTTACTTTTCTATTGCAAAGAAAGAACAAAAAAAGATTCTAGCTTTAATATTGGATTTGAGCTTCAAAATAATCAAATTTATGGTATAGTATCTAATATATCTGTACACTAAATGAAAAATTCTTGTGGGCTCAATATTTCTGTAAGTATTTGTCCAGTAAAACCTGCAAATCTGGATTGTTCCTTCTCAAAAAGGCAAAGAGTTTATCATAATTTCTGAAGGCATAATGTAAAATACAATAATAAATGTGTTTAAAGCAGCTTTAATGTCACTCACATATGTCTGAGCGCTTTTACTTTGACAAAACCAGCTGGATTTTGTGTTATTCTGACATTAATCCTAGTTTCTCCAGTGAAATCACATTATATTCCGCTTCCACTTTTGTCTCCATTCCGAAATATAGAATGTTTTTGTTTGCAAACTTTTAAAGGGTCTGTATTGTAAGCGTCACGTCGGTCTGTCTTTTGAACTTCCAGTTGCCTTCAAGCAGTTTAAATCATCAGGGCATAGCAAACAAGTACGTGTTCATGGAGGTGAAGTTTTCAGATGAGCAAGGAAACACTCTGCACACCGAGAAAAGAGCAATCCTGGTTTCCTTTCACGCTGGATACATCTTTATTCAGACAAACAAGCCCATTTACAAACCGGGAGAGATTGGTGAGAACAACTCTTTAACACAATGTCCGTTATGCAAATCCGCACCGAAACAAACAAGACTAAAAAACCTGTTCTTCTTTGCAGTCCAGATGCGTGCGTATGTCTCCTCCACAACCTTCAAAGCCAGTGATGAAAATCCCATAACTATTGATATAAAGGTTGGTACATTTCTAAATGTTACATAAGTATTAAAAGTTATAGTAGACATGGTTCAGTATGGATTCTTTTTAGCCAATACCAATACCATTTCAGGTATTTTTCTTGCTGTTGTGGTTGATAATTAATTTAACTTCCAAAGAGTAAACGAATGCTGAAAACAGTATTGAAATATTGGAATGTTTATGCTTAAGATGTTAGGAGCTTTTTATGTTTACTCTTAATGAACAAAGGCAAATTTTATGTTAAGTGGAAATGTACAAGGGCTAGGCAATATAAGGTCAGGTTTCTGCTTATTCTTTTCAGACTTTCTTTACATCATTTTTATCTTACCTTGGCGGAATGTCTGAATAAACTGAACTGAACTGAAAGCAAGGCCCAAAATGTATGTTAAAGTTCAAATGACAGGTTTTCATAGATATTACCTCGTTTGGTGGGATAGAACCCATGGTAAATATTTAGCATAGTTTACATCAGTCAAGTGTAAGTCTGTTAAGAAAAGTGGAAAAGGAAAAGTTAAAAAATACAGTAGTTCTAAAACAGAATCAATTTACATGCAACAGATACATATTTCTGACAGTTTATATGACAAACATGTATATTAACTGAGTGGAATAATACAGCCGCCGCACAGATCATTGGACTAGAGTCAGAAGGCTTTTAAAGTAGTATAGAGTATAAAATGTAGACAACAGGACAGACAATCAGACAATAATCAATGGCCATTCACAATGAGTCCAAAACGTCCGAAATGTACAAAAAGTGCATCAAAAGGTCAACAATGATATTGCACAAATCCAGCTAGTTAAGTTAAGGTTCCTCCAAAACTAGAGCTGGTCCGTTTCATATCGTTCATGATGTGTCGTCATTTGCATTCAGGGCAATATGAAATCTGGAACATCGTGATATAATTCAGAGTATAGTGCAGCAGATTTTCCTCATAGTTGTGAAGTGAATCTGATATTGGGGCAAATTCTGAACACTAACGGCTAGAGATGCATTAGAAATCAATGTTGAGGCGAGAAGTGCAAGCAAAAGTATAACAATTAAACACATGATATATCCTTAAAGGTTCTACGCTCTATAATTGCATCATTTTGACCCAAATAGATGTTTTTACAACATATCTGTGCTGAGGCCGAACTGATTTGACTTCCTTACATGAAAAAAATGGGTAAAGCACCATTAAACAAGTCAAATATTGGTGCCATTTTTAAGCGTCCAGCATCATTTATATCATCAATTATACTGTGATCACAAATTTTCTCTTTTATATCATGATAAAAATGTTTGGCCATGTTGCCCTGCCAAAACTCCCCCTCAGTTCAGTTCAGTTCATCAATTGCAATCCATCATTATTTGAGTTCCAAACACGCATAGTCCAAAGATTGAGGTAGAATGCTGTGTGTAACAAACTGGAAAAATGAGGGGCAAGGCAAAGGAGAGGGAAGGCTACAATGAGCCGCACAATATTTGTCCTTTAAACAATCAAGGTGTTTCAGGTATTAATATATGTCAAATCAAAACTATTGTGTAATTTATATGTATATTTCATGCTATAATAATCAAGTTTAATAACAGCACATTTGACTCTTAACATTTACTCTAACAAATGTGAATAAACCAGATAATAAACTATTTTCCTTTGCTTAATAAGGCCGTAGACTTGATCATAGTTATGTTTTCATGTAACTGAGATGATACTCAAGCCACATGTTAGTTAAAATATCCTTGTTTGTTTTTTGTGTGTTTTTAAGAATGCAGGTGGTGTTGTCCACCAGATAAACAATGTGAAACCAAGTAACGGGGTCCTCAGCCCAAGCTACACTATTCCTAAATTTGTGACGCAAGTCTCCTTTACTCTTTAAAAAAATGCATTACATAATTGTGAATTACTTACTTACAATGTCTTTTACATCTCCTCTTGTCGTATCAGTGAAGGAAAGTGGACTATCGTAGCAAGATTTGATGAATGGCCACAGAACAACTTCAATACCACCTTTGAAGTAAAAACGTACGGTAGGTTAATTACACTGTGACATTATTTGGCTGTAACACTTAACAGTCATAAAGTTATATGCCAAATTTGTGGAGCCAGTCCCTGTCAAATAATGACATGGTTCAACATTTGTGGATCAAAGGGTTGGACATTTCTCACTGAAGCTCCCTTAGAGTTCCACAGCTCAACCTTTTCTCTCTGAAACCTCACCGGCATGAAATATCTCTGTTCTTGATTTTCAACCAGTGTGACGGGAAAAACTAGTGCGCCTTGAGGTTTTGCCAGGTGTGCCTTGGAAAAAATGTCCAGTTTGAGTTAACAGATTCATAAAATGCAGATGTAATTGACTAGTTTACCTTTTTTGAGTCTCCTGAGTAACATCTGCACCAAAAACGCAAAACCATAACTAGCGACAGATGTGACACAGACATTGTTTAGCTCAGTATATACCATGTTTTTTTTTTCACTAAATGGTATGATTTGGTCATGTTTCAGTTTTTGCATTTCAGTTTAAATGCAAAAAGTGTGCCTTGGCTCAATTCACTAGCAAGGGCCACAACCTCAAGCTTGGATACAGAAAGTTTATTGGCAAACGAGAACAGCGATAAAATGCATGAGAGTAGATGACACATGCAGTTTTGGGGCTTCTAGCGGAGCGGACTGGAGGTCGCAGAGGTTATGGCGGGTGTAGACCTCGAAGGATGTCGATGGCCAAGTGTCCTGTGATTTTTAATGAGCTGGTCGGAATACCTCGGCGGGAGGTGGAAGGATGCGAAAAGAATAACCGAAGAAGAAGTTGGGGCTGATGTTAGACCGGGCGAGGATAGACTTGAAATATGAGAGGAACCTGAACTTTGGTATGGTCTGGCCACGATGATGGAAAAAACCCTTCAGGTAGGGTAGCGAATGGTACAAGACAAATTCTTGGAGGGTTTCGAAGGGCTAGAACAGAATTCGCTTGAGCATGAAGATTGTGGCTGAATTACCACTGCGGTTGTTATGCTTTCTTGAAGAGGCACTATGCTGAAGAGAGTAGGAAGGAACGGAAGCAGTACGGGGTGGTCTTGTAGGCTCACGAGGTCCTGGAGCTAAGCTGTGCAGGATGACAGGAGGAGGCCGGTCAGAGCGGGTCAAGGTGCAGAACATGATGTGAAATGAGGAACTGCGGTTGGCATTCGCTCTTCGTCGAGAGACGATATTGTCTGAAGTGAAATGCAAGACAATTGGCATGGAGTTATGGTTACCCGGGATGTACTGATAATTAACTGGTGAGTGGCTATCAGCCGGGTAAGGTGGTGAAAGGAGGGCATGGGCTACTTCTGCCTTGTTGATAATATCGATGATCGTAAGGTTATCAGATTGGATGGCCACAAACATGGACAATCACGATGGGATAATCATGAATAACACGAAAGATGGGCCTAAGTGGAGAAAATTGGGGCGTTTGATTAGTCCTTTACCCCAACAACGGCTGGTGGAGTGCCGACTGTAAGAAGATGGATGTTGGCTGGATCGTCAATGAGATCGGAGAAGGATGTGATGCTGTTCTTTAAGTGTAGGTTGGACTTAACGGACATGCATGACCGAGGAGGGACAAGCTGCTGTTGCGGTAGGCGACAAGGAAGTTACTGAGGAGAAGAGAGATCGGGTTCAGCTATCCAATCAGGAGGGGGCTTGGAATTTGACTGTATCAAGGGTGAAGCTCAGGAACTCCAAGGGTAGCGAGACCCGGCATCTTCTCTTACGACAGATGTAAGAGAAGACGCTTACATCTGTAAGCCCCGTGGTGATGGCTGAGGGCATCTCGGTGCCCGGCGGCAGTGACTGAGGGCATCTTGGTGGCTGAGGGCATCTCGGTGCCCGCCAGCTGTGATGCAGCAGCATCTCGGTGCTCGGCGGTAGTACCAAATCTAATGCAAGGTTGAGAACTGGGGTCGAATACCAGTCGACCTTTTCTGCGGTGACGGAGCTGGAGGTTGGAAAAAGTCAGGATGTGGGGTAGAGTGTGGCCGGCTGGGATCTGAGCTGAAATGTTAATGAGTCCACGCTGGGGATAAGTGTGAGGTTGAGAAAGGAGGCTGGTGCCAAGATGGCGGCTGGAGCCAGCTAGCCTTGGTTAGGGGATGTGGAGGTGGACTGAACCCAGACAAGGGAAACCAGCTTTGCGGAGAGCGGAACCTGTGTCTCGGGGGCACACACAGAGGGCGGAGCCCAATAACACTGAGGGCAGAGGCTGCGCCATGAAAGGCTGAGGCACAAGGATCGAGGCTTGGGGCCGGAGCCTGCAGCACCGGAGGGCCCGGGACACTGAGGGCGGGGCTCGGCAGGCACAGGTGAAAGCATGAGGCCGTGATGAAGCTGTGGCAGGTGGATGAGGGCCCAGCATACTAGTGGTGTGGAGAGACTATGGCACGGAGAGCGAGCAGGTGATACAGGGTGGAGCCAAAGACGCAGAGGGCGGTGCAGTAGGCGAAACCAGCAAGGCTGACGGTAGAGGTCATGAGGCGGAGGGCGGGGCCTGTGAGTTGCAGGCTTCTCTAGTTGGTGACACTTCCTGGTGGAAATCCGAGTACTGAGTCGAGAATGGGTATCGGGAGCAATGTGATGGTGTGCTGGGAGCACATTTGCAAGGGAACGAAGCATTGAGATAAGCCACCTAGCGCTTGAGGGTACGGTGCCCGAGAGATGAGTGAAACCTGGCAATGAGATGTCGAGCAGAAAATGGTGGAACCTGGCAACACAGCGCTCGGGGAGAACACGGTGGAACCTGGCAACACGGTGCTCGGGGAAAAAAACGGTCGTACCTGGCAGCCCGGTGCCCAATGAGAAACGTGGAAACTGGCAACTCTATAGCTGGTGCCCAAGGAGGGAGAGAGGAAATGAGTAAAAGAAAGGGGAGCGAATGAGGGGAGGCAGGAGAGGGAGAAAAAGAACTATAGAGAGGAGGGGAGGGAGAGATAGAGGAGGAGAGGGAGATATTGATAGACAGGAAGAGAGAGAGAGCGAGGCAGAGTCTGCAGTTATTTAACGTTTTGGAAGCCTATCAAGCAACTGTGTTGAGATTTAGCTTCGATAAATGCGTGAATGAGATGTACGGAAGGATTGGCAACTCGGTGCCTCCGGGAAGGAGCATAGGTCTGGCACCTGTGTTCCGGCGTTGTAATCCGGAAGAGAAATCGAACTTCATGAAGTATGGAAGGAAACTCACTGCTGGGAAGAGCGGGAGCCGGAGTGGAAACGCGGGAGCCGGGAAGCAGAGTGGGAACCAGAGCAGGAGCCGGAGCGCGGGAGCCAGCAAGCGGGAATCGGCAGGCACGGAATCGGAGCCGGCGCAGGAGCCTGAAGCAGGAACGGGGCACGAGAACCAGGAAGCGGAGAGCGAGAGCCGGAGCAGGAGTTAAAGCGCAGGAGCCGGGAATCAGAGAACAGAACCGGAGCAGGAGCCGGGGGGGCAGGACCCGGGGGGCGGGAGCGGGAACGGAGCAGAGTAGGGGTTCTGGAGCCGGGAAGCAAAGAGCGGAACCGGAGCAGGAGCCGGGAAGCTGAGAACGAGAACCGGGACAGGAGCCGGGGCGAGGGAATCGGGAAGCAGAGAGTGGGAACCGGGGCAGGAGCCGGAGCGGGAGCTGGGGCGAGGGAGAATCAGGATCGGGGGGCAGGAGCCGGGAACCAGAGAACGAGAACCCGAGCAGGAGCCGGGAAACGGAGAGCGAGAACTGGGAAGTGGAGAGCAGGAACAGGAGAGCAGGAGTCGGGAACCGGAGCGCGGGAATCGGAGCCGGAGCGCAGGAGCGAGGAAACGGACAGCCGGGGAGCGGAGCACCTCTTCTTCAGAGAGGAGCGCAATGACAAAAGCCGGCGGGACACGCCTGAGGCGAGACCGGGAGCAGAGCTCAACGAGACCACGGATGAACCTGGAAGTGCGGGAGAATCTGGGACCAGCGCTTGAAGGGGGCGATCCGCGGCAGGACGTTGCTGGTTGGATCCATAGTTGGAGTAGAAGCGGGAGAAGGCGAAAGTGAAAGGAAACGATCGACTGTAATGGAGAGCTGCACGGACCGGCTCAGCGGAATACTGACTGAACTAGGGCTTAGGGCTTAGCGGGACGTGAGCTTCACCAATGAGTGCGTGCACGAAACAATGAATGCTGGTATGTGTGAGTAGAGTAGTCACCGGAAGGAGCGTGGATGAGGTGTGGTCCTGCTCCCGAACTTCAGATAACAGATTTATCTCCATAAAATGTAAAAAAAAAAAAAAAAACAAAAAAAAAAAACATTGCACAAGTTTACCATTTTCTAGTGTCTAAAGCATCCTCTGGACACAAAAAACAACACAAATCCATCACTATTGCCAAATTTAAAGAACCAGACAGTGGCACAGACATTATTTACCTCATTATATACTGTACTATGTTTTGTTTTTTTTACTAAATTGTCTGTTTTTGTCATGTTTCAGTAGTAAATAGAGTGCTGTGCTATCTATTGAACCCCAAAAGTGTGTCCCCACTAAAAAAATGTTGAAAAACATTGGACAAGTTTCCCATTTTGGAGTGTCCTGAGCAACTTCTGCACCAAAAAACAATGCAGAACCATTGCTATTGCCAAATTTAAAGAACCAGACAGTGGCACAGACATTATTTGGCTAATTCTATTCCTAAGTGGTCTGAATTGGTCATGTTTTAGATGTAAATGGTGTGCCAATGTATTTTTTAAACCCAAAAAGTGTGCCACGGCTCAAAAAAGGATGAAAAACACTGATCTAGTTTTTTTCCTTTGCTCTATTTTTAATAACAAAGACTGAGGATCCTAAGAACATCGGGCCTTATCCATGAAGCGAACACATTTTTATTTAAGAGGACCTGTGTTTTTGTCTTCTATATACAGTAGTAGCACCCGTGGATCATTACAATATAGTTTGGACATTTTAAATCACAGCATTGATCTAAAGTCACTTCTCCTTAATGTCTTCGGAGAGCTGCTGTTCCCGATAGAGAGCAGAGAAATTCATGCCAAAAGGGCTAAAGCGGCGTTGCTAAATCACCGTATGTTACAGTTTAAGATAATAAAATAAAATTACAGAGCAAAATAAGTAAAGAGCAGAGGGTGTGGAGCAGGGAGGAATGTGGGGGTGACACCTGGACTGACGGTGCAATGGAGTCTTATCTGCAGGACAATAAAGATGACTCAAATATGTACGAGTCACTCTCAATGCAGCTTTGAGAGGTTTAATGACAAGGGAGAACAATGATGTTTTGGTTAAAAGTCACCTAAAAGTCAGTTTTGCATAATAGGTGTCTGTTCAAGCCTATTATGAAGGTTTCTGGCATTCACAAAATTTGTATGTACACGTATACTGTATTTATAGGGGCAGTTAAAATTAACGCGTTAACTAATGCGATTAATCATCAGAAAATGTACGCATTAATCACAAATTGATGCGAATTAATCACACAGTTTGATTTGATGAAACACGCTCTTTTAGCTCACGCAGGAGGAGACCTGAGCAAAGGAGGAAGGAACAGAATAAGCTGTGATTATGAGGTTCATTTAGCACATAATCCATCAGCCCTCACGTGCACAGATCACTCAGAGGTCGATGTTTACGAGTGCGGAGCAGCGGTTCGGCTTTGCTCCGTGCAGCAGAACAAACCAAACATGTGTGAGCACTAAAACAAGTTAACTGGACCAAACATTTCCCCAAACTATTACGGAGCGTTCATAGACACCAGACCAACACCAACTCCATCTGTCTCCAGTGTGTCTGGTGAATGTCAGTTACCTATGTGTAACTATAGTTCTGTGAGTGTATGAAGGGCCCTTAACCCATTACACCTGTGTTTGGTTAGATTTACCTGAAACATGTGCCACAGATTCAACATGACATTTCATGTCTAGACTTAGTTAGGCTTTTAAATAATGTATTTAGATTTGTGAAATAACAGAATAATTTAATTTTCAGTTTATAATTATCCCTGTTATAATTGTCCCTACTGGCAGTAGATAGAGCTCTATATCATACAAGCTAAATACCAAACTGTTCAATATAATGTTAAGAGGAAGGGAAAAATACATAATGATGTCTAATTAAGTTACACCAGCAGAGTTGCATTCCTAGTAATACACACAAATACTTTTTTTTTTGTTAAATTGAATTATCAAAGCAAAGGCAAGAGTTATTTGGATCCAGTTATAAAAATATTTGTGGTTTATTTTATTATATAGTGCTCCCTGCCTTCAATGTCACGGTGGCGCCCAGAGAGCTGTACATGGACACGGACAATCCTCAACTGTTTGTGGACATCACCGCAAGGTTTTCAGTCAAAACTGTTTCTTAATAACAATAAGAAAATCAGTGAACAAAATTAAAAACAGAATTAATTACTAGCTATTGTGATTGTCTTGCTTTTGCACTTCAGGTATCTTTTTGGTAAATCTGTTATTGGCACTGCGTATGTGATCTATGGCCTGAGAGACGGTCGTATGATTCGGAGGGCTCCTACAGTGAAGCAGGTGGACATGGTGAGTCAGTACCCCACAAAACCTAAAGCTCACAGTGCAATAGATGTCAGAAATAGTAATAGATTAGATTTATTATTAAATGTTTTGTTTTTAATACTAAAAAACTTGATGAAATGGAGAACATTTGACCAGTGGTTGTGATAACGTGTGCCTACATGGCTGCTTTTACACATCCACAGACACTGCACCCAAACAAGCACTTACCTGGGGCTGAACACAGAACTAGACCTGGTCAAGATGAAACCAGGACTAGAACAGGCCTAAATGATGGTGTACAAACAACTTACAACTTGAGCCCTGATGACTTGGTTATGTCCTGCTCTAGTTTATGTCAGGTTTAGTGCCTGGTTTAATTTGTGTGTGGACGTGTGTGAATGTGTGGATGAAACTAACTTGTTCTCATTCACACATTATTAATAACCACAAACATGTGCACACTAGAACTCATATAAAGTAACAAGGTAATAAGTGCTTGAAAAGCGCCTTAAAAAATAGACCTCCCAGCATCCTTCAGAAAGACCAGGCCATCAAAAACATACCTGGAGTTAAATTTAGCTTCATTAATGCTTGTTTGATGAATCCAGGTTAGAAAATCCTCCCCCTCCGACCGTTCTGACCTTCAATGTGTGACATTTTTCAATAACTGACGTCACTTATCTGAGAATCTTCTGTGTTTTTTAAGTCCTTAAATCATCTTCAGACTCGCTCTTAGCATTTCTGCTGTCTAAACACGATCATTACAACTGTGTCACAGCTCTGAACAGCTGCATTATAAACATTCTGTATATACAATTCTGTATATACACATATGTGAAATTTCCTCTGCAGCTACGTTAAGTTAATATGGCATCTCCTAGAGCAGTGATAAATTGATATTGTTCTTTGTAAAAGCATTTTATTTTTAGTTAAAACAAATAAAAAATAAATCAAAACATGAGATGTCAAAGCAAAGCTACTCATGTTTAAAGACCAATACAAATAATGCATAATATTTGTCATTTAATGAGATTTTCTTCAAGTTTATGTTTGTTTATTCTTGCTTGCAGCTGGAAGACGGGGGAACGTTTAACATTACCATCAAGGAATTACAAGAAGCTTGTAAAGTGCGCATGAGTCATCACATGTCTGATTGCACTGTTGACTCTCTGGTGGGAAGTTATGTGTACATGAAACTGACTGTGCTCACTGAATCAGGTAAAGACGCAAGTGTAATGCAAATCCTACTGAAACATACTGATTTGACACAGAGCTTAGAACCTTTATCAGATATCTGCAGCTAGTAGTCTGATTTCTCTCTGATTGATCATACATGCAGGTTTTGAGCAGGATAATTATGCAAACTAATGTGGCAAAGACAAAAAAAATGAGACAGATTGTTAAAGATTGAAAGAGTTGTTTTAAATCCCTCTTGTCTTACCAATACAGTAGTTAGTTGTTTTTGATGATCAGTTTTCTTCTGTGCATGTAAGCACAATCCAAAAATCTGAGTTATCTAATTATTCTTGTTATCTGAGTTTTACTGGCCAGTGTGTCACTCTTATGACTAAAGAACAGTTATGATTAACCGTTTGTTCTTTGG
This sequence comes from Rhinogobius similis, assembly GCA_019453435.1. Classification (NCBI taxonomy): domain Eukaryota; kingdom Metazoa; phylum Chordata; class Actinopteri; order Gobiiformes; family Gobiidae; genus Rhinogobius; species Rhinogobius similis. The sequence goes on from CM033625.1 coordinate 31,428,101, forward strand.
TTGTCTTCCACTGCCATTTTGACCGGTCCAACATAAATGTTGCACTGTTTCAATTATGATAATGTAATGATAATGTAAAAACGGTAGGCAGTGGCGGTCTTACCATTTGGCAACAGGGCAAAATTCCCCTTGGGCACGCCAACCTGAAGGGGCCCCCAATAACATACAACCGATCATCAGAGAAGCAAGGCTCTGAAACAGTTACTATTCTCTCAATATGACAGTAAAGTTGTGCCAGAGAAAATCATCCCCCCACCCCTATAAAGCTAAATAGTAAAAAAGAATATATTTATGAATGAATATCATGTGTTTAAATCAGCTGAACATGTGTTAAAATGCACCAACATACAGAAAATATGGTCTGATTTCTTCTGACCCCCAAACCCCCCTGTTTAAAGCTGTTTAGAACATGTAGCTCTTGCACATTCCAATTTTTCCAATAGTTCACTTACCACCCCAAATTTATAAAACAAGTCATCACACATAAAACGTAAAAAGAGATTGCTTTTAAGATCAATTCAAGAGACACAACAGAAAAGTTCTAGAAAATCACAGTTGATGAGGTGGGGCCTGTACTTCATTTTGCCTTGAGCCCCAAAATTCCAAGGACTGCCACTGACATGTTATACCTTTTCTATTCTTCAGACTCCTTGAGTATGTTTTATGTAAAAGCTGTTTACTTCTCAGATCCTCCCTTCTTGTTGAAGTTTCTAACGCCCTTTTGCCTTGTGCTTTTCCCACAGGTGGTGACCTGGTTGAGGTGGAGAAGAGCAATGTTAAAATAGTGAAATCCCCTTTTGTCTTAACACTAAAAGCTATTCCAAAGTACTATAAACCAGGTTTACCCTTCTATTTTTCAGTAAGTATAGTATTTTGTTTAGTAGTAGTTAGTTTAAGTCTACATATTTTAGCTCAAGGTGTAACTAAATTCAAAAATGTCTAATTGGGGCACCAATCAAGATGTTTCAACTTGATGGCAAAACTTTCAACCTGATGGCAGCTCTCCTGAGCCCCGATTGGTCCTGCCCAAAGTCTGACAGTTTTACTGTAACAGTTTGGGGTTGTCATGACCAATTGAGGTCTAGTCACCTCTCTCTCGTACCTCATTAGCATTTTACTGGTTTGATTTTTACCAAGGTTGTATGAGTGTAAACTGAGGACGGTCATTCCTGTATGTAGAACTACAGTGAGAGGAGCAAAGGAGGACCATGGTTACTTCCTTCTCCTCCTTATTGAGTATAAATACACTACTGCAGCACAATGTAATGAAACATGCATGTTGATAAAATAAACAAACTGCCTCCAGAGGCGGTGGCTGAGTGGCTTGCACTCTCACCTCACAGCAAAAAGCCTGGTCTGTAGAAGGCTACCCGGTGCTGCTGACTGAAATGTATCCTCAGCCTGTCACTTGTACAACCACCTGGTACATTCTGTTTTCTGTTAAGATAGATCCTTTTAGCATTAAAGGGAACATATTATGCTTCAATTAAGATGCCAAATGTAACATACTCAATAGCATGTTTAAGGCAAATAACAAAACAAAAAATGCATAATATTTTTCCTTTAATTGTAATTAGTTGTGATGACTCTCTCTCATCTACTCTCGTCCCCCATCTCTTAACTCTTCACTGGATGTGTACTTTACTGTAAATCATATTTACATGCCTATAAAATCATATTCTTTACTAAACAAGTGCCGATAAATTAGAGAGTGAGTGGTTCCAACCTCGCAAGTGTCCTGGCATCTCTTTCAGATCGATGTAACTTATCATGATGGAACTCCAGCAGAGGACGTCCCCCTGACCATTGTCCTGCAGGACACATCACTGCCCAGCTCTGGATCAGTGTCCCTAAACATGCCCCCCCGTAAAGGGCTGAGGGCTGACCCTCAGAAAATCATTGTATGTATCAAAACTATTTGTTTTGTGTTATTTCTGTTTCTTTTGAGGTGACATTTTCCTCCCTTCAAGATAACAACTAACAAGAAGGGTCTAAGTTCAGAAAAGCAGGCCAGAAAAGAGGTGACTGTGGAGCCGTACAGATCTGCAGAAGGAAACTACTTGCACATCCATGAAATTCCCCCCAAAGTCGAATTGAGAGGAATGTCCATTGAAATGAGCATCAAGTCTCAAAGAAAGAGCAGCATTCAAGAAATTACTTACTTGGTGAGCGAAATCATTACTCTTAGCTTATACTATGACCTGATTTTTTTCTGTTTTGAAATGTGAAAAACAGAAATAGTACATGTTAAAGGGAACTCAGCTCTTTCTTTACCACAACGGTCTGATACAATCTCTCTCTCCAGTTGGGTGGAGAATCCTTGCCTCAAGTGGAGGAGTTTAACAAACTTTAATTCTTGTTATTAAACAATTATAGTTAAAACATATCTTGAAATGTTGAAAAGTTGTTTCAGTTATTCCATCCATCTATAAAATATTTTTGTTTTGCATGTAGCAGATTACTGCAGCTCCAATTGTGCTTTGTTACATTTGTTTGATTGATCCATTCTTCAACTGCAAAACAAGATCATTTCCATCTCTGATGCTGGCAGACGTTTCTTTTTCCCCCACATTTTAAACAGGTTCATTTTGATTAAGACAAAATACCTTCACAGAAGTTGTTTAGTCAGTGGAGTTCCTGGTTTAGTCTGGATGTGGTGTGAACAGACATTTAAAGAAATCAGAATATGTTTTTATTCTTTAAAACATTTTTTTTTTTACCAGGAATAATAAGTGAACTTGATGTGCCCTATATTTTAATGTAATTAGATTCTTATTTAATTAACTTTCTGTAAACAATATTATTTTGACATCCACAGATCCTCAGCAAAGGGAAAATTCTGGACGCCAAGCGTGTACCTGTGATCGATCAACAGGTCATCAGTGTCTCAATCTCAGTCACAGCAGAGATGATGCCGAAGTTCCGTTTTGTGGCATTTTACCTCTTAGACAGAGAGGTGGTGTCAGACTCAGTAAAACTGGAAGTGGCCAACACCTGTGTCCAGCCAGTGAGTATTTGTTTCATTTAAATAGGTATTACATTTGTCATAGTTGAAAATCTGAACAGAAACAAAATTAAAACAGTGAGACTAGAACAAAAAAAATGTGTTCCTTATCATCTAGTATCAAACAAATCAAAAGAAAGAAAGAAAGAAAGAAAGAATACAATACAAAGGGTTGTTACAGTAATAGAGATTATTCAGATGGCATCACAGCACTATGACATTTTAACAGTGAGTGCCAAATACGCATGAGAGTCAGTGGTGAGTGACATTTTCTCCAGTATAAGCTCAAAACACAACTAAAATGTGACAAAGCTACAACAGTGTGATAACAAATACAAAGGTCTACAACTCTGCGGAATATTTAGGTAGTACCCAACATCTAAAATAAAGAAAATCAAGTAAAAAGTGGTAGAAAGCCAGATAAACAACAGGAACACCGCGGCTACACTCACATTTATCACCGACATAGACTTTGGGGTCACACACAGTTGAACTTGTTACATTTCTCTCCTTAAATAACATGAGTTCAAGTCTTGAGGAAATGAATTGTTGTGTGGCAGTTGAAGTATCCTTTACCTCCAACTGCCGTTAACAAACGAGCTAGCTAATAACGGAGAAAGTGCTCTCAGTTTCCATTCTGCCATATTAAAACAAAAGTTCCATGGATGAAAGTAAGGCCAGAAAAAGGAAAGAAACTTTGAAATTTGATCAGTTTGTGCTGCCTATAATTCTGTCACCTGGTTAGAATGTTGAAGAGCATTTTTCAGCACATAACCTTTTCTATTTGGAATGTTTATGGAAATCGATTTTTACAATTGTTGTAGAACTGATTTGAAAAACTGAAAATATGTTCCAGAGATGTGTAATTTAGCTAATATAGCTAAAGGGCTGTACCTGTTTATTACTTTTGTGAAATGTGAAAAACTGAACAAGATCCAGTTTTTTGCGTGTGATCCTGTCAAAGTTGTTTCACCACAGATATATGGTGAAAGCATCAATTCAGGTTAACATGAGACCTCAGTGCTTTCTCTGCATCTATTTACAGAGCATTTTATTTTTTACGAGAAACAGGAAGTGCACCCTTAGCATGCTTTACCCATGATGTTCTGGGCTCAGAGACTTGTCAAAAGTGCTTATAAACTTATGGCAGTGAATATTTAGGATGCTGGGACTGCAGACCGATACATGTGACTGATGTAAAGAGTTTAAAGGCCCTGTACCTTTTTACTGTTTTGAAACATGAAAACCAGAACTAGTTGATGTTAAAGTCTTTACATCAGTCACATGTATCTCTCACTTTCCTAATGCTATCCCAGTGTCATAAATATTCACCTCCATGAGTTTAGAAGCACTTTTCATGAGTTTCTGAGCTCAGAGCACCACAGACCGTCACGGTCAAGCTAACAAAAATTAGCATGCTAACAGTGCGCTTCCTTGTTCTCTGAGAATAAAATGCTCTATAATATAACAGTTAGATGCAGAGAAAACATTGTTATCTCATTTTCACCCGAATGGATACTTTTCTATGCAGGAACAAAAGTAATTTTACGTTATTACATGCAAAAAAATCTGAAACATGGACCAGTAAACATAACAGTAAAAATCAGGTACAGCCACTTTAAGTTTTTATAATTCATGGAATATTACGGTGTTTGTGTTATATGTATTATTTGTATTTGTTTATCTGTAATTGGGGACCCAGTATTTTTGTTCTATAATGACCATAGTTTTGTTTCATTATGACTGTATCCTGTAGCCTGTTGTCCACCTCCCGGACAGAACGCGAACACTGTTCAGGCCCGGCAAAAAACTAAACCTGAAGATCGAAGGTGAACCGCTGGCAAAGATCAGTCTGGTGGCAGTGGACCAAGCCCTGTACCTGCTCGCCAAGAATCGCTTCAACCAAAGACACGTCAGTTGGTCTTTTATAACTAGTATGTTTTAGATGCACTGTATGTCCACTGTTGGTATGGAGTTACCTGAAAGTGGAAAGAGGAAGTTTGCATCTACATCTACAAGCACATGCTATTCACATGTATTACCTTTTTAGGCTTCGGACATTTTTTTAGCAGAAATACGTACCGCTTCCTGCCAGACATGTGACCTGTACATGTTTTGTGAGCAAGAAGCAAAAAGCAACACATTTCAGGCAAATTTTGAGTTTATAAAAAAGCAAAGTAGAAAGAGTAAACACTTCTCGTTTCCCTTTGAAACAATATGTCTCCGACCAGCTGTAATTTAATCTTTATATGTGACGTCTGTTGGCACAAACCACACGGAGATGCGCTTTGTGGACATGAAATGTCCCTCAACTGAATTTGACAAGAGCTTTACATCTGATCTTGTGCTTTTGTGACGCTTTGACCTTTTTCTGATCACTTTCTGCATGAGCTTTTCCAGAGTGCTACTTGCATTACCCGACTCACTTTCTTAGGGGTTTGTGATCACTAAGATGCAATACACTCTGGAGAAAACAGTTACTCATTTACAAGAATAAAAACAATTAACCCCAGTTTTTTATTTAATTTATTGATTAATTCAATATGAACAATAATAATGGCATGTTATTTTAAGTGGTTAATTTGTGGCCATTTCATGTTGTGATTTAAGATTTTGAATGAGGTGGACAGCAGAGACTTTGGCTGCACTCATGGAAGCGGAATGAATGCAATGGGAGTTTTCAGTGACGCAGGGCTGCTTTTTGCTATGCAAAATGGGCCCTCCACAAACAATAGGCAAGGTAAGGAAAGACATGAAACGAAAGTTACATTTAGATGTAATCTGTCTGCAAATATTGTAATCATGCACTTACAGAACAGAATTGTCCAAACAATTCAAGGAGGAGGCGCGCTGCTGTTATGATGGAACACCAAGATCAGCTATGTGAGATAATATTCTGCCTTTGGAATTAAAACCACAAATTCTATAGATCTGTAGTGTTGATTTTGAGTTTTATTTCTTTTACTGATAGTGGGACAGTTCCAGGAAAAGTTACTCCAGCGCTGCTGCCGGGACGGTCTGAGGAGGCCGCTGATGCCGTACTCCTGTGAGCAGCGCTCGCTGTACATCGCAGAGGGACCTCAGTGTGTCACGGCTTTCCTCAAATGTTGCAATATCTACAAAAACAAGGTCAGCGCTCGAGGGTCAGACGACCTGGTTCTGGGACGAAACAGGGGCAGTGGATCCTCCACAGACATCTCAAGTAAGAATTTTGAGCTGGAAACATTGCAACAACAAAATGATCGCAGTCTGGGCAAAAACCTCCAAAACATCTGCCCTTTTCACAATAAAAGGAGTGACTTCTGAATAAACGTGTTCATGTAAATCTTTTGACAGACCCTGAAGACAACGAAGCTTTAGGGGCATTGGGAGAGGAGGAAGATATATTAGACTTCGACCTGCGTAAAAACTTCCCTGAGACGTGGCTTTGGAGAGATGTGGTGCTTCCTGATCAAGCTAAAGGGTACATGAACCCCAACCCAGTAGCACAGACACTTGTTTGTGCCTACAGTCAGAGTTTACCCATTCAAACATAGCTTACTACAGATAGCGATAGATTGATCAACAGTTAGAGGAAACAGGCAAGTGGAAAACTGTCCCTGCCTGGTCATACTAATAAAATTACAAAGACTTATACCAAATATCACACCCAGATCTTTCTCAGTCAATGTTTACGTTCACACCTTAAAGGTGCTGTGCCTGATTTTTTGAGAAAAACAGAACTAGTCGATAAACCCTCATTCGTCCAGGTGTGGTCCATCGTAGAAAGGGGTTCAGAGGTTGTCATCCGGACGCCGTTTAAAGATCGAGACGTTTCGACTTTTATCCAAAAGTCATTGTCAATCAGAGAGCTGGTATGGGAACTCAGGCTTATATGCTACTCTGAGTACTGGGAGTCCTGCCCCCAGGGAGGAGTCACTGAGTCCTGTCTTTGTTAGAAAATTGTTTGTTTGTCACCTGGGACTTGATTAATTGGTCTATCTTGTTGATTAATGGTTGGCCTCACCTAGTTTCACCTGTGTCTAAAGGTCTATTGTTATCTTGATAGCTGGCTGTTGCTCCCTCCTCACTGCTGATTACCTCATTAGCATTTGACTGGTCTATTGATCTGGACCACGGTGTTAGGATGCTGTCATAAATTTTGGCTAAATTAAATCTTAAGCCCCCATTCCTGTTTAGAGAAGGATTCTCTCTTTTTACAAAAATGGCCTCCTTTACTCCTCTTTCAAACCAGTTCTTCTCTCTGCTTAATATCTTCACCTCACTGTCCTCAAACGAGTGATTTGTAGCTTTTAAGTGCAGATGGACTGCACTCTGTGGTCCTGTGGAGGACGCTCTTCTGTGTTGGTACAGCCTTTTGTGCAATGGCTGTTTTGTTTCTCCTATGTAACGTTCTTTACAACTGTCCTCACTGCACTCTATCGAGTAAACTACATTGCTCTGTTTCTCTGTCGGCCTCTTGTCTTTCGGGTGGACCAGTTTCTGTTTAAGTGTATTGCCAGGTTTGAAATGAACAGGGATGTCGTGTTGTCTAAAAATCCTTTGAAACTTCTCAGACAGGCCTGAGACATAAGGGATAGAGACCCCCCTCCTGCTAAGGTCTTTATCCTTTCTGTCCTGTTTCTTGGCTCTTCTGACTTTGTTAAAGGCCCAGTTGGGGTATCCACAAGCTGAGAGGGCACGTTGGACATGTTCTTCCTCCTTCTTTCTCCCCTCCGAGCTGGTGGGTACTTCATGGGCTCTATGTTGCAAAGTCCTAATCACTCCCAACTTGTGCTGCAGTGGGTGGTTGGAATCGAACAGTAAGTACTGATCTGTGTGGGTGGGTTTCCTGTATACTTCTGTCTGAAGGCTGCCTTCCTCCTCTCTGATTGTGGAGCAATCAAGAAACGCCAACCGGTTGTCCTTAGCATCTTCTCGGGTGAACTTAATGTATACATCCAACCCATTGATATGCTCAGAGAACGTTTCCAGCTCTTGTTTAACGGCGTCCGGATGACAACCTCTGAACCCCTTTCTACGAAAAACAGAACTAGTTAATCTTCCCTTTTTTTCATGTAAAAAAGTCAAATTTGTGTTGCCCCAGTACAGATAATGTAAAAATATCTATTCAGGTGAAAATGAGACCACAGCGCTTTCTCTGCATCTATTTATAGAGTGTTTTATTCTACGAGAAGCAGGAAGTGCACCGTTAGCATGCTAATGTTTATTAGCTTTAGCCGGGATTGCAAAACCCGCTATGGGCTCAGACACTTGTGATTATAAAAGTGCTTATAAAATCATATTTTTTGGCTTCAAAACTGTAAAAATCAAGTACAGCACCCTTGAATCTTATCATTATCTTATTTCTGGAGTTATCAGATGATTGAAATGTCATGAAAACAGTTCCATCTGATGTGAGTAATCTGATTTATTTCTACTTGTTGAAAATGATCTAAAACAAAAGGGTCAGGCTAATGTGCCAAAAGACAAAAAATGAGGATGGAGTTGTTTTAAAACTCAAAAAAATACAAAAACATTCATTGATCAATTGACACGTGTCTTCAGGTGTTTTTGATGGTTTGGTTCAGATTTCTTTTGTGCCTGTAACCACACACCAAAAATATGATCCAATTATTGAGTTATGTGATTATTCTAGTTATCTGATTTTACTGGACCTGTCAGCAGTGTTACAAAGTCAGGTATCAATCCTTTTAAGGCGAGACACTACAGGCAGAAGCTTTCATGTGGAAACAACAAATTCATCAAATCTGCTCCTAAAGATGTTTTATAATTTAATTTAATCCACGTCATCCATAGATTTCTCTGGGACGTTGTAACTTCAAAAGTGGTTTTCCAGTCAGATCTAGTTTACTCAAAAGTAAATAAGAAATCCAAAATCCCCTCTATATTATTATTATTTTTTGTAACTAATATGTGTATAAAATGAACCAATTTAAATGTCCCAAATATGTGTATTTTTGGCTGTTTTCACACATAAAATGCCTTATTTCTACATGAAAACATCACATGATGAATAACTTGTAATACATGTTTTTCTTACATTCATGTGAGTAAACTACAGGAGAAGATTTAAATTTATCTCTTGAATTTAAGATTTTTTTCTATTCACCTGCAGCGTTTCACCTTAACTGAGAACTGCACTATTTACAAATCCTTGACTAAAACATGATATTACATGATTCGCAGACTTGCCACTTTCACATTAGACCCCGCGATACCAGACAGCATCACCGAGTGGTCCATCCTCGCTGTGAGCTCCTCCATGAAAACAGGTAAGACCAGGTCCAAAACCAAACCGAAAAGTGCGTGTGAAGTCCTACAGAAGGCCGTGTCGTTGCAGGGTTTTGTGTGGCCGAGCCGGAGACATTTGTGGTGGAGAAGAAGTTCTTTGTGGATCTGAAGCTGCCATATTCAGTTGCTAAAAACGAACAAGTAGAGATTAAAGCGGTGGTCTACAACTATCTGGATGAACCTTTGACGGTAAAAAAACATACTCAATTTACGCTGTGAAAACATCACCTTCTTTTTGACGCTTAACTGAGACGTATCCTGTAAAATCAAGTTCAAATCATGTTTTTTACCTGATTGTTAATCCTACTTAGAGTTGTGTCTTGGTTTATTTGTGCATGTTTGAGTGGTCCTGTATGTGTCTGCATTTGAGGCTCCCCCAAAACTCCCTTTCAACTCACGATTCTTTACTGACTCTTTGAAATATTTAGACTCAAGCCAATACGGTATCTTTAGTCATTTAGTTGATTAATCAATGATGTCTTAGTCAACCAACTTTTTTATTAATCGACTAATTATTTTACTTTGATAAAAAGGATTTATATACAGCAGCAAAAAAGAGAAGATAAGGAAAGAGTTAGCTGAAGATTCTGGAGTGAATCATGATCTCTGACATAAAAATACACTGTTTCCTAGTACTTGTCTGTACAATCCAGTTGTGGTCTTTTGAGAGCAGTTTATGTTAGATACATGGAGATACTAAATCGTTTTTACAGCTTTTGCCACATACCCTTTTAGTTGACCAATTGGTCAATAGGGCATGTCTTTAGTCGACCAAAAATGAGCCCTACGAGCCAAACACCAGTGGTGGATGAAGCACTTCACTTTGTTTCTCAAGTAAAAGTACAGATACAACAGCAAGAAAATACTCAAGTAAAAGTAAAAGTCTCACATTTCAAAATCTACTCAAGTAAAAGTATTAAAGTACTCCTTTAAAATGTACTTTAAGAGTAAAAAGTAAAAGTAATTATTTTGGGTTTGGAGAACTAATAATACAATAATAATATTTTTTTCTGTTCAGTTTTGGTCGTTATAGGCAACTTCCAGGTTATCTTTCTCTATAAAGGCTTTTTTGTTTGCTCAAAGAGAACTAGAAAAAATAAATAAAACAAGCAAGACATCTACATAAATGTGCTAAAAAAAAACTAAAAAAAAAACCCTTAGCCTTTATAGCTGGGCTAAAACCCACTTGGATGAGCTGCGAAACATCTTCACTCTTAAAACCTTTGCCCAGTTGACAGAATTTAAAGTGCATATGACAGGTTTTTATGATTTTCTAGTAGTGGAATAAAACCTGTTATTAGTTTAATTGATAGTTTTACACCAATCAATAGTCAGTTAGTGAAGAAAAGTTGAAAAATATGTTGAAATTGATGAGAAGTAGAGCAGAGTTTCAAAACACGATGACGTCACACCTAGGAGTAGGGCTGGAATGATTCATTGAATAATTATGACTAGTCGAGTATATAAAATAATCAACAATAAAAATTGACAATCGAATAAACACCTTAATACGTACATCAAAATGTCAAAAAATAGATTATTGCTGATTTCAATCAATAATACGCTTTATCCATAAATATTCTCTATCTACAAGCCTTCAGTCACCATATTTCAACCTTTATTTGGCTGAAAATGTATTTAAAAAGTGTAAATATACAATAGAAATGATCGCAGCCTCGTCGACAACTAAAATAATTGCAAGTGACAACTCTACAAGTAAAGATATATAAAGGTGTCCCCATATTTTTATATTTGTCAAACAATAATATTTGTTTTGGCCCAATGTAAAACATGGCTGTTAGCCAATAGGTACAAATTTCCTAGTGTGATGTCACGATTTACAACCAGGAAGTAAAAATTTAAACCTAAAAAATTGTTAGTTGTTCTTCATCAGAATCTTAAATATAATTATTTTAACTGTAGGCACTTTAATTTTATTTTGCCAGCCAACAAAGTGTTTCAATGTATGTGATATTTTATTATGAGAGGAAAAAAGCATAATATATGTGTTGTTATGTCTTACTATTATTAGGTGCGAGTTATTTTGTCGAAGACGAATAATCTGTGCAGCGTGGCCTTCAGGCAACGGCACATCCAGACGGTGGAAGTGCCGCCCATGTCCTCCAAAGCCGTGGCCTACACCATTGTGCCACTGGAAGCAAAACCAATACCCATCGAGGTGTCCGCTTCCGTTGTGAATGAGTTCAACGATCGTATTCAAAAGGTGCTAAATGTTGTGGTAAGTTTCACAGTTTTTTCCTATGTTTTTTTTTTTTTAACTGCAGAATAGGTCCTTTCCACGTTAGCGCCCGGCTAATTCCGCTGCAGATCGTCAACTCTCGATCCATTCATGCTCCGTGGGACTTAGCCAAATCTTGCAAGAAAAAATAAAATAAAAAAAAGATCTGACGACGAAGAGCAAGTAACAGCTGGACAATCACTGGCTACATGTTAAAACCTGTGCGTACAAATGTGACCAGGGGAAATCTGTGTGTTTATAAAAGTGTTTTTGTGTCAACACTAATTAACACTAATTAACTTAAATATAAAGCAGACAAACTTCATAAAAGTACATAGAATATCAACTCGAGTGTTTTTGTTAAGTGAAGTTCAGTTTGTGGTGTTATTATGTTAAGATTCTGACTTCATTTAAATTAGGTTAGCATTAGCTAAGCAAAAACCCAACATTTTATAAAACACAGGTTTCCCCCGGTGAAGTACTTCTACCATATGTACAGGTCTTAACATACTACCAGTGATTATCCTGCTGTTTCATAGACTCCACTTTGTTTTCAGTGATTATTGATTTATTTTAGCGAGACTCAGCTAATTCCCCATAAGGAATCAAGGGAGCAGAAAGTGAAGCTTGCATGTATACGGCCAGAGGAATGAGCCAATGGGGTTTCGTGAAAAGAGCCCATGTGCGACCTGACCACTACAAAACAATAAATCTAAATCTTAGCAAAATTACCACAATACTAGTACAGGCATTAGCATATAAGCAGGCACGGTAAGCATTAGCATATTAGTAGGAAGAGTTAGCATTAGCATATTTGCAGGAATATTCAATTCAATATTGGCGTCAATCCAGCTGTATTGGTTTAACTTTTTTGAAATACATTAAGATTGGCAGGATGAGTTAGCAATGGGATACTGGGTGAAAAATATTCCTGGCAATCACTAACAACAAATTAAAACAAACTGTTACATCATTTAGTTTCTTATCTTATTATTATTATATATTATATATGTTATATATTTTTTATAGCTGTCCTTATGTTGTATTTATGTTTTGTTTTGTTTTTTGTCATATGTATTTTATTTAACGTGTTTATTTGTACTGTCTGACAGAGTTAGCATTAGCTTATTAGCAGGATGAGTTAGCATCAGGATACTGGCCAATAGATCCATGATACTGGCTGGCAGAGTTAGCGTTAGCATATTAGCAGGATGAGGTAGCATTAGAAATAAGATTGCTCAGTAATGTAGTATTGTTATATTTGTTTTATTATATCAGGTCAAAGGACTGGAATGAAGGAGCCAAGTATTTTATATTGATGTTATTTTGTTTGCAACAACAGAAACGGACAAAGTTACAAAAGATTCAGAATTCATGAATCTGCTGAAAATGATATATTATTATATACATATAAACAAAGTAATCTGTAATGTTTGTTCAGATTATCTTTTTTATATAAACATCTTTGTTCCTCTGAGCTCATAGGATTTCTCTGGTTTTGAAGTCGTGTTTATCTGAACACAGTAGATTGCAAAGGTTGCTTTTGTATCATTACCATGGGCCAAGCAGAATCAGAATCAGAATCGGTTTATTGCCATTGTCAGTGATCAAAATTCACAAACATAGGAACTTGCTTCGGCGTAAGGTGCAACAAAAAACAATTAATAAAATATAATAAAATATATAAAAGAGGCATGCATAAGATTAAGAATAAAATCAAATAAAATAGACTAAGATAGACTAAGACTAATCACCTTATTCCGGAAGTTGCCGTATGCGCTGCCGTCTTGTTTCTGTTGTATTCGTTTACATGGAGCAGACGAGCTCAACAGAAAATAAGGAAACCAGGAAATCGGTGCATTGTTGACTTGTTGCTCACTAACATTTTACACAAATCAACCGACTTTATGTAACATTTTAGCGGCAAGACTTTTCCTTTGTTCGTCATTAGCTTTAATGGAGTTCTCGTCAAACGGAAGTGCGTTTACAACAAAAGTGCTTATCTGTGGCAAAAAACGGCAAAAGTGGGCGGGGCGGAATAAGGTGAATATACAGAAATGTACTGTTGGCAGATGTGCAAATGTAGCTGTGCAAATAGATAGTTCTTATATAATATATTGTTAAAGTGGCAGGTGTTATAAAGAGGGAAAGAAACTGTTCTTGTGGCGGGAGGTTCTGGTCCGGATGGACCGTAGCCTCCTGCCCGAGGGGACGGTCTCAAATAGTCCGTGTCCAGGGTGAGAAGGGTCAGCTGTGATCCGACCTGCTCGTCCCCGAGTCCTGGAGACGTACAGGTCCTGGACAGATGGAAGGCTGCAGCCGATCACCTTCTCAGCAGAGCGCACAATGCGCTGTAGTCTCTGTTTGTCCCTGGCTGTGGATCCTGTACCACACGGTGATGGAGGAGGTGAGGATGGACTCGATGATGGCCGTGTAGAACTGCACCATCATCTGCGCCGGCAGCTTGGCTTTCCTTAGCTGCCGCAGGAAGTACATCCTCTGCTGGGCCTTCTTGATGATGGAGCTGATGGTCAGCTCCCACTTGAGGTCCTGAGTGATGGTGGTGCCGAGGAAGCGGAAAGAGTCCACGGTGGCGACGGGAGAGTCTGTCAGGGCGAGGGGGACAGGGGGGCTGAGACTTTCCTGAAGTCCACGATCACCTCCACTGTGTTCTAAAGATGTTCCTTTAGATAAATGAAGATTATACTGTATTTACTGTGTTTAACAATGATAATCGTTTGAACTCTAGAATTAAAAGAGCCCCAAGAAATATAATGGATGTAATGAAAGTTGAATTGTTTCACAAAACTCACTGGTATTTCTCTAAATAAATTAATAAATACTAAATAAAGAAATGAATGAAGAAATACTAAAAGTTCAATGCAAATACAGTGAATGAATACGGTAAAAAATCTTTTGTTTTTTGGCCTGATTAGGTGCAGGGAGTGCAGAAGGCGGAGCACACGATCGTTCAACTAAACCCCGCTGCATATCAAGGTGACAAAACAACCATGACCGAGATCAACTGAAGTAGGAATGACACCAAGTGCTGAACAGGACTGAACAGGAGACCAATTGACTGTGCACAGAACGTCAGTTAGGATGTTTACTTTTAATTTGTTTTAAAATGTATTAGCATTAGCATTGAGACACAAACATGTCCATTTATAAACACACAAGTGTCCTTTGATGAAGTACTCGCTTGTTTTGTAAAGTCTTTAACGTGTTTCAGAGACGTCCAGCACACCTCACTGTTCACTGCACCATCTGTCAAGATTTATTCATTTTTGTCCGTAGAAATGAATTAGACAGGAAGAACTGAGCTAGCCATTTTAGGACTCAAATAATGGATTGGGCAACAGCCTCACACGGAATAAAGTCATTGTCATATCATCATTATCAACCGACTGTTAGCCTTATTAAAAAGCTATCAGATTCTTTGAATGTTATGTATCATTGCTATTTTAAATACTTTGATTAATTAGTTATTTCAATTCAATTTATTTTTGTAGCACCCAAAACAGTTGCCTCGATGGGCCACAGGTAGAAAGCAGTTTATATACAAAAACCAAGTGGGAAAAAGTGTAAACCTCGGCGAGAACCACAGTGAAGGAGAGATCGTAGTCTCTACACTACAGGAGATGAACTATTCCTCATCTGCCTGGAATATCTTGATCTCTCAAGATATTATTTAAAATATATTTTCCACATGTTAACAAAGGTTGCAGAAGCTTTTAAAAGAGGTATTTTGTTCATATTGGTCAAAGTGAGGAATAGCACTCACTTATGGTAAAAGTGGCTCCCTGGCAGTAAATGCAGAGTTCACAGTCTGACTCCAAAGATGACACAAATAATAAAGGTACACTGAAGTAATGTATGAAGTATAGTGTGAATAAGTGAGGTGTTTCTTGATGTAAAGCAGTTGAAGTGCCTTGAAGGTAGAAAAAGGCTGTGCTGTCAAATCAATGAGATTTACTACTGTATTAGAACCCCAATAAAAAGAATGTATTGATATTCATTATCAGCAAGAACTCAAAAGGAAGCACTCTTACTTGTAACAGTTAAACTAAAAAAAAGTGGTAGCCGTGCACTCCAAGGTTTAAGACTCTGACTAGACTGTTTACAGTCTTTGGACATGGAATCATATGGAGTCAGCTTTTTTTATCATTTTCATCAATAATTGTATTGTATCCACAGGCAAACAGATTTTCCGAACAATCAAGCCCGTTGTGAGGGGAGTGGTGCCCAAATCTCAACCAATAACAAAGATATTAGTCTCAGGTAAATAATAAGATATTCCAGCCAGAACTATCTAAAGTTGGTGTAATCCCTCATTCTTCCAGAAGTGGTCCACAGTAGAAAATTGTAAAATCATGCCCTAACCATAACTTTTCATGTATTCTGTTGCAGGAAACGTGTTGACAGAAAGTATTCAGAACGCCATCCATGACGACCCCCTGGCCAACTTGATCCAGATGCCTGGAGGTTGTGTGGAGCAGAACCTGGCAGCCATCACTTTTCCACTAATTGCCTCACTTTACCTGGAGCAAACCAACAGCTGGGAAACTGTCGGCGTGCAACGCAAGGTCGACGCCGACCAATACATACAAAGAGGTGAGGAATTTCCAGTCCAGTAAAAGCAAAGCAAAGACATTTCACAGTTTATGATTTAAAGAACAAATATTATGTAAAATGTTTGACTTGTTGGTGCTTTTAGACATGTTCTAACAATGTTCCGTCATCAAAAGTGTACGTGGGGTAGCATTTAGCTTCGTTCTCACTTGTTTGATGAATCCCGGTTTGAAAATCTTCTCCCTCCGACCATCAAAAACACTTGTTCTGAATTACTTCAATGTGTGACATTTTTCGATAACTGACGTCACCTATCTGAGAATCTTCTGTTGTTTTAAGTTCTTAAATCATTGTCAGACTTGTTTTGAACATTTCTGCCGTCCAATCACGATAATTACACTTCTTGGATAAGTGAAGTCTAAAATCTGAAAAAACATCACAGATCGAGGGAGTACAGCAGGGAATGTTTTTGACAGTCTTCCTGTGTGAGGTAATAGATCAGCATTCAACAAGAATTTTTTTTTTTTTTTTGAGGGATTCTGAGCTTTTAGTGCTTACTTTGATGAAGGCCTTTGTCAGTTAAAAGTCAGCGTAAAGTTGTGAAAAGGCTCGATATCAACACTGACTGCTCTGTGAGGCGTTAAAGGCAAAAAAAAAACACCTTGGAGGCAACATTTGTGACCCAATTTTGCAATTATAAAAAGGCAAAGTACAAACAGTAATCATTGCTTTCCATAGAAAAAAAAAAGTTTCCAAACAGCAGTTTAACTCTACTCTTGAATTGTGACGTACGTTGGCATTAACTAATTAACTGATACAGAAATGTGCTCTTTGATATGTGAAATTTTTTTGACTAACTTAATAATATTCCAATGGACACTTGCTCTTTCAGGATACGAAAATCAGTTGAAGTTCAAACAAAATGGAGCTTACCCTCCATACCGAGGACGCGGCCCAAGCACATGGTAATGTTCAAACACTACAAACAGTTTTAGTTAATGATAAACCACTGTCCACAATGTAACGCTTAAAGTACACCAGTATTTTCCCAGTAGAGCTATGGGGCACTCATGGGTTTATTCAACTTAGCTTAATAGGCTTTTAACGCGTTGGATTGTTATTCTTAAAGTCTATACGTGGTGAACATGATTATATTTACGATTTTACTAAACATTTTGTCTATTTGTCCTCAGTTTGACAGTTTTTGTAATATTTATAATTGTACTTCCTGGTTGAACATGAGCAGCAAATGTGACATAGTTAGAGGTGTCATTCTCGAATTTGAGTCAGTCATGTTTGTTATTAGCTTCTGTATATTTTCATCATTTAAAAACACCTGACAGGATTAAAAAATGTTATCTGTCAGTTGTAGCTTTAGTTTGCCAGTCCGAGAAAGAAAGTAAAATCTCAGACTTTCTACAGTCAAAAAACATAAAATACTACACTGAAATCTATTGATCTCGATGTTTCTTGAGCTAATTTTTATCTTAGAATAGACTTGTTTCAAGATAAAATTCAATTTATAGCATGTTTGTCAAAGTTTGTCCACGCACATGTGGCTGTACTAAAAGACTAATGTCCGTGCACTGCAGAAGAATCTGGCATTTAAATTTGGCCAAATTCATTACTGACTCAAATTGGGGAATCAAGAGATTCCAATGCGGCTTTGACTCTGCTCTTTCTGAACGTAGGGTCACAGCGTACGTGGTGAAGGTCTTCACTATGGCCCACTCCCTCTACTCAAAGAGAGGGCAAGCTCAGAACTTCATTAAGCCTGATGAAATCTGCCAACCTGTGAGCTTTCTTCTCAGAAATACACAGGGCGGAGATGGCCGCTTCAATGAGGCTAATCCTGTATGCGACCGTCATATGATCGTAAGAGCACACAGCAACAAGCTGAAACAGACTTTTACCGGAAACAACGACTAAACACAGTTACATACTTACATGCAATTCACCAGCATGGACCAAAGTCTTGTTCCAAGTTCCTGAATCTTATTTTTAGTGAAATTGGCTTCAATTCTGAAAGAGGAGTTGTCAAGACAATCAAATTATCTGATTTTATATAATCTACTGTCTGTCGGCCTAAAGAGAAAGAGAAAATCTAGGCAAGATCAAAATTGTATTTTCTGTGCAGATATTGTGGCCACTTAGTAAATAAGACAACAACAGAGTCCAGCCACTTGTTTATAGTTTATACTCCAAAGGTTCAGAAACAGCTTCAGTTTGATTTGGAGCTTTTTAGGGAAAAAATATGCCCTCTTGATAAAGGGCAAACTAAACTAAATTTAAGTTAAGGTTACTTAGTTTAGTTTACTCCTTATCAGGAGGGCATATTTTTTCCCTAAAAAACTATTACTTTGGGGTGCACAGCTCCTGCCTCCCAATAAGGAGATTTTGGGTTTGAATCCTGGACCAGACCAACATCACACGCTCTCTCTGGGTGGAGTCTGCATGTTCTCCCCGTGTTACCTTGGGTTCTCTCCGGGTTCTCTGGCTTCCTCCCATCGTCCAAACACATGACTGTGTTCAGGTTAACTGGCAACACTAAATTGCCCTGAGTGAATAAATGTGAGGTGAATGGTTGTCAGTCCATGTCTCTGTGTCAGCCCTGCGGTGAGCTAGCCCCGGGGTGAGTACCCCGCCTAAGGCCCAAAGTCACTGCGATAGTTTCTAGTCACCGTAACAGGAACAAATGATAGAAAATGAATGAATTAATAACTATAATTTAACTATAACTTAACTACTATAACTTAACTGTAACTTAACCACTCTAACTTAACCTCCAAAACTTAACAATAACTGTAACTTAACTACTATAACTTTACTATAACTTCACTGTAACTTAACTACTATAACTTTACTATAACTTCACTGTAACTTAACTACTCTAACTGAACAATAACTTAACTATAACTTGCCTTACACTACTAAAGGACTAAAATTGTAATTTAATTACAGTAACTAAGTAAAAGTAACTTAGTTACACCCAACACTGCCTATAACTTAACTACTATAACTGACTTTTAATTTAACTATAACGTAAGTCAACTATAACTAATCTATAATTTAACTACTATAACTCAACTATAACTTAACTACTATAACTTAACTATAACATAAATTAACTATAATTTAACTATAATTTAACTACTATAACTTAACTCAACTATAACTTGACTACTATAACTGACTTTTAATTTAACTATAACGTAAGTCAACTATAACTAATCTATAATTTAACTACTATAACTTAACTCAACTATAACTTAACTACTATAACTTAACTATAACATAAATTAACTATAATTGAACTATAATTTAACTACTAAAACTTACCTATAACTTACCTATAACTTAACTATAACGTAAGTCAACTATAACTTAACTATAATTTAACTACTATAACTTAACTCATCTATAACTTATCTCAACTATAACTTAACAACTATAACTTAAAAATAGCTTAACTTGAAAAAATAAACTACATTTAAAATAGACACAATTTTGAATAAAGAAAACAGTTCCATGTCAGTCAGCCCTGTAATGTTACTAAAAGATCCTGCATTCAAGTTATAGTCAGCTGTTTTCATGGCCTGCTGCAGGTTGGGTTGTAACAGTGGATGTTTATTGTGTGAGGTGGGCCAATTGTCTATTTCTCTACAGTTGAATTCATTTCTAAATCCTGATGATATTCTTAGAAAGTAAAATATTCGTTTGTTAATAATAGTAGTTGTATTGTTGTCAAAATGTCGATTCTTAACTTTGTGTTTCTAGGGTGGTCTTCGTGGCTCTGATTCCACTGCGACGTTGACTGCATTTGTCTCCATTGCACTTGCTGAAGTTGCAGAAGCAGGAATTGACTGCAGTTTCTTAGGAGTAAACGTGCAGGTAATTTAATCAGTTTACGAGTCATCACATAAATTTGTTTTTTACTTTGGTGGTCAGACTCAACAACTTGTTTGTCATAACAGCAGTTTAGAATAATTCAGATTCAGACAACTTTATTAATCCCACCAAGGGCAAGTAGTGCGAGCGATTAAAAAAAAGACACCGAGGACAACAAAACACACAACACACAGTAGAGGGATAGATACAGTCGGCAAAGAGTTGTATCAGGGGCGTGGTTTGGAATTCATTGATTCAACAGGAAACCCAACTTTTTCACCCTTCTAAATCATTTCCTGGCAAATGATGTCTAATGTGTATTGAAAAACTAATACAAATTGAGTCACATCTGAGTCTTAAAGCTGGGGTACCTGACTTTTTTGTACGTAAATGAGTAGATTTTACCCATCAGGATTACAGGAGAAAAAAAAAATCAAATGTTTTAAAAGCTCGAGGCCAATCAGTTCTGTGTAGTAATGAGCATAAGACCTACAATTTTAAGAAAAACTCTATTTATGTAACTTTACAAATCACGAAGTTAAACATTTTGACAAATAAATTTTAAAGGGAGCATATGTTGTAGTGACTTTTTTGAGCTTTTCATCATGTTCTAACATTGTTGAATGAGAAATGTTTTTATTTATTTATGTATTTAACCAGGAGAGTCCCACTGACATTAAAAAACCTCTTTTCCAAGGGTGTCCTGGCCAAGAGACAGTTACAACAAACATTTATGACAAAAGTTATGAAAAACAATTACACATTATTGAGGCAGCCTCAAATGCTTTCAACGTAGTTTTAAACACATTTAAGGACAATACGTCAGTGAATTTCCAGTCTTTCTGCAACATGTTCCAAGCAAAATGAGCAGAGTAGACAAAGGCCTTCTTCCCCAGCTCCAAATGTTCTTCCAGAACCGAGAAGTGTGCAGGACTGAGCTCCATAAGCTTTGAGGTCAATGAATAGAACCCAATAAAAAGACATTCATCGTATCAGTGTAGAGGTATATACAGTGTATATAAAGAAAAATGTTTCACAACCAAATTAAACATCTATCAACAATTATCAATAAAAAACTAATCTATTTTACTGGAGCTATACTGCTGTTTATAATAAGTTGAAAATGGTATAAAATTTTCAAAGATATCAGTTTTTGCAAAGAACCTCTTCAAATGTGCATCTAAATTGAACTTTCTTGCAGTCTGCTTTGGACAGGGCAGTGTCATATCTCAAAGGGGAGCTTCAGAAGAGCCCTCCACCAAGGCCATACACCAAGGCCATTATGTCCTACGCTCTGGCTCTCACTGACATAAGCTACGACCCAAGCAGCACTTTACTGGCAGCATCTTCAGGTGACTCATGTTATATTCATCTAAAAGACAACTTTCAATAGCACAATATCTATAACCCAATGCAAAAACTTAAGGTGCCTTCATTTGAAGTCTACAAATGTGCCTGAAAAAAGATTTAAGCTTATGGTGCTATCAGACCGCAGTGTCAAAGTTACGCTCAGCGCCTCCCATTGGATGCCTGCTGTTTCGAGGGCAGATTCTGGAAGTGCGTTTGAACTAGACACAAATCTGACCCATTCAATCTGACAGGCGAATGACTGCTGTTCGGTGAAAGTTCTGATTTTTCAGCTCTGACGTCCAGCATCCTGGACACAGCCGTACCAAACGCTTAAGACGAGCCGCAAAACGCAGGACGGCCTGGACACGTGTCCATTTAGACCTGGCATGTGAACTCAATGCACTGACGCTGCGCTCTAAACGCACCATTGCAAATGTCAGACCACAACGGAAAGAGAAGTTTAAATCTATTCACAGGCAAAATGCTAGATATCAATTTTTAGATATTGTATTGACTTCACTGTTCAAATTAGAAACTTTTGTTTCAAGTATTTCACCCCTTTGTGCTAAATGTGGACTTCAGGAGGTGACCTTTATACATTGTCACAAAATTACCAACACCACAATACCTCACGGCACACTGGTTAAAAATCTTCTTTTCTACAGATGGCACTTTCTGGCCAGATGACGACGCTAAGTTCAGCCTGGAGGCCACTGGTTATGCTCTTCTGGCACTGCTGAAGAAGGCACGACTGACAGAAGCAGCAAAGCCTTTTGCCTATCTGAGAGACCACAGAAATATCGGCGGTGGTTCTGGAAACACTCAGGTAGATCTTTCAAATAAAGCACTTATCACAGTACAGTGTCAGTTTACTTTTGAGTGAACTCTAAAGTTTGCTGTGAAGTGACGTAGTCTTTTCAGTGGCAGATTTTCCCATTAGGCAACAGGCCACAATTGCCTTGGGCCCCCAATAAGATGCCCCCCGATCATCAGAGAAGCAAGGAGAACAGTCCTCTCAATATCACAGGAAAGTAGTGCAGCTTTAAACAAGACAAGACCAACAAAATAGTCTGGGATTGTCAAATGTATCATTTCTGCTCAAGCTACACCCTCAAGCTCAAGCTAAATAGTAAATATAATATAACTTGTTTAAATGACAAACAAACAAATATCATGCATTTAACATACAGAAAATATGGTCTGATGTCTTAAATATTTTTCTGGGGAAGAAAAAAAAACCTGTCCAGCCACCACACATAAAAAAAAAGAAAAGAAAAACAATAAAAAAAAACAAAAGCTTCCTTTCAAGAACAATTCAAGAGACGGGACATAAAAGTTTTAGATAATCACAATTAATAAAGAGGGGCCTGTACTTGTTTGTTTTTTTTTGCCTTGGGCCGCCACTGCTGACAAGAGAAATAAAAGCTAAGAACTACTCTGGTTTTATTTTCTGCAGTCCACTATGGTGGTACTTCAGGCTCTGACAGAGTACCTCATCAAGCAGCCTGCTCCGGACACATCCAGCCTGACTGTCAACCTCAACATCGCCGGACGCAGAAATCCCATGATCTTCAGGACTGCAACAGCCTACCAGGCGCGGTCTTTCAATGTAAGTCGAACAAAAGAAAGATCACAGCGGTTTCTATTGGAGGTTAGAGACTGCAAAAGTGTCAAGTGTATCGTCTAAAGCAGTGGTTCTTAAACTAGGGGTCGGGACCCCAAATGGGGTCGTGAAATGATTTCTGG
The DNA here is from genome assembly GCA_019453435.1 of Rhinogobius similis. Taxonomy (NCBI): domain Eukaryota; kingdom Metazoa; phylum Chordata; class Actinopteri; order Gobiiformes; family Gobiidae; genus Rhinogobius; species Rhinogobius similis. The sequence continues at coordinate 31,451,194 of CM033625.1, forward strand.
GGGTCCCCAGATGATGAGGAAAAATTGATACAATAGCTTTAAACAAGGCTTGACCACCTTCAAAAGCAGTGGTGAATGTAGGTTCCTATTTGTCGGCCTATTAAAGTCACTTTTCTAGGCCTATATTCTCAAAATATAATCAAACATTAGATATGAGGCTAATTTATCACTTTGCGTGTCGCCTATTTTTTGTGTTTGGGGTCGCGAATGTGAACTATTGTTATTTTTGGGGTCGCGACTAAAAAAGTTTAAGAACCACTGGTCTAAAGGACACATTTTATGCCATTGTGACTATTAACTATGTTGTAATATTGCTCCGTCATCAAAAACATGCCTACATTTGCATTTAGCTTCATTCACGCTCGTTTGATGAATCCTGTTTTTCATGAATGAGTGCTGTTTTTATGTCGACAAATCTAATCATAGTTAATAACGTATTAGCATTTCTTTGAAAATGACTTGTTTAGAATTAACGGTAAAACTTTATAATAACTACACTTATTCCTGGCTTAATAAAGCATGAACGATGAATCATAAAATGCTTTATTAATAATAGGCTTGAAACTAACACATTTTTTGGTAATTGATTAGAATGCCAATTATTTCCTTCGATTAATAGATTAGTTGTCTAGCTCGCGAAAGGGCTGTGAATGTGAGATTTTTAACAAATTTTACAAAGATGAAACTAAAGAAATGCAGCTTAAGAACATCTTCACAGATTTGTGTATTTATAAGATTCCTTCTTTAAATATTAAAATTAAACACATTTTACACATTTTTACCATCATTTTAACTGCTGCTCTGTCTCTGTCAAAAAAAACCTTCCCTCATCACATGGGACAGTTAATCAATTGACTTGTTTCAGCCCGAATTTGGAATGATTCAGGCTTAGTTGCTACTTATTACTCTAGCCCAGTTCATTATCCTAACCCTAACCTTAAAGGTTGAATGGAGGATTTCTCGCCGATTTGAAAATCTGCGACCGTTAGTCCTTTTTTTGAAAAAGCGCATGCGCAGGTTCCCCCTCCCTCCCTCCCCGTTTCTCCTGACTGAACACCTACCAAACCTCGTGCACGAGCACCAGCAGCACTGCTCCATGTGCATTTGTTTACAAGACGATTGATGTCGCTTCCTCACGACAACCTCCGCAAAGAAGATTTAAAAACTTTCAAAATGTATAAAAAAATTTAAAATTTAAATTTGTCCAGCAGAAACTTTGCAACGGAGGCATCAGTTGGAAGCCTGTTTTGCGCTTTCAATGCTCGCCAGCGCTTAAACGATTCCCCCAGAATAACACGCATTTTGTTTCTTTCCTCTGCAGACTTTCGTCTCTTCTGTGAAAGCTCGAAAACAGTCTTTCTCTTTCGTCCCTCAGCCATTTCGGTACTTCGCGGATGAAAGTTTAGACCTACAATGACGGAACTCGCCGCTAACCTCCTGCTACATAAACACACTAGCATATCAACCACGCATGCGTGGCCAGGGGAGCGAGCATTTCCCCTGGACGAGCCTGCGAGCGTGCACTAGCACGCACAGAATGATTGACACCTGAGCGGACCAGTTATTTGTGCTACCCACGAGGAAATGAGATTCTGATTTGTTGCCCGAAATCCTCCATTCAACCTTTAATTAAGTAGTTACATGTGAACTAAATTATTTCTGTGCAGGTTTTAGGTTGGATTTTTTAGTTGAAAATTGCTATTTTGAGGAAAACTTAATCCCTACTGAATGATAATACATTCTAACATATGTGGATTTTCTGTTTCTGTGTGTTTAAGCTGGGTAAAGATGAGAGCTACGAGGTGGAGGCTACCGGAAACGGCGAGGGAACATTTGAGGTAAAGTTCATCCAGTTTCAGTATAAATTATTCAAATGATAGCATGCCGTCTTTATGTTGCTTTATTTTGCGTTGAATTCATATACTTAAACAATTACTTTGGTTTTATTCTACTCATTCACTCAATATTACTAATGTCAGTGATGTTTTTTTGAAGGTTGTGACGTATTACAATCAGCTACCAGAAGAAAACATTAAAAGTTGCGAGATGTTTGACATGCAGGTCACCGTTAAAAAATCCACAAAAGGTACAAAGTTATTTTAAGTTGCTGTATGTTTCTGTGTACGTCATTATGTGGGTAAAAAGATGTGAGAGGCAGCGCTTTCTACTTTCTATTGGAGCAAGAACCAGACCAAAGCGCCCACTTAAAGTCACATAAAGTCTATGTGACAGGTTTGACGACACATTTCACTAAAACGTAGTGAACATGATTATATTCAAGATTTTACTAAACATTTTGCCTTTTTGTCCCCAGTTTGACAGTTTTTGTGATGTTTATAATGTTATGGTTGAACATGAGCACAAATATGACATAGAGGTAATTCCATTGTAACCTAGCAACCATTTAGAAAACAAGGGCCAAAATCCATATAAATTATAAACTTATTTATATGCCTATATATGACCAGCGCTGGACGCTACTTTTCAAGGTGCATCGTGAGAAATTTTGAGTGAACTACTACACCTGCTGGACATTCGGACAGCACTAAAAATGGCGTGACCACTATGTAGTGCCCTATTGAGCTCGGGATCGTGACAGAATTTTCAGTTAGGCCAATGTTAAATGAATGGAGCTTTTAAGATGCTAAATACCAAACTTAGCGTTAATTCAAAAGTATTCTAACACTGTATATTGATCAATTTATTTACCAGAAGTGATCCAGCAGTATATCTGGTTCTTCCATGGATTTTTTGTTCACTTTTGTACATAGTTTTATCTGTTAAGTTTAACACACCGGCTGCTAGCATGGCGGATTTCCATAGTAACTGCTGTTTTTTGATATTCTATCCCGAGCTCTATGGGATTATTAAGTGTGACGTCACATCTCACTTCTGGGGTCTGAGCGGCTGCGTAATTTCACAGCTGATTTGGTTTTGTTTTGAGACACATTCCCTCCATTGATTTCCATGGGATAAGAATAAAAAATTAAGTGGCTTGAATTGTTAAGGTGAGTTTATGTTCGGCTAACAGCTGTTTAGTTTGGTTTTAGTTTACTTTGGTAACTATAAAATTTCTTATTACTCTTGGAACATAGGCCTGGATAGAAAAGTGTTGTAGATTTGGTGTTGTTAAATTAAATAAAAGAAAGAAATTAGGCGGACAACATAGAGGTGCGTCCTGACAGGTGCGTCCTGACTGGTGCGTCCTGACTGGTACGTCCTGACAGGTGCGTTACAATGTACTGTTTAGTTGCTAAAACATGAAAACTAGATCTAGTGTGTGCAGCGCTCCAATGTTATTGTTCACTCACCTTTGTCAATCTGACCATCCAAATGATTCACTTTAATGAGTGCTTTCCACAACTTTCAGAGAAAAGTTTACCGCTACAGTAAAGCTAACAGCAAATAGCATGCTAATGGTGCACTTCCATTTCTTTGGACAATAAAAAACAATTCACAATCCGCTGACAGATGCAAAGGACCCAAAAGCGAGAAAAAGTGCTGTGTGAGACATAATCATTTAACAGTCCCATTGATCTTATTCCGCCCCGCCCACTTTTGCCTTTTTTTGCCACAGATCCATACTCCTGTAGTAAACGCGCTTCCAGTTTGACGAAAACCCCATTCATGCAAATGGCGAATGAGGCTAAAACATTATATGAAGTAGATTGATTTGTGTAAAATGTTTAATGTACACAAGCAACAAGTCAGCAATGCATAGATTCCTGGGCGGCCTGAAAACTATTTCGTTTGTGTAGAAGTTATTTTCCATTTAGCTCTGCCCCCGTGTAACACTATTTTTTGTGTTTTTAGAAGTGTTACTGATTATAAGAGGTCGTTTGTGCAGGAATAAACACCAGGAGAAACACACAGCTCCTCAGGAAGGCATTTTTATTAAGCTTGGTTAACGCACTCCCGAATTAGACGTTCAACATTTATATCTCACTGTATGTAACCTCATCTCGGTGGTATTACTACGCCGCAAAAGCAGTTCCATCCATGTAGCCTATTACAATATTCTTAAGACAGAGAAAATGGGAAACAAAAATACAAATCATCCCACACTAATACAACGGAAAAAAGATGGCGGCACCCATGGCAATTTCCGGAATATGGTGAATAGAGGGAATAGTGTGGACTCCATTTGACAGGTTCTCATGATCGTTTTAATTATGACTTGGCCTGTGGGGTATATTTTTGCATAGTTTTACATTTGTGAAGTTGCGGTTTGTGAAGAAAATTTGAAAAATAACCCTCTGATGTCATCAAAAAGAGACACAACATTGAAACACACAACCGACATTTTTTTTTTTTTCTGACAGTTTTAACAGTCAAAATCAAGGTGTTATCAGGTATAATTTGTCGAATCATGCCCATTATGTAATTTCTGTGGATGTTGGCTATTGTTTAGAGTTTGGTTGCTTGGTAACAGTTGTGGAATTACCTCTCTATGTCATACATATTGCTCATGTTCAACCAGAAAGTAACAAGAGACAAACAGCCAGAATGATTAACAAAATCTTAATCATGTTCATAGCGTTTTAGTGAAATGTGTCGTCTGATTGTCATTTAATCCATTTGTCAGTTTTGCCCATTGACAACCAAGGAGATTGGATACAAATTACGGTTCAAGACTGTACATCTTTGAAAATTATAGCGTAATGACAGTAAAAGCGTGTGGTCCGAGGAGGTAAATGGAGTGGTACAATGTTAATGAGTCAAACAGCTAAAGCACACTTTTTGATTCTTCAACAACAGAGGGATATTCACCAGAGATCATCAACGTCTTTGAACTCAGCATCTCTGTCAAGTAAGAGTCCTCGTACAGTAATCTGCAATGCTTTTATAGCAATAGAAAAAAAAGTTACTTAGAAGTTTAGATTTTACATTAATTGCATTCTCTAAGACAGGGGTGTCCAAACTTTTTCCATCGAGGGCCACATATTGAAATATAGACTAAGCGGAGGGCCACAAATCAATCGCAAAACGTTTAAAAAAGCTGCATTTATCTGATGTTTTAAGCACCACCACATCTACATTCAGTCTCAGTGCCTTAATATCAGGTCTGTATTGCACCAAAATGTTAGTTATTTAGGTTGGAATTGTAGAAAATCTGAAATGTGCTGTAAATAGTACTTCCAGGACAGTGTGGGCCAATTCACCAGGAAGCCTGAGGGCCAAGAAAAATTGGTCTGAGGGCCGCATTTGGCCCCCGGGCCTGAGTTTGGACATTCCTGCTCTAAGACAGGGTTATCCTATCATGGTTTTGCTGAAATAACAAAAAAATGTATAATACGAAAGGCTTTAACAACATCTACAGATCTGAGCCTGGTCTAAACCAAGACTAATGCTGGGCTAAACTAAAACTAAACCAGGTCTAAACTAAGACTAAACGGGGACTAATCCAGGACTAAACCAATAACAAGCGATAAATAAAATATTTTCTATATTTTTGGAAGATGGGTTGAGGGCTGGATCATGTCCCTTGGAGGGCCTGATTTGACCCCCTACCCATTAGTTGAATAGTCCTGCTCTAAGATTTATAAGGTTTGGAACTGGCACAAGAGTGAATGTGACATGCTTACTAAAATAAACCAAAACTGATATTTTTCTTACTCCTGCAGGGCTCTCGGATCAGTCCCGGCAATCCCTGTTATTTTGGACATCACTTTACCCACCGGCTTCACAGTTGAAACGGAAGACTTGGAAAAAGTGAGCAACATGAAAATTAACCCTTGAAGTCAATATGGCAGTTAGACCACACATTTCAATCAACTGTAGTGAACATGATTCCACGGTTTAAGATTTGACTAACATTTTGCCGATTTGTCCCCAGTTTGACAGTTTTTGTAAAGTTTATAATGTTTCTTCCTGGTCAGTCATGGGCGGCAAATATGACAAAGTTAGAGGTAATTCCACAACCATTACCTAGCAACCATTTTGAAAACAAGAGCCAAAATCCATATAAATTACACAAATAATACCTGATAACACCATTATTTTGTTGAATGACTGTTTAAACTGTAAGAAAAAGGTGTCCGTTTTCTGTAAATGTTCTGTATTTTCAATGGGATGTCACTTTTTGATGACATCACAGAGGGATTCCGTTTTACTCAGCACAACTTCCTGTCATTTTAAACGGTCATTTTTTCTTCACAAACTGCAACTTGACAAATGTAAAACTATGCTAGATATTTACAACAGGTGCCCTCCCACCAAACAAAGTCAGAATTAGAATATCATTAGAACCTGTCGTATAGACTTTAAATCAATTTCTTGTTTTACATTTAACTTTTTTTTTTTCTTCGTTTGACACAGATGTTTAATACTGTTGAGAAATTTATCGACCACTACTACTTTGATGATAAACTGAGTGACAGAAGCTCCCTGATTATCCACCTGTACCAGGTAAACAACAACACATACTGTATCCTCATTTCTATCATATCTATATCTGTAAAAGAGGCGTTCTGGAAGTGCTGCCGCTGTTTGGTCCAACCTACTGGAGACAAACGCATGGATTAGTCTCTCTGAGTCCAGTGTGGACACTAAATCAGGGCTATTCAACTTTATTTCACAGAGGGCCATATTTTTTTAGATGGTTTTGTCCTCGGGGCCAGAAACATGTCCAACACTTTTGAAATATTAAAAAAAGAAGAAGAAAAAGTAATACAAAAGGATTTAACAACATCTGCAGAACTGAACCAGGACTAAACCAGGACTAAACCAGAGCTAAACCAGGACTAAACCAGAGCTAAACCAGAGCTAAACCAGGACTAAACCAGGTCTAAACCAGAGCTAAACCAGGACTAAACCAGGACTAAACCAGAGCTAAACCAGAGCTAAACCAGGACTAAACCAGGTCTAAACCAGAGCCAAACCAGGACTAAACCAGGTCTAAACCAGAGCTAAACCAGGACTAAACCAGAGCTAAACCAGAGCTAAACCAGGACTAAACCAGGTCTAAACCAGAGCTAAACCAGGACTAAACCAGAGCTAAACCAGAGCTAAACCAGGACTAAACCAGGTCTAAACCAGAGCTAAACCAGGACTAAACCAGAGCTAAACCAGAGCTAAACCAGGACTAAACCAGGTCTAAACCAGAGCTAAGCCAGGACTAAACCAGAGCTAAACCAGAGCTAAACCAGGTCTAAACCAGAGCTAAACCAGGACTAAACCAGGTCTAAACCAGAGCTAAACCAGGACTAAACCACGTCTAAACCAGAGCTAAACCAGGACTAAACCAGAGCTAAACCAGGGCTAAACCAGAGCTAAACCAGAGCTAAACCAGGACTAAACCAGGTCTAAACCAGAGCTAAACCAGGACTAAACCAGGTCTTAACCAAGTCTTAACCAGGTCCACGACTAAAACCGGATTAAAACGTCTAAAACTAGGGCTAAACCACAACAAAACCAGGACTAAACCAAGATTAAACCAGGTCTTAACCAGGATTAAAACAGGACAAAAAAGGTTTAAACCAAGTCTAAACCACAACTAAACCCAGTCTAAAGAAGAGAAATATTTTTTCTGTATTTTTTGATGGTTGAGGGCCGAATCATATTCCTTGGAGGGCCTGATTTGGCACCCGGGCCTTGAGTTGAATAGCCCTGTTTTGGAAAAAAAGCTGCTGGTTAAGAAAATACATCTGAACTTATCAAACTTAAGATTAATATCCTGAATTCAAATCATTTAAACTCCATCCATCCATCCATCCATCTTCTTCCGCTTATCCGGGGCCGGGTCGCGGGGGCAGCAGTCTAAGCAGGGACTCCCAGACTTCCTTCACCCCAGACACTTCCTCTAGCTCCTCCGGCGGGATCCCGAGGCGTTCCCAGGCCAGCCGAGAGACATAGTCCCTCCAGCGTGTCCTGGGTCTTCCCCGGGGCCGCCTCCCGGTGGGACATGCCCAGAACACCTCCCGAGGGAGGCGTCCAGGAGGCATCCGGAACAGATGCCCGAGCCACCTCAGCTGGCTCCTCTCGACGTGGAGGAGCAGCGGCTCTACTCTGAGCTCCTCCCGTGTGACTGAGCTCCTCACCCTATCTCTAAGGGAGCGCCCAGCCACCCGGCGGAGGAAGCTCATTTCGACCGCTTGTATCCGCGATCTTGTCCTTTCGGTCATTACCCAAAGCTCATGACCATAGGTGAGGGTCGGAACGTAGATTGACCGGTAAATCGAGAGCTTCGTCTTTCGACTCAGCTCTTTCTTTACCACAACGGTTCGATACAACGCCCGCATCACTGCAGACGCTGCACCGATCCGCCTGTCAATCTCACGCTCCATCCTTCCCTCACTCGTGAACAAGACCCCGAGATACCTAAACTCCTCCACTTGAGGCAAGGACTCCCCACCCACCCGGAGAGGGCAAGCCACCTTTTTCCGGTCGAGAACCATGGCCTCGGATTTGGAGGTGCTGATCCTCATCCCAGCCGCTTCACACTCGGCTGCAAACCGTCCCAGTGCATGTTGCAGGTCCTGATTTGAGGAAGCCATCAGGACGACATCATCTGCAAACAGCAGAGATGAGATCCTGTGGTTCCCAAACCGGACACCCTCCACGCCCTGACTGCGCCTAGAAATGCTGTCCATAAAAATTATGAACAGAACCGGTGACAAAGGGCAGCCCTGGCGGAGTCCAACATGCACTGGGAACAGGTCTGACTTACTGCCGGCAATGCGAACGCAGCTCCTGCTCCGGTCGTACAAGGACCGGACAGCCCTTAACAAAGGGCCCCGGACCCCATACTCCCGGAGCACCCCCCACAAGGCGCCCCGGGGCACACGGTCGAATGCCTTCTCCAGATCCACAAAGCACATGTGGACTGGTTGGGCAAACTCCCATGAACCCTCGAGCACCCGATGGAGAGTATAGAGCTGGTCCAATGTTCCACGACCGGGACGAAAACCACACTGCTCCTCCTGAATCCGAGGTTCGACTATCGGTCGGATTCTCCTCTCCAGTACCCTGGAATAGACCTTACCGGGGAGGCTGAGGAGTGTGATCCCCTGTGGTTGAAACACACCCTCCGGTCCCCCTTCTTATACAGAGGGACCACCACCCCGGTCTGCCAATCCAGAGGTACCGTCCCCGACTGCCACGCGATGTTGCAGAGACGTGTCAACCAAGACAGTCCCACAACATCCAGAGACTTAAGATACTCAGGGCGGATCTCATCCACCTGGAGCCTTGCCACCAAGGAGCTTGCCAACCACCTCAGTGACTTCAGCCAGGGTGATGGACGAGTCCGCCTCCAAGATCTCAGCCTCTGCTTCCTCCTCGGAAGACGTGACAGTGGGATTGAGGAGATCCTCAAAGTATTCCTTCCACCTTCCGACAACATCCCCAGTCGAGGTCAACAGCTCTCCACCCGCACCGTACACGGTGTTGGTGAAGCACTGCTTCCCCCTCCTGAGGCGTCGGATGGTTTGCCAGAATTTCTTTGAGGCCGACCGATAGTCCTCCTCCATGGCCTCCCCGAACTCCTCCCAATCCCGAGGTTTTGCCTCTGCGACAGCCCGGGCTGCAGTACGCTTGGCCTGCCGGTACCTGTCAGCTGCTTCAGGAGTCCCACGAGCCAGCAAGGCCCGATAGGACTCCTTCTTCAGCCTGACGGCATCCCTTACTTCCGGTGTCCACCACCAGGTTTGGGATTGCCGCGCGACAGGCACCAGAGACCTTGCGACCACAGCTACGAGCCGCCAAGATCGACAATGGAGGTGGAGAACATGGTCCACTCGGACTCAATGTCTCCAACCTCCCCCGGGATCTGGGAGAAGTTCTCCCGGAGGTGTGAGTTGAAGACCCTGCCGACAGAGGGCTCTGCCAGCCGTTCCCAGCAGACCCTCACGATACGCTTGGGCCTGCCGAGTCTGTCCGGCTTCCTCCCCCGCCAGCGGATCCAACTCACCACCAGGTGGTGATCGGTTGACAGCTCCGCCCCTCTCTTCACCCGAGTGTCCAAGACACGCGGCCGAAGGTCAGATGACACGACACCTAAGTCGTGCAGCGACCTCCGGCCTAGGTGTCCTGGTGCCACGTGGCACTGATGGACACCCTTGTGCTTGAACATGGTGTTCGTTATGGACAAGCTGTGACTAGCACAGAAGTCCAATAACTGAACACCGCTCGGGTTCAGATCAGGGGGGCCGTTCCTCCCGATTACCCCTCTCCAGGTGTCACTGTCGTTGCCCACGTGGGCGTTGAAGTCCCCCAGTAGAACAACGGAGTCCCCGGGCGGTGCACTGTCCAGTACACCTCCCAGAGACTCCAAGAAGGTCTGGTACTCTGCACCACTGTTCGGCCCGTAGGCCGACACAACGGTGAGAGACCTGTCCCCCACCCGAAGGCGGAGGGACGCGACCCTCTCGCTCACCGGGGTAAACTCCAACACGTGGCGGCTGAGCTGTGGGGCTATGAGCAAGCCCACACCAGCCCGCCGCCTCTCCCCGCTAGCAACGCCAGAGAAATGGAGCGTCCAGCCCCTCTCGAGGAGACGGGTTCCAGAGCCCAGGCTGTGCGTAGAGGTGAGGCCGACTATATCTAGTCGGAAACGCTCAACCTCCCGCACAAGCTCAGGCTCCTTCCCCCCCAGCGAGGTGACATTCCATGTCCCCAGAGCTAGTTTCTGTGTCCGGAGATCTGGTCGTCGAGGCCCCCGCCTTCGACTGCCGCCCAGATCTCTCCGCACCGGCCCCTTATGGATCCTCCTGCGGGTGGTGGGTCCACGGGAGGACGGCCCCACGTCGCTCGTTCGGGCTGGGCCCGGCCGGGCCCCATGGGGAAAGGCCCGGCCACCAGGCGCTCGCCGTCGAGCACCCACCCCAGGTCATCATTTAAACTTATCAACAAATATCTAACTTATCAATAAATATGTTTTGGTTTGGTTTGCAGGTTTCCAATACATATGCGCACATTGTGACCTTCAAACTATTACAGCGGTTCAACGTGGGCCTCCTCCAGCCCTCCTCAGTCACAATCTACAAGTATTACGAAGGTAAAGGTCCCAGATTCTAATTTGACCTTTTACTAACATCAGCATTTTTACAATTCACTTTAAGTAAAGACAGAAAATGTACTGGTGACTTTGATGTCCTGTAGTTTTGCATATTATTCATTAAAATGGGCTGTACCTGATTCTTTTTTTTGGTAACATAATAAATTCAAATCTGTCTTGCCCCATGTAGACTTCATGTAGAAGCATCTATTCAGGTGATAATTAGACCACTTTGCTGTGTCTGCATCTAATTCTACAGCATTTTATTTTCCACGAAACAGGAAATGCACTATTACCATGCTACTTATTGTTAGCATTACCGTAATGGCAAAGCTTGCTCTGGAAGTTGTAAAAAGCACTTATAAACTCTATTAAGTAAGAGCAATATATTTGGACTTCTGCAATGGGTTTAAAAATGAAGCCCTGGAGCTTTTAGATGACTATGAGCTTTTAAGGCTTTTGGATTCTAAATGTCCCTCACCTAGGAGTGTACTAAAAGTCCCTCACCGTGGTAGAAAAAGCACACAAAAAACTGCATTGTTCTCTCTTGTCTGTATGAGGGCCATACTTGTGTTCATTGTCCCTTCTGAATCCATACTAATCTGCTTGTTTGTGTGTGTGCCCAGACAAGCGCTGCACACAGCTGTACTCTCTTCCTCAGGACGAGGTCAAGCTCACCACCATCTGCAGAAACCACGCCTGCCAGTGTATGCACGGTCAGTCTGGAAACCTGCGTGAAGCGGGATCACTTCAAATTGACTTTAAAAACACCATGCACGCTTGTCTATGTTAAAGATGCATGTACTTTTTCTGGAGATGCACCATAGTAAAAAAAGAGTAACTTTAAATACTGAAGACTGAATACTGGAGGCTTCTCTGCTAAATAAGGGAAATACATTTTGGTATGCTAAAACACTGTAAAATACTGACAAATCGGGACAAAGATTATACAAAATTGAGCTTTTAACCCTGTTTAACGTTCTTCCATCATCAAAAACATAGCTGGATTTGCATTTAGCTTCATTCAAGCTAGTTTGACGAATCCTAGTTAGAAAATCCTTCTCCGTCCGACTGTTATTTTTGAATTCCTTTGATGTGTGACAGGGCTCCGTAAATCTTCTTTTGCTGTTTTTAAGTTCATAAGTAATCGCCAGACTCGCTCTGAGCATTTCTGCCATATAATCACGATCACTACAACTGGGTCACAACTCAAGACTGCTGGCATTACAAAACATTGTGTAGATACAAATTCATGTAATTGCCTCTACAGCCAGTACAAGTAGCCACAACTAACTTACTCTGGACTCTCTCAAGGCAGTGATTAGAGTTTAGATCGGGCCCAAAAAATCCAGCTCGACCCAGTCCAAGCACACACACACACTGTCCCGAACTGCAGCGGCATTGACCCAGAGTTCACTTTCGTTGTTGCACCTTCTCCTCGTGTCACATTTTGGGACACTTTAATATCTTAGAAGTTAAATATTTTGTCTCGAGACGAAAAGAATACAGAGTGGGAAATGTGGGCCCGAGCCTGGACGAAATCGGGTCAGGCTTGGGCCAGGAATCTAAACTCTATATCAAACACAACCTAAAAGAGGGTTTGTTTTTCCAGATAATTGCTGTCAAATTAAGGGTTACACTGAACAAATTCCAGAGAATGAGCGAGAAGCTTTTGCCTGCAAGACTCTACACCACGGTGGGTCCCAATCACATTCTCATCTACAAAACATTTTAATCATTTTGAAAACACTCCTTTAACGTTTTGCTTCAGTTTTTAAGGTGAAGGTACTCAGTGTCTCTGAATACTTCAACAAATATGAAGTGGAGATTACCAAAATCATCAAGTTGGGTGAGTCAATGAAAAAAATGTTAATCTTTCATACAAGCATGTTTAGCGCCACCTTCTGCTTGAGAGCTGAAAACAGCTATCATTGTAGAACTGACAGAAACGCCCTCTATGGGTTTCAAAATGAGGACAATTCAGTTGCCAAATTTGTTGTCATAGCAACTGATGATAGAAACCAGGATTTATATTTTGATTTGTAATGACAATTAGTCAATTCAATAGAAATGTGCACTAAAACAGGTCTTTAAATGTATTCATTGAGGAACTGTATATACCCTGCGCTCTTACCATTTTAAAAAGGAACAACAATCATACCTGTACTGCCAGAGCCAAGGGAATTGCTGTTCTGATTTTGTGCTTTACAAAAAGAATTTGTAATTTTTACAAAAATAATATGTAATTTGTAATAATTAACCTGCACCACACAGAAGTGTTTCTCCTTCTCAGTTTATGATGGACAAAATACCATATTATAACATCAACAACTTGTCCATCATGTCCAGTGTTGTTGTCAAAAACAGATGATCATTACTTTTTAATTTATTATGACCAAAAGTTATACTGGTATTACACATGTTTACCCCATATGTGGATATTTTGGACACACTGGACACATTTTGGCATTTTTTCCTAGTTTGAAATCAAAATCTTACATAGTACCCAAAGTTTGTCCACATAACTGCGGTTAAAAGGACAACCTTTGGTGGCTCCCCTGCAGTACCTCTGAGGCCCCCCAGGGGGCCCAGCCAGACCCCACTTTGGGAATCACTGCTCTAGAGACTATGATTAGACAAGTGTACTTTGTGTACTCTGTTTATGTAAACATGATTGAACTGCATGTCTTTTCCTTTTGTCCAGGTGTTGAAAAAGAAGTGGTGCCGAATGAAAGGCGTTTTTTCTTCACTGACACGAGCTGCAGGGAAAAGTGTGTGCTTCAGCTGAACTCAGAGTACCTCATCATGGGCTCCGAGTTAGACAAATGGACTGAAGACTCTGCCACCAACAAGTAACAGCAGAATACACTCGCACCATTCACATCTCTTACCCGTGTCATTTCGGAAATGGCAGCTTATGTGGTGACACTTCAAGGTGCACTATAGGCACGTTTGGACTGACCCTGGTCCATGGCACTAGTCGCCAGGGTCTGCTGTGAGCAGACGTCACCCAAACGTCACATTTAAAAAAAAATAGAAATCAAGACACATTTTCTTTTTCACCGATCACAGTGTTTCACTAAAAGGTGTTTAATAATTCTAATTTTGTGCCGCTGCAGTGACACGTGGCTAAATAACAAACTACTTCTTGTTTATAGTCAGATTTTTCTGTGTTTATTTCACTTCTCTGTGCCTCTATGAATGAAAAAAATAAATCACAACTGAAGGAGCGGTGCAAGAAACACATTTCAAACTAAATATTACTCAAGTAGGAGTAAAAGTATGTCTGAGAGCTACTCATAGAAGTACAATTGTATTGAAAAGTAAATTATAAAGCATGACTTTTTTAATCTTCTAATTATCACCGGTGTTGTTTTTGTTTCAGAATCATGTATGTTCTGGGCAAAGACACTTGGGTGGAGCATTGGCCGTCAGAGGAAGAGTGCAAAACCCCTGCTTTTGAAGCCAAGTGTAAAAGTTTAATTACAGACACAGATAAGCTCAGTGAACAGGGCTGCACATCGAAGAAATGAAGCAAGAACCAGAGTACAGTGAGCCACAAATCCGTGAAATTACAAAGAAATAAAGAAAAAAGAAAAAACTGAAAAAAGTCTGTTTTTTGTTGTCTTAAAGTTGGACAAAACTCAAAATGATATGAATAAGAGTCGAATGTATTTACACATGTGTAGTGTTTACAGTTTGAGTGTGACGTTGTTGTGTGTAAAACTTTTTCGTATGTACTGACCTTATTCCAGAAGTTTCCGTGGGCGCCACCAATCTTTTCTGTTGTAGTCTACACGGGAAGACGAGCTCAACAGAAAATAAGTTCTAAACGGGCTAAAAAGCCGCTTTCAGACCTCAAGTAATCGGTGCAGTGTGACGTGTTGCTGCACGTGTTCATTCAACATTTTACCAAAATCAATCTACTTTATATAATGTTTTAGCGGCGAGACTTCTCGTTCACATTAGCTTTAACGGAGTTCTCAACAAACCGGAAATGTGTTTACAACAGAAGGATGATGACAACAAAAGCAGAAATTCACTTTCAAATGTTGATTTATAACTTGCAAATGTAATATCACTGTCCGGGTATTTAACTGTACTTAATTAGTTAACTCTTTCCTCGTTTACAAAACATACACTGAAAATGTATTGCTCGTTATTGTTCTGACATGACGACTCTCGATGACTGGAACACCGAAACGAAGCATTAACTGTGATATAAACCCTTGAATATCGCAACGTAAAGTGGGTTTTGGCAAATTAATATCACTCAACATGTGATATTTTTACAGTTTGTGTTCATTTAATTGGAGATGAAAGACTATTATAATTATTGATTAAGGTAAAAATCTGTTTTATAGGTTTTACCAGACAATAAAAATGCCGTGTTAGAGTTTGGACATTTTGTGTTCTGGAGGCTCTGCAGTTCTGAGGCAATAATTTTTTTTTCTATCCTTTATAATAGAAAAGCAAACTGATATTTCTGCTCTGGAAACTGCAAATTGTATAAATACTGCTAACATTTACAATTTTGATCTGCTGTCTTTTAATATTGAAAATGTGTTGCACGCAGTGACATACATTGTAAGGGTCCGTGTAAAGGCAGGGCTCCTCTTATGTTCCCCGGTGAAGCATCCTGCAGCACAGTCCTGGGTTCAGCTGAGGTTTTGCCGTCTGCCCGCACTGCCCCACACAAACATGGCGGTCTGTGTGGGTTGTTCGAAGGTCAGTTGCACTCCTGATTCTGATTGGGCAGAACAGGACTAGCCCCGCCTTGTTCATGGTCGGTCCAGTATTATACGACTGCAGACTGGAGGCACAGCACTCTCACACCAGCAGCAGTCTCTAATATAAGTCTATGCAACTTATATTCATGGGTTTATGATGGAATTGACTATGTCTTTGTGAATGGATAGTTAACTTGCAGTAGAATGTTATTTATTATGAGGTTTCAATTTGAATGAGGTTTTATTACAAATCTTGAAAAAATAACAAAACATTTAACCAAATAGAGTAGTACCAACCTTTAGTTAAATAGTGAAGGTTAGGTTTTATTTATTTATTTAAACAGGGACAGTGAACATTAATGAACATTTCTGTTATTGTGGCAGTTTTAGCAGCAAAGCAAACTGTTTAGGATTTAGGAGGAACATTAAAAGCTGGGGTACTGGATTTTCATACTGCAAAACCGCAAGTAGTGCCCACAATTAATTTTTGGGCATGTGCACTTTTTTTTTTTAGGTGGCAAAGTGAAACTGGGGTGGACCACTAAAACGCAGCCGTAGAATGCTGCTTTTGGCTCTTACTTGTGTTATTATTCAATGGAGAAAGGACACACCGGTCACTTTTACAAAGAAAAAAAAAGTCAGGGTTAGGGTTGAGGCTTTGGAACATGGAACACTACTGAGGTCCTGCAACGAAATGCAAAACTTTAGTTAAGTTCTTGGTGTGTCCTCCTGCAACTAACGGTCATTTTGCTGATCGAGCAGTCTACCGATAATTGTTTCGCTGAATAGAATAGTTGTTCTGAACGAAAAAGTAATGATGAAAATATCAATTTACAGTTTGACCCAGATGATGCTGAAGTGAAACCGTTTGAGGATCCTGGTGGAGTACATGATGGACAGTGCGTAAATGAGTGTTTTCATCAAATACACTACCTTTACACATTTTCCATGTCCTTTTCATGCAAATGCGGCTCAGTTTGAGTCATAAAAACTGATTTCAGTTCATGGCATGTTTTGGAACCTATGTAGACCAATACTTGATTATTAAATTAGTTGACAATTATTTAAATAATCGATTCCTTGGCAAGTTCCTATGTTTGTGAATTTTGATCACTGACAATGACAATAAACTGATTCTGATTAGTAGATTAACTTTAGGGCTGCAACAAGATACTCGATTAATTGCAACTAATCGATTACAGTAATAGTTGTCAACTAATCAAATAATCGTTTACTGGTCTCTGCACAGACTCCAAAACATGAGGTTTTATTAATCAGAGAAAGGCAATATAACACAAAAATGACATGGGAAATGTGTAAATGTTGTGTTTTTGATGAAAATACTCAAATAAATAAATAAATAAATAATCTAATATTTACAGGTCTTTCGCGTTCTAAACAACTAATCGATTAAACGAAAGAATAATCGCTAGTCTAATTGATTATCATAATAATCGTTAGTTGCAGCCCTAGTTAACTTGCTGCAACCCTCGTCCTCCTGAACTGCAGCGTGAAACTGCTGCTGTTGTCGCCTCCAGTCTACAGTTCCACCCTGCTCGGTCACGTGGCCTTTCGTTCTTCCGATTGGCTGTCGTCCCTGTCGCTCAAACCGACGCAGACCAATCGCGCGCGTTTGTCCTTACCCGTTGCGTCACACACCGGCAGTGCGCCCGCTCCAGCAGCATCCAACATGTCGGCTTCGTGCGTCCTCCCCATGTGTGTGCGAGCGACCCGCGGCTTTCTGCGGCTCAGGAGCGGGGCAGCGGGCGCCTCCTGCCCGGCCACAGTGGACAGTATCCGGACACTGGCCACGGACAAGCCGGTGTCGGGAGGAGACGGAGCTACGGGCGGACTGGCGCAGGCGATCCTCCAAGAGAGACTCCAGCAGCAGAGCCAGGTAGGAGCGGCTGTGCCCGGGTCATGCCTCTGTTTTTGGGTTTATTCAGCTCTTTAAGCCTGTGTCGTGTACGCGTGATGAGATCAACTTGTTATTTACACGCGTGACGACAGATATTCACGTTTTCTTCACGTTTACTGTGCGTTTGAACCGAGGTAGCGCGCTCAATCGCACGGCAAACATGTTTTAACCCGAAAATGTTCCCCGTCTGCGCCGCTAACTCCTGTATATTCACATCGCCTTCTCTTATTTCACACCCGCTCGGCTTTGTGACCTTTTACAGAGTGTTGTTTCTGAAGAAATCGGGCTTTACGTGACAGTTCCGAGTGCACAGGCGTACGTCCTCGAGCGTGCGATTCGATTGGTTCAGCGGCGCTCACGTGACTAGCCTGAACATGCGGTTTGCAATGACTTAAGTGTGACCCCGGTGTTTGATAAATTTGTTAGCCAAGGTTCCATTGACGTGCTCCGTTTTTTGGTACATTTTGTTCAGTTTTGAGCAAATCGGAGTGGAGTCGGTTCGAAGACTTTTGTAATTTTAGCTCAATGTTAAGTACACCTGGGAGAACATTTAGTACTTTCACGAACTTGCTAATAATTACCCTCTTAACTTAAAAAAGCACATTTTCGATAATCAGCAGTGTCAACATAAGCCGAGATAAATCGTATTTGTAAATTGTACTGTAAAATTTAAAGTCTGTATAACGGGTTAGACGTCACATTTCACTAAAATCTAGTGAAGATGATTATACTTAGGATTTTACTAAGCATTTTTCCTTTTTGCCCCCAGTTTGACAGTTTTCGTAATGTTTATAATGTTACTTCCTGGTTGGCCATGGGCAGCAAATATGACATAGTTAGAGGTAATTACACAACTGTTACCTAGCAACAAGTGCCAAAATCCATTTCAATTGCACAATAGTTTTGATTTGACAAATTATAATAACTGGTAACGTCTTTATTTTGCTGACATAGGTGAGGGGATTCCGTTTTAGTACTCAGCACTACTTCCTTTAATTAAATTAAATTAAATTTAATTTTTTCCCACACAAATTGAAACTTCACCGATGTAAAACTATGATAAATATTTACCCCAGGTGCCCTACCACCAAGCTAATTCAGAATTAGAAAAAAAATGAGAACCTGTCATAGACTTTACCTTGCATTTTTAATATTCATATAACTTTTATGAAAGATTCTGATGTTTTGCACATCATTTTACTAATGTTTAATAGCGACATTTTATAGTTTATCTGCTAAGCTAATGACAATGAGCTGTAAAGCACTGCAAATGAAACTTTGTATGAATGTTGCCCAGGGACTGCAGCTGGAAAATCAAAAGTTAAATCATCTTTTCTTTTCTAAGATTGATCAATTTGTACACGGTCCCTGGCAAATGAATACTAAACTGAACTAGACTGATAGGGTTTTATCTTTGTACTCATGAGCAACACACTTGATATGACGTATGCAATAGAGATTATGCAGATGACATCAGCATTCTGATTTTTAACAATGAGAAACAGGCAAAACGCATGAGATCAATGACAGTTTACTCCTGTACACGCTCAAAATACAACTAGAGTGTGAAAGAGCTGCTACAGTCTGATAACAAATATAAAAGTCTACAACTCTGCTAAATATTCAGTTTGCACCTGACATCTAAAAAAGGAAAATCAATGTAACAGTTGTAGAAAACTAGATAAACAGAACACTGCAGTATATGCTCGCATGTATCACTGACACAGACGTCTTAAGTAAGATGTTTCTCAGTTAATTTGTTGAGAAAAGTAATTGTTGTGTGGCAGTTTAAGTGTCCTAAATTTCAAAACTAGTCTGAGATTGTCAAATGTATCATTTCTGCTCAAGCCACACCCTCTAATAAAGCTAAATAGTAAATATAATATAACTTTATTATAAAATTACAAATGAATATAATGTATTTAAATCAGCTGGAATGTGTGTTAAAATTAGGGCTGAAACAAGCCAATCGATTATTGAGATAATCCTCAACTAATTTAGCAATCGCATAATCGTTATCTGGGTGATACAGATTTCAAAGTGTGCTCACAGAGGTTTTGTCTCTCAGACAGATCAAGATTTATATCAAAATCACAAAGAAAACATGATAATGTCGTTTTTTCATCAAATGTCAAATTTTCAGAGAACAACATGCAACAAATCCTTTCAACTTTCCAAAAAACGGGCCCAAAGTCGCTAAAAAGAAGCGGACAGGGAATGATTTCAAAAACCTATTTTGTCTGTAAATATACTTAGGGCTGGGCAATACGGTGATAAAAATCGGCTCTTGAGCTCGTCTCTGTGACAATCTGCTATTCACTAGCACGGACCACAACCTCAAGCTTGGATGCAGAAAGTTTATTACGAAGGAGAACAACGATAAAATGCTTGAGAGTAGATGATAAATGCAGTTTCGGGGCTTCTAGCGATGAGGGCTGCAGGCTCCCGGGCCTCGATACCCCCCGACCAGGAGATAAGACAGAATAACAGGGTGGGTGGTGCTGGTGTGTGACCAGGAAGCTTAAATAGAATAGTCACCGGAAGGGGCGTGGATGAGGTGTGGTTCTTCTCCCGAACTTTAGATAACAGACTTATCTCCATTTTTTTGTGAAATCGTGGTATTGTGATTGACTGTTTGTCTCTTTAATGCAGCTGTCTGTTCAAACACACTTTTTCTCCTGTTGTTTAGCCTCTGAAGCCTCTGAGCAGATGACTTTATTTACCTCTTAAAGGCCAGAGCTGCACAATTAAAACAAATCAACACAAATCACAATTTTAATGGATGCAATTAGCAAATCGCAAAGGCTGCAATTTTTGAAGTGCAATAATTTCTTCCACAAACAAAAAAATGTCTTGCTTTGATTTGAATAAAAACTGCTAACACTGTAGTTTGGATTTGTACAAATATGTTCTGAAACAATCGACAAAAGTGCGACCAAAAGCGGTAAAATAGGTTCAAAATCACCAAAAACGAGTCTCAATGCACCAAAACGTGACTAAAAGCGTCAAAAATGGGTTTAAATATGACAAACACAACTGAACGTGACAAAAAATATGGTCTGATTTCTGAAATATTTTTACTGTTTATTCTGTACTGTTTAAATAACTTGTCCATCCACCACACGTAAAAAATAAAAACAGCAAAAAGCTAAAGTTTCCTGAAGACAAGATGAAAGTTAGCAAAGTGATTATTGAAATAATCGTCCACTAATTTCATAATCAAATAATATTTTTTTTGTACTAAACATAGACAACAAATGTGATGAGAGACGTTTTATGACTGGGACAGAGCAATTAGCCCAAAATGATGCTAGAAATATATAAAAAATTGTGTTGTTAAAAAAAATTGTATTTGTTAAAACACTCTGAAGACGTTCTGAAGACGTTCTCAAGCGGCCTCTCATTATCTTCGGTCTCGGTTGAATTTTCCCATATTCGCACAGGCTTTTTCTACTCATCAATTAATCAAAAGAAGTAATTGACAAAATAACGGTTAGTCGCAGCCCTACAATAGCTCCATGGACAAAAATTAGGCAAAGTAAATCAAAGAAACATTTTATCGTTTGTGCTGCCTGTAGTGCGAGAGTGACGGCTCTGGTTTGTCTGACTACTAGTTATTTCTGTGTTTTGAGAGCTTTTACACCACTCATCATCTCCTTTTAGTCAATTAATCGATGCACCATGTGAGACTGTATAAAGGGGAGATCTAGGCTGTATAAGCTCTAATCCTTCTTGGTATTTTGCTGAACTTTGTGCTTTGTTGATAAAAAAACTACTGAAAGTATGTCGTCTAAGCTAAAACCTTAAAGGGGACATATACAAAATCGACATCAGTGAGCTTTTAATCTTGTTGCATCAATGTTTCCTCATTAAGTCATTCTTAATTAATTCTTTATTTTCTAAACGGTCATGTAGCCACTTAACATAAATGAAAACGTGTAAAAGACAATGAAGCTCAGGATAGAACCATGGAAATCGACCATTTTTGCTGTTGGTGTGCTAAACGTACATTAGCCAAAACAATGTAAGCATGGAAGAACCAAATAAACTGCAGGGTCACTTCTGGTAAATACTTAATAATATAGTGTTAGAACGCTACGTTTAGTATTTAGCATCTTAAAATCTCCATTGATTTAACATTGGGCTAACGTAAAATTCTATTATGTGTGATGTCACGTGTGTGAGCTCAATTCGGTGCTTGTTACAGTAAAATCTCACTATGAAGAGGTTCAATTGACCTTATTCTGCCCCGCCCACTTTTGCCTCTTTTTATGTGTATGATATTGTGAAGGGACTTCCGGTTTGACGTTAACGGCGTTCACGCAAATGGCGATCGAGGGAAAAGTCTCTCGCTAAAACATTGTATAAAGTAGATTGCTTTGTCTAAAACATTAAAGGTCCCATATTCTGCTATTTTGCCCTTTACACAGTCTATTCTAAGGGCTTTGTTGATACATTTTTGCGTTGTGCAATATCCATAACATAACAGTTTCCAAAAAACACCCATTTCTTGGACTGGCCCCCCTCCTTGCAAAAGCAAACGGCTCACTCTGCGATCTGACCCCCCCAAACAGAGAGCAGGCTGCCTCCCCCGCCCAACTCGTGCCGAAGCCTAGAGCGGAGATAGTGCGCATGCGCCGTGTGCTCCGGTAAACAGCGATACACAAACACGGGAATAAACATTTTCTCCGTCCTGACGGTGCGTCGTGCTGAGTCCTACGTCCTGGATCTGACCTGGAGTTTGACGTGCTCCAGTACCTCGACGACGGACGTTGCCGTTTGGTAAATAACAAGCTAACTCTTCGATCTGTCGTATCCATCGTGTAGTAATTACTGTGTAGCATTAGCATTAGCTGTTTTTATTCTGCGGCTGCGCGCTTCCCGGAGGCGTGGCTTAAACACCGCGTCATCCTAGTGAAGCGCGTCATCCTTGTGAGGAGCCCCCGTCTGCTGCTCAGCCGAGGGGGACGGAAAAGACAGTTCTCTAGCGAAAACATGCGGGAATCAATCAAAAAACCACTTTGGGCACAACATACGAGGCCCAAATAGCACTGTAGGAAGGTTAAAACCTCTGAAAAGTCGATTTTGCATGTTATGGGACCTTTAACTGTACATGTGCAGTAACACGTCAACAATGCACCGATTTCCTGGTCAGTCTGAAAACGGCTTTTTAGTCCGTGTAGATCTTATTTACTGTTGAGCTCGCCTGCTCCATGTAAACTACAACGGAAACAAGATGGCGGCGCGTACGGCAACTTCAGGACTAGGGTGAATAGAGCTCGGGATAGAATGTCAAAATTACCATGGAAATCTGTCATGTTATCTGTTACATAGAAAAACATTAGCCAAACAATGTAAAAAAGTGAACAAAAACTCCATGGAAGAACTTGATAAACTGCTGAGTCACTTCTGGCAAATACATTTATCAGAATACTTTTGAATGAACACCAAGTTTAGTATTTAGCATCTTAAAATCTCCATTGATTTAACATTGGGCTAACTGAAAATTCTATATGTGTGGCATAACAGTCCAGAGCTCAATATAATAACACAGATGGAGCAATATTTTTGGGGCTCAATATTTATTGTATGTACCCTTTTTTTTTTTTGCGTCATTGAGGACTTTCTTTCTCTTTTTGGTCTTCCATTAACATTCGAGCTTTTGAAGGTTGAATTGAGTGCAGGATTGTGGTATATACTGCCAATTTCTTACATTAGTGTTCTGGTGTCAGTGGCATAAAGCAGTCATTTGCATTATATCACCCTTCCTATTTTGTTATCTTGACAGGCCTACAGCTAATTTCCATGTGTAGTACAAGAGTATAAGCATGTTAACATAGATATATTATTTATATTTATCTATTTAGCATTTTCCTTACTATCAAAATTGACTTTGAAATGTTAGCATGGTGACAACGCTAGCTTTTTGTCTACTCATGCTAACTCATCTCCCTTATGTTGCTACAAACTATTTGAAGTCCATTTGACAGGTTAGACCAGTGGTTCCCAAAGTGGGGGTCGGGACCGCTCGGGGGGTCGCGAGGGGTGAGCTGGGGGTCGCGAGATGATTTCAAGATCTCATTTTAATGAATATGACATTGTATTTGCTTTTTTTTTATTTAAGTAATTAAGTATCTTTTAGTGAAACAGGGTCCAATAAGACAATAAACTATTCAAATAACCAATATTAAACCTGATTTAACACGCTTTGACACTTACTAATTATTTCTGCTGTCATTTTCATTTCCCTTTGGGGGTCCCGAGTAGGTTACATGGCTATTTTGGGGGTCCCTGCCAGAAAGGTTTGGGAACCTCTGGGTTAGACTACACATTTGACTGAAACGTAGTGAACACGATTATATTTAAGATTTTACTAAACATTTTGCCTCTTTGTCTGCAATTTGACAGTTTTTGTAAAGTTTGTAATTGTACTTCCTGGTTGAGCAGCAAATAGAGGTAATTCTACAACTGTTACCTAGCAACCATTTCGAAAACAAGGGCCAAAAATCTGTATAAATTACAGAATAGTTATGATTTGACAAATAATAATACCAGATAACACCTTTATTTTATCGAATGACCGATTAAACTGTCAAAACATTGTGTCTGTTGTGTGTAAATTGCCTTTGTGTTTACAATGTCACGTCGCTTTTTGATGACATCACAGAGAAACTATTTTAGAAGAAAAAAATGTTAACTGTAATTTTAACTTTTATTTTTCAACAAAACTACATCACAAATGTAAAACTATGATAAATATTTACCACAGGTGCCCTCCCACCAAACTAAGTCATGATTACAATATCATGAGAACCTGTCATATAGACTTTAAACTAATCAATTTACTTTAGTCTTTTTGTTGTCGTGGTTCAATAAGGCCCTGTTAATATTAAGTTTGCAATGTAGACTGTAGTAGTGTTTTATTTATGTTGGTCTTTGCCTTGTGGACGACTTTGACCAGAGCCTTGGTTTGAAGGCCGAAGAGCTTTTTAGTCCTTCAGCTCATTTCACGATAAAGTATAGACCTCATGACTCCACTAATTACTCAAAGTCAGGTTAAACTACACATTTGACCAAAACGTAGTGAACATGATTGTATTTCAGATTTTACTAAACATTTTGTCTCCAGTTTGATGGTTTTGTAATGTTTTAATGTTACTTCCTGGTTGCACGTGACCAGCAAATATGACATAGTTGGAGGTAATTCTACAGCTGTTACCTAGCAACCATTTTGAAAACAAGGGCCAAAATCCACATAAATTACACAATAGTGGTGATTTGACTAATAATACTAATAATACCTGATAACACCTTTATTTTGTTGAATGATTATTTAAACTGTCAAAACATTCGATCAGTTGTGTGTAAATTGTCTCTGCATTTACAACAGTTTGTCGCTTTTTGATGACATCACAGAGGGATAGCGTTTTGGAACTCAGCACTACTTCCTGTAATTTTAAACTTTTATTTTTCAAATGTTCTTTACAAACTGCAACTCCACCGATGTAAAACTATAATAAATAATTGTCACCTCTGTCCTCCCACCAAAGTCAGAATTAGAACATTTTGAGAACCAAAAGTCATATTTTAAAAATTGACTGCATAATTGTTTTGTTAGAGTAAGACATAAACCATAACAAATCGACTCCTTGTGATTGTTTTTTGCAGAGTTAAGGTTATATCATCAAATCAAACACCCAAAACTTAAAATACTTTGCTTATCATTGCTGAAGTGACCGCACAATAAATAGCAAAACGATCGATATCGCTACCAACTAAATTTATTGCAATAACACCCAGGTCTTTCATCTAAAATGTAATGTTTTTAAAATCATTGAAACGATTGTTATTCATGATTGTCCTTATTCAGTCTAAATTAGCCTTGATTTTGTCTGTTTTGTCTCCGTAAAAGTTTTATTTTGACACTTTGACTAATGCATTGAGGCACAAACATAATTGAAAGTATATAATTGAAATTATTGCGCCAAAAAGTATATATATATTCAAATACTGTAATAATATCCATCACCGAATCGAGTATTGCAATAATTTCCAATATCATGCAGCCTGTATTTGTTCCCAAGTTAAAATGTTAAATGATATCATTCACTTGTAGCTGCTGTTGCTTTTGGCGCCATCTGCTGGTGACGTCACGGTTTGCAGTTTGTATTTTCCCCTCTGTCCTCCTTGGTCTAGTTTGAGTTTAAAACTGGACAGACCCTGAACAACACAAATCACTGAAACTAGTGCCGTGCAGTTAATTGTATATATATATATGTTATTTCAGTCATTACTGTATTCAGTTACAAAAATGCTGGAATCGAAAATACAATGAATTGCAGGATGACAAGTGCACTCCTTTTACCACTCAAAACCTGAAGCAAAGGCATTTTTCTAAAACAGTACTGAGCTGGTCTGTACTTTATCTACAGAATAAATTTGATAATAATTGTTCAAAATAATTGTGATTTCAATTATGCGCCAAATAATCATGACTGCAATTTTTGCCATAATCGAGCAGCCCTGTCCGAAACTTTATATCTTATACCAACATATGATTTATTTATATATATTTTTAAAAATTCTGGCAAACTGTGTCCAGCAGCTTACACTTAAAGCCACTGAACCTGATTTTTACTGTTTTGAAACGTGGAAAACAGATCTAGTTGATGTTAAAGTCTTCGCTCACTTTTATAATGCAGTCCCAGCATCCTTAATATTCACTGCCGTGTGTTTACAAGCACTATTCACCAGTCTCTGAGCCCAGAGCATCACAGGTAAAGCTAACAAATATGAGCATGCTAACGGTGCTATGGTTTCAGTTTCACCCGAAAAGATGCTTTTACAATATATCTGTCCTGAAGCAACACAGATTTGACTTTATTACCTGCAAAAAATCAGGTACATGAACTAGCTCTGTTTTTCACGTTTCAAAACAGTAAAATTCGGGTACAGCCCCTTTAAAGAGGTTCATCATCGTCTTAATTGTTAAGTAGACTTGTCAGAAGTATCAAAATCTGATATTATTTAATACTAAAAGTTTGAACAATCGATATTTGGACACACAAGACAAAATTGGACCTTTTGAGAACAGTTTTTGAATGAATTTTGAGCTTAAATCAACCACAGGGTTCAATGAAGAAAGTGCAATTAAATTGTGTTGAGAATGCCAGTCTATTCTCTAAAAGCTTAACCTAATAAAGAGCATTTCATCTTATTATTGTGGTATCGAATTCAGTATTATGAATTTACTCTCTTCCTTAGTATCCAAATCGAGTTTGAAATTTTGGTATTGTTTTGTAATAACACTGCTCTAACTTATAGAAATACTTTAGAGTTTAATATAAAGAGTCACATTATTAAATAAAAATGTCAAAAATGATAAACAATTTCTGATAATATTAATACATTTTAGTTAGTTAGTATTAATACATTTTAGTAAATATTCCTTGTCTAGGAGTCTTCAGTCACATTATTAAATCAAAATGTCAAAAATAAAAACTATTTCTGATCATTATTAATACATGTTATCTGAAAATATTCTCTGTTTAGAAGTTTTTAGTCACTATATTTTGTATTTATTTAGTTGATAATGTAAAATGTAAAAATCTCTACAGCACTATTGCTAAAAAATACATCAAAAACACATAATCTTACTCTGAGCAGGGGTTCCCATCCACAGATCTGACCTGTAACTTTGTGGAAATGGAAAAGTAACATCTCCATGGAGACAAACACAGCGCACAGTGAGACTTACGCACTTCTAACCTGAAAATGGAGGGTAAATGATTGTCCCTCTTTGTGTGTGCTCAGGGCCAGCCGCCACCAGAGGGCGACGGTGAGCAGGAGCGCGAGCAGAAGGACGAGAAGAAGCAGAAGGAGAACACAGCGTACGCCAAAAAGATAGTTCTACGTTTGGCCGGGCTCATGGGCATCGGCGGAGCGGTGGGGATGGTCTACGTCTTCGGTAAGTCTGTTTATGACAATATCGACTTCTCGTTCAACGTATGAAAGACCCAGCAATACATTTGGAGCTCGGGTTTTATCGTGTGCATTTTCTTTTCACATTTGTTTTTTCAATACAATCTGAGCTGCAGAGAGTGATGATAATGACTATCTACGCCAAATAACTCAAGTGTTTCATTGTGCCATTTATTTGTTGCAGCGCATGTTTTACAGATACTGGACATTTTTCAGGGGAGATTCTTGCTGTCTGTGGCATAATAGTAGTTTCAACATTCAACATCGTTTATTGTGATATTTTCTGTAGCAATGTATCGCACTTCAAAATGTGTTATTCTGACTAATCGTGACAAATCGACTATTAAAACATAATCGACTACATTGGTAATTGTCATTATTAACTGGAGTATTCACCTTATTCCTGAAGTTGCCTTACGCGCCGCCGTCTTGTTTCCGTTGTATTAGTTTACATGGAGCAGATGAACTCAACAGAACAGTCAAACGGAAGTGCAAATACAACAAAAGTGCAAAAAACGGCAAAAGTGGGCGGGGCAGAATAAGGTCAATACAGACTCTAAAGCATATGTCAAAAGACCTTACAGTGACCATAAATCAACCCTTATTTGGTTAAAAAAGTATTTACAAAGTCTAAATTACAATAGAAATGATTGTTTGACTTGTTAACTAATGGGAAAAAAAATGGTCAGACTAGTCAACTACTTTTAATAGTCTTAATATTTTGGGAATATTCAATTCAACAGCAGTTGCCTTAATGGGCGACAAGTAGAAAGCAGTTTAAATAAACAATGTTCAGAGGAATTTAGTAACTGCCCCAGAGCATCCCCTGTCCTTGATTCTCCTTCTTGACAAAGAATAACTTCAAAAATAGAAACCACAGTGATATATTGATTCGCTGATATTTGCGCTTTCCAGCTTAAAAATATTGAACTTTAGATGAATTTAAAGGGCTTTTCTTGTAAGTCATGACTATTATTATTATTTTTTTTTTCATATTTAATTTTATTGCATAAAGGAAAAAAGGAAAACAACTGAAAATATTATATTAATTGCTGTTAAATTGTAAAAAAAAAAAAAAACAAAAAAAAAAGAAAAAAAAAAAAACAAATGGACAAAAGTGTCTGATGTACTTTTTTTTCCCAACATTACTTTATAAAATGAATGCATTATTATTTATGGATACATTTATCCATGTTTTTTTCAGATGATGAGCTCTATTTTTACTTTGTCTTTTAGGAAACAACTCTATGGATGAACAGGGAAACCTGGTATGTACATTTTATTTATTTAATGTTTTTAGAAGTCGTGTGTGTATATATATATATGTGTGTGTGTATGTAAACAAGGGCTAAACATTTAATTTTTTGTACATTGAATTCTTCTGTTGCTCTTTTTGGTTGCTGAATTAGCTTTTGTAGGTTGTTTGTCTGGTTCTTTAACACATTTAAAACTTTCAACACATTTAAAACTGACTTTTTTTCTTTGATGCAAATAGAAATCCTAAGTGACACTGGGGCCATGATCATGTTTTGGAATTACTTTGTTTCGTCCTGTTACATATTATTACAATCTAGTTTCAGTCAAATACCAAATGTAGCATGTGACACTAGCGATACTGCCCTCTAGTGGTTAAAATATGTATAATTCAAGTAGGGCTGCAACAATTAATCAACTAATGGTGACAATAAAATAAACGTTGTATTTTGATCATCTTAAGTGTTGAAACACACTCTAAAACACAGAAGACCTTTTTATAACAGACAAAGTGGCATTATTAACTAAAAATGTCAATTATTATTTTAAATCAATAATCCACATTATTAGCAAATAACTCTATCTAGAATTCTTCAGTCACCAAATTTCAACCTTTATTTGGGAGGTAGAAAAGGAACGAATGAGGGATTACGTGGACTTTATTTGGGTGATTATGTATTTTAAAGGTCTCAGTGTGTAATAGAAATAATGGTTTGACAAGTCGACTAAAATGCCTAAAAATGACCTTGATGCTTTGCTTCCCAAAGATGTGACAATCCTACTCTGCAGCTTTGTCTTAGAATAATTTACAAAAAGATCTTGAATTGGAAGCTGTTGTGTAATTTGATAAATTCAAGAAAATTGTAAAATGTGTGGTAATTGAGAATGTTTTTCTTGAGAGAGTTGTTTTTGAGATTTGTGCTATGTTGATTGTGTTGCTTCTACCTCAGCCATTTCTCTGAGATTCTGAATCTTTATGGGACCTTCTGGTTAAATAAAGGTATGAAAATAAATAAATGATCGTTAGTTGCAGCCATATATCCAAGTATTCCATGTTGCAGTTTGTAAGGTATTTTCTTTGCTTTGTTAAATAATCCAAAGCATAGCTGGCTGCACAGTACACACACCATCATTAAAATGGAATGTCCAAGAAGCTGTATATTTTATGGTTTACAGTCTTATTCCAACACCAAAAACAAGTAACAGTAATATTTATAAAAGTCGACTTGTATGTCTCGATTTAATGATATGCAAATCTCATGTCACGTTCATTGCAATATTGTGAAGAGGCAGAATTGTAGAAATTATACTTTTACTTTGAAAATGCACTGACACACCATTGGTGCAAATTGTTACTAGTTGTTTCCACTCATCATCAAATTGCACCAAAAATGTTCTCCAGTGGAAATGTGTATGTTTTAAAAAACACCAGTTTGTGGTTGTGTTTTTGCACTTGCAGAGGGTACTTTTCTGCGTGTACTGAAATTGACTTATTTCACAAAACGGCAATGGAAACACTTATTTCGATATAAACGGGTCAAATGTAGGGATTGTCTTGAAGAGACCTGCACGGGACAGACTTTTCAACCCACCCCTGCCTGATTCTGAAGCTTCTCTGACCGCTCTCTCCCGGCCCTGAGTTCCACTCCACCTCTGTCCTCCAGAGATCCCCGCGGGTCCCGACAGGTCCAGTGTTACACTCAAGTTTTCGTTTATTTTTCTAATATACGGCCACATGCTGTAGCGTTGCCACACTCTCAGACATGAGCAGTGCCTTATGAAGGCTCGGTTTTAGTGCAGAGACATCTTTTATCTCATTTACATCTGTGGAACAGACCTATAATAATGCATAGGAACTTGAGACTGTTCAGAGGGACAAATATACAACAGAAACATCTCAAACATGGACACAGAATTCATTCATGAAGTTCGTGCCTTAAACATGCTCTTGAGTACCTTTAATTTGGCATTTCATGTTTTGAAACTAACAAAAAAAGGTTTATTATTAAATAAATAATGTTTTCCTCTGGAGACTGCAGAAGACACTTAGTGCATTCAGCCAGTAGATGGCGTCAAGCGCTTAGCTAGAGCAGCAGTTATCACCTTTAGGCGGTCGAAATGGTCATAATAAGTCTGGTGATGAGGACTTAAGGACTTAATAAAGGACTTAACAGCAGAGGATTCTCGGATCAGTGATGTAGATGAAAATGCGTCCGAAAATCCAGGGAGTTCAGCAGGCGGTGAGTTTGATGCTCCGAGGGGGTAGATTTTCTAATAAACATTCCTCAAAAGAGCGTGAATGCAACTGAATGAAACTTCTGGTATGTTTTTGATGTTAGAACATGGTTAAAAGCTCCATGTCACTGTAGTTGAATGTGTCCTTTTTACTAAACAGTTTGCCTATTTGTCCCTACTTTGATAGTTTTCATAATGTTTAAAATTGTACTTCCTGGTTGTACATGAGCACAAATATAGTTAGAGGTCATTTCACAACTGTTACCTAGCAACCATTTTGAAAATAAGGGCCAAAATCCACATAAATTACACAATAGTTATGATTTGACAAATAACTATACTTAATAACAAATGTATTTTGTTGAACGACCGTTTAAACCAGTGTTTCCCAACCAGGGGTACGGGGACCCCCAGGGGTACTTGAGCAAATACCAGGGGGTACTTGGAATGGTTTCAGATTTTAAAAGACAATGAAATGTACTTTTATCTGAATAAAAAAGTGTTATTTGTTGTAAATTTAGCATCTTTTTGGAGTATCTTGGACTATAAATATAATTAAAACAAAATATAATAGTAATAAATGACAATATGTGACTTTTAAACCCATTTATTTGCCTGAAACTCAAGTTGATGGGTACTCTAGAATGTCAGACGACGCTTAGGGGGTCCTCGAAACAAAAAAAACAGTCAAAAGTTTGTCAGTTGTCTGTAAATTGTTCGTGTATTTTCAATGTCGATTTTTGATGACATCACAGAGGGATTCCATTTTAGAACTAAGTTCTACTTCCTGTAATATATAAAAAAAAAACTATGTAAAACTATGATGAATAATTACCACAGGTGCCCTCCCTTCAAACTAGGTCATAATTAGAAAACTGTGAGAATCTTCAATAGACTTTAAGATTAGGTTATTTGTTCATGTTGTCTGCACTGGTCTTGGTCTGTTTAGTTCTGTTTCTTTATCTGTTGCAGAAACAAAACAACACTTTTAAGGAGTTTGTAGTTTGATATATCGTGACAGCACACAATATTTTTTTTACGAGATTTGACTATACGATATCACTTTATTTCAGTGCTGTTTACATTTTGTTTTAATTTTTTTGTTTTTTACACTTTGTTTACTCCAGATTTTAGACCAGGCGAATATGTTGTTTGTATCTGAAATAGATTTTTGATATCAGAACCTTTTTTAATGTCTTTATTAATATCAACTTGATAATCACAAGTCTGCATATGATTATTGTAATATATATATAACCGCTTCTTCTTTTTTCTCTTGAAATTCCCAAGTTCCTTTACATTTCGGGGCTTTGCTTATTCGCTCTAATCTCTCCTCTACAGACAAATGGACACAACTTTGCCAAGTGTCTTTTTTAGCACAATTGGGCTGTTTTCCCATCGACACTGGCACACTTCCTCTTAGCGTGTTCCTGTTAGCACTCGTTAGCTCCCGTTAGCATGCGTTAGCTTCGCGGGACACACTTGACAGGTTGGTGTGACTTGTGGCGAGCGCGGGAAAGGAAGCAGCACACTTATCTCACCTCTCGGCCGCTCCGTCACACCTCGGGCTCTTGTCCTGTTGTTTCAAACTTTTAGTGTCGACTTTATGTCAATACACGTCATTTATCAAGAGTAGAGTTAAATGGCTGGTCGGAGATGTACTGTTTCTATGGAGAGCGATGAGTGTTTACTTCTTGTACTTTGCCTTTTTATAAACACTAAATAAGGTCACAAATGTTGACCGAAATGTGCTGGTTTTTGCCTCTAACGTCTCAGAGCAGTCAGCGCAGATATTGGGCTTTTGAACGACTTTACACTGACTTTAAATGGGCAAAGACCTTCATCAAAGTAAGCACTAAAAGCTCAAACACACTTAAAAAGTCAGTGCGGTACTCTTCCCAAACACAGGGAAAGTTTCAGACACTACAAGTATTCTTGGAGTCCATTCAGTTTGACCTGTAGCTAATCACCAATGCTAATCATTTATTAGCACAACAAAGCCACATTTGCATTTAAAAGTGCAGCTGTACTTTTGATGTATTTTGGTGTTGTATAATTGTCACAGCCACAGCTGACAGTAAAGATCAAGACTGGTCTGATATTTGAGCAGTTTCTGCAGATTTTGTTTGGACTTTACATTTTTTTACATCAGCGACCAGAATCAAGATGGCTGCAGGTCAAGTCCTTTTTTTCTCCAACCAAGCTCTGCCAAGACCTGGTTAGCTTACCTGCCCCAAAGACCTGAACTTAACAAAGTTATCTGTTCCTAACCCTATCCTAATTGTGAAAAAATACATTTTAAAAAATAAACTTTTGCTAGCATAGCCACTGATGCAAAGTGACGGTCTTTGGCATAAGTGTGTTGGGGGAGAAAAGTGAAGCACACAGGTCACGTGTCTGGCAGGAACCAATTGATCTTAGACTAGAACATCAAAAAACAGCCGTGGAAATACCATGTTTGTACTAAACTTAAACTTACATCGATACATTTAGCATCTTAAAATCTCCATCGACACTAACGTTGGGCTAATTGAAAATACTGTTATGTGTGACGTCATGATCCCGAGCTTAATTGGTGCACTCGGGACTTCCATTTTAAATAGCAGTTCTAGGTTTTTGTTAAAATATGTTTGGAGGCTTTTGAGGCATTAAAAATGAGATTTTCTGTATAGAAAAGAGGCTACATCTCAGTGCGACTTTCCATGTTAAATAAAGAGGGGGAATTAACAAAATATTAAAATAGAAAATAAAAACTTAAATTAAGTTAAAAAAAAATAAATATATATATATATATATATGTGTGTGTGTGTATAATATGCAAATAATACAATAAAAACTATTAATAGTAGTAAAATTGGTTATTAAAATAAATAAAATGTAAAAATGGCAGCATTTGAGAGCAAAAATATGAACTGCTGCACAGAATTTAATGCATGGTTGTCATACCTACATACTATAAAAACTACCAGGTCTAAACCAACAACAAGAGATAAAATATTTTCTATATTTTTTTGAAGATGGGTTGAGGCCCGTATCATGTCCTCCAACACAGGACATGATCCGGCCCGGGGGCCTGCTGTTGCCCAAATGCTGCAGAAGTGATCCCTCGAGTGCTCCCTCCAGCTCCGTTTCCCGCTAAAATCTTCACCTCTGAATAAGACCGGCACACTCCACATGAAAGACCAGCTCCTGGCACTAACGGCTCTTATTTCCCCGAGAACCAAGAGCAGGACTAGACTGGGACAGGACCAGGGCCCGCCAAAGATTCCGACCATAAACCGGACTAATGGGATCTGTCCATTCTCACGCGTTTTGCATCCTTCTGTACTTTCAAATGCCGTCACTAAAAAGACCCCAAAAGGTTCAACATTGGCCTGAAGCTAGACAAATCCAAGATGAAAGGCTGACTGTAGGGGTGTCACAATATCGAATTTTAATGGTATGGTTATTGTAAAATGAAGGAAACACTGCAGCTTATGTTGAGAGATCAAACTGACCAAAAAAACAAAAAATATAAACATATCTGCTGTCATGTGGAAGCTACATACTTTTCCATCATGCTCCTGAAGATGTTTATTATTTCATTTAATCCACTTCATCCATAGATTTCTCTGGGACATTGTAACTTCAGAAGCTGCTTTTTTAATGCATTTCTCTCCCATAGAGACAAAGATAAAGGAGCCTTAAAGTAGCTCCTACACATTAAACAATCTGGAACTCAACAAGATTTTGACGAAATGGTCAGAAGGATTTGTTGATCTCTAACTCTTAGCCTGATTTATTAAAGTTTCAATTAAAAAATGAGGCCAGATCTAGTTTACTTAAAAACTAGAGAAACCCCAAATCCCCTGTACATTTTTTGTATCTATCATGTGTATAAAATGAACGAAAATTGAATCACGAAATTGAAATCTGATTCTGCCCATTTTTCAGATTTAAATGTCCCAACTATGTCCAAATGTTTTCACATCAAATGCCATATTTCTAGTTCAGCTTCATGTGAGTCAAATTTAGTAAAGAATATTTTCATTTCAAGCAGGACTATTCACCTTCAGACCCGGGGCCAAATCAGGCCGGACCATGGCCTTCCACAAATATAGAACATATTGTATCTCTTGTTTGTTTTTGTCCTGGTTTAGTCTTGGTGTTTAGTCCTCTGTAGTCCTGGTTTAGTTCTGTTTAGTCCTGGTTTAGTCCTGGTTTAGTTCTGTTTAGTCCTGGTTTAGTTCTGTTTAGTCCTGGTTTAGTTCTGTTTAGTCCTGGTTTAGTCCTGGTTTAGTTCTGTTTAGTCCTGGTTTAGTCCTGGTTTAGTTCTGTTTAGTCCTGATTTCGACCTGGTTTTAGTCATGGTTTAGATTTAGTTTAGACCTGATGTAATCCTGGTTTAGGTGTAGTTTAGTCCTGGTTTTGTTGTAGTTTTGTCCTGGTTAAGTCCTGGTTAAGTCCTCGTTAAGTCTTGGTTTAGTCTTGGTTTAGACCTGGTTTTGTTCTGGTTTTAGACCTGGTTTAGACTTTGTTTTAGATCTGGTTTAGTCTTGGTTTAGTCCTTGTTTAGATCTGGTTTAGTCCTGGTTTAGACCAGGTCTAGTCCTGGTTTAGTTATGGTTTAGTCCTGATTTCCACCTGGTTTCAGGCCTGGTTTTAGTCTTAGTTTAGATCTTGTTTAGTCCTGGTTTAGACTTTGTTTAGTCCTGGTTTAGACTTTGTTTAGTCCTGGTTTCAGTTTTAGACTTGGTTTAGTCATGGTTTAGTCATGGTTTAGACTTGGTGTAGTCCTGGTTTAGTCCTGGTTTCGTTCTGGTTTAGTCATGGTTTAGACTTGGTTTAGTCCTGGTTTAGTTCTGGTTTAGTCATGGTTTAGACTTGGTTTAGTCCTGGTTTAGTTCTGGTTTAGTCATGGTTTAGACTTGGTTTAGTCATGGTTTAGTCCTGGTTTTAGTCATGGTTTAGACTTGGTTTAGTCCTGGTTTAGACTTGGTCTAGACTTGGTTTAGTCCTGGTTTAGTCCTGGTTCAGTTCTGCACATGTTGTTAAACTCTTTCGTGTGACATGTTTTCTCGTGTTTCTAAAGCGCTGCACATGTTTGTGGCCTCGAGGACAAACCCACCTGAAAGTCTGTCTGTGGGTGAAACACAGTTGAACAGAGCTTCATTATGAGACCAGACACAGCTGAAGGGGACTCCTCTCCAGCTCCCTTTCCCACCAAACTCTTCCGTCTTTGCGAGCCGGGCACACTCCACATCTGTCTGTTAACGCACTCACGCCGAGACGTAAAAGACCCCCCCATATCCCCGAGAAACTAGACCAGGACTAGACTCGGACTAGACCAAGACCCTCCACAGGATCAAACCATAAACTGAACTGATGGGAGCTGTCCATGTTTTATGAGCGGGTGGTGTCTGTGGGAACTGTCTATCGTCTGGGCTTTTCACAGACACACTTTGTTGACACGTCCCACGGCACACTTCTCACTCCTCGTCCTCTGGTGATGGTCCCGCTCTCACCACAAACGTTGGTTAAAGAGGTGTGTCACGGGGAGAGTTTGGGAGATTATGGCGAAGTGAAGACGGCGATATTCAGGAAGTAGGGATAAACTTTTAAAATTTTTCTATATCAGTCTATATGACAAATTCTGACTTAGTTTGTTGGGAAGGCACCTGTACTAAATATTTTTCATAGTTTTAAAATAAAAGTATAAAATTACAGGTAGTAATACTGTGTTCTAAAATGGAATCCTTCAGTGATGTCATCAAAAAGGGACACCTCATTGAAAATAAAAAGACACTTTACACACAACTCACAAGATTTTTTAGCGTTTAAACGGTCTTTCAACAGAATAAAGGTATTATAATTTGTCAAATCATAATTATTGTGTAATTTATGTGGATTATTGTTTTCAAAATGGTTGCTAGGTAACAGTTGTGGAATTACCTCTGTCATATTTGTTGCCCGTGTTCAACCAGGAAGTAATTTTTAAATTTTAAACATTACAAAAACTGTGAAGCTGGGAAAAAATAGGCAAATTGTTTAGTAAAATCTTAAACATAATCATGTTTAATACATTGTAGTGAAATGTGTCTCATAGACAGCCCTTCGTGGTCAATAAACGATTAACAAATTGAGGTGTGGGCCTGCGCTCGAATTAAGAAAACTTATCTTCAATGAAATTAATTTAGGCAAAATAAGGCCTTAAAATGCATTAAAAAGCATTCAATTCAACCCCCACAGGCATTAAATATAAAAACAATTTTGACAAAAATGATTTAAATATCAGAACAATAAATATAAACGTAATAAAGTGTGTCTCCCCAGAGCTACTGTATATGTGTTTAATTTAGAATTTTAACTTTCAAACATATTTGTTAAAAGCTGAGATCAAATAATCTAAAAAGTAAAATATTGGGTTCAATCATTGATGTGCACGGTTTAAATTTAATCTAAATTTGTTTTTTGAAAGAAGTTCATTATAATCTGATCATTCTGCTGCCCAATGGAATGTTTACAAGTCAGGAGTTTTGACGAAATAAAAATCTAAATCGTTTTTTTTTTTCGTCGTTTATTATGGGATTAAAAATGTTGAAATATGGCATAAATATAAATAAAACATAAATAAATATGGAAGCTCCTGTTAATGTTGTTTTGACATTGAATGAATATAGCAATTTTTTTTCCCTAAGAGTCACGTTGTAAAGTCGCTAATGTTAGCCGCTTGTGCAGGTAAAAGACCTGAGGCAAAAGGCTGTCTGTTTTCTTTTCACCAACATGAAATCTGAGTTAAATAAACCATGTAAGATTAATATTAGTTCATAAATTCTGCAGTGTCTCAGGTTTGCTCTGTCTTTATGGGCTAAATCCACTACACTGGAGTTGTCAGCGCTCTTGTTTTCACTCAGAGGCGTCTCAGTTGCGTGCGGTGCTTGCTCTGGCGCCCTCTGGTGCACAATTGTGTATTATAACTTGGCAAACCAACCGAAAAATAAAATGTGCCAGTTAACCGGGCAAGATGTCTCCTTCACTCGTATTATTTCATCACGGTTCATTGGTTAACCATAAAAACCTCTGTGTGGATTCACCAATATGAGTCAGTTTCTAATTTGTGTCAAAATTTGGTGTCTTAGTCGACTAATCCCTGTTTAGGTTCTGTTCACGCTCTAGAATGTGAGCAGGAGACTCTTTTCCTGTTGATAACATTGGACTTTATCATGAAATGTCTCAAAGTTAAATTCACAAATGTTGAACCTGATGATTTCTCACAGTGACTCGACTTAACTCATTATATTACAAGAAAAATCTGCATTTTAACACTTCATTTTAGCTGCCCTGCATCTGTATTAAATATTATTGGCTGATTGGATGTTGTGACTTCATGTGAACACACCCTATTCACCTTATTCGGCCCCGCCCTTTTTACCTCTTTTTGTCACTTTGCGCTTCTTCCCTTCTGGAATAAGGTGAATTAAAAGTTCACATTTTAAACCAAAAAAAAAATTTTTTGACAAAGACTGAACTTAACAAATCTTGCTGGTTAACTCCAATAAACCCTGTTTAAGAAAGGATGGGCCAATATGAATAATAATCCAATACTGATTTCCGATGTTTGTCTTTCTCTATTTGCAGCTGACATTTTGTTCAGCTGAAGTCAGTTGAAGTCACACACAGATCACAACTTTCTGAGAAAGCACACGAATGCAAACGAGTCGGAACCCCAACTTCTCATCTCACAAACCCGAGGTCCACATGAACACAGCAAAAGGCCTCAAAATGTTGCATAAAACAGTGAGTTGAAACCCATAAATAGTGATAAATGGCAATTGTGTTATAATTTGTATTTGAATTGTTGCCATTAAAAAACGGCAAAGGCTGGAATAATGTGGGTGATAATTACTCAAGAAAACACCATGTCCTTTCCATGGGGTTTTATTGTCTGAAATAAACCTGCCGACCCTGTAGTTCAGACAAACAAAATGCTTATTGCATTACTGCATTCGTTTAGCAGTTAATAATATGTAGTTGATATTTCTGACTTTTCTCAAACATTCCCCTGCCTTTCTTGTGAGCAGTGGTTGTCTTCGCTGACATCTCCACGTTTGGCCTTTTGACTGAGGCTGGACTGTGGGAACCTGTGCTGCTGTGGGTCTCAGACAGTGGTGTCCTGCTGGACGTGTGAACGCAGCGCTAACGATCCTCTTCACACTCAATAGAAAAGAAGCACAGCTGAGCCTCACCTCTGCTCCGGGAACACCACATCAGACCGCTGTAGTCCTGGTGTGCTTCTCATGTAGGTTTAATGGCTGCGCTTTTCCCATTTTCCCTGACAGAGACATCAGAGATCAGTCGGTCGATCGTGAAGCCGTGATTATGCTGCCTCTTGTATCTCCCACTGTACAATCCCAACACAAATGTCAAAGGCTTCTAAATGGACAATATTTATGAATGAAGTGTAATATTGATTAAAATCTGAAATAGTTCATTCTTTTTTATGTTTTGGCTGTCTTTGTCATGAAAAGGTCTTTGTGCGTGTGTTTTAGAGTCTGTAGGTCAATATTATGATGACAATATTTATCAGTTAATTGTTGCAGCCCTTCTGAAAGTTAGAGGTTGGCGATATTGACAAAAATGAATACTTCCATATTTTTGGAGTTACCCAATATGTCAGACAATACTACAATCCCATGTTAAAAACATGTTGACATATGAACATATGAACTGAGATTTAATTATCAGACAAACACTTTATACCTTTATATGAAAGTTAACAATGTAACCGTTTTATTTTTTATTTTCAATCAGCACTTTTTGTACCAATTTTATAGTGTAAACTATAAGTAAATAATCATTTTGCATCTTCAAAACGGCTTTGTTTTGTTTTTTGTTTTTTTAATACAGTACATTGCCCACCACTGCAAACCCAAACAGATATTTCAGAAATGTTTCTGTGTGTTAACTGATATGATTTAAAACATACATTGCAAGTACCACCATGATTTCACCAGAATCAGAAAAGGTTTACTGTCATTGTCTGTGATCCTTCCTGCTGTTCTATCACTCGTTCACAATGACAGAGTGCTTTTGTTCGCTCTCATTGGTCTTCACCTTTTTATTACATTGCTTATACGGGAGATTCATTCATACATTTCCACCACTTGTTCCCGTTAGGGGTCGTGGGTGACTGGAGCCTATCCCCGTGACTTTGGGCCTTAGGCGGGGTACACCCTGCACAGGGGCCAACTTGTTGCAGGCTTACACATGGAGGGAGATTCATTCAGTGCATTTGACCCATTCTTAATACAACTTGTCGTTCAGCGCTCGGGGCTCATCTCCACCTTGGTCTAGTCCAGGTCTGGGCCTGAGCTGGAGGATTTTGGTTGATGGGGAAACCCAGCCAGACAGAATCTTGCAAACTATGTACAGGTGCTGTGAAGTGTGAGTGCTCGCCACTCAGCCACCTGGTGTCAGCCCCTTGTACGCATGTTTAGCTCTGGTTTAGCCCCTGGTTTAGCCCCTGGTTTAGCCCTGGTTTAGCCCTGGTTTAGCTCTGGTTCAGCCCTGGTTTAGCTCTGGTTAGCTCTGGTTTAGCTCTGGTTTAGCTCTGGTTTAGCTCTGGTTCAGCCCCTGGTTCAGCCCTGGTTTAGCTCTGGTTTAGCTCTGGTTTAGCCCTGGTTTAGCTCTGGTTTAGCTCTGGTTCAGCCTTGGTTTAGCTCTGGTTCAGCCCTGGTTTAGCCCTGGTTTAGCTCTGGTTTAGCTCTGGTTTAGCTCTGGTTCAGCCCCTGGTTCAGCCCTGGTTCAGCCCTGGTTCAGCCCTGGTTCAGCTCTGGTTTAGCCCCTGGTTTAGCCCTGGTTTAGCCCTGGTTTAGCTCTGGTTCAGCCCTGGTTCAGCCCTGGTTCAGCCCTGGTTTAGCTCTGGTTTAGCCCTGGTTTAGCCCTGGTTCAGCCTTGGTTTAGCCCTGGTTCAGCCCTGGTTTAGCTCTGGTTTAGCCCTGGTTTAGCTCTGGTTCAGCCTTGGTTTAGCTCTGGTTTAGCCCTGGTTTAGCTCTAGTTCAGCTGTCAGGATAAGAGCTTGGTGTAATTCTGCATGAGGCCACCAGGTGGAGCTCCACACCACAGTCTGGATTGCTGCTGTCACATGCTGCTACATTCAGCTTCAGCTTTGACGCAAAAACGGATGTAAAACAATATTAAACTTTTCATCAACCTGTCATGGTGGTATTGGTCAATGTTTTTTTTGTTTTTGTTTTTATCAACATTTATTAATGAACCAATCAATTAACACTTTGTAATTTTGAATGCCCTTTTTTTTAACCTGAGTTATGATCAGTACTTATAATCCAGTTTGTGTTGGAAAATGATTTGATAACTTCACTAGCTTAATGAAATCAAACTTTTAGAATGAAAATGTAATTATATTGTCACATAAACCAGATTTTTAAAAAAGTAATTTCCAGGTAGTTTTACTTTATGGAGTATTTGTTGAACTGATTCTCACAATTAATATTATTTTAGCTCTAACGATTTATTTTGTGTCCTGAATGATCATGGCATTCCTATTTTTGCTTAGCACTAATTTAATTCTGTTTTCTTATTTTACAGATTGCAGACGAGTTCGATTCAGGTGAGTGCTGTTTTTGTTTTTAGATTTTGACCTTTTTATGGTTTTAACTTCCAAAAGGCTCCACAAAAGTCCACTGTGCATTTGCTGACGTGTTTTTCAAAAGCTGGAGATAAACCTCGCTCACATCGTTCGCCTCATACTGTGACTGGAATGAGGAATGTGGGTGTCTTGCTTAAGGACACAACAACAAAACAACCTGGATATTAAGTCTGTTTTGAATATATTGTATTTATGAATTCGGCTGCAAGGATTAGGTGAAGTAAGTTGTTTTGATCAGAATTTATACATGAAGTACAGGAAAAGATCATTAAAATCAAACTAATAATAACATAATCATTAAAAGGTCAGAGTGCAGATAAAATCCTTTCATATGCACAGAATCATTGTTAAGCCTAGATTTCAACATTGATTGCAATTATATCAACGCTGCCATTATTTAGGTAATAAAATGTTCTTTGAAAACGACAAAATATCTTGTTTTGTAAAAGGTATTATTCGCAAAACCCAAAATGAAATGAATGCTTCTGTAAAGTCTTAATTGGGTTTACGTTGTATGTTTTTCAGTGAAGATATGGTTGTGAAATTAGTTGAATTTTAATCAGAGACACAATTGTTGCTCAAAATAACAAGGCCGCATTTTATTTAATGCAATAAAGTAAAATAGTTCTTTGTCCCAGTGTTGAAATTGTAAAAGCAGCTATTTGTGTTAAAAACAGACCGCAGTGCGTTGTACAGTCTTATACTCTCCCTGAATCAGGAAGTGCGCTGTTAGCATTCATTCATTCATTTTCTACCGCTTATTCCCGTTAGGGGTCGCGGGTGACTGGAGCCTATCCCAGTGACTTTGGGCCTTATGCGGGGTACACCCTGGACAGTGGCCAACTCGTCGCAGGGCTAACACAGAGAGACAGACAAGGACAGACAACCATTCACTCTCACATTCATTCACTAGGGACAATTTAGAGTTGTCAATTAACCTGTACAGTCATGTCTTTGGACGGTGGGAGGAAGCCGGAGAACCAGAGAGAACCCACGGTAACACGGGGAGGACATGCAGACTCCACCCAGAGAGATCGTGTGATGTTAGGGTGGTTCGGAATTCGAAACCACGATGTTGGGGTGGTGCGGGATTCGAACCCACGATCTCCTTATTGAGAGGCAGAAGCTCTAGCCGCTCTGCCACCGTGCACCCCACTGTGCTGTTAGCATGCTAATGTT
This sequence comes from Rhinogobius similis, assembly GCA_019453435.1. Lineage (NCBI taxonomy): Eukaryota > Metazoa > Chordata > Actinopteri > Gobiiformes > Gobiidae > Rhinogobius > Rhinogobius similis. Next base: position 31,494,135 of record CM033625.1, read on the forward strand.
TGTTAGCTATACTGTGACATACATCTGAAAGTTGTGAAAAGCGCTTATAAACCTATAAAATCAGAAAGCATTAGGAAAGTTAGCAATACATGAAGAATAAATGAACTAGTTCAGTTTTTCATATTTTTAAGAACGTAAAAATCGGGCACAGAACCTTTTTTAATCACAGAATGGACACTGGCAGCAAAGCTAGTTTTCTACTACGGCTTATGAAGTCTGTTTCTTTTGTGTTGTGATTGTTCAGTTACACATGATTTCAGTTTTGACGCACACTCATGATTTAGAATTACTATCTGTTATGGTACAGTAACATTTTGATGTGGCTTATAGGGTTTTGGTCAACTAAAGACATTCTCTGTGCATCAGTTAGTCGACTAAATTGGCTGTGGCACTGGCAAAGGCTCTCACACCTTTGTATCTTTAGGATTTGACCAAATATTGGACCCAAAGTGCGCGGACAAGAGCACAATCTCACAAACGTCATGTAAAATCACTGTTAATACAGAAAGCCATCGTAAACTAGATCTTCACATGTACAAAGCGTAGAAAACTTATTTTTCTTACAGCACCCAAATGCTTATAATTCCAGTAAAAATAAGTACTCAACAAATAAAAACTTTGGTCAACTAAAACACGATTTCATGCATCAACTAAGTCACTAAAGGCCTACATTTATTTGTGAAAAGGCTGATTAAACCCACATTTCAAGTTGACTCACCACCATGTCTTCTCTTTTCTGTTGTGAATATAAATGCTTTATTTAAATCCTCCCAAAAGAAGCACTAAAATACCAGCGACTAAAGCTGGTGCTATACTCTAGTGAACGGTGTCTTTAAAAAGGTTGATTAAACTCCCAAAGTTCACTCCCAAATTTCAAACATACTTTGAATTATCTGCATTTCTTCTCTCTCTGTTGTGTATATAAATCCTGTGCTTGATGAATGAATGGACTAAACCTGTGTTTTTCAACTTTTTTCTAGTTTTCTAGCACTTTTTGGGTTTAAAAGATACCATGGCACACCATCTACTAAAAAACATGACCAAATCAGACCATTTAGTCAAAAAAATATGGCATATAATCAGACAAATCATGTTGGTGCTACTGTTTGGTGCTTTAAATTTGGCATTAGTGGTGGCTTTTGGTGCAGAAGTTGCTCAGGGCACTCCAAAAAGGTAAATTAGTTATTAACATCCGCATTTCTGAAACTGTGAACTCAAATTTGACATTTTTTCAAGGCACACCTGGCAAAACTTCAAGGCACACTAGTGTTCCCCAGAGCACTGGTTGAAAATCAAGGGATTAAAGGGCATATGACGGGTTTTTACGATTTTCTAATTTTGACTTTATTCCGTGTATTAATACCTTGTGTAAATATAAATTGTAGTTTCACACCAATCAGGTCGCCGTTTGTGGAGAAAAGTTGAAAAATCTGTTGAGAATTGCAGGAAGTAAACAAACCGATGACATCACGCTGGGGAGACAAAGGTTACGCATAATTTACTCAAAATAATCAACTTTTTTTACCCTTTAAACATTGATTCGACAAAATAAAGCTGTTCAAATGCGTTTCTCTTTGTCAAATGAACAAAATCTATCACATTTGATGAGTTTTCGCCAATGTACAGTGTGGTTGCTATGGTAATTTCCTAGTGTGATGTCATACTTTACAACCAGGAAGTAAAATTTCAAACCTAAAAAAATAGCTAAACGGGGGTAAAATGTGTAAAGATTTTAGTAGAAATTTGATTATATTCATCTTAACGGCATTTTAGTTACATGTGTATTTCAACCTGTCATGGGCCCTTTAAGCGATAAGGTCAGGTTGTGTCGACTCGCCGGTCCTCCCGTGGATGCCTCCAGTGTGGGACAGCTGTTGTTCTGGGTCGATCAGATCTTTCCTTTAAACGGATTCGGATGGAGCGCTGATACAGATAATGCTTTTGTCAATACCCCCTCCTCCGGCCGGCCCCGTCGCTGCCGTCCTGCTGCCCATCAATCCATCCATCCATCCATCCATAAATCCATACATCTAACACGGTTCCACTGTCAGCGTCATCATTCAGACGCCCAACAGGGACCAGCTTCAGCCACTCATTGATCTCCGCTGTGGCACTTTGGGACTTTAAAATGCATGTCTGCAAACACATGTCTAATCCAAATCGAAGAGTAGAAGGTTGTACGGGTGCTTGAAATCCTTGGGAAGGATTGAATCTTATTACGTTGTTGGGAATGTGCTTGAATTTTGGAAAAAGTCCTTGAAAATGCCTGAAAATTAAACCTGCCAATGAGTATCCTTTGCATTTTGACAGTAAAAACTTTCCATAAATGGATTTTGGCTAAATTCAGGCCTTAAAATACATTTAAAAACATTAAATTCAATCCCCAAAGGCATTAAATAAAAAAGTATGTATCTGTCAGAAGAATAGATAAACAGATAATAAAGATAAGAGCAAAGTGTGTTTACTTTTAATTTAACATTCAAATATATGCTTAATCCTAGATGGACTGGATTTATTGAATCTAGATGTTAAAAGCTGAGAGCAAATCAAATTAAAAGTAAAAGATGGGGTGCAAAACATACATGTAAAATAGCTTTTTGAATATTTAAAATATTCTGCTCATTCTGCTGCCCAATGGAATGGTTAGAAGCCAGTAGTTTTGATGATAAAAGTCTAAATCGTCTTGTTTTGATTATGGCATTTAAAATCTTCAAATGTGTAATTAAGAAGCCGTAAATTGTATTTGCTAAAACTTGCATAAACCCTGAAAAAGAACTAATAAGTCTTCAATTGTTGTTCTGGAGTATTCTAAATCTGGTATTCTGACAATGTACGCAACATTCATTCTTTTTTTTTTTTTTTTTTACATAAATATCGTACAAAACTCTCTGGACATAAGTGCATTTCTGACAGAACACTTGAGGAGGAGGATCACCACAGTACCGCGTCACATTCGTCACACGGAGGAAGCAGATGTTAAAAACCCTGCCCCCGTCCCAAATGATTCAACCTAGTACATGCACGGATGACCGAAATAACCACAAAAAGTGCATGATATTGGACCTGTAATGAGTGACCCAAAAGACAGCCACGTTAGACCCCGTATGCACTGCAGAAACTTAAAGGTGCTGTGCCCAATTTTTACTGTTTTGATACTTGAAAAACAGTCTGTGTTGCCCCAGTACAGATAAATTGTAAAAACATTTATTCTGGTGAAAATGAGTCACTGCACTTTCTCTGCCTCAGTTTATAGAGCGTTTTAGTCTACGAGAAGCAGGAAGTGCACTGTTAGCATGCTAATGTTTGTTAGCTTTACGCGTAATGGCAAAACTCATGAAAAATGCTTTTAAACTCATGGAGGTGAATATTTAGGATGCTGGGACTGAATTATGGAAGTGAGCGATACATTTGACTGACTTTAACATGAACTAGTTCTGTTTTTCACGTTTCAAAATTGTAAAAATCAAATTAAATGAACTGTTGTAATTTATTGGCAAAAAAAAGTGATATCTTGAAGTGGATTTTGATTAGAGCTGTACGATATTAGAAATTATGATTCAACTTCTTTCAAAAGGCCGCATGGATCTTGTTGAATCTGAGTTATTTGTGTCTCGTCCTGGTCCGTGAACACTCCACAAGTGCGGTTTTCTTAGTTTTTATCAGGCTGCTGCCGTTTAATCAGTCGATCGTGTCTTATTGGGCTGCAACGATTATCGCCAATTAATCGGGACTATTCAACTAAAAAAATTGATAAATCATTAACTAAAATATAAAGACTATTAAACAAAGACTGCAACATTATGAAATCAAAATGTCAAAAAGAATACACTTTTCATCATGAATACATTTTATTTACAAATTTTCTCTATTTCAGTTCAGGGCCTTCAGTTGCTATATTTTAATCTTTTATTTGGCTGATAATGTATTTTAAAAGTCTAAACATACACAGAAATAATAATTTTTGACTAATCGAAAAAATAATCGCTGACTATTCAGCTAAAACAATCAGTGATAGCTCTAGTGTCATAGTCGACCAAGATTTGTATTTGTCGAGTCATTATTTTACTTTAACAACAGCAAAAAAGAGAAGAGACAGAATGAGTTAGCTAAAGATTTTGGTAGTTTAATCTGATTTTTTTAAATATAAAAAACAGTTTCCTTTTACTTTTCTATATAAATGTATATATTTTTTTTGCACAGTTATAGTCTTTAGTCAGATAAATGGAGATGCTTAACTATTTTGAGATTTTGCCACACTCCCTAATCGGTCAACAAGGGTCTGTGCTCTAACACAAACTGCCACAGAAGCTGGAAAGAGCGTTGTAAAGTTACAGACAGCAGACCCAGACAAACAGGGCCTCTGGGAGCTTTTTTTTTTTGTTTGTTTGTTTTTTTACGATGATCGGACAAATTCACTTAAAACAACAGCGACAATGAGCCACTCTGACTGACGCGTATTGATGAAGTCATTACGACAGCAGCAGGCGATCACACGTCGTTTAGTCCCAGACAAACCACAAGATCGATCTCAGAACTAACCCCGGGACGGCTCATTAAAAAGCAGCAAATCAGAAACCCAAAAGGGTTGCAAAAATCAGACATCAAGAATGTATATCTCGATCTATTCAACATAAGGCCCGCGGGCCAAATCAGGCCCCCAAGGGATATGATCTAGCCCAACCCATCTTCAAGAATATAGAAAATATTTGATCTCTCATTAGTTTTAGTCCTGGTTTAGACCCGGTTTAGTCCTGGTTCAGTCCTGGTTCAGACCTGGTTTCTTGCCCCGAGGATAAAATCACCCGAAAAATAAGTCCCTCTGTAAAATAAAGTTGAATAGCCCTGGTTTAGTGTATAATTATTGGTCAAACTGTTTTTATTGATGTAATAAACATAATAAATAAAATGGAGTAATACTTAATCTATGTTCAAAATGTAAAAACTGAATAAATATTTGAATTGAATTGAACGTCATCAAGCACCAAATTATTAAACATGACAAATTAGCGTTTTTTTTTTTCTTTTTCTGCGACATGATGAGTTGTATTCCCATTACATCTCAGTTTGTCAAACTTTTTGTGTTCAAGTATGATAAAACTGTTTTTGAATAGTCAATTATTGATGTACTCAAATAAAAAATTAAAAAAATATTTAACCGCCATTAATAATTAACCTAATTAAAAGTTGGACCTATCCAACTCAAAATGGGAAAAAAATCATCAATGATCAAATTGCTTGATGTGGAAGAAATAACAACTGAAATAAGAATCAAAACTGAAGATTTTAGAAATGGATTTTGCACCCAGTTTCACTCGACTAATAATTACACATGCCAAATTTCAATACATTTTTCCATTTTTGTGACATAAAAAGTTCAAATGGGTTTTTTTTTCAGGATCATATTTATATAAAATATTGCTTTTTTTTTTTTGGTTGTTCTACTTTGACCTCAAATGCAAAATGTTGTCCACGTCTATTTGTTGAATATTTATTTTATATTTCTTACTATTTAATGTTTTTATCACAAATGTTGCATGAATATAAATAAGTGTGTTTTGTTTTGGTTGTTGAAGTCCTGCATTGTCCTCTGCTTAGTCCCATTTATGTTGTTTTTTTCTCCGATTCCAATCCTGGTTTAGTCCATGGTTTGGTCCTGGGGTTTAGTTCTCGTTTAGTCCTAAAGTCCTTGTGCAGATCCTGGTTTAATCCCATTCTGTCCTCAGCGTTATTAACCTCCATTGAGTCGCTTTCAATTCTTTGTCCTTCATTTTCAATCGAGCTGAAAATGACCCAGAGCAAACAAATGTCCTTCAGTGACATGACCTCCGGGGGACCTTAGGGACCGAGGCAAGCCCAGGGAAGGTGCTTAGGGACGGGGTAAAAGTTCACGACTCCCCTGAGACCTCCAGCGGAGCTCCACCTCTGCACCACACTTTCCAATAACATCAAGAGCAATTACATCAATTAGTTTAACAGCATCGGCAAGACGAGATAATGAAGAGAATGTGATCATAGACTGACACGGAAAGACCTGGTTAGACCTGGTTAGACCATATACAATTTTGGTTAATCCCAGGTTAGACTTTATGTAGACCTGGTTTGGTCAATATTTAATTCTTATTTGGTTCTGATTTGGTCTAGTTTATATTACATTTTGATTTACCCAGGTTAGACTTTGTTTAGACCTGGTTTAATTCTGGTTTTGTTGTTGTTTGATCTTGTTTTGTCATAATTCAGTTTTGGTTAATCCCAGGTTAGACTTCGTTTAAACCTGGTTTGGTTCTGCTTTGGTCTAGTCCTGATTCAGTTTTGGTTAATCCGTCATTTAGACCTTGTATAGACCTGGTTTGGTCAATGTTTAGTCCTTATTTGGTTTTGATTTAGTCTAGTCTATATTAAATTATGGTTAATCCCAGGTTAGACTTTGTTTAGACCTGGTTTAGTCCTGATTTGGTTCTGGTTTGGTTTATCCTTAATTCACATTTGGTTAATTCCAGGTTAGATTTAGACCTGGTTTGGTCAAGGTTTAGTTCCAATTTGGTTCTAGTTTGGTCTAGTCCTGATTCAGTTTTGGTTATCCCTCATTTAGACCTTGTCTAGACCTGGTTTGGTCAATATTTAGTCCTTATTTTGTCTAGTCTGTATTAGATTTTGGTTAATCTTAGGTTAGACTTTGTGTAGACCTGGTTTTTTCCTGGTTTGGGTCTAGTTTGGTATTGTCTTAATGCAGTTCTGGTTAATCCCAGGTTATTTCTGCCCATTTTTCACATTGAAATGTGCCACATGTGCGATGTTGGCTGTTTTTACACATACAATGCCTTATTTCTTTATGAAAACATTACATAATGAAAAAAAGATCTATCTATGTGAGTAAATTACAAGAGAATTTTCAAATTTATATCTCTGAATTATGATTTTTTTCCTATTCACCTTTAGTGTCAGACCTTAATCACAAAAGTTCACCTTTTGCACTCCTTTTATAGCATTTTTTAACAAATGATAAACTCGATACTCCGATTTTGCATATCTTCAAAACAACAATCACGATATTATGTCAAATAAAGGTTTGGCTGGTACTTTTATTTGTCTCTGAGGAGAATGAGAGTCGGCGGGTAACTTTCCAAGAACCTCCTCATGTTTTTGACGGCGAAGGCAGCGTGTTTGAGATTCCAGTTGTTGTTGTTCTCTCTGCTTCTGTAACGGTCGCTCTTTTGAGGCACAGGGGCCCTTTGCAAACTGCGGGTCTGGGTGGTCCGTCCTGGCCCCTCGAAGGCCCCCCGACGGCACCTCTGATGTGGAAATGGCTCGTTTTCAGATGTGGATCGCGGTGATTTTTCTCTTAAACGAACCTGTTCTGTCTCGCTTATAATAGTTTTGAGATGTCTGCTGATATTGTGCCGTTATATCTTCTTTCAGTCTCCTCTGTGCATCTGTGTCACCAAGGTTTACAGTTATTACCTGCTCAGGATGAACGCCTCTGACACATCGTCTGAACAAATCTCCAGCAAATATAGACCTGTCACGATAATTGCTACATCGACTTAAAGCTGGGGAACCTCATTTTCATTTGTCGTCATGGAAGTCTGTCTAACTAGTTCTCTAAAGCAGGGCTATTCAGCTTTGTTTTACTTATTTTTGGATGGTTTTGTCCTTGGGGCCGGGAACCAGGACTGAACCAGGATTAAATCAGGTCTGAACACTAAATCAGGACTGAACCAGGATTAAATCAGGTCTGAACACTAAATCAGGACTGAACCAGGACTGATCACTAATCCTGGACTGAACCAGGACTGAACCAGGACTGAACCAGGACTGAACCAAGACTGAACCAAGACTGAACCAAGACTGAACCAAGACTGAACCAAGACTGAACCAAGACTGAACCAGGACTGAACCAGGACTGAACCAGGACTGAACCAGGACTGAACCAGGACTGAACACTAATCCTGGACTGAACCAGACATATTGTGATATTGTCTCTCTCAATATGTCGCACACACAAAAAATTGTGACAGTCCTATTAATGAAATAATCTCATCTAATTTAGGAATCAAATAATGCCATTTTCTGAGAAAGGAAGTTTTCTGATTCAGACAAAGCAGGGATAATGACACAACAACAACATGTGCATTTGGTGTTTTTGTTGATAACTATTTAGTTGTGGGTCCTACTTTAAAAAGACCCTCTAATCACCTCCTGTCACAAACATATTTTTGCATTCTTGAACCTTCAAACAGCCATCAGTCTTTATTGGAAGCTTAGTTAAATTAGGCGCCAAAAAGAGAATCAATGCCATTTTTTTTTTTTTATTGGCGGTTTCCTGTTGATCAGATTTGGCCCCAGAGCCCATTACCTCACACATTTGCATCAGAAAAGCCTCCTCCTCCTCCTCGGCTTTCACTGGAGCAAAACTTGAATTCACTCCATGCTCTTCCGGATTCTTCTGCATCAACGCCTGGGCCCCACTTCCACAAATACATAAATCAACACCTCAAAGCAATCTAAATGGACCGTAGTTTGAAATTGAAATTTAATCAAACAGCAACGAGTTTGATGCCAGACTTTGCGTTGAAAAATTCTGTGAAAATGCAGATGTTTTGGGGCAGTTTGTGGTTAATATCGACAAGAAACAAAAACCGGCTCAAATTCAATGTCTTCTCTGTCAGAAACAAACTAAATCCCTCTTCACACGGGATTAGTTTTAGCTCGGGGCCATGTGTAATTTGTAAAACATGGCTATTCAACTTTATTTTACCGAGGACCAGATTTTTGGATGGTTTTGTCCTCGGGGCCGGAAATGTGTCCAACGCTTTAGAAAAAAATGGTGGGGGTGAAAGTAATGCAAAAGACTTTTACAAGAGAGAAGCAGGACTGAGGGAGAGGTAAGTCATGTTTCCATTAGCGTGGTACATCGCGGAGTGAGACGATCCCCTGAACAAAAGTGAACCATTCCGCCCCAGCATAGATCCGCAGAAAAGTGAAATAAATGCAGAAAAACCTGATGAAAAAACTGTGTAGTTTACGCAACCTTTATCCACGTCTCGCAGCGTCACAAACGTACTTTTATGAAGATTGGGAGATTGGTCGCACGAAGAAAACGTGTAATTCTGGCACGATTTTAGATTTTATTTTTTAAGAAAACATCACGTAGCGGGCCCCCGTGAGCCTGGACCTCTGCACGGAAAAGCATTAACAGAAGCTGGTTCCAAGTGAACCGGCTTGGGGACCAGGTCTTGTGCAAACACGCCAATAGAGAAGGGACAAAGCAATGCAGAGACGGCAGTAAACTTTTCCCAGTGAAAACGTGATGCCCCTTTTGAAGGGTCACAAGTAACGTTATACCACCAGCACGAAGCTGCACTTTCGAGCACCTTTTTCAAAATTCAAGCACTTTTCCAGCCTTAAACAGTAAAGTAAAATTCAAGCATTTTCAAGGTTTTCAAGCACCCGTATAAGCCCTGCTCATATTTTGGACCTAAAACTTTTATAAATCAGGCTTAAAATTAAATATCATTAAATCCTTGTGCACATTTTGTCAAAATATTGTTAAATCCAAGATTGTACTGTTTGTTGTGTAGGAACCCAGAGAAATCTGTGGGTGTAGTGGTATAAATTAAATCATAAAAAAATGTTCAGGAGCTGATTGAACAGGTTTGTTTCCACGTGAAAGCTGACATGTTGAGTGAGCAAACCGACCAAAAACCAGCCTTGAGAATAAAAGAGTTGAAATGACAACAGACTTGTCAAAATAAGAATCTAAATACCAGTATCACAATAGAAAATGAAATACATTTGTGTTTTTATCAACTAAATCCTCGATATAAACGTTAAATTTACATTAGATAACTTATAAACTCTTAAAAATACAGCATCCTCACACCATATTTACGTACAATTGATGTTTTGTGTCAAAGGAAGGAGAGGAATCAGTGCATTTTGCCGCCTGTTTGTGGATTGGACTTTGATTGGACTTTGTGGTGCCGTCAGCGTCGGATCGTGGCAGATGGCGATGCTTCCTGGTCCCACACGCTGCAGTGAACTCTGGGGGATTGAGTCTCGAGGGAGTGCCCAGCATGATCAGGCTTTTGATTATTCATTTGTTTATTTTAGGAAAGCCCCTCTTCTGCGCCGCACCAGCTCCTCGTTTCTTCACCGTGTGCAGTAATCTATCTCAAATTATAGTTTTCTTCACCTAATTTTGAATATATGTGAAATAAATATTAGTTGTGTAGATAGGGCTGCAGAATTAATCAACTAATCGTGACTTGTGGACTATGAAAAATAATCATATACTTGTATTTTGATCATTGTAATTTTTTACCAGACTCTAAAACACCTTTTGTAAATAACAAAGAGTGACATTATTAAATCAAACGGTCAAAAAGGAATAAATAATGTATGATTTTATCAATAACTCACTTTATTCATAAATACTCTCTATATAAAAGGCTTCTTTTTATTATCATATTTCAACATTTATTTGATTGATCATGTATTCAAAAAGTCTCGATGTAGATTAGAAATAATCATTTGACTTGTCAACTAATCAAAAAAGAATTGCTGAATAATCGATTACTAAAATAATCGTTGCAATTGTCTTTGTTTAGCCGTGGGTTAGTTCTGCAGCGCTGACACGATTAATTGACTAATCGTGACTAGTCGACTATGGAAAAATAATCAATTGTAATAATCGATAATGGGAATCGTTAACTGGACTTTACAGACTCTAAATCACCTTTTATAACAAAGGCGGCAACATTTTAAAATCAAAATGTCGAAAAAGAAAAACAAGTGCAGATTTGCATTAATATTGCACTTTTTTCATAAACATTCTGTATCTTAAAGCTTTCAGTGCCCATAAACCAACCTTTATTTGGTTGAAAATGTACTTAAAAAGGCTACATTTACAATTGAAATCTTGTGACAAGTCAACTACTAAAATAATTGTTAGTGTCTGCTATAGTTCTGGCTTAGTTCTGGTTTCAGTCATTGAGGTGTTGTTTCAAAATGCTCACGCACAATCCTTTATGGGCATTGATCAATTTTATTCTCATTATATTCACCAGATACATTTGCAAATATTATTTCTACATGACTTAGAAGTGCTTGACTTTTGAGTACATTTTGTGCAGGCTCAATATTTGGACTTGTTTCCAGATCTTTCTCATCTTAAATTATTATTTAATATGAAGTAAATTATTTAGCAGCGGAGTATAATAATTGCATGTTATAAGTCAACTAAAAACAAAAGATTGACAGATAATTCAACCTGAAACTAAATCTATTCCTCTTAACTGGTCAAAATGTCTGAAATCAAAATTAATATCCTGAAATCAACACTTTTTTACTCATCTAGAAATTATTATTTTGCAGTGGAGTATAGTAAAGTTTGTAAATTAACTTTTCACATTTGCAGAAATCTTTAGAAAATATTTTAAAATCACTTGTCGCATGATTGTGTAAACATACGGCCATATTTCTTGCTACATTTATTTAAACGTTTGACAAAAAGACTCATCTGATGCACAAACCCAATACGATGCCAAATATCTGCACAAATATTTGACAAAAACTGAAATCGATATTTGAACCGATATATCGCACATCCCAAATACACTGTTGATATATTCTTTTTGTAGTTTTTTTTTTTTTTTTTTCCCTGTATCATCTAAAACTGTTGCTCTTTAATTAGCAATTAGCCAATTCCATGGTTGTTCTTTTGTTTTTGTTTTCCCCGTTGCCCCTCACTTTCTTCGTCCTTCAGTCACATGACGGTGGCAGATGGCCGCGCTTCCTGCTTCCACGCGCTGCAATGAACTCTGGGGGATCGAGTCCCTGGGGAGCGGCGCGGCGTGTGTTCAGAAATGGCCGGGATAGAGAGGCACGCGCACCGCTCTCTATGTCGCTATTGTCCCGGCTGCTAGCTGTAATGAGCCCCTCGGCCCCCTGGGAAATGAAGTCTTTATTATCGCGAGGCATTAGGCGCCGACAGCTGGGCGTTTGTTTTTCGCCGCGACGCGTCCAGATTCCTTATCAGCCTCGCCGTCAGCAGCTCATCCGTCTTGTGTGGGACGCTCTGTGTCCGAGAGAGAGGCAGGCGCTTGAAGAGTTTACGACTGGTCGCAATTCGGGGACGTCGCAATGTCTTCATCACGATATTTAGAGAAATGATCATTGTGCAAGAAAGATTACAGTGTAAAATCTAGCTATATGACCGGTTAGATGACAAAAACATGATTATATTTAAGATTTAACGAAACATTTTGCCCATTTGTCCCCAGTTTGGCAGTTTTTCTTTGTTTATAATGTTTATAATATCCTGGTTGGAAATGAGCAGCAAACATGATGGTAATTCCACAACTGTTACCTAGCAACCATTTTGAAAACCAGGGCCAAAATACATATAAATTACACAATAGTTATAATCTGATAATAAATAATACCTGATAACGCCTTTGTTTTGTTGAATCATCGTTTAACCTGTCAGAAAAATGTGTCTGTCTGTGAATTGTCTCCGTATTTACAATGGTACGTCGCGTTTTGATGACATCACAATTATTATGTTTTAGAACTCAGCACTACTGTAATTTTCAGCTTTCTTTTTTCATAATTTCTTCACAAACTGAAACTTCACCGATATAAAACAATGATAAATATTAGATCTGCAACAATTCATCGACTAATTGTGACTTGTCGACTATAAAAAAATTATCGACTATAAAAACTGATAACCGGCTAATCGTTTTGAGGCCAGTTATGAAATTGATTGGGTTTTGTGATGTTAAAGATGGTCTGTAGCACTTAATCTCAGTCCAGTATTTCTGTGCAATAGGACAGTCCCAAAACACATGGTAATAATGGGCCACTTGGCCACCATAGTTTCTCCGTCAGTTAGTATTTCCCTGTGAATAGTGGGCACTTTGTCACTGTGTGACAGCTTTGTTTTCAAAAGTCATACCTATCTCTACGAATTTTAAAATGATGGAAGATCAGTGTTGCTTTGTTTTAAAGTTGCTGTACCTGATTTTTACTATTTTAAAACATATAAACAACAATTTCATGTCCACATTTTTTTTGCATGTGATGAAGTTTTGCCACAGTACAGATGTCTATTTATAGAGCTTTTTATTCCACCAAAAGCAGGAAGTGCGCCGATGGTATGCTAATGTTTGTTGGAGAGACTCGTGAAAGTGCTTCTAAACTCATGGAGGTGAATATTTAGGATGGTGAGGAGGAAAATGAATGAAATGAAATGAATGAGGAAAGTGAGTACTACATGTGACTCATGTAAAGACATGAAGAAGTTCACATTAAAAATCAGGTACAGCCCCTTTAATGAATGCCGCAGAGTTCAGTTTAAACCCTCGACTTGGTGTGAATTTTAGTCACTATATTTTTTTTTCATTTTTGCGTGTTTGAACTTCTACCAGGGCTCTACTGTGTTTGCAATCAGAATAGCAAAGTTCTTGTTTAGGAAATGATATTGCCTACAAATGTTGGATTTAAAACTGACGAGGTTCTTTCTTCTGTTTTCTGTTTCAGAGCCTCCCGTCTTACAACAGTTGAAGCGGACGGTTAAATACTTCAAGGACTACAGACAGGTGAGGAACTGTGACAAACTGACTGTGAATTATTTAGAAATGCAGTTTCCTTTGTGTCTTGAAATTGAATGCTTGTCAAAGTTGGTTAACGTCTGATAAGTTAAGCCATGTTTCCACTGTTTCACTTAGGAGTGGACTGTTAGGGTCCAACAGTGTCTTTAAGTGAACCGTACCGGCCCGTTAAAGGCGTCTGGAGTGGACCCTTTGGGCCGCCAGAGCAGTTCACTTGGGGCCGGCTCGGGCCACTTCTATTAATGGCAGACTGCATTTACGTGCAGAGGTCCAGCTCGCAGGGGCGCCCTACGTGAGCAGGGGGTTTGGCCCAGTGTACAGTGTTGTTGCTGAGTAATTTCCTAGTGTAATTTACAACCAGGAAGTAAAATTTTAATCTAAAAAAATGGCAAAACTGAGAAAGAATTTGAAATACCTTAACTACATTTTAGTTAAATGAGTACAGTGATCCCTCGCTGTATCGCGCTTCATCTTTCACGGCTTCGCTGCTTCACGGATTTTTTTACAGTGCGGATATTTTTACAGTGCATCTACCGAACTACAGCGCACGGCACAAGAACGGGACCCTTTGACGAGTCGTTCATTGCAGTTCTCAAATATAATCGAAGGTGGCATATCCGTTTATAGAAATCTTCTTGCTCAGAAAAAGAAAGAGCGCCAACAACTACCCCTAACCTGCGCCTTCAGTAGAGACAGACGCTACAGCGGAGCGGAGTCAGGACCAAGAGGCACAGCTGGGACATACGCGTGAAATACGCGAGTGACAATGTTTCCAACCTTGTATTACTATATTAAAATTATTGTTTTAAACAAATTTTGGGCTTTAAAACAGGTTTTGGTTTTTGGTTTCATTCCATAGTTCAGTATTGCATTGTAAAATAATAAAAAATAAAGCTGTGACTACTTCACGGATTTCACTTTTCGCGTGTTATTTTTGGAACGCAACTCCCGCGATAAACGAGGGATCACTGTAGTCCAAGGCACTTTAAGTAGATCTATTTATGTGATACTTTTACCAATGTTGTTTTTTTTGTTTTTTGTTTGTTTTTTTTGCTCCTGTATCTGTGCTTTTACCCAAATAACAAAATCCAAAGTGAATTTCGAGCCCTGAATGTAACGGTGGCGGTGCATGTGTGTCTCTTTCTCAGATGATCATTGAGCCCACGAGCCCGAAGCTTCTCCCGGACACGCTGAAGGAGCCGTACTATCAGCCGCCGTACACTTTAGTGCTGGAGCTCACGGACGTGCTGCTGCATCCGGAGTGGTCGGTACGGAAACATGCTCAACTACTATTCTATTTCTTCAATGTTTTATTTTAAACACGTCAAACATTGAACATGGCACAGAGAGGGCAAAAAAGTAACAAGATCCATCCAATAAAACCAAAGCACTTTTTGTCCTGCGCATAAATCCCGTTTGGGCCAAAGTCTGTCAAAACAGTCCTTCAAATTAAGTCCGAATGTAATTTTTTCCATTTTGCGACTCCATCGATTAGTCTAGAGATTTTTTTTGCTTTTTTCCGATTAATCTGATGAAGCTGAAGGGAAGTCATTTGAGGACCCTGTAATGTACATCTATGGACAAAAGAGCAAGTTATACACATTTCCGTGTCATTTTTATGCAATTGCAGCTAAATTTGTGTCATAAAACATTTTTTTCTTATTTTCTATGTTTTTGAACCTTTGTTTAGACCAGGCCTTTTCAACTTAAGGCCTGGGGGCCCAAATAATGCCCTCCAAATGATCTGATACGGCCTATGACCCATCTTCCAAATATTAAAACATATATATATTTTTTTTTTGTTATATTTTTTTGTTTTTTTTGGCTAACTATTATTTTAGTCCTGGTTTAGTTTTGATTTTGTCCTTATTTAATTCTGCTTTAGACCTGGTTGGATTTTGGGATAGTCCTAGTTCAGACCTGGTTTGTATCTAGTCTTCTGGATTAGCAATTTTGGAGAGCAATGTTGGTAAAGCATTTTGTATTTTATTTACACAAATCTAGCAGGAGTAGTTTTATCATTACTGAAACATCTCTCTAATGTTTGGGATATTTTGTACAACCCCGAATTTTATGTGTTTAAGTGTTGTGCAGCTCTGGGCCCAGAGGCCACGGCCCTCCCAAAAACCTGGCCCTTGAGAAAATTAAGTTGAATAGTATAAACCATTTAATAATTGTTTGATTACTAAATTAGTCGACAATTGTTTCAGTAATTGATTAGTTGCGATTGATCGATTAACTTGTTGCAGACCCAGTAGATACTTCAAATAACTTATATAGTTTGAAGAAACATTTTAGTCATTTACAATTTTCAGGGATCGAGCCCTGCAATTTCAGCATTTTGGGAAATTTATTTTTTTTTAAATATAAGGAACGTTTTTCTTTTTTTGTGTGGGATTTTATTGGGCATTTTAGTGATTTGAAATTGTAAACATGGTCTTATTACTAATATATTGTTAGAAAAGTGAGTGTTGGAATTGTATAAATGTGTAACATGACATTATAGTCCTAAAAACGACACGACAGCAGCAAAAATGGAAAATAATGCCCAGTCAAACTTGTTCTATGGCAGGATTAACTGAATTATGCATAAAATACACGTTGTAGTTTCACATTTCTAAAAGATTTTGGAAAACAATTGCAACATGTACCAGATGCAAGTTTTGTTCAAACAGAAGTTAAAGCTCTTCTTTCTCCTAAGCCTGTTGTATCTATCAATAATGCAACAGTTCGTTATTAATATACGCTTCCTTTGTCAATTCCAAGGACGCTTTCAAAGAACTCTGAACTTTTAACTCGCACCTGTCGTTAATATTATCCCCATTATCCATCTGTCTTTGCCGTATGTACTATTCATCCGTCTTTAAAAGCTACTTGGCGGTGGTTACGTTAGAAAAGGCCAAAGCTGGACAAAGGTTCAAAGGGCGGTGCTGTGGAGGAGGCTGTCGACAGGTGGTGGACACGCCCCCGACAGGTGCACGCAGCCGTAACCTGAGACCGGCCTCCACACACGACGGCTCATTCACAAAAAAGAGGAAAACAGTTGCAAGTTTCCTACGATTACACATTCCTTTTTGTTGGTGCAGAATGTTTAGCTTTTTGATTCATATACAAGCAAATTCTTTATATGAACTGGACAATCTGTCAAAATGTATCCAGTCCAGCTTTAACTGTGTAGCACATTTTACCAAAACAAACTCCAATAGAGTTGTCAAAATTGAAAAGTTGTCAGTATTGAAAATCAGATATTAATCGATACTAAAACTAGCATCAATACAAAAAACAATCACTTTAACGGCAAAATGTGACCTTTCATTTTAGAATAATCTTGAACTTTATCAGAACTAGAAAAACACCATAATGTCTAACAAAGAAACGTGATGAAAATGTCAGTGTATTGTACAATGACCTGAAAAAGCATTTCAAATTATTAGTGTGGTACCAAAATTGGTATTGAGAATCCAGTAATTTCCTCAGTATCATAATCAAGCCTGAAATTTTAGTATTGTGAAAAAACTACTCCGAAGTGCTGCACAGAATACAAAAACAAGCAAAACTTCAATAAGTAGAAATAAAAGGGATTCAAAACTAAATATAACGCACATAGAAAAAATACAAATAAAAAAATATATAATAATAATATAATCTTTCAAATATTCAAATATTTCATATTTTCTGTGTCTCGATATTGTTATCAATAAATAAATACATTTAAAAAAATTAAGATACTCGTTTTGTGGATATTGCCAATTTAACTTCATATCAATACTGAGGTATTATAGGGACTTGGATTTTCTATATTTGTATGAGTTCAATCAATAAATCCAAATGTATTTGCAGAGCGCTTTACACTAGGGCTGTCACTAACCATTATTCTATTAATCGACTAGTCAATTATATTTATTTATTTTTATTTTATTATTTTTATTTTATTATTAGCAATTATTTTTTCAAATGATTATTTCTGTTGTATATTTTGAATTGAGTGTATTATTGATGAAAATCAGCAATGATCAGTTTATAATTTTGATGTAAGAAGACTTTTCATTATAAAAGTCTTTGTGTTTTAGAGTCTGTATTGTCTAGTTAACAATTATGATCAAGTTTTGTAGTCGATTATTTATAGTTGACCATTCACGATTACTCGATTAATCACTGCATCCCCACTTTTCAGAAGTAAAAACATTAAAATCATAAAACAAACACATAAAATCACAACACAGCATAAATACATAACGCAAGGACCACATGGTAACATAAACGAAGTACAATTATTTTGTATCGAAAATTACTGTCTTTTGTGTTTTAATTTTTTTTTTAATCGAATATCGAGCCTATTCCTCAGAATCAAAATCTAGTTTAAAGAAGACCTATTTACTTTTGTCTTCTACAAAAGGTTCTAATCTTTGACATCCAGAGACCATTTTGTTACATTTTAAATTGATCTAAAACGACTTAAACATCAAGTCCTCTTACATCCGTGTTAAACACTGCAGCAGTGATTTGCGCTGCATCTTCTGCTGCAGTTCACGATGGAGAGCAGAGGAATTTATGTCATTTGTACCAAAATGGCTGCACGGAAATAAATTTCACTGAGTGTGACACGGATAGCGGTGAAGACTGGACTGACAATGGTATCTTGTCCACAGGAGAATAAAGATGACTCAAATTCTTTCTTTGCACTTTGATTGTTAATTCCATGAGTCTGAACTTAACTCTCGCGTTGTGTCCTCAGCTGGCGACAGGTTGGAGGTTTAAGAAGCGTCCGGGCATCGAGTATCTGTTCCAGCAGCTCGCACCACTTTATGAAATCGTCATTTTCACGTCAGAGACTGGAATGGTGAGGACATTTCTGCTGTATGTGCACTGGTCAAGAGTTGTTTAGATTTCAAACAACCAGGACTTATCCTAGACTTAAACAGGACTAAATCAGGAGAGAAACTGTTCTATTTCAGAACAAGGACCAGGACTGAACAGACTTCTGTTATGTTTTCCCCTCAGACGGCGTATCCTTTGATTGACAGCGTTGATCCTCAAGGCTTTGTCATGTACCGCCTTTTCAGAGACGCCACACGTTACATGGAGGGGCATCACGTCAAGGTACCATTTGTTCTATTCAATTCAAACTATTTTTATAAAGGCCAAAATTACAACAGTTGCCTTGGACGGCTTTTTAAAAAACTGTTGATGTTACCAACAGAAAGCTAGAAAATCAACAATGAAAAAGTAAGAAAAGGAGAATTAATGTTGATAGGAGAAGGAGGAACAAGAGATAAGCTCAAGTGATATGTTCCTCAACATTGTTGCATTAAATACCATTCTTTTGGGATTAGGCTCATATGTATTTAGTTTAAACTTTGTCTAATTCAGTTCCAAAATAGGTCTAAACCATGTCTAAACTAGGTCTAAAGCAGGTCTAAAGCAGGCCTAAACCAGGCCTAAACTATGTCCAAAACCATTCTAAACAAGGTCAAAACCAGGTTGAAACTAGGTCTAACTTTCGCCCAAAACAGGCCAAAGCAAGTCTAAAGCACGTGTGACATGTCCAAAACTGTCCTAAACTAGGTCAAACCCAGGTCTAAAGCCAAATCCAAAACAGGTCTTAACTTGATCTGAACTAGGTCTAAACCAGGTCCAAAATAAATCAAAACTAATTTTAGGGCACTACTAAAACGTGATGGAACCAAGTCGGAACCCCAAGTCGGAACCCCAAGTCGGAACCCCAAGTCGGAACCCCAAGTCGGAACCCCAAGTCGGAACCCCAAGTCGGAACCCCAAGTCGGAACCCCAAGTCGGAACCCCAAGTCGGAACCCCAAGTCGGAACCCCAAGTCGGAACCCCAAGTCGGAACCCCAAGTCGGAACCACACAGTATCATCATATAAAGTTGCAAATACAAGTTTTTCCAACCTGAAATGGCAGAGTGGACTCCCTGCTGAGCCTGCCTTCTGCTTCATTGATTGGTCGCCCTCATTACTTCGTCCCGCCCCTTTCCCCCCCTCCTCCCTGCTGTCAGTCACCTCACTATGCACACTTTGGATTTGAGAGAGAGGGGAGGCGGCTGCTTAACCTACTTCCCAGCCTCAAGACACACGCCAAGACCAGACAGGACATATGTTCAGAGAGAGCGAGTACCACAACGCTCCATATGTGCAGGGAAAGTTGGCCCGCGTCATATCAGGGGGAAAACAAACCGGGATTTTAATTAATTAACATGTGCTATGTGCTTTTTCAGCCCGGTTTGATACCTACTTAACACTGCGAACGAGCAAAAGATTAATTAAAATGTAAATGAAGCTGTGAAATCTCCAGTAATTTCACGAGAAGTTGGTTATAGCTTTAGAATATGGCAACGAAACACAAGATCATGCGTTCTGATCGGATAAATGTCTTCAAAACATGTAAAATTAACAAACTCCTCTTCATGATTAAGTTTTTATTAAATTAAATCTTATCTGCAGAATGTTTGCTTCACAAGAGCACATTGACAGGTAATGTTTATTGTGTATTGTGTACCTTCCCATGTAAAGTACAACAAAAAACAACTCTTCAAGACGTTGTACCTGATTTTTACCGACTTAAAAAGTGAAAAACATGACCAAATCATTTTAAACAGCGGCCCAAGCTAACACCACACTCGAAGCATTTTAATTATTCATTTAATTGTGAGTTTATAAGCGATTGTCACAACTTTCTGAGACCAGTGCTAAGGCTAATAACAACTAGCCTGCTAACGGCGCTCCAGTGTTACTTCCTGGTTCACGAATGATTAAAAATACCTTTCTAATTAGACGCAGACGACACACTACGGTCTCATTTTGACCCTGTGAGCTGCTGTTACAATTTATCTGCTCCAGGGCAAAATGTATTTAACTTTATTACATGAAAATCCCCTTCATTTCAGAAACATCGAAGAAAGTCTCTACTTTTTGGAAAGCGTTTCATCTCCTAAACCAAAGCTAAACCAGATCCAAAATGAGAATAAAACGAGAGTAAAACAGGAGCTAAACTGCGACTAAAACAAAATCTGAAGTGGGACTAAAACAGAATCTGAAGTGAGACTAAAACATGGCTAAAACAGCGCTAAAACAGGAGCCAAACTGGAATTAAACCAGGACTACACTGGGACTAAAACAGGAGCTGAACCAGAAGTTAAACTGAAGCTGAGGCTGGACCGTAAACAGGACTAAAACAGAATCTGAAGCGAGACTAAAACATGGCTAAAACAGAGCTAAATTTGGAGCTAAACTGGGACTAAACCAGAGCTACACTGGGACTAAAACAGAAGCTGAACCAGGACTAAGCTGTGAGCTAAACCAGGACTAAAGCCGTAACTAAAACCAGACTAAAACTGGAGCTAAACTTGGACTAAACCAAGACTACACCAGGACTAAAACAAGAGCTGAACCAGAACTAAACTGGGATTAAACCAGGACTATAGCCGTGACTAAAACCAGACTAAAACTGGAGCTAAACTTGGACTAAACCAAGACTACACCAGGACTAAAACAAGAGCTGAACCAGAACTAAACTGGGATTAAACCAGGAGCGAACTGGAGCTGAGCGACCTTAAATTGCGGGATCTTAAACATTGGAGCTAAAATGGGACAGCACCAGGACTAAACCAGGACTTACTCAAGACAGAACCTTAACCAAACGTTGGCCGTGTTTGTACCAGTCCCTGCATTCGTCTTGACTTCTCCCTTTTGATAAAACACTTTAACATTTGTAATAGTTGATTTCACTCTCACTTGTTGGCGTTGTCGGCAGGATTTCGACCGTACACTCTTTAAACGGAGCGGAGGTTAATCCCACTGTTGTCTTTGCTCTGTGGAGGAAACTTAAGACGTCTGATCCCGTCCAAATGCAGGCCACGCACAAAGACTGAGGAGGTCCAGGGTCACATGTGCCGAGGATGATGGGAAATGGTCGGACTCGCGTTCTTGAATAATTATGACAAACTATTCAATATTTAACCCATTTTTTGCTGTTTGTTTAAAGACTGGCGATTAATCCTCTACAAGTTAATATCAAAATTGTTGGCAGATTTTCATTGTTTTTCCCAAAGTATATATTTGTATTTATGACGAACTCATTCCCCAAACCTGTTTTACTACAAACTGACAAACAGAACAGTGCAGTAACGTTTCGTGGAGTTTCCTCTTTGCACTAAAGTGTTCAAATAAAGTTTTCTGTATATGTGCTGGAGATTTGAAGTGTGTATGACAGGCTTTTATCATTTCTAGTATCAACTTTTATTTTGTGGATATAAAACTTGTTGTAAATATAAATGAGACATAAGAGGAATTTAGGCCCAGCGCACAACATGGATAATGGGTATGAAATTAACTAGTGTGATGTCATGATTTACATCCAGGATATGAAATTATAAACCAAAAAGATATCAAAACTGTGGTAAAAAGTGAATTTAAAAAAGCTTGCTAAGTTAATTTTTTTTTTTTTTTTTTTTAAGTTCATTACGTTTTAGTAAGATGAGTAGTACAATCTGGCCGATATGCTAAACGTGCTAATATTGGTTCGATATATCAGTCTATCACTGCAAGAATGCTCCACAGCATGGCATTAAACATAGCTGTCTTAATGGAGACAAGCGGGTGACGCCAACAGGCCAAGGTTAGAGGTCAGATCCGTGGAGAGGCGTCTCTTTTAGAGCTGCAACTAACGAATATTTTGCTAACCGCAATTGATCCTTTCAATCAATCAGTTGTTCAGAGCGCAAAAGTCACACGATGAAAATATTTTCAACAAATATGACCCATTGGTGATAGTCTATTTCAGTGTTTCTTAAACTGTGGCACTTGTACCACTGGGACGCAAATGTCTTTTGGTGTTATGTGCACTCTTCGATTGTAATGTTTCCTTCATTTAGAGTACATTTTATTCAGGTTTTGCTCTTCCTTGAGTACATTTCTAGTTAAAACAGTGTGTAGGAATAAGCAATGGTGTATTCCTACTTAAGACCTGGTTTGTTCCTAATTTAGACCTGAAATGGACCCAATTTAGATTTGGTGATACTCAGAAAAGCTAAATCTTCTCTTTGGTGGTACTTTGGGTAAGTGAAATGAAATGAAATGAAGTTTAACAAAGACATTAACGGGAGTAAAAGGTTGCAATCGTTGTTTGACCCGTTTGTGTAAGTCCAGGATCATAACTGTGCCGTTTGTCGTGTTGTGTTCAGGACGTGTCGTGTCTGAACCGAGACACCAGTAAAGTGATCGTGGTGGACTGTAAACGCGAGGCCTTCAGTCTGCAGCCCTTCAATGGCATGGCTCTGAAAAAATGGGACGGAAACTCGGACGATCGCACGCTTTATGACCTCGCCAACTTTCTCAAGAGTAAGACACACCAGACACTATGAGGAGAATAAAGCTGACTGTGGCTGTGCTCACATGCACGCCGGAAGTCTGATCAGATTATAAAATGTCCTGTTAGCTGTAGTTCTGTTTAAATGAACACTAAAGCTCTCATTATTATCTAATTTCAGGATCTTTAAGAATATTTAAGACACTTTTAGTCATGTTTTTGTCGATTTAAGCCGCGTTTTGTCGCATTTGCTCGTGTGTTTTTTTCCCCCGCTTTTAGTCATGTTTTTGTCGCTTTTAGTCACATTTTTTGTTGCTTTTAGGTGCATTTTATGTCGCTTTTAGGCATGTTTTAGTCTTATTTTTGCCGTTAATAGTCACGTTTTTGTTGCCTTTTTGACACTTAAAGTCACGTTTTTTTTTCGCTTTTAAGTCACGTTTTTGTCACACTTTGTTTCATTTTTGTCACACTTTGTTGCATTTTTGTCACACTTAGTCGCGTTTTGTCACTTTTAGTCGTGTTTTTGTCACTTTTAGTCATGTTATTGTTGCTTTTTGTTGCTTTTTTGTCATGTGTTTGGCGTTTTTAATTGCATTTTTGTCGCTTTTAGCCACGTTTTTTTTTCGCATTAGCTCGTGTTTTTGACACATTTAGTCATGTTTCTGTCGCTTTTACGCACATTTTAGGCGCATTTTAGTCTTGTTTTTGCCATCATTAGTCACGTTTTTGCCGTTTAAAGTTGCCTTTCTGACGCTTTTAGTCATGTTTCTGTCGCTTTTAGTCATGTTATTGTTGCTTTTTGTCACTTTTTGTCATGTGTTTGGCGTTTTTTATCGCATTTTTGTCACTTTTAGTCCCGTTTTAGTCGCTTTTAGGTCGCCTTTTTGCCGCCTATAAAACGAAATTACACAAAACCAAAAAACAATCATTTAGTATGAGGGGGGAGGGGAGGAATTTAAGACACATTGTTTGTCACATTACCCAGCCCTTGTTTGTAGTTTGTAACAGTACTTTGTTTTTTTTTGTGTGTTTTTAGCCATAGCTCTGAGCGGAGTGGACGACGTGCGGACGGTGCTGGAGAACTACGCCCTGGAGGAGGATCCCATCGAGGCGTTCAAACGAAGACAAGCTCAACTCGTTCAGGTACCAAACAAAGACATAAACTATCCTGCTCCTCCCTCATTTCTTTACAATACAAAACTTTGTCAGGTGGTTACATTTAAACCAAATTCTCTCATTTATTCCCTTGAATCTAGTCATAAAGTAGAAGAAGTAGAAGAAGTAGTAGAAGTAATTTCAAAGGTTCTTATCTCCAATTGGACCTGTTGTTTTTCTATCAAGACACATTTTTTGGATTAACTTTTGATTTCAACTTCACGACTAAAAATATCTCCCGTTATTTTTGTTGCTTTTTCAGGAGGAGGAGCAGCGTCTGTCAGAACTCTCGCAGCAGAAAAAGCAGGGTCTGTCTCTGGGCTCCATCACGTCTCGATTTTGGCGCTCGAAACCACAATGATCCGCCCGCTTTCTACTCGTCCACGAATCAGGAAATGGTATCCGGGCAGAGCAGCAGCAGCAGCGCCGGCCAATCCCCGGAAAGAGCCAAAAAAGTGACGACGACCGACAGCTCAATGGCCCAATCAGAGCCTTCAGTGCCAAGGTCACTCTAGCATAAGACCCGCCCTTTTTGGTCATCGCGGAGCCGCTGATTGGATGAAAAATGAACAGTTGTTTTGTACTGAAATAATGAAACGATGGCGTGGGCAGCTGAACTGGACTGAAAACGCTGCGTCACGTTCTAAAGACTTTATTAAAAGTTGAGTGAGTGTTATTGAATATATATTATTGCCATCTGGTTCGTGTAATAAAGGTTTGTGAAGGCGTCCAACCAAATCGACTCTGTTTACTTGTGTTTGCAAAAAAAAAAGTACTATCCTAAATAGGGCACAATTTGGGAAGAATATCTAATTGCGATTTTTCTAACGGTTTTGTGAGTGCGAATAGATTTGCAATTTTTTCAATAATGGGATTCTGTTCAAATTTTAAACACAACCAGGAGAAATGACAAAAAGACTAAAATATTAACTGACAAATAAAAGTTAGTCCCGAATTTGGTGCTCTAAGTTGCGTTTTCGTCACACGTTCTGTCGTATGTAGTCACGTTTCTGGCGCTTTAAGTCCTGTTTTTGTCCCTTCAAGACTCATCTTTGTCACTTTTGTCTTGTTTTGTTCACTTTTAGTTGTGTTTTTGTTGCTTTTAGCCGCGTTGTTTGTCCTGTTTTTGTTGCTTTTAGTCTCGTTTTTGTCACTTCTAATCACTTTATGTAGCTTTTGTCACTTTTAGTCAGGTTTCTATCGCTTTTAGTCACGTTTTTTGTCCATTTTAGTCGCGCTTTTGTTGCTTGTTTCAGAGCATGCTCTAACAGATCTAAACTACTGGGTTTGCAGTTTGTATGCAGAATAAAACCAGTGTTTTGTTTACTGTACTCCAAAAAATACAGCCTTTACGATTCAATTCCAATTTTGATGCAATTTTGGTTAATTGTATAGCTCTTCTATTAAATAAGATAATAAGTGCATCAATTAAGTAGTATTTATCTTGATTTGAGTATGTTTGACTTCTTAAAATAAGACTGGTCTATTGAATAAGTAAGTTATGTTCTTATTTTAAGTGCATTTTTCTGTACTAATTTGAAGGAGAAATGTTTAGGCTCATTTCATTCCTTCATGTTATTTTAAGACCCAAGATAAATGCTACTTATTCCGAGCACTTATGAATGTCAGAGTATTCTTCTGATCACACCCAGTCAGACCTGAATGGAAATGGTTCCACAATCTGTTGAGTCTCCAAGTCCCATTCTGATGGTAAACATTAGACACAAAAGTCGTGTTTCAAATGTAAAGCCCTTTAGGTCTCTTTAATGAGCTTTGGGAATCCAAGACATTATGTGAACTTTTTGCCCTGCCTTTGATACACTGGAGAGAAATAGAGTCTTAAATAAGATAATAAGTTAAAAAGTGATTGAAGTATGTCGTATTTATCTTCATTTGAGTGTATTTTGACTTTCGAACAAGTTTTGTTGAGTTTTGTTCAGTTGCATTTCATTTCTAATTTCAAGTTAGAAAATGTGAAACAAGATATTTTATGCTTGTTCCGTTGGCAATCTTACTGTAAGACGGTCAAAATATACTCAAAACAAGCTGGTCACTTTTCCAGTGTAAGCAAGAATATCCAATGAGGACCATTCGTCTCAAACAAATATAAAGATTCATCTCAGCTCAGAAATGAACTTTGACAATCCAGACTTATCACTAGTTATTTCTGAGACAGTTTGGTGAACCCCATGACGGAACAAACGACGCAAAACAACAGCAGCACAGTCTCGGCGCTGATTCTCCAAAGTTGTAAAACACATTTTTGTTGCACATTCAGCTAACCTTTTGAGGAGTGCCTGAACACGCTGGCTTTACCTCAAATGTGTGGAATTTGTTGAACTGTTTGCTCTGTACCGCCTACATTTGCAACTACCAACTCTACATTCGTCTGCGTCAAAGAAGAGGAAAGGAACTAAAGTGCCTGCCATGTGTGGACCTGCATTTGACCCGATCTCACTGGAGCGTCCCGTCACCAGAGAAGATCACGGAAGTCCTTAGTGGAATGTTGTGCCTGTTTTAGATTGATGGGGGGAGATTTCAGTCAGTTTGGTGACTGAGGCAGATCTTTGTTGTGGTTATGTCAGTGAATGCCCTCGCAAATAAAAGTCAATTACTCAATTAAACGCGAACATTCACTAGAGTCATTAAAAACCAAACGTAAAGTACATATCTGACTAGTTTCAGACTCCATACTTTTACTCCTGAGTCTCTAACTTGAGTAAAAGTGTTGGTCTGTCTTCTCACTGTGAGTAAATCTGCAAGTGACAAAAGCCACATGTTGACAATACAATACAATTTCAACCTTTAGATTGACTGAAAGATTGACTTGCAGGAGACAACATTACATGCTAATCCTGAATCACAACATCAGAAAAAACATCAGGATAAAAAAAAGACAAAACATTCCCACAAAAAGTTAGCATAAATATAATAATCAAACTCCAACATTTAAGTCTATATGACAAGTTAGACGACACAATTCACTAAAACATAGTGAACATGATTAGATTTCAAATTTTACTAAACCTTTTGCCTATTTGTTTTTGTAGTTTTTGTAATGTTTATAATGTTACTTCCCGATTCCACAACTGTTATCTGGCAACCATTTTGAAAACAAGGTCCAAAATCCATATAAACGAAACAATAATTATGATTTGACAAATAATACCTGATAACACCTTTATTTTGGCATATATATGACACAAAAATGTGTCTGCTGTCTGTAAATGATCTCTGTATTTTCAAAGGTACGTTGCTTTTTGATGACATCACAGAGGGATTCTGTGATGTCACTCCGACTTCAGGAGTTACATTGTGCCAAATACAGACATTAAGACATGGAGAAGAGTGAAGTGATTGAATATGTTTGGATAGGTATTCAAGAATGCTAACGTTGGCACGGACTAAAAGCTACTGATGCTAGCGCTGCCTGCTGTATTTTAACATCTACAGAACAATCCATTTCCTTTTCTGAGGAAAGGCCAGGTCAATAACATCAGGAAGTGTATTAGAAAAGTGAAATGGTTGGGTTTCAAAATAGATAGTGATACAAGTACCAGAATAAGTGTGCAGCCTGTACTTGTGTTTACATTCTAGTCATTCATTTAAATGGAGCCGCCTACTGTAATGTCGTTTGTAGACAGCGCAGACGCACGGTTGTTGTTTATATGTGGTTGTTGTTTATATGTTTGTCACATTTGCCAACGAGTGATAACGGTTAAGACTCAGCTCAACCTCTAGTTTCTAAAGTTCACTTATTACTGTTGGATTTGTGGCACATTTTCCTGTCAAACTGTGACCCACTATAGTTTTGGTGCATTATTATCCAGAATAATGTTAGATTTGAAGAAATGTTTAATACGAGTTTGTTAGCTTGTAGTTATGCTAATTTCAGCGCTAATCGCTAACTGTAACAACGTACACAAAACACTTGGTCATATTGTTTAACTCTGCTCTGGTGTTACTCACATGTGGTCGGGTGGTTCTCTGTGGCCAAAACAGCCCTGGATGTCCATAGATTGCGATGTTTGGAGGCTAACGCTAACTCTCCCATTGAAAATACATTAGTGCTAGACCATGGAATAGTACCTAGCTAACAGAACACTGTGCTTTGTTTACAAAAACTGGAAAGAACTTTGGTCCAGAATAACTTTAGAAGAAATGCTTAATACAAGTTTGTTAGTTTGTAGTTGTGCTAATTTTGGTGCTAATCGCTAACTACTTAACAACCTACACGAAACACTTCGACACGTGGTCATATTGTCTAACTCTGCTCTGGTGTTGTGTGTAGTCGAGTGGTTCTCAGTCGCCAAAACAGACTTTGTGATGTTTGGACGCTAACGCTAACTTCCCCATTGAAAATGTATTAGCTCTAAAACATGGAATAATACCAGGCTAATGGGCCACAGTTTACAAACACTGGAAAGATCTATTGAATCAAGAGTTTTTCCGCAAATCAGATCACACCTCCTAATATGATGTGTTCCCGACCATATTTAGTTTTTCTAGTTCTGTCGTTAGTTTTTCCAATTTTTTTTTACTTTTTTTATGTTTCTGTCGTTAGTTTTTCCAATTTTTTTTACTTTTCTTTTTCTTTTCTTTTTTTATGTTTCGTCGTCCCCATCACATTATAATTATAAATCAGATGTAACGACCAGACAGTTACTCTTACTTGAGTTGTAGTTTCCCCAAACACTTTTTTACATTTCTTTAGTGACTATTTTTACACTTTGACTTGAACAACACTGTTTTAAAGTAACACGGCTCTTGTACACATTTCGGCTGCTCTGTACCACCTCTGAGTTTACGCCGCAGAAAATGAACGCATTTTCCAGCAACATTAAAGGGGTGTTTTTAATCACGAAGTCGCGCTGAAGTTCGAAGTGTTTAATTCCAGCAGTAAAGGCTTTACGAGGCGCTCACACGTGTCCATAAAGTCTGCCTGTTTACAATGTTCCTGTGTTTTATGAAGCTGTAATTAAACAAATGAGACACTTTAAATGAACAATACAGTGGTTGTGTTTTAATTATATGTAAATAATTTAATCAGTGGCATTCAAATGTGTTATTTTTAGACCTTGTTTGTGCCCTTCAGCCTTTTTTGTAAATGCAATTGTTTATTCAGTTTCTCAAATGAATTGCCAATGGATTAATTACATGCAAATGGGGGAGAACTTTTTTTTTTTTTTTTTTTTATTAAAGCAAAAAAAAAATCTAGACTCTCACATGAGTAAAACGGATTTGAATTCAGACAATTAATCCTGTTTTTTCTTCTCTTTTTAAGAAACATTTTTCAACAATTTTTACTTGATTTTCTTCAGATTTTTAATGTAGTGTTGTTTTTGCACTTTCGTTTTTTGTTTTTTTGTTGTTGTTTTTTGCACATATGTATAAACTTAAACGGTTTTCTACATACGTTAAATACTAAAACAAAAAATAAACATACTCTATGACCAGATTCTTTTTGATTGAAACTAGAAAAACATAAAATTGAGTTCTGGGACTCACCGATGCTGAAAGACCTTATTGTGTTGCTGCTGCTTAAAAAATAATATTTACTTTTTAAAAATTAATACAATGTGAGCAAAGTGAAAAAAAACATTGTTACTGTGATTTTTAGTGACTTAAGTCATCTTAAAATGTCTTCTAAAATGCTCCTAAAATTGCATTTAAAAGTAATTGGTACTTTAAAGTGGCTATGACAGGTTTGAATGATTTTCTAATTTTGACTTTATTTAGTGCATTAA
Source organism: Rhinogobius similis (assembly GCA_019453435.1). NCBI lineage: Eukaryota > Metazoa > Chordata > Actinopteri > Gobiiformes > Gobiidae > Rhinogobius > Rhinogobius similis. The sequence continues at coordinate 31,523,973 of CM033625.1, forward strand.
TAACTGTTGTAAACATAAATTAGAGTCTTACACTAATCAGGTCGCTGTTTGTGAAGAAAAATGGAAAAATCTGTTGAAAATCACAAGTAAACATTCTGTACGGATGACATCACACTGGGGCGACAAAGGATATGCATAATTTACACAAAAAGAAACTACTTTTTCGTCCCTTTAAACTGTCATTCAACAAAATAAAGATGTCATATATTTTTATTTGTCAAGTAAAACACTCTGTGACGTTTTGGCCCAGAGTACAGCGCAGTTGCTTCTTAATTTCCCAGTGTGATGTCATCATTTACAACCAGGAAGTCAAATTAAAAGCATGCAAAATTGCTATCATGGGGAAAAAAATTGTAAAGAATTTTTGCGAAATTTGAAATATATTTATCTTAACTGCATTTTACAGTAGTTAAATGTGTCGTCCAACTTGTATAGGCACTTTAAGTTGTTTTGTTTTGTTTTTTTGCATAATTTATACGTTTATTTCAAATCTGGCTACAGTAATTGTAACTTTTCTTGAGTACAAAAGCCAAAAACCAAAACTATAAGAAAATAATTTAAAGCTAGCCTATCTTAAAAAGACTTGAATTGATATCTTTTATCTGAATTTAAGTCATTTTGACTATTAGATTTCATTGCTCATATTTTTTCACTGGTTTCAAGCTATTTCAGATGGATCTTGTGATGATTCAGATCTTAAAATAAGAAAATAAATTTACCACTGGGGTAAGTAAAATGATCTTAACCCACTGGCAGATAATTTGGCTTGAAGTAAGATATAATGTATTGAAACAAGTCAAGAACAAGTCAAATAATCTAGTTCCATCAAATAAATAAGACACCAGTCAAAACGTCCAGAATTAAGATTAATATCCTCAAATCAAGACATTTTACTCCTTTGGAATTGTATCTTTTGCAGTGTAAATCAAGATTCTTTATTCAGGTCCGTTAACCTTGAGCAGAATAATATATATATAATATAATTCCAGCACGTCCTGCCCTGAGCACATGTATGTTTGATGTGCTCTGTGGGACGAGGAGACAGCCCATTGTGGCGCTCAGATTAGCGGCTTTTCAAACAAACGGCGGCGGAGCTAATCCTCTTTCTCAACGGTTTGTGTGAATTGTTTGAGCAGATAGCACTTATCTCTTATTACAAAAGCACACTTTCACTGCAGCCTGGAGGACTCCAGAGCACACAAACAGATTTGAAGCAGAGGACTTTCTTCTTGTCTCCTCTTTGCTGATCTGCTTCAGTGTCCTGCAGGTCTGTGGGTCTCACGCTGCTCAGGGGCCCAGGGCATGCACTGATTTTAGGAAACACTCAGGTCTATTAAGACTTGGTTTAGTTTTAATCTGGCTCTGGTTTAGTCCTGTTCTGTCCAAACCGATGTGGCTTCAGAGTGATGATCGTTCCTCAGAAAAAAACATAATTCACAACTATCTTTATAGATAGATTACAGATGGTTTGGTCTTGGTTTAGTCCTGGTTTGGTCCTTGATTTGTCCCTCTTCAGCTCTGGTTTAGTCCTGGTTTAGTCCTGGTTTAGTCCTGGTTTAGACATGGTTTAGTCCTGGTTTAAACCTGGTTTAGTCCTGGTTTAGACCTGGTTTAGTCTTGGTTTAGCCCTGGTTTAGTCTTGGTTTAGTCCTGGTTTAGTCCCTCTTTGGCCCTGGTTTAGTCCTGGTTTAGTCTTGGTTTAGTCCCTCTTTGGCCCTGGTTTGGTCCCGGTTTAGCCCTGGTTTAGTCCTGGTTTAGCCCCTCTTTGGCCCTGGTTTAGTCCTGGTTTAGTCCTGGTTTAGCCCCTCTTTGGCCTTGGTTTAGTCCTGGTTTAGTCCCTTTTTGGCCCTGGTTTAGTCCTGGTTTAGCCCCTCTTTGGCCCTGGTTTAGTCCTGGTTTAGTCCTGGTTTAGCCCCTCTTTGGCCCTGGTTTGGCCCTGGTTTAGTCCTGGTTTAGTCCCTCTTTGGCTCTGCTTTAGTCCTGGTTTAGCCCCTCTTTGGCCCTGGTTTAGTCCTGGTTTAGTCCCTCTTTGGCTCTGCTTTAGTCCTGGTTTAGCCCCTCTTTGGCCCTGGTTTAGTCCCTCTTTGGCTCTGCTTTAGTCCTGGTTTAGCCCCTCTTTTGGCCCTGGTTTGGTCCTGGTTTAGTCCTGGTTTAGCCCCTCTTTGGCCCTGGTTTGGCCCTGGTTTAGTCCTGGTTTAGTCCCTCTTTGGCTCTGCTTTAGTCCTGGTTTAGCCCCTCTTTGGCCCTGGTTTGGTCCTGGTTTAGTCCTGGTTTAGCCCCTCTTTGGCCCTGGTTTAGTCCTGGTTTAGCCCCTCTTTGGCCCTGCTTTAGTCCTGGTTTAGCCCCTCTTTGGCCCTGGTTTGGTCCTGGTTTAGTCCTGGTTTAGCCCCTCTTTGGCCCTGGTTTAGTCCTGGTTTAGTCCCTCTTTGGCCCTGCTTTAGTTCTGGTTTAGCCCCTCTTTGGCCCTGGTTTGGTCCTGGTTTAGTCCTGGTTTAGCCCCTCTTTGGCCCTGGTTTAGTCCTGGTTTAGTCCCTCTTTGGCTCTGCTTTAGTCCTGGTTTAGCCCCTCTTTGGCCCTGGTTTGGTCCTGGTTTAGTCCTGGTTTAGTCCCTCTTTGGCCCTGGTTTAGTCCTGGTTTAGCCCCTCTTTGGCCCTGGTTTAGTCCTGGTTTAGTCCCTCTTTGGCTCTGCTTTAGTCCTGGTTTAGCCCCTCTTTGGCCCTGGTTTGGTCCTGGTTTAGTCCTGGTTTAGCCCCTCTTTGGCCCTGCTTTAGTCCTGGTTTAGCCCCTCTTTGGCCCTGGTTTGGTCCTGGTTTAGTCCTGGTTTAGCCCCTCTTTGGCCCTGGTTTAGTCCTGGTTTAGTCCCTCTTTGGCTCTGCTTTAGTCCTGGTTTAGCCCCTCTTTGGGTTGGTTTGGTTTTTTTTTGGTCTTTGGTTTAGACATGGTTTAGTCCTGGTTTAAACCTGGTTTAGTCCTGGTTTAGACCTGGTTTAGTCTTGGTTTAGCCCTGGTTTAGTCTTGGTTTAGTCCTGGTTTAGTCCCTCTTTGGCCCTGGTTTAGTCCTGGTTTAGTCTTGGTTTAGTCCCTCTTTGGCCCTGGTTTGGTCCCGGTTTAGCCCTGGTTTAGTCCTGGTTTAGCCCCTCTTTGGCCCTGGTTTAGTCCTGGTTTAGTCCTGGTTTAGCCCCTCTTTGGCCTTGGTTTAGTCCTGGTTTAGTCCCTCTTTGGCCCTGGTTTAGTCCTGGTTTAGCCCCTCTTTGGCCCTGGTTTAGTCCTGGTTTAGTCCTGGTTTAGCCCCTCTTTGGCCCTGGTTTGGCCCTGGTTTAGTCCTGGTTTAGTCCCTCTTTGGCTCTGCTTTAGTCCTGGTTTAGCCCCTCTTTGGCCCTGGTTTAGTCCTGGTTTAGTCCTGGTTTAGCCCCTCTTTGGCCCTGGTTTAGTCCTGGTTTAGTCCCTCTTTGGCTCTGCTTTAGTCCTGGTTTAGCCCCTCTTTGGCCCTGGTTTAGTCCCTCTTTGGCTCTGCTTTAGTCCTGGTTTAGCCCCTCTTTTGGCCCTGGTTTGGTCCTGGTTTAGTCCTGGTTTAGCCCCTCTTTGGCCCTGGTTTAGTCCTGGTTTAGCCCCTCTTTGGCCCTGCTTTAGTCCTGGTTTAGCCCCTCTTTGGCCCTGGTTTGGTCCTGGTTTAGTCCTGGTTTAGCCCCTCTTTGGCCCTGGTTTAGTCCTGGTTTAGTCCCTCTTTGGCTCTGCTTTAGTCCTGGTTTAGCCCCTCTTTGGCCCTGGTTTGGTCCTGGTTTAGTCCTGGTTTAGCCCCTCTTTGGCCCTGCTTTAGTCCTGGTTTAGCCCCTCTTTGGCCCTGGTTTGGTCCTGGTTTAGTCCTGGTTTAGCCCCTCTTTGGCCCTGGTTTAGTCCTGGTTTAGTCCCTCTTTGGCTCTGCTTTAGTCCTGGTTTAGCCCCTCTTTGGCCCTGGTTTGGTCCTGGTTTAGTCCTGGTTTAGTCCCTCTTTGGCCCTGGTTTAGTCCTGGTTTAGCCCCTCTTTGGCCCTGGTTTAGTCCTGGTTTAGTCCCTCTTTGGCTCTGCTTTAGTCCTGGTTTAGCCCCTCTTTGGCCCTGGTTTGGTCCTGGTTTAGTCCTGGTTTAGCCCCTCTTTGGCCCTGCTTTAGTCCTGGTTTAGCCCCTCTTTGGCCCTGGTTTGGTCCTGGTTTAGTCCTGGTTTAGCCCATCTTTGGCCCTGGTTTAGTCCTGGTTTAGTCCCTCTTTGGCTCTGCTTTAGTCCTGGTTTAGCCCCTCTTTGGCCCTGGTTTGGTCCTGGTTTAGTCCTGGTTTAGTCCTCTCTTGGCCCTGGTTTAGTCCTGGTTTAGCCCCTCTTTGGCCCTGGTTTAGTCCTGGTTTAGTCCCTCTTTGGCTCTGCTTTAGTCCTGGTTTAGCCCCTCTTTGGCCCTGGTTTGGTCCTGGTTTAGTCCTGGTTTAGCCCCTCTTTGGCCCTGCTTTAGTCCTGGTTTAGCCCCTCTTTGGCCCTGGTTTGGTCCTGGTTTAGTCCTGGTTTAGCCCCTCTTTGGCCCTGGTTTAGTCCTGGTTTAGTCCCTCTTTGGCTCTGCTTTAGTCCTGGTTTAGCCCCTCTTTGGCCCTGGTTTGGTCCTGGTTTAGTCCTGGTTTAGTCCCTCTTTGGCCCTGGTTTAGTCCTGGTTTAGCCCCTCTTTGGCCCTGGTTTAGTCCTGGTTTAGTCCCTCTTTGGCTCTGCTTTAGTCCTGGTTTAGCCCCTCTTTGGCCCTGGTTTGGTCCTGGTTTAGTCCTGGTTTAGTCCCTCTTTGGCCCTGGTTTAGTCCTGGTTTAGCCCCTCTTTGGCCCTGCTTGGAGCGGGTTTGGAGCCCACCATTTGTGTCAGTCTCAGGTCTGATCCGTGCTGTGTTTGGCCTTTTGTTGAAAAGAGGAGTCACTCACTCTTTATTTGCTGCTTTTGGGAATTCCTGGCTCCTTTTGGCAAACGGCTAAACCAGAGACAGACCAGAACTGAAAGAATGAAAAATATTTATCTCGTTTTAAGCGTTTTTTGACTTTTTTTTTTACGATTTCAATTGTCCTTTTTTATTTATTTTTTGCCTAGAATTAACTTGAAATGTTCTTACTCCAGTGTTAAGACCAGACGGGATTTTACGTATTTATATTATGCTTTTTTCTTGTGCTTAGTATTCAACTATAACATCAGTAAACCGGAAATGTACTTTTAGTTCATTGTTAAACACAACATGAATCTAACACGGGTTCGTAACAGAAACAGGTCCATTCACTTCCTGTTCAAAGCTGCAGAACAGATAAGCCCCGCCTCTTCATAGTGACATGTCAGTGTTTGAAAAGTAGCTCCACCGCATTTATCACTTGGAGTCTTCACTTTTTTTTTTCATAATTAGGTCATATTGTTTCCCTGTGTATTGTAAAAGAGGAAAAAATCAGACCTCACTGTCATCCAATAATTAAACATTTTCCATGAATAGTTGTGTCTTTCAGGGAGTAAAAAGTCCTAAAAATGGCTCCAGTAACAGGATGAAATAGTAAGGCCCTATGCTTTTTAAGCATTTTGTCCTCGTTTATACTTTTTTAGCCCTGTTTTGTACAATATTATACCTGTTTTGTCCTTATTTATTTTGTTTCCCTATAGTTTTGTGCTAATTTATACTTTTTAGCCTGGTTTTGTCCAACTGTCTGAGTTTTAAGCCTCATTTTGTTCTTGTTTATTTTGTTTGCCTATAATTTTGCGGTAATGTATGCTTTTTTTGCCTGGTTTTGTTCAGTTTATGCTTTTTTTTAGCCTAGTTTTGTCCAATTTGAATCTGTTTTTAGCCTAATTTGTTTTTTGTTTGTACATTTTAGACTGGTTTTGTCCAATTGTATTCTCTTTTAGCCTAGTTTTGTCCATTTTTTGCCTTGTTTTGTCCAGTTTAGTCCTAGTTTATACTGGTTTTTGCCTAGTTTTATCTTGTTTTATACTTTATAGCCTATTAAGTCCTCATTTATTTTGTTTTACCATAATTTAGTTCAAATTTATACTTTTTAGCCTGGTTTTGTTCAGTTTATGCTTTTTTTTGCCTAGTTTTGTCCCGTTTTATTCTTTTTTAGCCTAGTTTTGTTCTTGTTTGTACATTTTAGCCTAGTTTTGTCAATTTTCCCCTTGTTTTGTCTTTTCTTTGCCCAGTTTTGTCCCAGTTTACACTTTTTAGCCTAGTTTTGACTTGTTTTATGCTTTTTAGCCTAGATTTGTCCTCTTAGTTTTAACTTTTTAACTTTAGTAACTTTTTTTTTAAACTTTTTTTAACTTTAGTTTAACTTTTTAACTGCAATTTCGTACTCTTTTTTAACATAATTTTGTCCTAGTTTAAACGTTTTGAACCTTTTTGTCCGGTTAGCTTCATACATGTGTTGGTGCTCGCTGGTGCCGCTGTTGTCCCAGAGGGGGCGGCGGCTGCAGAGGTGTGACCCCGAGAGCACAGCGTTTATGAGCCACCAGCTGCTAACGCTAGCTTTAGCACCAGCAGCACAAGCAAAACACTGAGCCCTGACCGGGGCCAAGGGTCGACTGTCCAGACGCCGCTTCAAGAGGAGCAACAAAATGAAACAAGTCAAAAACACTCTTATCTTGTAAAAGCACAAACACACATTTCACTCAAACGTAGTGAACATGATTATATGTAAGGTTTACTAAACATTTCGCCCGTTTGTCCCAGTCTGACGGTTCTTGTAATGTTTGTAATGTTACTTCCTGGTTGGACATGAGCCGTAAATATGACATAGTTAGAAGTAATTCCACAACTGTTACCTAGCAACCAGACTGTAAACAAGGGCCATATAAATGACACTGTAGTTATGATTTGACACGTAATAATACCTGATAACATCTTGTAATCAGTTGATGATGATCAGTTGTCTGTAAATTGTCTTGTCGCTTTTTGATGACATCACAGAGGGATTCCGCTTTAGAATGCAACTCTACTTCTTGTATTTTAAACTTTTTCTAAATTTCTTCACAAACTACAACTTCACAAATGTAAAACTATCAATCAACTGTCAATTAGAATATCATACGAGCCATCATATCGACCAGGGCCATTTAACTTAAGGCCCAGGGGCCAAATTTGGCCCTCCAAGGGACATGGTCTGGATTAGACCTGGTTTAGACCTGGTTTAGTCCAGGTTTAGTCCAGGTTTAGTCCTGGTTTAGTCCTGGTTTAGTCCTGGTTTAGTCCAGGTTTAATCCTGATTTAGTCCTGGTTCCGTTCTGCAGATGTTGTTAAAGCCTTTCATGTTTTTCATATTTGGTTGGTATGTTGGACATGTTTCTGGCCTCGAGGACAAAACATCTGAAGAATCTGCCGCTCAGTGAAATAACACAGAACAGCCCTGTTTTAGACTTTAAAGCTACAGTATGTAACTTTCTGGAGGTAGAAAGTCTGCTCCCATCCTGTTAACCCAAGACTTTTTTCCAACTTTGTGCCGGTTAAATCCATATTTTGTGCTAAACTGAATTGAACCGTCATAAATGGAAACTTAAAACATACTGCAGAACATTCTTCAGATTCAATAAATAGACTAAAGCCAAACATCTCACAAGCAGCAAATAAAAGCTTAAAATTACAGGAAGTAATGATGAGTTCTACAACGGAATCCCTCTGTGATGTCATCAAAAAGCGACGTGCCTTTGAAAATACAGAGACAATTTACACACAACTAACACATTTTTCTGACAGTTTGAAGCAGAACTAAGTAACATTTTTCCTTTATTAAACGTCTTTGTAAGTCTGTGTGGCAGTGACAAATGTGTTTTCAGGGCGTTTGAGGCACTCGTCGTCGCCCCCTGCTGTCTCTGAGCGGAAAACCAACTTCACCAGAGAAACACTAGCTCTCTTTTTTTATATTTGGCGACATGAAATGTTTTTGTATGGGATTGTACTTCCTTATTTCAATAAAAAGGAAGGGAAAAAATTTAAATATACTTTTGCGTATTTTTACTGGCAGTGTATTTTCACAAGAGACCTGCGGGGGAGCTCTCTCGCTGAAGTTACTTAGTTTTGCTTTAAAAGGATTTATAACACAACGGAAAAGAGAAGAAAAAGTGTGAAAGGACACATTCTGCTACAGACTTTTTTGAGTTTTGAACCATGTTCTAACAATGTTCCATCCTCAAAAACACACCTGAAGTTGCTTTCAGCTGCATTCACGCTGTTTTGAGGAATGTTTATTAGAAAACCCTCTCCCTCTGATTTCGTACATCACAGTCTTTTGCTTTTTTAAGTCTTTAAAGCATCATCAGACTCGTTCTCAGCATTTCTGCGTCTGAGCACGATCACTGCTACTGCTTGTCCAGCACTTTTAATTACTCATTCATTCATTCATTTTCTACCGCTTATTCCCGTTAGGGGTCGCGGGTGACTGGAGCCTATCCCAGTGACTTTGGGCCTTAGGCGGGGTACACCCTGGACAGTGGCCAACTCGTCGCAGGGCGAACATTTAATTATAATATGTTAAAAGTGCTAACATAAGTAAACTGTTTAAACATTAGTCTCCATCATGGCTGGATGCACTCAGCCGACAACTCCTTTTATTAAGGACATAATCAACTTTTTTTTTTTTTTTTTTTCAAAATATGAGACGACAAATTGAAGGCACTCGAGCATGTTTAAAGCCAATAACAATATGAAAAATGCAGAATACTAATTCATTCATTCATTTTCTACCGCTTATTCCCGTTAGGGGTCGCGGGTGACTGGAGCCTATCCCAGTGACTTTGGGCCTTAGGCGGGGAACACCCTGGACAGTGGCCAACTCGTCGCAGGGTTAACAGAATATGTTTCCTTTAAACAAACATTCAGCAAAGAAAATGGTGTTATCAGGTATTTATTGTCAAATCAGAACTGTTCTGATTGAATGGATTTTGGCCCTTGTTTTCAAAATAGTTGCTAGGTAACAGCTGTGGAATTACAAAACATTATAAATTAACTAAAACTATCGAAGTGGGACAAAAAGCCCCCCAGACGTCCCCTGGTCTGTACAGTAAACCCGGGTCTGTGCTGGTGTTAGTTAAAAGCCCTTTTCACCTTCATGCGGCGCGTTTGCCGTGGAGCCGTGTGCGCATGCGTCGCTCAGGTGTCGCTCTTCACGCCTCGGCCCTCGCGCCTGTTGTTCACGCCGCGCGGCTGGCGTTCACACCTGCCCGCGCGCACAGGTCCGTTCCCACGCCCCTCCCGCTGCTGCTGCTCCTCGCGCCTCTCCGGACACGCGCCTCGTGCTCGCACCTGAACAAAGGGCTCGCGGCGCGCACCTTTTGGGCGCGTGGCGGGAAGGAGGAGGACAAAGGGCGGCACACGCGCACAGTTGCTTTCATGTGGCACGCGCTGCTCCACGCCCCGTCTGCAGGTCACGTGGAGGAGCTTTTTGTTTCGTTTTAAAGAGTTGGACTGTGCTCCCTTCACATGTTTGATGGAAACTATGACGTCGAGTCTGTGAGAGGGAAGTTTGTGAAGAAAATGAAAAAAATAAAAGTTTAAATTTACAAGAAATAAGCCGAGTGCTGAGTTCTAAAATGGAATCCCTCTGTGATGTCATCAATAAGCGACGCACCATTGAAAATACAGGGACATTTTAACGATAATGAAACAAAATGAAAGCAAGGCCAGTTTATTTGTTGAGCACAATTCGTACATAATAACAGAATAAAATGAATGAATGAGTCTTTCTCTTGTTTTTTAGTTCTGACGTAGTTTGGCGGGAGGGCATCTGTGGTAAATATTTATCATAGTTTTATCTGTGAAGTCGCAATTTGTGAACAAACCTGTTTTTGTCAAACAGGAAAAATGTTTAGTCAAATCTTAAATATAATCATGTTCACAACTTTTTAGTGAATTGTGACGTCTGACCTGTCATTTAACAGCACAAAAGAACTTAAAACATACACAATCATTCTAAAAAATACTTTAAAAGAGAAGAGTGCAAATAAATCTTCCCTTTATATGCGCAGCTAAAGAGAACTAACACGCTGATTCCCCATGTTTAGTCCTATAGTGCAGTGGTTCTCAAACTAGGGGTCGGGACCCTAAATGGGGTCGCGAAATGATTTCCAGGGGTCCCAGATGATGGGGAAAAATGAATACAGTCGTGTTAAACAAGGCTTGACCCCCTTCAAATGCAGTGGTGAATGTAGATTCCTATTTGTCAAAGTCTTTTTTCTAGGTCTATATTCTCTAAATAAACTCAAACATTAGATAAAAGGCTAATTTATCACTTTGTGTGTCGTCTATTCTTTGTGTTTGGGGGTCGTGAATGTGAAATATTGTTATTTTTGGGGTCACGACTGAAAAAGTTTAAGAACCACTGCTCTAGTGTAATAAACGTGTTCTTGGTGTTACACCTGGGAGAGCGTCCTCAAAGACAAGGTTTATTTACCAAATTAAATGAAACAAAGATGAACATTCACATAAAGTTAGGCGGGAGGTTGAGTGTGCAGCGGTGCAGTGCGAAGTGAGTGCAACAGACAACCCCTTAACTTGAGTTTCAAGCAAATGCATGGGTTTACTTGTCGAATATATTCATTTATTACTTATACTATACCACTATACTACTATAACAAATGTATTTTTTGTTTTATTTATATTTAAGGTCCAAGATACTCCAAAAAGATGCTAAATTCACAACAAATGACACTTTTCCAGTCAGATAAAAGTGCATTTCCTTTTCATTTCTAACCTGAAACCATTCCAAGTGCCCCCTGGTAATCCCTCACGTACCCCTGGGGTCCCCGTGCCCCTGGTTGGGAAACACTGCTGTAATACACCGAGGCCACACCGGTACGGAGGATGTCCCAAATACTGTGACATTTAAGTCGATGTTGGCCCTTGTCTACAGTGCGGTTGCTAGGTAACAGTTGTGGAGTTATCTTTATCTGTGTCACGTCAAGTTCAACCAGGAAGTAACTTTATAAACTTCACAAAAACTGTCAAACTAGGGACAAACAGGCAAAATGTCCAGTCAGAGCAATAATATAATCACGTTCAGTACATTTGAGTGAAGTGTTGAACTTTACAGATGCACTTTAAGTTTATTTCTTAATAATGTGAATGACAAAATAAATGTTTGTCATCAAGTTACATTCATGCGCTGGACTAAACCAGGACTAAACCAGGTCTAAACCAGGACTAAACCAGGTCTAAACCAGGTCTAAACCAGGACTAAACCAGGTCTAAACCAGGTCTAAACCAGGACTAAACCAGGACTAAACCAGGTCTAAACCAGGTCTAAACCAGGACTAAACCAGGACTAAACCAGGACTAAACCAGGTCTAAACCAGGACTAAACCAAGTCTAAACCAGGTCTAAACCAGGACTAAACCAGGACTAAACCAGGACTAAACCAGGTCTAAACCAGGACTAAACCAAGTCTAAACCAGGTCTAAACCAGGACTAAACCAGGACTAAACCAGGTCTAAACCAGGACTAAACCAGGTCTAAACCAGGACTAAACCAGGACTAAACCAGGTCTAAACCAGGACTAAACCAGGACTAAACCAGGTCTAAACCAGGACTAAACCAGGACTAAACCAGGTCTAAACCAGGACTAAACCAAGTCTAAACCAGGACTAAACCAGGTCTAAACCAGGTCTGAACCAGGTCTAAACCAGGTCTAAACCAGGACTAAACCAGGACTAAACCAGGACTAAACCAGGTCTAAACCAGGACTAAACCAAGTCTAAACCAGGTCTAAACCAGGACTAAACCAGGTCTAAACCAGGACTAAACCAAGTCTAAACCAGGACTAAACCAGGTCTAAACCAGGACTAAACCAAGTCTAAACCAGGTCTAAACCAGGACTAAACCAGGACTAAACCATTACTAAACCAGGTCTAAACCAGGACTAAACCATGTCTAAACCAGGACTAAACCAGGACTAAACCATTACTAAACCAGGTCTAAACCAGGACTAAACCATGTCTAAACCAGGACTAAACCAAGTCTAAACCAGGTCTAAACCAGGACTAAACCAGGACTAAACCAGGTCTAAACCAGGTCTAAACCAGGACTAAACCAGGTCTAAACCAGGACTAAACCAGGTCTAAACCAGGACTAAACCAAGTCTAAACCAGGTCTAAACCAGGACTAAACCATTACTAAACCAGGACTAAACCAAGTCTAAACCAGGTCTAAACCAGGACTAAACCAGGTCTAAACCAGGTCTAAACCAGGACTAAACCAAGTCTAAACCAGGTCTAAACCAGGACTAAACCAGGTCTAAACCAGGACTAAACCAAGTCTAAACCAGGTCTAAACCAGGACTAAACCAGGACTAAACCAGGACTAAACCAGGTCTAAACCAGGACTAAACCAAGTCTAAACCAGGTCTAAACCAGGACTAAACCAGGACTAAACCATTACTAAACCAGGTCTAAACCAGGACTAAACCAAGTCTAAACCAGATCTAAACCAGGACTAAACCAGGACTAAACCAGGTCTAAACCAGGACTAAACCAGGACTAAACCAGGTCTAAACCAGGACTAAACCAGGACTAAACCAGGTCTAAACCAGGACTAAACCAAGTCTAAACCAGGACTAAACCAGGTCTAAACCAGGTCTGAACCAGGTCTAAACCAGGACTAAACCAGGTCTAAACCAGGACTAAACCAGGACTAAACCAGGACTAAACCAGGTCTAAACCAGGACTAAACCAGGTCTAAACCAGGTCTAAACCAGGACTAAACCAGGTCTAAACCAGGACTAAACCAAGTCTAAACCAGGACTAAACCAGGTCTAAACCAGGACTAAACCAAGTCTAAACCAGGTCTAAACCAGGACTAAACCAGGACTAAACCATTACTAAACCAGGTCTAAACCTGGACTAAACCATGTCTAAACCAGGACTAAACCAGGACTAAACCATTTCTAAACCAGGTCTAAACCAGGACTAAACCATGTCTAAACCAGGACTAAACCAAGTCTAAACCAGGTCTAAACCAGGACTAAACCAGGTCTAAACCAGGTCTAAACCAGGACTAAACCAGGACTAAACCAGGTCTAAACCAGGACTAAACCAGGTCTAAACCAGGACTAAACCAAGTCTAAACCAGGTCTAAACCAGGACTAAACCATTACTAAACCAGGTCTAAACCAGGACTAAACCAAGTCTAAACCAGGTCTAAACCAGGACTAAACCAGGTCTAAACCAGGTCTAAACCAGGACTAAACCAGGACTAAACCAGGACTAAACCAGGACTAAACCAGGACTAAACCAGGTCTAAACCAGGACTAAACCAAGTCTAAACCAGGTCTAAACCAGGACTAAACCAGGTCTAAACCAGGACTAAACCAAGTCTAAACCAGGACTAAACCAGGTCTAAACCAGGACTAAACCAGCTCTAAGCCAGGTCTAAACCAAGTCTAAACCAGGTCTAAACCAGGACTAAACCAGGTCTAAACCAGGACTAAACCAAGTCTAAACCAGGACTAAACCAGGTCTAAACCAGGACTAAACCAAGTCTAAACCAGGTCTAAACCAGGACTAAACCAGGACTAAACCATTACTAAACCAGGTCTAAACCAGGACTAAACCATGTCTAAACCAGGACTAAACCAGGACTAAACCATTACTAAACCAGGTCTAAACCAGGACTAAACCATGTCTAAACCAGGACTAAACCAAGTCTAAACCAGGTCTAAACCAGGACTAAACCAGGTCTAAACCAGGTCTAAACCAGGACTAAACCAGGACTAAACCAGGTCTAAACCAGGACTAAACCAGGTCTAAACCAGGACTAAACCAAGTCTAAACCAGGTCTAAACCAGGACTAAACCATTACTAAACCAGGTCTAAACCAGGACTAAACCAAGTCTAAACCAGGTCTAAACCAGGACTAAACCAGGTCTAAACCAGGTCTAAACCAGGACTAAACCAGGACTAAACCAGGACTAAACCAGGACTAAACCAGGACTAAACCAGGTCTAAACCAGGACTAAACCAAGTCTAAACCAGGTCTAAACCAGGACTAAACCAGGTCTAAACCAGGACTAAACCAAGTCTAAACCAGGACTAAACCAGGTCTAAACCAGGACTAAACCAGGACTAAACCAGGTCTAAACCAGGACTAAACCAGGACTAAACCAGGACTAAACCGGGTCTAAACCTAAACCGGGTCCAGACCAGGTCCCGTCCCGGTCCCGGTCCTGACAGTCTGCTGCCAATCGTGTTTATTGATCCCCCTTCACGCCATTCTTCTTCTTCTTCTTCTTCTTCTTGTCTTTTGTGATTGTAATGCCCGCAGCAGCAGCGCGTGCCTCGCCCCCCTCCTCCCCCCACGCGCCGGCCCCGGACACGCCCACGGCACGCGGCACGCTCCGGCCCCCCCACGAGCCCCACGCGCGCCAAACAATAGCCGCTATTTGTTGCGACAATAAGAAGAAGACGGGCTTAGCGCACTTACGTCGTGCGGCTTCAGCGGCGACGATGCGCACGTCACTCCGCTCTGTGTTTATTACACTTTAGCCTTCGGGAAAACAGCGAAAGAAATGTAAAAGTACGAATATTTACAGTTATAGCTTCTTTAATACAAGTTGTTCTGCAGAAAATGAATGTAAAAGTAAAAAAAAACCGATTCAAAGTTCTTTAATCCAGCTTTATTTGTGCAGCACATTTTATAAACAAAAGAGTTTCCAAACTGCTGCATAATAGCAATATAAAATGAACATATTGTGACAAAAATAAAATAACGACGGTAAATTTAAACAAATGGGAAAATGGGCCTGATAAAATATATGGAAAATAAATCAAAATAAAAGCAATACATTAGATACATACAGCCAAAGAAATAAAAACAGTATGCAAAATTAGAATGTAAATAATAAATAATTAAGACTAACTATGAACTCTGCTCTACTTCCTGTAAATTTCAACATATATATATATTTTTTTTCTTCACACTGGATTGGTGGAAAACTATCATTTTAAAACATAAAGTCTTGTCATTTTAAGCTGCTGTTGCTTACAATTACAATTACATGTGTTTTTCTTACTCAAAAAGAAAGAAAAAAACCCGCCACAAAACTACATTCTATTCTACATAATAATACCGGGTCACCGCTCCACAGAGCTGACCTGTAACAACAAACACAGACAGACAAATACAACAAAAACAAATTTATCTGCATACAAAACACTCAACGGCAGAATTAAATTCAATAGACAACCGTCAACAAAACGTTTCGAATCAGGGCTGGCCCGTGGCGTAAACAAAGTAAGCAGCTGTTTTGGGCCACAACCATGAGGCGGGCCCCATGCTCCGACGGGCTTTGTCTGGACCAGAGAGCGACAGAATCTGCCACAAAAACGGTTAAAAAAACACACTAAAACAAATGATTAGCATATCATATTTTGCATCCTATTCAAATAATGAGTTAAAGCAGGAATAAGTAACATTTGACCTTATTAAACGTCTTTGTAGGTCCGTGTGGTGGTCGTAAATGTATTTTCGGGGCGTTTGAAGCCCCCGCCGTCGCCCCCTGCTGTCTCGGAGCGGAAAACCAGCCGTGCAACTTTCCTGATGCTGTAGACCAGTGGTTCCCAACCTTTTTTGTCTGGAGTTCCCCCTAAGCTTTGTCTCACACTCAGAGAACCCCTTAACTTGAGTTTCGGGCAAATAAATGGGTTTAATAGTCACATATTGTCAATTATAACTATTATATTTTAGTTTTAATTCTATTTATAGTCCAAGACACTCCAAAAAGATGTTTAATTTACAACTAATAACACTTTTTTATCCAGATATGAGTCAATTTCAAAACCTGAAACCATTGAAAGTTCCCCCTGGTAATTCCACACGTACCCCCTGGGGCCCCCGTACCCCTGGTTGGGAAACACTGCTGTAGACAACTCTGCTGAGAAACACTGGCTCTCTTTTTTATGTTTGGCGACATGAACTGTTTTTGTAGGTGATTGTTCTTCCTTATTTCAATTTCAAGGAAGGGAAGAAAAAAAAATACCATCTCGTCTTTTTACTGGCAGTCTATTTTCACAAGAACGCTGCAGGGGGGGGCTCTGAACTTACTTAGTTCTGCTTTAAAGTATAACATAGAAAGCACCAGATTACCGGAAATGATGAATGGTTTATTTCAATTTTCTAGGGAGAAAACCCCCAAATTCCTCTTTTCATAGCAAAAACAAATTGATTGATTAATAAAAGTCTATTTCCAGAAATCCTGAGTCAAAATGGTGGGCCACGACCAAAATCTTGTTTAGGGCCAACAAATAACTAGAACATACAGTATCTTTGGAGTGCTAACTTTCACCTTCCAGTCTACCTCCCTCCACAAAGGACTAGAGTGTTTGTTTGGGCTGGGACTGGACTGACCTGCAGACTTAGAGACTCTTCAAATAAACCAAAACAAAGATAAATGAATGAATGAGTGGAGGGACTTTGACTGTTTCTATTGCAGCCGTGTTTTGACCAATCACAGACGGCTTTGTTCGTTCAAAACAACAGTGTTTTCAGTCTGCAAACAGAATTATTGCATGTGTTTTTGAGTTTGTTTCTCCAATATCTTTGAATAGTTTATGTGTTTATTTGATGCTGTCTGTTTTTGTGGTTGTAGTCGACTAAATCTATCATTTAAAGGGGACATGGCACTGGAGTCTTAAAGTCTTAAAGCTGGGCTACCTGGTTTATTCTGTGTAAATTAATACATTTTGGATTTTCCACCAAAGAATATCTTGCAAAAGCAGCACTTTGTGACAAAAATGAGAGCTCTGTGGGCTGTGTGCATCTAATGATACAGTATTTTGTCTCAAAGTAAGAGCCAAAGCCGCGTGTACGATTGTTTTCATTTTTATTTATGGATGTCACTCTGCAAGACGTGATGGATTAAAAGTCGTTAGACAGAACGCAGTCACATTGTGGGATGGTTGACATGATCAGTCGTATATGACAAGGCTTTGGCTCAGGCTCCGTGTGATTGAGTCATCACAGTTGTACCTGTTAGAGAAGGCTAGCATGACACGCTAGCTGTGTTTTCGCGTTGCAGAATGAGAAGATAAGTTCCCGTTTGCGGCTGTGCTCCTGCTGTTACTTTGCGGTGTGCTTGCTTATATTTTTGACAAAGATTTATCATAGACAGGAGGGCCCACTCTGTGACCAAGATTCCAAATGATCAAACATGTTTGTAGCTCGTCTTTGGTCGTACGACGGTTCTAAGTTTGGTCTTTGTTAGTCACACTCTACGAGCTACGGTTTTGTGCTACGACTCAAGATTCTTCCCACGGTTTTAAATCTTACATCACGGACGGACAAAATCGTGCAGCGCTCTGATTGGCCGCTCTTGGGTGGTCCTTCCCAGTTTCACTTCGCCTTCTGAAACAAGCTGCTTTAAAGCTGCGCACAGGACCAAAAATGTTTGTGAATTCTAACAACGTGCCAAAGGGTTTGTGAGAGCTAGGTACGATTTAGATCAATTTAAAATCCTACTTCTGATTTTGCAGTGTGAAAATCATGAACTCCAGCTTTAAAATGTTTGCTATTTCATGCAGTAAACACAACAAATTCAAAGAAGTACAAGTACAAGGCGACTCACTCCATACTTTCTCCTTTCTGCTGCTGAAAATCCTATAATTCTAGTAAAATAGTTAACAAAAACAGTTGGTTGGACAAACGGTGTCTTGGTTTGAGTCCAGTTCAATCCGGATGTAGACGTGGTTTGGTCCTGTTCCTGGTTCAGTTCTAGTCCAGGTTTAGTCCCAGTTCTGTCCCATGTTTTGATGTGATGATTGTGAAAGTGTGAAGACGATAAACTGACTGCAGTCCTAATGTTTTTATTGTGAGTTTTTGAGTTTGTTTGTTTTATGTTTTCTTTTTCTTTTTTGTTGCTCAGAGCCAGTACATTAACTCAAAATCTTCTGCCAAGATGTGAAAACTTCTACTTTTCAGTCCAGTTAAAAATATATGGGAGTTGAAAGTGTAAAAACCTGCTGTCATGTGGTCAAGTAAAAAGTACTGACTGAAAAATGTACTTTCAGGAAAACAAAATTAAGTTAAAACCCTTCTTCTAAATGCAGATAGCAGATTTTTTATTTATGCAGATTTATGCCATAATGTGGAATATTAGAGCCAAAAGAACATTTCCATGGAAACAAGCAGCAGGAAGAGGCTCCTCCAGGCCACGTACAAGTCAGGTTTGTGGAGAGGCAAGCTCGCTCACAGAAAGGATAGGTTTTTAAAATACATTTTCATTGCACTTTCAATAAAACCGTCCAAAACAGACAAATACACAAATAAAGTTGAGTACATTCTTGGCTCTGGGGCTTCAAATAAATAGTACAGTTGCTGCTTTTATGATTTCAGATCAACATATCTGCAGCGTCCCACTTAAAAACACGTCAACAATCGAAGTAATGTGACTTTAAAGGGCCTCTGACAGGTTGGACTACTCATTTAACTAAAACGCAAATCGAGATTCTGCAAAAATCTTTAAAAATTTTACCCCAGTTTAGCTATTCGTTTTAGTTTTTTCATTTTACTTCCTGGTTGTAAATGACGACATCACACTGAGAAAGTACCAAGAAATCCTCCTGTACACGCACCAAAACTCCTCTAATGTCACCAATTTTTTTCATTTAACAAATAAAAATAGATGTGTACACCTTTATTTTGTTGAATCGATGTCAATGTGTAAATTATGTGTAACCTTTGTCTCTCCAGTGTGATGTCATGAGTTTGTTTACTTCCTGTAATTTTCAACCGCATTTTCAACTTCTCTCCACAAACAGCGACCTGATTGGTGCAAAACTACAATTTATATTTCCAAGAGGTATCAATACACCGAATAAAGTCAAAATGAGAAAACCATAACACCTGTCCTGCGCACTTTAAATTCCCTCACCACGTTCATCAACTCTTTTTCTTTAAGATTTTCCACAATCTTTTCCAAACGTGACACGCTTCTGCCTCCCCCTCCCTGGAAAAGGCCGCACCTCTGGACAAACGTGCATCTGCGGGACCGCGTTCGCACCTCTCCCCCCTCCCCCCGTCCCGTCCCCCCCGCGCTTCTGCCTCTGCCGGAGGTGTGAGCGTTTGCTGGTGACGCCTGGCAGTTTGTCGAATTGGCCCCACGGCGCTGTGCCAAAGGGCTTTATTATTAACACCATCCCCCCTACTATTATTAACCAAAAGGTCCCCCCTCTCCCCCCCGCGCGCGCACATGCTGCCGCTGTACTACCACCCCCCCTCGCCTCCCCCTTTTCCCTCCCTTTCTCAACGTTTACGCACCGCTGTCCGAAGCCCGAGATATTGACCGAAACGTCAGCGAACGTCACGAGAAATTAGCGAGACGCGCGCGTAAAAGTGGCGCATAATCCGCGGCCGATGACGGTTTGATTGGACCGGACGTGTGCCGTGCGTAAAGCGGTGCGCCGTTCCTGTTCATACGACTCTAAAGCTGAAAGAGAACGACGCGAATCGACAGATCAGTTTACAGGGAAACTCGACGCAGATATTGAAAGTAAAATGATAAATGAATAAAAAACCCACATCACACCGAGAGCCAATAAACGCCTGACTCAGGAATGTGACAGAAGATATGACTAATGACTGTTTATTTACTGGTATTTTTATGATGAATTTTTCGGAACAGTATTTGCACAGTTGGCTATTTATTGCGGTGTTTTCTGTGTGCGTAAAATGACACTACATTAAATCTATCTAAACTATAATATGTGCAAATTCCTCAAACCTGGTGCGAAAACCAGGACTAAACCCCCAAAATTAACCTGGACTAGATCAGGATTAATCAAGGACTAGAACCAAGGACTAAATTTAGCTCATTCACGACAAAATAACGTCAGCTATGAACGCAAACGTATTGTTTTGTGACTGACTCGAACCCTAAAAGAGTATTTGGTTTTCATGGGTGCATAAAAATGACAATACCGTGAATCTGAAGAAAGAAATTTACGTCCACTCTTGCAAATTTGCCTTCAAAATTGGGATTAAACCAGTTCTAACCCCAAAACTAAACCTGGACTGGATCAGGGCCAAACAAGAACCACAACAGGACCAAACCAAGCTCAGTCAGGACTAAAATGAGCTAATTTTGGACAGAATAACGACAAAACTGAACGCACTTTTATTATTTTGTGGCCGAATCGAGTGTTTCCTTTCTGTGGGTGCATCAATGCGCTGAATCTGAATTTGAAGAAAGAAACCTTCAGTGAAATTGTGAATTCACCCCAAAATTGTAACTAAACCTGGACCAAATCAGGACTTAAACAAGGACCAAACCGAGTCCACGTTAGGAACATTTAGGACCTAATAATGACAAGTGTGAACGCACCATTAATGACTGAATGGAACTCTTCTCTGAGCGCAGGAGCGTAAACGCGTGCCATGCGCGTTGCTGCAGACTGGTGGAGCTATTCTGTGATAAATGAAATATTAATGAATTGGAGTAAAGGAGAGAGAGAGAGAGAGAGTTTCGCTTTGATCGGGGGAAATCGGCACGCGCTCTCGGCCCTCCGCCCCACTCCCTCCGCTCCCCCCGCGCTCCCCGGGCCCCTCCCCGCGTGCATAAAACCTTCCCCTCCGCGACGGCACCAGTTCAGAGTCCGCTGAGTCAAACGCAGGTTGCCTTTCGAGACGTTCGCCTTTCGTGTTGCTTCACGCGTTACGCACCGCTCCGCTCGGACCCCGCGTGCCTGTGGATCTCGTGCGTAATTTGGATACGTAACTTCTGGGGAGGCTTTTTACGGGGGGACCTTTACGGTTCTTGTCTGAGGACACCATGGCGCGGCTGCAACTGCCGTGTGTCGCGCTCCTTCTTTGCGCGCAGTCGGTAAGTATCTGATTTTGGAACCGCCAACATTTTGAAACCTCAGCAGTTTTTGACTCAATATTTGACTCGACTCACAATCAAAATCAACCAAAAATACTTTAAAACTGCAGTTTAGCGTTTGTTTTTGGCTGCTGTGTAATAAAAAACAACGATGCACTTGCTCGGTTCTTTATTTTATGTAGTTTACGCGTTTCTTTCCGTAATGATTGCAATAAAAAAAAGCAAAACAAAAGCCTGTATTGTTTATCTTTCATTTTGTAACCGCTCTGCTTGAGTTTGCCAGTGCCCAGATGCTCTTATCTAGAGTTCACGGTAGCACTGGTTTTCAGATGGAGGACAGCGCTCCCTCTTGTGGCCAGACGTGGCATTTATATAACTAAGAAAGCGGTACAGATAAGCACAATCTCATCATTATAATATACAGCAGTCTGGGTGAAAAGTCTGATTTATATCACGCACGTACAGCACAATCAACCTCCTGTTTTAGTGCAAAGTAATAAAAGCACAACTAGAGCCAGTTTCAAGACTAAAAATGACCTTTATTTAATGTGTTTTCTTTGAATTGCTTAATGTTCTCTCTTCTTATTGCACAGGTTTTCACATCCGGCGTTTTCGAACTGAAGATCGACTCTTTCAGCAGCTCGCGAGGCCTCTGCTCCTCGTCCGACTGCCACGTTTTCTTCCGCATTTGCCTCAAACACACGCAGGACGTCATCAAACCCGAGCCGCCGTGCACCTACGGCACCAAGCTCACCGACATCTACAACATCGACTCCGTCTCGGGAAATGCCCTCATCCTGATTCCCTTCCAGTTTAAATGGCCGGTAAGTCATCTCGCGCCTACACTCGAAGCTAATTCCCCCTTGTAATTCACTTCCACTTTACGAACTGCCGAATTGCCGGTGTTTTGCATGACACTAGACTTCAAGCTGGCTCAACCGTGTCTGTTCTTCTAACTCTACAGGGCACTTTCTCGCTCATTGTTGAGGCATGGAAAGCTGAATCTGCCCAGTCTGAATCCACTGGTAAACAAAACATTCAAACGCCAATCACTCCCTTTTCCTTCCAGTCTTGTGTTGGATGAATTCCTTGGTCGTAATCTTGTTTGTTTCCTCTCAGAGAACCAAAACAACCTCATCACGCGCTTGACAACCGGTCGCACCCTGAGCGTGGAGCAGGAGTGGTCGCAGGACGTGCACTACGGCGACAACAGCGAGTTGCACTTCTCGTACCACGTCATGTGCAGCGAGTTCTACCACGGCGAAGAGTGCGCCGCCTACTGCCGCCCGAGGGACGACCACTTCGGCCACTACACTTGCGACGAAGAGGGTGCTCGCCAATGCCTCGATGGATGGAGCGGCGAGTACTGCTCTGATCGTAAGAATTCCATGGATTTTTCAGGCGTTGTAGGGTTTTGTTTTGGGGTTTTTTCAGTTTTAAGACTATTGCGCGGAAAACAGAACAGAGCAAGACCAGAGACAGCACAGAGGAGGGAAAAAAAGAAAACAAAATTGGAACAGAAGTTGTGCAAATAAAATAAAGACATATAAACCTTTCAACGGAAAGATTTTGAGTGCAGTTTGATGTCAGAGTTTCCTGTCCTGTCCTGTCGTTTGGAATAAATTGAGAATCCCTGTATAAAATCTGTACTAAATACCAGGAAGGAGCTAATCCAAACACACAAACTAAACAAAGGTTGGCTGGTGACCAAGGATTTGCACCTAGCAGCAAACAAATCAGAAAGTAGTTTTTGCCATTGTCAATGAACAAAATTCATAAACTAAACTTGCTTTGGCGGTAAAGTGCAAGATATAACAATGAATAATAATAATAGAAGGAAAATGTGTAGCCTATGCTAACATAAGATAAAATAAGGGCGTGCAAAATAAAATATGTGTAGAATAAAATACATATACAAGGACACGAGATCAGAACAATAGTGCAAACTTGTGGAAAGAAGGTCTGGATTACAAACTTTTTCACCAGATTAGGTAAGAAAATCAAATGAAACGCTTAAAAACGTTGAAGAAATCCTTTCGCAGCCATCTACAATTGCGAAATTCTGTTTTTTCACCTTTCGTTTTTACAGTAGACCAACTTCCCTCCCACCCCTCTCCCCCTCCGGCGCTTGTAACGTCTTTTCCGTCTGTACGAAACTTTGGCGCGTCATTTTTTTTGTCTCGAAAATTGTGAAGTCAAGCAGTCGTCAACACTCGCCCTGCGCTTCAGGTCCCGTTCATTTGTCCCCTTTTGTTCCCGCTCAACAATGGACCCCGGGCCCTAAACAGAAGAGGCACGCGCGCAGCCTTAAAGCGCGCCCTGGTGCGTGAAAACAGACGGCATCTTTTGTTCCCGGGACAGCTGCTCCCTCCCCTCTCGCCCTCCTCCTCCTCCCGGCTCGCTCCTTAACAACTACACGGAGATCGATGTTTGACCGTCTCCTGTAACCTTCTCCTCTTCTTCTTCTTCTTTTCCCATCAGCCATCTGCGCTCCGGGCTGCAGCGGGGACCACGGTTACTGCGAGGCGCCCGGGCAGTGCGTGTGCCGACAGGGGTACCAGGGCGAGCGCTGCGACGAGTGCGCGCAGCATCCCGAATGCGTGCACGGGACCTGCAACCAGCCCTGGCAATGCAACTGCAAAGAGGGATGGGGCGGCCTTTACTGTGATCAAGGTAAACGAATAAGAAGGGGACGCTAAACGAACCTCTCGGTATGTTTTGGGGGTGTCTCGGCGATGATGTTCGGGCGATGTCGTTGCAAACCGTAGAGAAAGTGCTAAAACGTGCCAATGAATGTCTTTTTTAGAGGTGAAGTGTTGCGTAAAACATGACAGGAGCGTGAAAGTAACCGATTAAATGCATAAATGTCACTTTGTTCATTCATTTGGAGAAGAGTACAAGGCAAGTTAGTTTTAATTGTTCTTATTGTAAACGATACACTCAGTATTCAAATTTTGTATTACTCCAAAACAGAAAATGCGATATTATCATCTTTTCAATATATATCCAACCTCTAAAAGACATATTATGCTTTTCCTCTTTTATTTTCTCTAATATATATACATTTTTGTAATTTTAAATATTCATAAACGTGTGTAATTTAACAAAACAAAATAACATCACGTAAAGTAAAAACAATGAGGACTCGAAAGACAAAAATTCAAAAGTAAAAACTGAAACGTGTGCAGACAAAACCAAAACGATGTCACTACCAGATTAGATTAATATGAAATACTTTGAGTATTTCATTACTCAATACTCAATACTTTGAGTATTTCATTAATCTATAACATGCGTAGGTCTTTATTTTTTTTTATTTTGTTAATTTTCAGTTGCTATATTATTCTAAAAATGCTTTTGGAATTGTTTTGTTGCTACTAAACTGTGTGCATAATGTTTTAATAGACTTGTCTGCTGTTCCTAGTCAGGTTTTTTTTACATTTTTTGTGCAAACTACTATTGTAATTTGCAGATTTGTGGTCGAAAACAGTCAAAAACTGAGAGTGTACTGCCTCCAGTGGCCACTACCCTGTCATGACATCCCGCGCCTCTGACCACTTTCAGCCCATTACAAACACCCAGCGAGTTTGACGTGTTTACGCTGAGCAGATAAATCACACTGTTCCACGGCTTCGTTTGTGAATAAACACGTCAGGAACACTTTTGGACTGGTGTCTTTAGTTGGGGAAGAGAACAAAACCGCTTCCAGATCGCTCCCATTTTGAATTCTTAGATAGTTTCCAAACTAACTGAAAGCTTTTCCAGATCCTTTACCAAAAAGAAACGATATAAATTTCAATGTGTTCCAAACTGTGAGCAAATTAAGCCTCGATTGCTCTTCTCTGCCCAGTTTTGCAGCTTTGTTTGAAATGTGGAGCGTGCAGTTTTGGCGTTTAGTCCCGCTTTAATGGCGCTCAAAAGTGACCGCCCACCACTTGGTTCCGGACGTAAATTTCCCATTCATTTTTCCCATAGACTTTCCCAAGATATATATAGGAAAAGCTCGCACGGGACTAATCCAATTTAGTCTCTAGAAAAAATACATGCTCATTTTACGTTTTTAGCATTTACGTAGCTATTGTACATTTTTATGTCAAAATTGATTGATAAAAAAAAAGTACAATAGCTATGCAAATGAACTTACAAAAACGTAAATTGTGTGTGTTTTTCTGGAGACTGGGCTGGAGCTATGTGCAAACTAATGACCACAAGACATATAATTTTACTGAAAAATTTGCTTCTGAAACTTTATAAAGTTATTAAAGCCAAATGTTATGTTTTTAATATGTTTTGTGGACTGAAAACAAATGCGTTATGGACATTAGTTACCACAGCTGCTTAGCCTCCGTCCTGCCTTTAGTTTAAACTCTTAATATTTAAACTTTTCTTCTAGTCTATGTGAAAAATTTTATGGACAGTTGACTTCTGGAACTGAAGAATGCTTCGAAGTGGGACAGACTTTGAGCAAAAACGTCCACTGACTTCCTGTTTAGAATCGCAGAACTGATAGTGACATTTCACCGGAACTTTTCATTTACTTGTTTTTATTCTGTTGAAAACTGGCTACAAGACATTTCCTAAGCCTTTCTGTATGATCTGGAGTCAGATTTTGTTAGTCGTAAGTAAATACAGAGTTGTGGGCGGAGATAGGTTGGTAGGTAAAAAAAAAAAGGGAAAAAGAATAATAATAATTGTGAATACGCAAACCTCAAATGCAGGACAATACAGATTAGTCAAACATGAGTGAATCAAAGTACACCTCTGAGAAAGATAATGACGAGGGAACGCCGTTATATCATACCCGTAAACGTACATTTTTCATTATATGTCCACTTAGCAAGATAAAACCCCGATAAATATAAAGCGTTGAATATCTAATCTTGTTCTCGGACATTTTTACAGATCTGAACTACTGTACGAACCACAAACCGTGCCAGAATGACGCGACCTGCACCAACACCGGACAGGGAAGCTACACCTGCGCCTGCAAACCGGGCTTCACCGGCACAAACTGCGAAATCGAGACCAACGAATGCGACAGCAACCCGTGCAAGAACGGAGGCAGCTGCAGTGTAAGTTCATCCGTCCAGCTTCTTCTGTCGGTCCGACTTCACACCTTTGAGATCCGAAAATGTATGTACTTTCTTCCCGCAGGATTTGGTCAATGACTACTCCTGCACCTGCCCTCAAGGTTTCTATGGAAAGAATTGTGAAATCAGTGCCATGACTTGCGCCGATGGGCCTTGCTTTAACGGAGGGACTTGCATTGAGAATGAGAGTGGTGGCTACAGCTGCAGATGCCTTCCTGGTTTTACTGGCTCCAACTGTGAGAAAAAACTTGACCGCTGCAGCTCTAACCCCTGTGCTAACGGTACAAACCATCCCTGTTTTCCTATACATTTGTTCACTGAAGACACACCACTGTAAGCTAGTGCAGTCATGTCGCAGCTTGCAAAACCGTACTTATCTCTCTGAGCTATCGTGGCACCAGTGTTCCTCCTCATTCACGACTCATTGCTTTTTGAAAATGCAAACTTTTTTTTTCTATTTTGTGATTTTTCTGATCTCTTATGCACGCAAAGCAACTCAACAACCTCTCTCTCTTTCCTTTAACATAGAAGCAGCTTGCACAGACTTGAAGATCGATGAGCTATCAACGTTAGC
Source organism: Rhinogobius similis (assembly GCA_019453435.1). Taxonomy (NCBI): domain Eukaryota; kingdom Metazoa; phylum Chordata; class Actinopteri; order Gobiiformes; family Gobiidae; genus Rhinogobius; species Rhinogobius similis. The sequence goes on from CM033625.1 coordinate 31,550,465, forward strand.
ATGCGAGCAAAAACAATCCATGTACAAAAATAGCTGTGAAAACATTGCTGCGCGTTGAGAAAACTGCTTGACAAAAAGCCTGTCGTAAAGTTTACATGCATATCGTTGGCAGCTGTCCCTCAGGTCTTCATTAGCAAAAGAGGCTTCTGGCTTATCGCGGATCTGTAATCATTCCTGCTTCCCGCTCAAGTGTTTTCAGTTGTGCAACTTGGCAAAGCGCACCACCAAATATGGAGCGAACAGCTTGTTTTTACAGCGCCTGATCACTGTTTGTCCAAACACAAAACATCTGCCAGAAAGAGCAGATCATAAAGGACATAACGGCTAATGTATTTTTACTATTTTAGGGGTTCTTCGCCCAATAACTAATCAAGCATTCTTTTCTCGTCTTTAGCTTTAATGCATTTTTACTATTATAGTGTAGGGCTGCACGATATTGGAAATTAGTGCGATATGGGTCCCAAGTTTTGTGATAACGATATCCTTGCATTCTTTGTTTCTCATTTGCATATAGTTTTCTTTTCTTTTCCAGGTATAAAGGATAACAATTAAGCACTCAACTGTTACTTTAAAATATAGTAGCTTAGGTACAAACACACTGACACTGGAGACATTTGAAGTGTAGTTGCTTTGTCCATTACTCTGCAAACCATAAAAACACATTACGGAGGCATTTTTACCTTTTCATTTTATTCCCCTTCATTGATGTATGTATGAAATAATGAAAAAAGTTATGATTTTGAAGCAAGAGCTTTAACAAAAAACACTTAAACACTCACACTCACTTGCCGTGTCTGTACGTAGCAGAACGGAGCTTTTGGGGATGAACATTTGAGGATGCGTCTGATTGGTCAAAAGTAAAAACAAGCTTGGCCGCATTTAACCATTCATTATTGCGCATCTTTGCGATATGCTTATTGCAATAAGAGTTGCGATAATATTTTTTCGATATACTGTACAGCCTTATTTTAGGGGTTCCTCAGGGCTCTATTCTTGGTCCACAACTATTTTCACCCAAAAACTAATCAAGCATTTTTTTCTCGTCTTTAGGTGCTCATGCATTTGTACTAATTTATGGGTTCCTCAGGGCTCTATTCTTGTTCCAAAGCTATTTTCACCCAATAACTAATCAAGCATTTTTTTGTTGTCTTTAGCTGCTAATGCATTTTTACTATTTCATGGATTCCTCAGGGGTCTATTCTTGGCCCACAACTATTTTCACCCAATAACTAATCAAGCATTTTTATCTCGTCTTTAGCTGCTAATGCATTTTTACTTTTTTAGGGATTCCTCTGGGCTCTATTCTTGGTCTCCAACTATTTTCACCCAATGAATAATCAAGCAATTTTATCTCATCTTTAGCTGCTAATGCATTTTTACTATTTTAGGGGTTCCTTAGGGCTCTATTCTTAGTCCGCAACTATTTTCAGCCAAGCGTTTTTATCTCGTCTTTAGCTGCTAATGCATTTTTACTTTTTTAGGGGTTCCTCAGGGCTCTATTCTTGGTCCCCAACTATTTTCACCCAATAAATAATCAAACAATTTTATCTCATCTTTAGCTGCTAATGCATTTTTACTATTTTAGGGGTTCCTTAGAGCTCTAGTCTTAGTCCGCAACTATTTTCACCCAAGCATATTTATCTAGTCTTTAGCTGCTAATGCATTTTTACTATTTTAGGGGTTCCTTAGGGCTCTATTCTTAGTCCGCAACTATTTTCAGCCAAGCATTTTTTAGCTCAACTTTAGCTTCTAATGCATTTTTGCTATATTAGGGGTTCCTCAAGGCTCTATGCTTGGTTCGCAACTATTTTCACCCAATAACTAATCAAGTATTTTTATGTTGTCTTTAGCTGCTAATGCATTTTTACTATTTTAGGTGTTCCTCAGGGCTCTATTCTCGGTCTGTAACTATTTTCACAGTAACTAATCATGCATTTTTATGTCCTCTTTAGCTGCTAATACATTTTTGCTATGTTAGGGGTTCCTCAGGGACCACAACTCTTTTCACCCAATAACTCATCATGCATTTTTATGTCGTCTTTAGGTGCGCAGTGCTTGGATGTCGGAAACCACTTTGTGTGTCGCTGCCATTCTGGATTTTCTGGACTTAAATGCGAGACCAATATCGACGATTGTGCCAGCAACCCGTGCAAAAATGCTGGCACGTGCGTTGATGGTAACAACGACTTTGCCTGCTTGTGCACTTTCGGCTACACCGGGAAAGACTGCTCTGTTCGGGATAGTCCTTGCACCAACTTCCCCTGCGAAAATGGTGGAACTTGCTATGCCCATTTCAGCGGCCCTGTCTGCCAATGCCCCGCTAGTTTCATGGGGGCAAGGTGTGAATTTAAATTAGAGACTACAATTGAGGTGCCAAAACCAGCATCATCCCCAACTCCTGTCTTGATGGTCGCTTTTGCTTTGGGTTTTGTTACTCTTGCTTTGCTCATGGCTGCTGCAGTTTTCATCCTTCGACAGCTACGTAAAGGATCGTTACTGGCTGCTACTACGTCGGTGAAAAACGATTTGGAGACGGTCAACAATCGGAACGCCGTCATCGGAGGTGGGACCCCCAACAACGGAGCTATCCTGAAAGACAAAGAGGCATTCCTCATCCCCGGCCCGCATGTAAAAGTCTCCAACAAGAAAGCGGCGCTGGAGAAGGGCAGCGACAACTTAAAAAACAATATGGTAGACTGCAACTTGGCAAAGGATGACAAGAATAAATTTGACTTGTAAGTAACGCTAAAACAATATTCTTTCCCATCTCAGATGTCACTGTAAAAATTCTTTGGAATTCAACCTTCAGTGCTTAAACTTGGTTTCTCTCTCAACAGCAAAAAACGCGAGTCGACTATCCTTGTTCCTCAGCTGAATTTCGGGAAAGACAACTTGTATCATCCTATTTACATCATCCCGGACCAATTGGAGCAGTGTGTTATTGCTACTGAGGTAAAGTATTTTCTAAATGCACTTCAAAATGTCCAGGATTTAGATTTTAACACGTTTGACACATTGCAATCTCTTCCATGTCTATGTTTCAGGTTTAACCTTAAGTGTCTCAACCTCAACATTTTGAATCATTCTTCCTGTTTTGGACACTTTTAGCAATACACATTTTGCTAAGGATGTATTTTTTATTTAATATTTATTGCTGCTGACAGACATCGAGAAACGGGCCCAGCTGTCCGGCCTTTTTTTGCACTATTTATCTTTTAAACGTTAAATCGTGACATAATTTTTGTATTTTTTATACTTTTTTATCGTTATTTGTTTTTTTACATGGATCGAAATTGTGCCATTGTAAAGACCGGTGCCTTAGGAAAAGCTATGAGAAAGTCTGGGATTTTTAAACTTTTAAGACAAGCTTAAAACGGCATTTGAATCAACAGTGGATACGCTGATACAATGATCACCTATGGAGGCCTTTTTATGGAAATCAAACATCACGCTGTGGCCTGATTAAGACCAAGATGCCTTAAAATCACGGTTGAATTTTACACTGACGCAAAAGTGCCTCTGCGTGAAGAAATCTAAACGAAAAATGTACCCGTTTTCTTACAATCGTCACTGAAAGATAATCTGCTTTTGACAATGTTTACGATTGTTCCTGAACTCTAAATGTTTTCCAGTTATTGAGGGCTGCCACATCTACTGTCGAGTATTTTATGAAGAGGACGTTGTTCGAACCAAGCGATACCAAAAATATGTGTTAAATGTGTGTTTGTCCGTCCTGTTCATGTTAATTTATGGAAACAATGCAATGTGTAAATACTTCAGAATATAGTTTACCTCTATTTAATTTTGACCTGTGTATAAGCTGGTATTTATGAAAAGTGTACATACGTTTATGTTATCGTCTCCGTCCAAATCAAGAGATATATTTTTTCATTAATAAATTTTAAAATAACATTGTTACGGCTGTGTTTTGGTTTTCACTTTTCACCAACTGTTAGAAATGCTACTACGACAACTACTGTGGGAACATTAATTTGTACTTTTACTGCTACTTTTTGCTCCATGAAGATGTTTTTGCTTTGTCTGGAATGTTCCACAATACATCATTCAGCGATCGATCTCCACGGAGACAAGCAAGACATGCCAAAAGGCTAAGTTATAATAGGTCAAATTTGCAGAGTGGCAGGGGCGTCGGAATGGGGGGGGGGGGGGGGATAAAGGGTACTGGATTCCCAGGGCCCAGCGCAGGGAAGGGCCCTAAAAGCACGTGATGTTTTTTTCCTGTTGCATTTTTCTACACTTTAATCAGTTTCTGTTGTAATAAAATGCATTGTGGTTGAGTAAAATACAATTATGCATGACTTTTGAGGGCTCCAGCACACTTTTAGGAGAACATTTTTTGTTTAGAAATAAAACTAGTGATTTTAATTTGCAGTTGTATGTATTTTCTTATTGCAATTATTTCGTTTTGAGGTATTATTGCAAAAACAAACAGTCTGACATTATATAAGCTGGACATTTATAGGATGTAACTATAAATTAGTGAGTTGTTGTTTGGTGCAATGTAGAAACCAGGTTGTATATTCTAGCAAAAGTGAATGAGTGAGTGAGATGACAATAATAACCACATTGCTGGAAAGAATACACCATACACAAAGTTATGTAACTGACCAGATCTGTACCTGGGGCCCAGAATTTGGTGCTACGGCCCTGGTCACAGTAAAATGTGTTTTTCTAGAGGTTTTTGAGCTATAAAAACATTCGTAATTGGATAAATAAAAAACAAAAACAGTTCCTAGTGACCCTTTTTCAGATCTGAGCCTGGATTTTGGTCCGGATCTACTTTAAAGGGGATGTATTATGTAAAATCCAACTTTAATTATCTTTAACCTTGTTACAAAAGTGTTTCTTCATAATTTGTTTACTCAAAATTGTATTTTGAAAACTGATTACTGCATATTTAAGTTAGGTCGAGGACAAAACCTATTACACCTACAGATGCAGGCGAGTCTGGAGAGTAAAATGAGACAAAACAAGAATGATTGAGGAAGTTCTGCTACTTTATCTGGGAACAAAGAAAGTTCAATCTACAAGATATTCTACCATTTTACTAAATAAACTTTCATTCATTTATTTAAGAAAGAAAGAAAGAAAGAAAGAAAGAAAGAAAGAAAGAAAGAAAGAAAGAAAGAAAGAAAGAAAGAAAGAAAGAAAGAAAGAAAGAAAGAAAGAAAGAAAGAAAGAAAGAAAGAAAGAAAGGTAATAGATCTTGCACACTATAATATTTTTTCAATGTTTTACAGTTTACAGTACGGTTTGGAATTCAAACCTGGTTCTATCATTTTGATTTAAGACTAGAAAATATGTACCATTTTGAATATAAAAATGCCTTATTTTCATATAAATCTGGTGTTAAGTAAGTCTTATTTTCATACAAACAATAAAAGGATTGAAAAAACTTCAGTATTCCATGGAAAAAGCTTCAAACGCATCTCTAAATTGTAGTTTTTTCGCCCGCAGCGTCTTCATTAACGGTCCATCTGAACATAGATGTGCGTCTTGTGTCTTTTGGGAGCTGTTGAGAGCGCAGTTAGAGGTGAAGAGCAGCCACAGATGAACCGCAGCTGTCACGGCCTCCTCGTGCCGTGACCTTTGACCCCCTGGGCTCGCTGGTTGTTGTGGAAACAGACGGAGGAAGAGGAAGCAGGAAGAGGAGCATGAGTTATGTTTGTCTGAGGCACGACACAGCAGCAGAACATGGGAGAGTCCGGGTTTGAGCTGCTCCGAGTCTGGTTCAGAGGCTTTGGTCTGATTTTTAAGGCTTTTCTTTTATTTTAACCATAAATTAAAGAAATAAACCAGATAATGTCCTCCTACTACATCTGGAAATGACTATGTGAATATGAATATGCTTTAAAGGTTTTATAATTTGCTTAAATCAGGCCCTCCAAGGGTTATGATCCGGCCCTCAACCCATCTTCAAACAATATAGAAAAAAATTATCTCTTGTTATTGGTTTAGACCTGGTTTAGTTCTGTTTTAGACCTTGTTTAGACCTAGTTTAGACCTAGTTTAGTCCTGATTTAGACCTGATTTAGTCCTGGTTTAGATCTGGTTTAGTCCTGGTTTAGACCTGGTTTAGACCTGGTTTAGTCCTGGTTTAGTCCTGGTTTAGACCTGGTTTAGTCCTGGTTTAGACCTGGTTTAGACCTGGTTTAGACCTAGTTTAGTCATGTTTTAGTCCTGGTTTAGACCTGGTTGAGTCCTGATTTTGACCTGATTTAGACCTAGTTTAGTCATGGTTCAGTCCTGTTTTAGACCTGGTTTGGCCCTAGTTTAGTCCTGGTTTAGTCCTGTTTTAGTCCTGTTTTCACCCATTAATTTTTTTTTTGGGGGTGCACGGTGGCAGAGCGGTTAGAGCTTCTGCCTCTCAATAAGGAGATCGTGGGTTCGAATCCCGCACCACCCCAACATCGTGGTCTCGAATTCCACCCTAACATCACACGATCTCTCTGGGTGGAGTCTGCATGTCCTCCCCGTGTTACCGTGGGTTCTCTCCGGGTTCTCCGGCTTCCTCCCACCGTCCAAAGACATGACTGTGTAGGTTAATTGACAACTCTAAATTGTCCCTACTGAATGAATGTGAGAGTGAATGGTTGTCTGTCCTTGTCCGTGTCTCTGTGTCAGCCCTGTGACGAGTTGGCCACTGTCCAGGGTGTACCCCGCCTAAGGCCCAAAGTCACTGGGATAGGCTCCAGTCACCCGCGACCCCTAACGGGAATAAGCGGTAGAAAATGAATGAAAAAAAAATGAATAGTCCTGTTTTAGACCTGGTTTAGTCCTGTTTTAGTCCTGGTTTGGCCCTAGTTTAGTCCTGGTTTAGTCCTGTTTTAGTCCTGGTTTAGACCTGGTTTAGTCCTGGTTTAGTCCTGTTTTAGTCCTGGTTTGGCCCTAGTTTAGTCCTGGTTTAGTCCTGGTTTAGTCCTGGTTCAGTTCTGCAGATGTTGTTAAAGCCTTTCATGTTAAATGTTTTCACGTTTCAAAAGCTTTGGACATGTTTCTTGCCCCGAGAACAAAAACTGAAAAATTACAGTAGAATAACCTGGTGCTAAACGGACAATTTCTGACAATCTACAGTTCTGCCAAAACACCGATGTAACTGGTCAAAGTGCATTATGTGACTTTCCTGAAGTATGCATTAATTGCTTGTCACCACAGCATGCATTTCCATTCATTTAATTAAAGAAATAAACAAACAAACTTGTAAAAAAAAAAAAAAGCATGTAAAAAAGCACAAAACAGAAAATACAAATTACAAAAAAAAATACACACTTTTTCAATTCTTTGCGAAGAGAAAGTCTGCTCTCTGTCGCACCTCAAGTCAAACTCAAACAGTAACGTGCAATCAGATTTGTTTACTTCAGTGACTGTGAGTTCATTCGTCATATTTCATTTAGAGTTTTGTGCTTCACTCGTTGATGCTGCAGAAATCCCCGTTGTTTTTCAGTCCCTGAGATGTTTTTCCATTGCTTTTTTCCTCGTAAACATTCATTTCTGTTGTTGCACGTGGACACTGCATGTCCCTGATTGGCTCATCCAACTGTCAATCACGCTCATCTGCACTCACGGACATGAAAACGGTGACAAGACGGATATCCATCTGTATAAAACATAAAGAGAGATATTATTAAGTGGCTCACGAGTGTGAAGTGAAAGAATAATAACAACGGTGTAGACATGTTCTAATGATTCTCTAATTCTGTGGTAAATATTTATTATAGAAGTTGCAGTCTGAACAGAAATTTTGAAAAATACAAGTTTGAAATTACAGGAAGTAGAGATGAGTTCTAAAAACAGAATCCCTCTGTGATGTCATCAAAAAGCAACATGTCATTGTTTAAACCAGGGGTGTCCAAACTTTTTTCCATATTTTTTCCACATTTTCATTGTTTTTTCTTTTTTTTCCCATATTGTTTTACATATTTTTCCATATTTTTTTCCATATTTTTTTCCATATTTTCTTCCATATTGAAATGTAGACCAAGCAGAGGTCCACAAATAAATCATGAAACGTTCTAAAACGTTGCATTTGTCAGATGTTTTGAGTGCCACCACACCTAAACGCAGTCTCACTTTCCTGACATCAGGTCTGTCTCGCACTAAAGAAGGTTAGAATTGAAGAAATGTTGACATGTTCTGTAAAAAGTAGCTCTTTGGACAATGTGGCCCAATTCACCTGAGTCTGAGCCACAGTTTGGACATGCCTGCTTTAAACGGACATTCAACAAAATAAATGTGTTATCAGGTATTATTATTTGTCATATCATATCTATTGTGTGATTTATATGGATTTTGGCCCTTGTTTTCAAAATGGTTGCTATAGGAAACAGTTGTGGAACCAGGAAGTAACATTATAAACATTACTAAAACTGTCAAACTGGCGACAAATGTTTAGTAAAATCTTAAATATAATCACGTTCATTATTTTTCCGGGCAAAGATGGAACTGTCCCAAAGGGGAAAGTAAACCATTCATTTTAATGTAGTAGAGCTGCTCGATCATCCACTGAAGAGCAGCAGGAGAGCGCTGAGACCAAACACAGCGTGACCCACAGGTCGAAGGTCATCTGAACAGGAAGTGAACTCATGATGCCACATTTGGAAGGTCAAACAGAAGCTCAGACTCTGCTTCAGTCTGAAGTCTGTACCTGATGCACAAGCGTGTCGTCACAGATTGAGAGTTTCTTTGTAACTAGTGGGAAATGTGTTGAGGAACTATTTTCTGTAGTTTGTCCTGCATTCACGCTACACTGCTGTAAAATGCAGACTTGTTCGATGATTTGTTGCAGCTCTTAACGACACAATCCCGATAAGTAGGCCTGGGCGATAAGTCTAAAATTAAATCACGATTTTCTTGGGGCCAGATCATGATTTCGATTTGATCACGATTCATGTTCACTTTGTATTTTTCTATTGCCTTTAATAGAGCTGCACGATTCAGAAAAAATATCTAATTGTGATTTTTCTGACCAGTGCGATTGTGATTGGATTTGTGATTTATGTTTTGTAGGATTAGGCAGATGGTAGGTATGATAGGATTCTGTTAAAAGTCTCACCTTTGTCACATTCAGTTGTGGTTGTCGTATTTAAAACGTGCCTTTGTCACTTTTAGTCGCTTCTTTGTCACGTTTTTGTTGCTTTTAGTCGCATGGAGTCGCGTTTGTTGCTTGTAAGCGTGTTTTTGTCACTTTTGAACGCATTATGATGGCCTTTGGTGGCACTTTTGTCGCAGAACATGTACAAATCCAAGCAAATCAAATAAAAGCGAGACATTTTGTGGAAGAAATGATCGCACTTCAAAAACTGCAGCTTTTGCGATTCGCTAATTGCATCCATTCAAATTGCGATTTTGTGTCGATTTCGTTTCATTGCGCAGCCCGAGCCTTTAAGAGGTAAATAAAGTCATCTGCTCAGAGGCTTCAGAGGCTAAACAACAGGAGAAAAAGTGAACAGACAACTGCATTAAAGAGACAAACAGTGAATCACGATACAACTGCACAAATAAACACGTCACTCATGAACAGATAAGCCGCTCCGGTGTGTGCCCAGTTTGGCGTTTGGCCCGATCCCTTTTTTCCCACAGTCCTTTGCAGGTCTCTGCGTGTGTGGAGGTGACCTATGACCCATCGCCGTGGGAACAGGAGCAGAGGATGAGACGGCGTGACGAGCAGGAAACAGCGGCGGTGATGAGACTAACAGACCCACAGCACCTGTCCATCACACGCCGAGGTGCTGCTGCTCAAAGGCACAACCGCAGGCATCCAAGAGCGGGCAGAGGGCTGCAGCTGATGATTGTCTTAGTGGTCGACTGGTCAGCAAATGTTTCAATGATGTATTTGTGTTGATGTTTTAACAACTGTTGAGGAAGTACTCGATGTTGTTACTTTTTTAGTATTTGTTTTTTGGGCAGTTTGCTCTCTCAATCCGCTCCAAAAAATCTTTTATTATTTCATTGAATCCACTTCATCCATAAATTTCTCTGGGACATTTTAACTTCAAAGGCTTTTTTCTAAAAATGCATTTTTTTTCCAGAGACATAAAGATCAGCCTTAAAGTAGATTCCACACCAAACTGTACAATCTGGGACTCAACAAGACTTTGACGAAACGTACAGAAGGATTTGTTGATATCTGATTCTAAAACTGATTTACCAGCTGACTTATCAAAGTAAATAAGAAACTAATATGTTACAAAATGAACCAACATTTTAAAACCTGGTTCTGTCTATTTTTCTGATTTTACACATAAAATGCCTTATTTCTACATGAAAACATGACATTTTACTCACAGAAATGTAATTTTTTAAAAAAAGTATTACAATCTTTCATCACGTAATTCTTTTTTTTTTTTTTTTTTCATTTTAAGTGTAAAATCGGCTAAATTTGCACATATTTGGGACATATAAATCTAAAAAATGGCAAGAGCCAGGTTTGAAATTCTTGACTCATTTTGTACACATAAACGACATCTAACTGAAAATCTGCTTTGAAATTCATTAATTAAACCTCAATGTAATTTATTCATTATTTCAGTTTTTTATTTTAATTATTTTTCATCTTTATCATGCTTCAATATTAGCATTAGCGTTAGCATTGACCCACAAACACAAACAAACAAAGCCTGTAACCTGTTGTCAGTGACTTCCACCTGCAGCTCACTGTTCACTGTGTGATTTGTAAGGATTTATTCATTTTAGTGTGACAGAAAAAACCTCTCAAAGAAACAGAATCAGTCAGGAAGTACTCAGGAGTACACAGTAATAAGATTCATTTAAAGAACCCATATTCTGCTACAGTGACTTTTTGAGCTTTTAACCCTGTTCTAACAATGTTCAATCATGAAGAACATACCTGGAGTAGCATTCATTTGCATTTACGCTGTTTTGAGGAATGTTTATCAGAAAATCCTCCCCCTCCGAGCGTCAAACACACGTCCTGCTGAACCTCCTTGATCTGGAACGTATTTTCGGATCATTTACGTAATTTATCCAAGAATCTTCCACTGTTTTAAGTCCTTAAATCATCGCTAAACTCGTTCTGAGCGTTTCTGTCTCTAAACACGATAACTGTGACGTCCATGATGTCTTTTCAGCGCTAACTTGACTTAACTGCCTTTATAGCACGAGTGCCATCTGCTGGCTGGATGCACTCAGTACGTGTCATTTCATAGTGATTCAATAAGTCAAAGTCATTCAATGAATAAGAAACTTTTTTTTTTTAAACCACAAGACAGCGAATTTAAGGCACTCAAGAGCATGTTTAAAGGCTAATAACAATATGAAAAATTATGAATATTTTGCCTTTAAAAATAAATAACTAACTGAAATTCTGTGCACAGAGCCTAGTAATAAATGCCTGGCTGCACAGCTGCCATTAATTTACCATTAATTTAAAGGCGACTTGCTTACAGTGTATGTACTGTTTACGGAAAAGAAGATTACCCAAACCTGAAACACTCTAAACACAACTTCAATTGTAAATGAGACAAGATTAAAAACTCTTAAAAGTAGATTTTGAATAACATCTCCCCTTTAATTTGTTGTAAGATAAGCACACAGATGTTTTATCTGTTATCTTTTAACTTCACTTTAACTTTTATTGCGGACCGAAACAATGTGTCATCGCTGATCAACTTAATATGTTGAATATTTTCCTGGCTGTTTCTTATTTAGTGCATTTCCTGATCAAAGACGGGATTAAACTGAAGAAAATGTAAACATGTGTTGCTGTCGTTGTTGTGCAATCATCTGAACTCTTTCTAAAAATACTGGACAAAGCATAAAAACGTTGCAGTTGCAGCCCGATCGAAATTATATCGTAAAATAAACTTAGTCAAGATCTGCCTTTTGGACCTTTTGCAGTATAGTTTACAACAAAAGTATTTGCCTTTTCTGTCCTGGCAAGGTAATATCTTGAGATTAGGCTCCAATTTCTGCTCATGACACAAGTCAGATCCTATTTGGAGATTCAGAATTCAGACGTGTGACTCAGAGCTCGTGTGTATTTCAGGTGAAGAGAGTGGGATGTGATTTATCAATGTATTTGTGTTTATTTGGCGTTTTCGGGAATTTGCAGCAAAACAGTTTTCACCAGAAAGCAGCTGGTTTCACTCCCCACACAACTGTCCTGTAAACGCAACCCCTGCACAAATTTACAGTGATATTTTAACAACTTGGCACCCAGTAAAATAATGTGCTAAAAGAATGCTTAAAAAAAGTGTTTCTTTGCTTTTCTTTTGTCCGTGGAGCTTTTGTTTTTGCTCAAATCAACTTCACACGCTAAAACGTCAACTGAAAGTAGTTTCTCCGTTGTTGCGCCGACTGTGCAGAGCTTAGCTGGTGTGTTTGCAGATGGCAGCTGGAGTGCGAGAATAAAACATACGCGCAATCCATTTATGATTTAAGAACTGGAAAAAACAGACTGTCAAAGATTGTGGGTTCGTTAAGAGCATGGACAGGCATAAATGATTGACTTTGAGCTCAATGTCTGAAGCCATTTTGGGCCAATCAGAATCAGAATCAGAATTACTTTTATTTATCCCCAAGAGGAAATTCTTTTCGTTACATGTGCAACGGACCAGTAGTAGACCAAAAGACCAATCGAACCGCTTTTTCACAAGATCCAGTGTTCTGTCGACACGCATGTGCCCCGTATTGTCGTGTAAAGTCTTCATGATGAGGGGTCTTAAAGGCCCTGTACCTGATTTTTATTTCAAGATAAATTCTCTTTACATCACACATTGTTTGATAGAAGCAGCCTCATGGACAAGCATTGGGTTTGTGATGTATAATCTGTGCATATTATAAACGCACTTTGCAAACATCTAGTGCAGAAGCGTTTGCCAGGGTCACCTCTTTTCAGCCAATCAGGCACATCGTACACTGCGTGCTAAAAGCTAATTGTGAGGAGAGTTAGATGAACTATATGGAAACAACTGCATACGACTGTTCCAGACAGTCGTTTCTGAGTCATGGTGCAATATTGAATGAAAGGAAGGAAACACAGCAAAGAACGCAAACAAAAACATGTTCCTGCCTCACGTTTAAAATCGGGTGCAGGCCCTTTAAGTCTCGTGGCAGCATAAGTTGGTGTTGTACTTGTGCACTCTCTTGTCTTGTACGACAGAGCACCCCGTCTTTAGGATTGGCCCGTTCCATTGTCTCAACGACGAGCCACGTTCAGGGACCTCATTTCTTGCCGTTGGTGGGGGCTTTACTCCCAACACGATCTGGCTGATTATTTCTCGGGTGATCGTGTCTGCGTGTTGCTTTCCTTTCAGGTCTGATGTTGTGAAATGGGGAACAACTGGTAGGCCTCCGAGCCGCTCCTCTTCTTCATGGCTTTGGGGGACAGTTTGGGGATAGAGAGCAGGAGACAGAGCCAGAGCGCTGTTAGCAGTGGGCTCTGGTTTGTCTTTTCACAGATTGCTTGGATTGCATTCTGGTCAACGAGGTTTGGGCTGTTTATTTATGTTTCGGTGACCTTTGCACTTGTAACCATGCTGGTTCATATCACTAATGCAAAATGAGAGTTCAAAAATAATGTACAAGTTTGGTGCCTATTTGGAAAAGGTCCTTCCTTTGTTAATGTACTGTTGTATTGCTTTTTTTAGATTGTAAATTCTTGATAAAGAAGAAAAAAAAAGAGATTAACGGGGTGTTCCTGGCAACTGATAACTGATATCCAACCTCTGACTCGAAAAAATGTCCTGGAATGTCACTCGAACTGGTAAATCCTACTGTGAACTGAAGCTGGTCGAAACTCCCACTCCCACTCCCACACACAAAATGAACTGTGACGTGCGACAACAATAACAACTGCCACAACCATTAACCCCTGGTGTACACTGACTCCGGTCCGGCTCCGATCCAGGACCCACAAGACTCAAATCACTCAAATCAATGCTTGCTGTTACACCGAGCTCGGGGCACTGCAGCTGTGGACTCTGCAACGGTCTGGTACGACTTTCACGTTATTTGACGACTGTTCTCGTGTGAATCGGCGTGGCTTTTGTCAAAAACAGACCGCAGTGAACCGGAGCTGGTGTAACAGGCAATCTGCAAGTGACCCGCGCGAGTCCTGAAAGGGTGTCCAAACCTCATGATTAAAAAACATTTACACTTATTTATCGTCGCTCATTGGTTCTCTATTTACAGGGGAAGGCTATCATTTTAAATAAAGTCTAATGACATTATCTTTTGTGTGAGTTAAATGTTGGAGCAGGTTTGTGCTGGGGTCCCGTTCTAAGCTCCGCCCCTGCAGCAGCCGCACTCACACCAATGAGACTTCACTCTGACTGTAGTCGACTAAACACATCTTACAGTTTACTCAAAAACAAATCAACACAAATGAACCCAGAGATTTATACCTTGACCGTTTGTCAGAGTGAAATGTTTCAAATGTGTACAACTTTCACCGTTTTTACACTTAAAATGTCTTATTTCAATATGAAAACATGACATGATGAAAAAACTGTAATACATTTTTTTCTCACATTTATGTGTGTAAACTACAGGAGAAGTTTCAAATTGATATCTCAAAATGTAAGATTTTTTGCTATTCACCTGCAGCGCCCTGCCTGAGAAAAATTGCATGTTATTGAAATAAACCTTGCAGTGTTAGTCTTAATTGTTCTCGAATCAAGTAAATACAAAATCTTCTTGCATTTATCTCTTAAATGCCACACACTGCACAACATTCCAAGCAAAGCAGTTACATCTCAAGCAGAAGACGGACTCTCCATCAAAAAGTACATAATGCACCTTTAATCTCACTTCAGTTGAACAGTTTGGAGTTGGAAACTGTCACTCAGCTCCGACCCTAAATGTCAAGTCATGAGTTTTCCTTTCAAACCCATCTCTCTCTCTGATTTATGATTGAGACGTACATTTTCATCGCGGGTGCGTTTCCTGTCATTGAGGACATTTTGCTGATGGTTCAGATGTGGTCTTGTTGTGGTTTTGGGCTGGGTTCCAGGTCCCGGGTTAAGTCCTAGTTTGAGTCCAGGTTCAGAGGCTATCGGTGGAGTTTCCTGTGCTTTTGCTGCTGAATGAGTTTACTGGAAACACGTATTAAAATATGAGCGTTTAACCTTGCGATGTGGTGTCACCTTTAAATGTTTCACTGCCGGGAAACGACCACGGGAACAATTCCACTGAAACGGAGAACCTATTTACAATAATATCAGCGCAGCAGCACGTTTTATACGTTTCAGTTATGACATTTGCATTTTATTTCTCTGTGTTTGTAATGAAACGGGACGGGAAACAAAAAGAAAACTAATCAAAGAATCAAGAATCTACAGTAAACTGCTTGAAATCATAATGCATAAAAGAAACAAACAGTGCAAAGAATCATTCAAGTTATTCAAAAATGAATTTCATAATTTCATAAATGAAAAGATTAAAGCGTCACATTATTTATTGTTGAAGTTTTAAAATTTCAGGTTTTAAAGTAAAAAAATCTTGAGTTTAAAGTCATAATTTTGGCTTTAAAAGTAAAAATTTCAAGTTTAAAGTCACAAAAGTTTGACTTTTAAACACAGATATTTATGACCTTAAAACTCAAACTTTTAACTCATACTTATGACATTTAAACAAAAAAAAAATCTATGTTAAACTCAAAATTATAACTTTTGCATTCAAATTTTTGACTTTTAAACCCATAATTATGACTTTTTAAACTTGAAATTCTGACTTTTAACTCATAATTATGACATTTCAAAAAAACAAAAACTTTTAAACTCATCTTTTTATCTTGAAATTATAGCTTTTACACTCGAAATTTTTAATATCATAATTTGGACTTCTTGTGAGGCTTCTATTTTTTAATTAACTGCTGGGAATGGACTTCAATAGATAATGGCAAAATAACAGTTAACACTTTTAACAATTATTTTATGTGTTTATTTTGTTGCTAAGTATAACTCTGTGTGCCGGCCTGTTCCTAAAGATAAGTCCATTTATTTGTACTGTTGTTTATAAAGTAATGATGTATAAATGGTTTGGAAGTTGGTGACGTCTTTTTAAAACAAGAATAAACAGGAAGCCCGCTGTTTACAGCAGCTGTGGCCCGTCCTCTCAGGAGCAGCACCGAACGGGACAAGCCGGGGTTTAAAGGTGCACTTTGTAACTTTCTGGTGGGACGTTTGCCACCGTCTTGTCTCCATGGAGATCATCTGAAATGTTCCACAGCTCCACATATTGTATTTATTCAATTATAGGAGTTATTATGGCAAAAAAAAAAAAAGAAAAAATACAATAAACTACGTTGAATTTCGACTCATAGGTGTGGCCTTTAACAGATTGTCTCCATGGAGATAGAAAGTTTTATGACATATTGTGGAACATTCTTAGCAGGGATTATTGTTTTACATTTTGTACATTGTAAACCACCATATTGCAGATTTTCTTTTACGTGTTTTTAATGGCTGTGAGAATTATTTAACCCTACATTCACTACTTTTAACCCCCAGGATTTCAATTTAGTTTTATTTTTTCAATAATCACAAGGTCACGCCATAGTATGTGACTAAAATCATAGCTTAAAATAATAAATAAAATTATGTAATGTATAAAAACCTTTGTTGTGAGCGTGCTTGCATCTCCACAAACCCGACTTGTGCTTGGCCTGCAGAGCCTCTTCCTGCTGCTTGTTTCCATGGAAATGCTGTTTCTTTACTCGTAATATTCAACAGTATGGCATAAAACATATCCTTTTTTGTGGAGAATGTTTCAAAGAGGTTTAATTTTCCATATCTCCATTCTGCAGGGGACACGCCCCCTCCAGAAAGTTACGTACTGTCCCTTTAAAGTGCCTCTGACAGGTTGAACTCAAGTTGAACTACTACTACTAACTAAAATGCAGTTAAGATAAATATATTTCAAATTCTGAAAAAGCATTACAAATTTTTCCCCAGTTGAGCTATTTTTTAGTTGTTGTTTTTTTTACTTCCTGGTTGTAAATGATGACATCACACTAGGAAACTGCCAAGAAACCATCCAAAACTCCTCTAATGTCAGAGACTTTTTTCAATTTGTCAAATAAAAATATATGTCAACACTTTTATTTTGTTGAAATAAGGTTTAAAAGGTTAAAAAAAAGAAGTTTATTTTGTGTAAATTATGCATTACCTTTGTCTTCCCAGTGTGATGTCATCGATTTGTTTACTTCCTGTAATTTTCAACAGATTTTTTTTAAACTTTTCCATAAACGGTGACCTTATTGATGTAAAACTATCATTTATGTTTACAAGAGGTATTAATACACTGAATAAAGTACAAATTAGAAAATGATAAAAACCTGTCATACGCACTTTAAGCCTTTAGAGAAGTGGGCGGAGAGAGGGGGTAAATTGAAATAAAACTGAGACAATGATGAAGGAAACAATTTCAATCAACATTTTGCGTAATATGTCTTCTTTAAACTTGTATACAGGCCGTTATTGTTGCTTTATATAACGAATAAAAATAGACCTAAAAACAAATTCTGATCTATTTTGACCGATGTTTTTTTCTTTCAGGACGACGGCATTCTTCGCTGAGATAAAGAGTGTGTTTGTGAGAAAAGGAAGTCGCCAATCAGGGCATTTCCTGTCTGCTTTTCTCCACTGCCCTGATGAAAAATGAGCGTTTCACTGAGAATGGCTTGAGTTTGGCCCAAAATTCTGCCACAACAGACTTTTTGTGTTTGTTGTAGTGTTTCTTGTTCTGTTTTAGTTAAACATCGCTCTGTCAGTCTTGAGCAACAGGAAAAAATCTGTTTATTAAAAATGTTTATATTTTGTGCAACCCCAAATGTTGTTAATATTGTCCGGCCAAATAAAGTAAAGTGTGACCAGTGCTTTTTTTTTTAATTTATTTTTTTTAAATCAAACCATTCAAGACAGTTGCCCTGCCCCATCCTGGTCCCACACATTTAAGACATTTACATTAAATTACACAGAGAAAAAAATGTACAACAATAATATTTACAGTCTGCACCACATTACATTAGATGGCACCCCTGATTTCTTTCCTATAAAATGTAGTATTTCTCCCCAAAAAGACTTGCCCTCAGGTGTGATTTTTATATTGCCCACACCTGTCACTTGCCCCAGGCGGGTTTAAACGTGCATCACATGGTTAAATGTTATTTATCCACAGGTTTGAAAGAGGGACAATCATTTTATCCGGCCCATTTTTGAAGTTTTGGGTGAAATTATGTCAAATTTGCTTTTTTTTTCCACAGATTTTTTGTGTTGTTTCAATACACAGAAAGAAAATACACACGTGAAAAGCAAAAAATGTGGAATTGCAATACTTTTTGGCAAGGAATAGTTCAAAATTCAGGAGTGCCAACACTTCAGCCATGACTGTACATACTTTAATATTTTCTTTTCTTTCTTTATTATGTATTTATTGATGTGATTCTCATGTGTCCAAATAATCTGCTTCATTATTTGTTAATTCTGTTTATTTTGTCAATGTCAATGTCAATGTCAAGTTTATTTATAGAGCACATTTAACACAGCAATCGCTGACCAAAGTGCTTTACACACACAGCAGTTAAAAACATACAGTAAAATTTTCTTCCCAACAATCTCATTTCCAGGGCCTGTGTGCATGATGTGTTGGACTGTCTGTGTCCATACATTTTTTCAATTTTTCAAAACTATGATAAGTTTTGGTTATAGACCCTTTAAAAGTTTGCAAACAAAAACATTCTAAATTCAGAATGGAGGTAAAAGTGAAGCAGAATATAATGTGATTTCACTGGAGAAACTGGCATTTAACCTCAGAATGTCACAAAATATGAATAATTTAGATGATTTTGGAAAATGAAAAGCATCAGACACATGAGCGACATCAGAGCTGCTTTAAACACATTTACATTACATTTTACATTATGTTTTAGGAAATTATCTTTGCATTTTTGATGAAGCAACAATCCAGATTTCTGGGTTTTACTGGGAAAATACTCATAGAAATGTTGAGCCCACAAATTTATCTGGAGATATATTAGATACTACACCATAAATTAGATTATTTTAAGGTAAAATACAATTTTAAGGCTAGAAAATGTGTATTCTGTCCATCGTTTGTTATAGAAAAGCAAACTAACTGACCATTCTACCCTAGACATTCAAATGTGTTGCTTGTTTTTCCAACACAAACACTTAAAACCAGCAGACTTTAGATCAAATGTGCGCTAATTATTGAAAAATTTACATTCAACTTAAATTTAAACTTCACAGGGCCTATAGTGCAGAGTGATAAAAATGTCCATTCTTTGCGGAGATATGACTGAATTGATACATGCGTGACCAGTACTTTTAAATAAAGTTCTGCAGTTCTGAAGGTGTGAGTGGAGGCCATCCCTGGTGTTTTATCGAGCCTGACACGGAGGTGAAGATTGGACATGGTTTTCAGCACCTGTTCCTCTGTCACTCACAAAAAAGACCCTCACAAACTCAAACGCGCTCTCTTTGACTTCACTGAAGCATGTCACAGCTTCAACACCTTTAAACAATCTGCCCCGCTACGACTTTCACAGGATTTCTGAACTACGCGTAAATCCGGAGAGTCTGATTTAAAGGGGAGGTATCTGACTTGTAAATACACTTTGCTATCTGCATCGTATTATGACATATTATGCAAATGAAGCCTTAAAGAGCTTTTATTCATGTTTTCTCTTCTTCTTTACCTACCTGACAGCTTGGAACAAGTTAGATTTAAAGTCTACGGGTTCTCATGACACTGTAATTATGACTTAGTTTGGTGGGAGGGCACCTGTGGCACTTATGTATCATAGTTTTACATTTGTGAAGTTGTAGTTTGCGAAGAAAGTTTGAAAAATTAAGTTTAAAAGTATAAATTTACAGGAAGTAGCGCTGCGTTCTAAAACGGAATCCCTCTGCGACGTGCCATTGAAAACACAAAGACCATTTACACACAACTGGCTCTACTTTTGACAGTCATTCAACAAAATAAAGTTGTTATCCAGTATAATTATTTGTGAAATCATTACTATTGTGTAATTTATATGGATTTTGGCCGTTGTTTTCAAAATAGTTGCAGTCGTATCCGACGGTTTTATAAAAGACGTTACTTAAAAAAGACAAAATGAAATCTATAGGTTTTGTTTACTGTCTAAATGTGTAAGATACAGATTGGCAAACTTAAATTTCAAGCATTTTTAAGCACTTTTTTGAAAATTCAAGCACTTTTCCCAAACTTGACTTGTAAAATTCAAGCATTTTCAAGTGATTCAAGCACCTGTACAAACCCTGCAAGACACAACTGGAGGAGTGACTGGATTGGTTTGGTTTATAGAGCATTAACTGACATGAAGCTTGTCTTTTCAGTAACAATAATCTGCACACAAACACATCTGACTTGCCCTTCAGTTAAACATCGATACCTGTTCCTGAGATTCACTTTCCTAACAAGCCTCCTCCTCCTTCACTCACTCCAGATTTCTGTTTGCAGTTGGTCCCTGGTATGCTGTCCGTCTGGTCCCTACAACGTGTTTTCACTGTTACCGTTTCTAAAAAAAACACTTCCTGTCGCTCCCCCTTCCTGGCGTAGCATAAGTGGAATATTGTTGCTTCAAGCTGATAAAACAGCAGGCTTTCCTCTGTCTTCTCTCCTTTTCTGAGCCTCACAAAAAGACTTGTTTCAAATGCCCCAGTTTTGTAGCGGTAGAAATCTTCTGCAATTTTTGAGTCCATAAATCGTCACCAAACTCGCTCGCATTTCTCCCATTAAATTGCGTTCATTACAGCTGTGTGTTTAGTGTGTCGGGGCAAGCTAGGTTTTGTTCATTTCCCTCTGCTGCCTGTAGATGAAGAGCTAACACCAGTTTTGAGGAGGGAACACCTGACTGATGGAAGTAATGATGGTTTTCACTATTTTAATTTTGTTTATGTAGTAAAGTTACAAATCAAAAGCATGTTTAAAGGACATTAGCA
Organism: Rhinogobius similis; assembly: GCA_019453435.1. NCBI lineage: Eukaryota > Metazoa > Chordata > Actinopteri > Gobiiformes > Gobiidae > Rhinogobius > Rhinogobius similis. Next base: position 31,571,431 of record CM033625.1, read on the forward strand.
AAGCAAATAGGCACCCTTTAAAGTTATACTGCAAAAAATGAATTTCTAAATGAGTTAAAATGTCTTGATTTCAGGATATTAAACTTAATTTAAGACATTTTGACTAGTTTAAATTAGTTCACTCTTTATTTGATGGAACTAGATTATTTGCAAAAAATGAATTTCTAAATGAGTTAAAATGTCTTGATTTCAGGATATTACTCTTAATTTAATACGTTTCGACTAGTTTAAATTATTTCACTTTTTATTTGGGGAACTAGATTATTTCACTTGTTTCAAACTGTTTCTTACTTGTTTCAATACATTACTTCCTTACATCAAGCCAAATGATCTGCCACTGGGTTAAAGATCATTTCACTTACCCCATTGCAATTTTATTTTCTTATTTTTTAAGCTAAATTATCACATGATCAGTCAGAAAAACCTTGAAACCAGTGAAATATTCTGCATCCCATCGGTAATTAAATCTTCAACTACTCAGTTAAAAATGATAAATTCAAGTTATTTTAGACTAGATTTACATTTTTTGCTGCGCTATCTTCTTGCAGCAGAAGGAATTACCATGGGAAAATAAACAACAGCTAGCTCACCCTGACATGCCGATGCGAGCACGCAGTTGCAATGAACGTGATTTGAGGTAGAAATGCTCAGAGCATTTCGAGCGATGATTTATGGAGTTAAAAACAGCACGAGAAACCTCCAGAGCTCTTACTATGACGTCATTGAACTGGGACATTTGAAACGGAGTGTTTTCCGAACCCAAGAAGTAAATAAACTTGTAAACAGGTGTAAATGAAGCTAAAGTCCAGTAAGTAAAGTTTCTGATGAGGGAACAATGTTGTAACAGGCTCCAGATAGTACATTTTGCGTATTACGTGTGCTTTAAACTCTTATTATTTGAATTTGACAAAAAGTCTATGGGAAAAAAATACGAGGAAACACAGTGGACTTTGAAATATGGGTGGTACTTGAGTTCTATAGGCTAATGTACTCTTGACAACCCTGACAAATATCTCAGTGCATCTAAGTGGATTCGACTGCAAAAAAACTGTGTGCTGAAACAACATCAGAAGAGAAAACCATGTCATTGTTACAGTAATAACTCAAAAGTCACATTAACATAGGAACAGGAAACTCCGTTATGACTATGTAGGCACAAACCAAGCACTTTGACCAGTGACGTTGGCAATAGTTTCACTTTCAAAAAAACCAGTCCGTCCACATGCCTCGCGCTTCTTTTATGAGTTTATCGGAAGACAAATAAAGCACGTAACTGCAGTGGACTGGGCACAAAGTCACTGAACTGGACTTAGGACTTCACCAGGAATTGTGGAGATAATGAAACTGAGCAAAAGTGGAACCAAAACTTTCCAGGATAGCCCCTCAATTAGCAGAATTTCAAAATCACAGCAATCACAATCACAACCTGGTACTTGTGTTTAGATTCTATCTCATTAAAATTGGTATTTCGGTTTTTCATGATATTCTAATTAATTCTAATTCTAATATTACGACTTAGTCCAGTGGGAAGGCACCTGTGGTAAATATTTAGCATAGTTTTACACTTGTGAAGTTGCAGTTTTTTTAAGAAAGTTTGAAAAATTGAGTTGTAAAACAGAATTCCTGTGTAACGTCATCAAAAAGCGACGTGCCATTGTAAATACAGAGACAATTTACACTCAACTGACACAGTTTAAACAGTCAAGTGACAAAATAAACCTGGCATACTAGCCCGACCAGCCATTCCCACTATCTTTCAATATCTTTCAATTTTGAAAGAAAGTGGGTATGGGCCTGATCGCTGAACCCCCTACTTCCTCTATTTTGTGGAAGCCGAGCCAATCAGAGCCGTGAGAGAAGGACGTCACATCCTGTGTGTCGTGATTCCAAGCAATAACAAGTAAGATGGCGTCCACGACAGAGAAAATGTTGGGGGATTCTCTCTTTTAAAAGACCAGGTCACTAAAACCACCGCGAGAGGAAGCTTTACAACTACACACCATTTTGGACTGACAGCCACAGACAGCTCTCTGCTGCTTTTCGCGCATAAACCACACTTTCGTGGTGCTGTCGTCATGTTCTCTTTTTGTCTGACTGACACATGTTTGTCCCGCCCTGCTGAAGTCAAATTATGCGGCGTCATCTCCAGACTAATCGACAGTATTGATTAATACATGGAGAGTAGAATAGAGGCCAGGCAACTGGGATACTGCTCTGAAGACGTTTAACTGCAGATGCAGAGGTATGAAAAAAATGGAAGGAGGCTGTACCTGATTTTTAATGTTGTGAAACTTGAAAAACAGAACTAGTCCATGTTCCTGACTTTGCATGTAACAAATTCAATCTGTGTTGCCCCAGCACACATATATTGTAAAAGCATCTATTCACAGCTCTTTCTCTGCAGAACATTTATTCTAAGAGAAGCAGGAAGTGCACTGTTAGCATGCTAATGTTTGTTAGCTTTACCCGGGACGGCAAAACTCTCATAGGGCTCAGAAACTCATGAAAAGTGCTTATAAACTCACAGCGGTGAATATTTAGGATGCTGGGACTGCATGAGGAAAGTGAGCGATACGTGACAAAACAGTAAAAATCAGCTACAGCCCCTTTAACTCTGAAAAAATAACTTTTGAAAATAACATGCACTGACCCAACCAAATAAACCAATACTGTCTCTTATATATGCAACCTGATCACCCTATTGTTCAGATCGGCAAATGTACAAAATTGTGCAATCACTGGAAAGGTTCTTAATAAGTTTGTGATCGGTGGCTGAGGGTTGTACACGTTTCCGGTTAATGCGGGCGTCTTGTTTATTTGTTCAGAGAGGATTCATTTTCCTGGAGAGTGTAGTGTTATTGTTCCCCTCTGCATTTCTCTAGCTTCCTTCACACTGGACCCGCCACTGAGCACTTTATGGACTTCCTGTTCTCGTCAGTCCAGTTTGGGGAAACTCCAATCACATTTTGTGCAATTACCTTCACGGTCTTCCTCGTTGGCTGCGGCTGTTGTTGAGTGTTCCGGGATCGGCTTATTGTGCAACTTTTAAGTTGACGAGGCAAACAAAATAACACGTGTAACCCTTGTACTTTCACATTGTGGTGCATAAGGAGCAAGGAAAACAATGGGGCATTTGGAGGAGCTCCCCGTGAAATTATTAACAAGTGCTTTGTGTTGAATCAGCCCAAACTACAGGAAAAGCCACTTGACAGAGTTAGCTTTCCCCCGCAAACCTTCTTCAAAACAATTAATTATAACAACGGAGAGACATCGTTGCTCAATATAAACGTAAACAATGTAACAGTGATGAATTAGAACAAAATTATAAGAGAAAAACATTTATGGCTTACCTCTTCCCAACACGGGATTTGTAAAAGGCACTCTCAAATTTGTACACGAGGGACACACAAAGAAGAAATACAACAAAAATACAGAAGTGGCTGGAGGTCCAAGGTATCACACACCAGGTATGAAACAAATCAGTAACAAACAAAAGTACAATTCTGCGTAATTATGCTAATAATAATGAACCTGTTACTTAAGGCCTGGGAGCTCGGAATATTGAAGCTCTTCTTGGAAACAGTCATTTGTTGGCCCTAAACAAGATTTTGGTTGCGGCCCATTATTTGACAAACATTGTGACTCAGGACCTATACAGAAGCGGGCCATTATTAATCAATTTGTTTTAAAATGAGAATTACTGTTATGTAAAGGGGGGTTTGGGGGTCCTCTCCCTAGAAAATGTGAATAAATCATGCATCGTTTCTGGTAGTCTGGTGCTTTTTATGTTATATTTTAACTCATTTTTTGAATATGACACAAATATTAAATGCTAATTATTTGTTTTTGTGTTTTTTGTCACTTGTTTTATCAGATTCTGTCTCTCTCTGGTCTGGACAAAACCCATTAGAGCTTATGGTTGTGGCCCCAAACAATCGCTTATTTTATTTACAGAAGCTTGTTAAGATCAAGGTTCGTACTCCTCTTCACAGATACAATTCAAGCACTTTCAAGGCAGACCGCTAGGTTATTTCCAGCACCTTTATATTAACTCGACCCCAATGCACCGTTGGTTTTTTGCGTTCACAACAGTAACAAACTTGTAAATGTATATCTCAACTGTGGTTTCTGAAATTAACAAAATAATGTAATATGTTTCTCTCCCAATGCATGTTGAGAATGTGATAAAAAGTATCAGAGGAAATGGGCTTGGTGAAGTGTGCTTTGTTGGAAATTTGGGGCAAATCAGAAGTAATTTCCTGTATTTTAAAGCATTGTAGGACGTTGCAGAAATGAATCAATATGAAACCACAAGCGCATTCATCATGGCTTGTTCAGAGGTCATTCATTCAATCAGAGTCAGCGACAGCGAAAGTGCTGCCTCTGTTCAAGTAAACTCGTGCCTCGGAGTACACAGAAATGAATTAGACGGGTCAAACCTTCAGTCTACTTCCAAACAACACTTTTAGCACTATTTAATCTCAAAATGCATAGGATACCGATTAGAAAGATACAATTTAAGCAGCTTTCTCCAAAATTCAAGCACTTTCCCAACCTTGAAAACGACATAGAGCATTTTCAACGATTTCAAGCACCCATACGGACTCTGTAAGATCCAACCATGCATAATATGACTTTAGCCATTTGTTTAACTGGTCTCAAACTTTTGATTGGGACTGTGTTCAGGAAAGCAGGAAATACCTTGAGCTGAAGACCGAGAGCTTCCTTGTTCTCTTTTATTTGTTACTTGAAGGACTAGTGCATTTGGATGAGGTTCCCGTGGAGATAACCCTGTTCTGCAGCAGTGATTTTCTGTGCCAGGGTTTCCGGATAGTTTCCTGTTTTGCAAAACCAGGCGCACTGCAGTTCGCTCAGGACACGCAGACACGAGGCGCAGACGAGTTGAGGACGGTAAAACATTAATGCGTGGTCGTTGTACTCTGGCCCTCAATGACAAACAGGTCAGACCCGCGCAGAGTGAACCTAGGAGTGATTTTGATCCTGGGTTTCTGGGGCTCTGGACCTTGGATTTGAAAACGAGACCATGTGAGGACCGTCTAAGATAAGATAAGACAAGACAGAACTTCACTTGAAATTGAACTCTTGAGACACAATGATAATAATATTTACAAGGAATTAATAATGGGCTCTGTAGCTGGCTAGGCTAACCGTTTCCCACAACTAATGCTAACTTGTATTAAAATGTAAAATATAAAGAAGCATCCAATTAAAATGTACCAAACGTAAAGACACACACTGATTTCATTTTTCTAATTTTAATTCGTTTTATTTTTTATATTTATCATGCTTCAAAATTAGCATTAGCGTTAGCATTGACCCACAAACCTCCATTTATCAAGAGTGTAGCCGGGGAAGTATTCATCTCACCTGGAGCTCACTGTTCACTGCCTGATCTTTAAAGACCCTGTACCCAATTTTTTGTTTACTCATCATAAGATAAATTCTTTTTACATCACACATTGTTTGATAGAAGCAACCTCACTGAAAGACACTGGGTTTGTAATGTATAATCTGTGCATATTATAAACACACTTTGTTAGCCTGACAAGTCCACGATATATCTGTGTTATTTATACAAGCTATATCAGTCTGGTTGCCTTGCCCTCCACCGGGGAGTCAGCTCCAAAACGTACCGAGCAATCAGATTAGTTTATTTCAGTGTTCCTGCTTCTTGTTTGTTCGGGTTTGCTTGGCCCTAGAAATCGAACTGACTCAAATGCCGTCTTTTCCAGGCAAGCACTTTGTTAGGAAAAAAATAGTGCAAAAGCGTATATATGGGTCACCTGTTTTCGGCCAATCAGGCACATTGTACACTATGAATCATGGGAAAATAATGGCTTGACACTATCCCAGATGTGTTTCTCTGTAATAGTACAGTTTTAAAAGAAACAGCTAATTGTAAAGAGAGTATAAGGAAACAACTGCATAAGACTATTCCAGGCTGTCATTTCTGAGTCATGGTGCAATACTGAGTGAAAGGAAGGGCCAAGTGGGCGGGGCTAACGGTTCAAACAAAAACAAGTTCCTGTCTCACTGTTCCAAATCAGGTACAGGCCCTTGAAGGATTTATTCATTTTAGTGTGATCCTGAAAAAGACTCACAGATATACTTGAACACGAAGTACTACAAAGTACAATGAGCTAGCCATTTTATAAAAATAACTAGCCAACAGATACTCTCTGCAGAGAATCTATTACTATAAAACATACATATAAAAGTATCCTTTATCTAGATAGATGGATGGATGGATGGATGGATAGATGGATAGACGGATAGATGGATAGATGGATAGATGGATAGATGGATGGATAGATGGATAGATGGATAGATGGATAGATGGATAGATGGATAGATAGATAGATAGATAGATAGATAGATAGATAGATAGATAGATAGATAGATAGATAGATAGATAGATAGATAGATTGATAGATACTCCCCTGGTGGACCCAAGCATGAACTAATTTAAATAAAAACAAGTAATCTATGTATGAAAAACAAGTGGGTCGTCATTTTAATGAGTTGTTTCCTTATATTTTACATTTTGATCAACGTTAGCATTAGCTGCGAGAAACAGTTAGCTTAGCCAAAGCTGCTGTGCACAGACACCACACAGTTGAACCAAAGCCATGTAAGTTTTAAGTTTGGCTCTCGTTATCGTGAGACCCTCCCGATGCATTTGTCTCTGAAACAATGGCATCTTTACATAACCCCATTCCTCACATTCTTCTCCAACATCCTCAGAGTTTAGATAAAGACACATTTATTACTTTCACTTATTTTTGGTGATAGGTTGAAGTATGAAAGTTCTGCTCTAAGACTGACTGAACTGAACTGAAAAAAAGGTTAAACTTGGCCCTCTAGTTTTGAGATTTGTACAGGTTTTAGTCCTGGTTTAGACCTTGGTAACATCCAGATTTAGTGCAGATGTTGCTCTTTAAGTGTCCTGTATTAAAAAGTAAAAACAGACTACAAGCAGGATGAAATACCAAGCGAGAAAGATAGGAAAAAATCAAAGAACAACAAGATTAAATAATCAAATCAGAGTTAACATGAGCTCTTCAGACGAGTGCAAGAGCAAACAGGATGTTGTTGTCCACGTTGCAGGAACTTTTGATGGACTTTTGCCGATAAGTTTGGAATAAAGTCAAAGTTCACAAGTTGGAAGTCTTGGTTTATTTCCAGCTGGCTTCGCTCCAGCTCTGTAACAGTCGATACAAAAAAGAAACAACTCAACAATGACTGAAAAGCACACCTGTCAATCATCTGCAGAGGACTCAGGTGTTTATGACACCCAACAAACACGCCCATTTTGAAGGTACAAACACGCCCATTTGAAGGTACAAACACGCCCATTTGAAGGTACAAACACGCCCATTTGAAGGTACAAACACGCCCATTTGAAGGTACAAACACGCCCATTTCGAAGGTACAAACACGCCCATTTTTAAGGTGTTCTAGTTCCTGGATTGTAATTTCCAGGAGTTTTTTCCCCATTGACACTGAAAACAAAGTAATTGTAATTATGTGGCACAGCGGAGGCTAACCAGCTTTGTGGAAACTACCATATCCACTTATCATTCAGTCCACGACAGAAAGAACAATATACAACCTTGCCATGAAAAAATCATAACTTAAAAAAGGTCCCACGCCCTAATATTTCACACTTCAAACAGGCATATTCACTGTGCCGTTGTATAAATAAGCTTCTGCAATGTCAAAAGATTGATTTCATTCCAGTGTTGCTTTCATTTTTCACCCAGATCTGGTGTTGTTAATGGAGAGTGTGATCTTCTCCAGCACATTCCAAAGATTCTTAATGGGGTTCAGATCTGGAGGAGGGAAAACCTGAACTCATCAGACCTTCTGCTCCAGACCCCGGTCTTTACGCTCCAGAGTCCAGTCCAGAGTCCAATAATGCGCTCCAGAGTGCAATAATGTGCTCAAGAGTCCAATCTAGAGTCCAATAATGTGCTCCAGAGTGCAATAATGTGCTCCAGAGTGCAATAATGTGCTCCAGAGTCCAATCCAGAGTGCAATAATGTGCTCCAGAGTACAATAATATGCTCCAGAGTCCAGTCATTACGCTCTAGAGTTCACTAATGTGCTCCAGAGTGCAATAATGTGCTCCAGAGTGCAATAATGTGCTCCAGAGTCCAGTCCAGAGTCCAATAATGCGCTCCAGAGTGCAATAATGTGCTCCAGAGTCCAATCCAGAGTGCAATAATGTGCTCCAGAGTGCAATAATGTGCTCCAGAGTCCAATCCAGAGTGCAATAATGTGCTCCAGAGTGCAATAATGTGCTCCAGAGTCCAATTCAGAGTGCAATAATGTGCTCCAGAGTCCAATTCAGAGTGCAATAATGTGCTCCAGAGTGCAATAATGTGCTCCAGAGTACAATAATATGCTCCAGAGTCCAGTCATTACGCTCTAGAGTTCACTAATGTGCTCCAGAGTGCAATAATGTGCTCCACAGTCCACTAATGTGTAACATCATTACAAGATTAATTATATAATACTGTTTACTTTGTGAGTTATGTGTTTAATAATGTGCCCCAGAGTCCACTAATGTGCTCCAGAGTGCAATAATGTGCTCCAGAGTGCAATAGTGCGCCCCAGAGTCCACTAATGTGCCCCAGAGTGCAATAATGTGCTCCAGAGTGCAATAATGTGCTCCAGAGTAGGCCTGTCAAGATATTTTTTTCGACAGATGATATATTGCCTCTGAAGCTATCTCGATAAACTATATTATTGAGCACACTGTTTTGTGAACCTTTGTGCAATGATCTCTACTGATATCTAAAATATATCTCAGTGGTAAATAAAAGAACTTTAGATCTTTAATAAACTGTATCTGGTCCACTTTGAGAAGTCTTCGTCTTTTATATTAATATAAAATGTTTTTGTGTGTATTATTTCTGATATAGAATAATAATGTTTTGAAAAAAATACTACAGGCCTGTTGTACTGCTTTATTGTATTGCTTTTTAAAATCTGAGAATGGGAATGAGAATGTAACGCTGACATGTGAAGGAGAGTTCTGCTGGACGTCCCACACTGGACTCTGTGACTGAATGCAGCGATGTGATTGGCTGATTTGCGTTACATGCAAAAAACCTTTTCCACCTTTGTGCAGAGGGGAAAGCAGCTTCTGCACACCAACAGAGGCATAAAACACAAATATGAGGCATTTGTGTCCTCTCTGAGCCTCTTTTCTACGCTTTAATCTATTATTAATCTTTTGTTGTAATAAACTACAAGGTGGTTGATAAAATTATTGATTTTAATTAGCAGTTAGTGTATTTTCTTGTTATGATAATACGTTTTGAGATGTTTATGAAATTGGTCTGTTAGTTCTTGCAAAACAAACAAACAGTTCTGTATCATAAATTAGACAGTAGCTGCACAAGATATCCTTAAATCTGAGTTATTTTTGAGTGTTCAGACCATAGGGTATATATTCTACCGAAAGTGAATGAAAAATTAACAGGAACAACTGAATTTGATGAAAATGATGTACTAGGGGCCCACTGAGAACAATTGTACCGAATTGTACAGAATTTGGTGCTACGCCTCTGCTTTCGCTTCTTGTATAAACAGTATGTCGCCGACCAGCTTTAACTGACTTCTGTTATTCTATTTATAGTTCATAAATGTTCTATTGTGTATGAAGATTTACAATAATCATTACAAGATTAATTATACAATGCTGTTTACTTTGTGAGTAATGTGTCTCGTTCCTGTGTAAAACCCATGATATCATCTAATGCCAGGCTCCGCCCACAAACACCTGCTGTTTCATTTCAGGTGAAGCGTTCAGCCGAGTTATAAGAAACAGACAAATTACAAGCAAAGTTTGAAATGTATTTCTTTATTAGGATTGTTATACTGTCATAGCCCGCAAGATGGATACGTACTTCCACAAGTGACACATAAAAACATTGTTACCATAAAAAGGTGTTAGGGTTAAATAATATAGTAGTTAATTTCTGGAAAAACAAGAATAAAACTTGCAGTAAAATCAGTAACTTTGTGTAAAATGACCAAGACAGGCCCAGAATATAACTGTAAAGGCTAAATTAGTCAAATGGGACTCGTTCAAACTAAACCTAGACTAAACCAGGACTAGAACAAACTAAACCAAGTCTTCAGGATCAAACAGAGCTCAAAACTGTTTAACCGCAAATTAAAACTGGTACTTGGAACACAGTTTGAGAAACACATAGGCATATTAATACAGTATGAAAGAAAAAGGAATAGGACTAAAGATGGTTCTAAATTCTTCTTCAGTTTAAACCCCAACTTTAGTTCTGGCCTTCTGACTTAGCCCTGGTTTGGTCCAGTTTTAGACCTGTTTTAGTCCTGGTTTAGATTTGTTTTAGTCCTGGTTTAGACCTGATTTAGGTTTTGACTTGGTTTAGTCCTGATTTAACCCTGGTTTAGTCCTGTTATTCCCCTGGTCCTGTTTCAGTCCTGTTTTAGACCAGGTTAAGTCCTGTTTAGCCCAGGTTTAGACTTGGTTTAGTCCTGATTTAACCCTGGTTTAGTCCTGTTATCCCCCTGGTCCTGTTTCAGTCCTGTTTTAGACCAGGTTAAGTCCTGTTTTAGCCCAGGTTTAGACTTGGTTTAGTCCTGATTTAACCCTGGTTTAGTCCTGGTATCCCCCTGGTCCTGTTTCAGTCCTGTTTTAGACCTGGTTGAGTCCTGTTTTAGCCCAGGTTTAGACTTGGTTTAGTCCTGATTTAACCCTGGTTTAGTCCTGTTATCCCCCTGGTCCTGTTTCAGTCCTGTTTTAGACCTGGTTAAGTCCTGTTTTAGCCCAGGTTTAGACTTGGTTTAGTCCTTATTTAACCCTGGTTTAGTCCTGGTATCCCCTGATCCTGTTTCAGTCCTGTTTTAGACCTGGTTGAGTCCTGTTTTAGCCCAGGTTTTGACTTGGTTTAGTCCTGATTTAACCCTGGTTTAGTCCTGTTATTCCCCTGGTCCTGTTTCAGTCCTGTTTTAGACCAGGTTAAGTCCTGTTTAGCCCAGGTTTAGACTTGGTTTAGTCCTGATTTAACCCTGGTTTAGTCCTGTTATCCCCCTGGTCCTGTTTCAGTCCTGTTTTAGACCTGGTTAAGTCCTGTTTTAGCCCAGGTTTAGACTTGGTTTAGTCCTGATTTAACCCTGGTTTAGTCCTGTTATCCCCCTGGTCCTGTTTCAGTCCTGTTTTAGACCTGGTTAAGTCGTGTTTTAGCCCATGTTTAGACTTGGTTTAGTCCTTATTTAACCCTGGTTTAGTACTGGTATCCCCTGATCCTGTTTCAGTCCTGTTTTAGACCTGGTTTAGTCCTGTTTTAGCCCAGGTTTTGACTTGGTTTAGTCCTGATTTAACCCTGGTTTAGTCCTGGTATCCCCTGGTCCTGTTTCAGTCCCTTTTTAGACCTGGTTAAGTCCTGTTTTAGCCCAGGTTTTGACTCGGTTTAGTCCAGATTTAACCCTGGTTTAGTCCTGGTATCCCCCTGGTCCTGTTTGAGTCCTGTTTTAGACCTGGTTAAGTCGTGTTTTAGCCCAGGTTTAGACTTGGTTTAGTCCTTATTTAACCCTGGTTTAGTCCTGTTATCCCCCTGGTCCTGTTTGAGTCCTGTTTTAGACCTGGTTAAGTCCTGTTTTAGCCCAGGTTTAGACTTGGTTTAGTCCTTATTTAACCCTGGTTTAGTCCTGGTATCCCCTGATCCTGTTTCAGTCCTGTTTTAGACCTGGTTGAGTCCTGTTTTAGCCCAGGTTTTGACTTGGTTTAGTCCTGATTTAACCCTGGTTTAGTCCTGTTATTCCCCTGGTCCTGTTTCAGTCCTGTTTTAGACCAGGTTAAGTCCTGTTTAGCCCAGGTTTAGACTTGGTTTAGTCCTGATTTAACCCTGGTTTAGTCCTGTTATCCCCCTGGTCCTGTTTCAGTCCTGTTTTAGACCTGGTTAAGTCGTGTTTTAGCCCAGGTTTAGACTTGGTTTAGTCCTTATTTAACCCTGGTTTAGTCCTGGTATCCCCTGATCCTGTTTCAGTCCCTTTTTAGACCTGGTTGAGTCCTGTTTTAGCCCAGGTTTAGACTTGGTTTAGTCCTGATTTAACCCTGGTTTAGTCCTGGTATCCCCTGATCCTGTTTCAGTCCCTTTTTAGACCTGGTTAAGTCCTGTTTTAGCCCAGGTTTTGACTCGGTTTAGTCCAGATTTAACCCTGGTTTAGTCCTGGTATCCCCTGATCCTGTTTCAGTCCTGTTTTAGCTCAGGTTTTGACTTGGTTTCGTCCTGATTTAACCCTGGTTTAGTCCTGGTATCCCCCTGGTCCCGTTTGAGTCCTGTTTTAGACCTGGTTGAGTCCTGGTTTGACCTGGTTCACCTGTTGTTATTTGCGCTGATGATCAGCTGTTTGAAGAATCTGAAGTGGAATTTGCAGGCACATGACCGACCGACGCGGGGACTTCTCGTACTTTTACTTATTACATTAAGTACATCAGAAAATTTCCAGGAGAAATTCCAGTGAATGTAAAATGTCCCTTCAACTCCACCGACTTTATTTATTGCAAAATATGAATTCACTCCGCACATTAGTCAATCAGTTTATGAATCCTAATTTCAATATATTTCAAAACAAAACTGCAGCGTGAAAGTGATGTGACCTGAGACGGGGAATAGCATTACTGAAAAAAGGTTGTTATTTTTTATTTTAGCTAAATTAACATGATAACTAGAGACACTCAGGGTCAAATGCTGATGTATTCGAAGCAATACCATCACCTATGGTTCAACGCCGGTACTGCAGGCAGAAGAAACTCCAAACCACAAAACCAGAGGGAAGTGAAGCATTAGTTAAACCTGCTGGACCTAAAGCCACAGCCTGAAGCTAAATAAATACTGGTTAAAAATCCCATGGTATTTCTTGCCGTGTGACTTGAAATAATGTTATATAAACCACTGTTCTGTTCCAATTCAATCCAATGGAGAGTTTTGCAAGCTACAGGCACGTTATGTAATGTTGGAGAGCTGAATTTTTTCACAAAACATTAATTGCATTCATTTCGTGCCACAGTGTAACCCAAAAGAGCAATACAGGGTAATACATTTTTTAAAACTAGCACAAAAAAGCATAAAATTATTATATTTTGCTTTTATTCAGGCTCTGGGTGTCCAATCATGTTTGGTTGGTTTAGATTTGTCCCCCCCCCAAAAAAAATAAAAATTATTATTAAAGAAAAGAAAATCCAGAAATTTCACACTGTTTTGTTGTGTAGAGCAGTGGTTCCCAGCCTTTTTTTGTCTCACACTCAGGAGTACCCCTTAACTTGAGTTTCAGCAAAATAAAATGAGTTTAGTAGTCGCATATTATAAATTATTATTATTATCTATACATTTTTAGTTGATTTATGGTCCAATATACAAAAAGATGCTAACAACAAATGACACTTTTTAAATTCAAATTAAAGTACATTTCATCTTCTTTTAAAACTAGAAACCAATCCAAGTACCCCCTGGTAATTGCTCATGGACCCCTTGGAGTCCCTGTACCCCTGGTTGGGAAACACTGGTTTAGAGCAATGAATGTAGTAACTTTGAAGTGTCTACTACGAAGTGCTTTTCTTTTTTTTTTGACATTTGAAATCAGCCATTATTTGCAATATCAAATTATTAAATTTTTTCTACATTTACGAGTGCAGTAGCTTTACCTGTGCACCACTTACATATCACCACAAACTAGAACGTCCTTCCTTTCAAATGGTGTAAAACATGTAAAAAACACATGTTTTTTGGACAAACTATACACTTTTAATACTTATTTTGATTTGGAAAATGAGAATCGGTGAAAATAGGTGGGACTTAACAGGATAAGTGTTTAGAAGTCACTAGATATGTGTCGCCTCCTGAAAATATGGAGGGAGTCAGAACTAATTTTGAGTATTATTATTATTTTAAATTTAACATAAAGTTGTTTTAATCCTATGTCGTATTTTTAAATGTGTATAATTCAACTCAATGGGAACTATTTATTTATTTAAGACAACTCTGATTGAATCTTGTGCGTTACAAAATAAACGTATTGCAAGTATTTAATGTTCTGTAACTAACTCTGTACAAGGGCTCCCCCTGCTGGCACACCAAGGAGTGAAGGGTATTGATAATGAGGTTAAAAACAAGAGCTGCATACAATGAAAAATGATGATTTCAACTTCATCCTGTGAATTTAGTTCGGAAAAGAGCAAGGACTTAAAAAATATGAAGAAGCACAGATAAACTAGCATTTTATTCTACTTAAGTAAATGATTCTACAATTGTCTTATTTGAGTAAGTGTGGGTTCCTTTTTTCACTGTGAGTAAATCTACAAGTGACAAAAGCTTTATGTTGACAATATTAAATTATTTGAACATTTGTGTTTTCTGCAAATATGATTTAGTTTGCCTGATCTGTGTGTTTAGCCTTTAAAAATACCAGAGAGAAAAGTTTTACCATTACAAATTACATTAAAGTGCCTATGACAGGTTGGACTACTCTTTTAACAAAAATAAACATATTTTAAGTTTGCTAAAATCTTTACAAATTTTACCCCGGTTTGGTAATTTTTTAGGTTTTTAAGTTTATTTCCTGGTAAATGATGACATCACACTTGAAAATACCAAGAAACCATCCTGTACAATGGACCAGGTCACAGATTTATAAAAATACATTATTACTTTATTTTATGGGGTCAAAAAGTTGTTTCTTTTGTGTAAAAGAAACAAACGGCTCCTTGATTGGTGTAAAACTATAATTTATATTTATAACATGTATTAATAATTCAGACTGTTTTTACAGGAGAAAGTAACAATAGTTTGATAAAAGACGCAATTTCTGGTTTAATAAAGTCGCCTAATGAATTAAATTTAAACTAGTCAGAACTTCTCTTTCGTTAAGACATTGAACTCATTTGTTTGAGGTGTGAGCTTGGTTGCGACTGGCTGCTTGGAGTTGAGAGCTGGGCTGTGATTGGCCGAGGCAGTTGTCACTCAAACACAGCACTTTCTCTGTCAGTTGCAGCAGTTTGGACCTCACAATCAACATGGGCGCCAACAAAAGCAGCATCCAGCACATCCCCAACGCTCAGGAGCTGATGGAGGAGACCGGCTGTGAGTACTGGACCTGGACTGGACCAGGACTGGACCTGGACTGGACCAGGACTGGACCAGGACTAGACCAGGACTGGATCAGTTCTAGTTGAGGACTTAAAAACAGCCTTCTGTCCAACCAAATGCACAAAAGTTGATAAAGAAGTCCTGACTGAGTACTAAACCAGGACCAGACTGCACTGGACTAGAGTAGAACCAGGACTAGACTTGGACTAAATCAGGACTAGACCCCAGGACTGAACCACACTGGAACTAGAACTTCACCAGGACTGAAAAGGACTGAACCAGGACTGAACCAGGACTGAACCAGGACTGAAAAGGACTGAAAACGACTGAACCAGGACTGAACCAGGACTGAAAAGGACTGAACCAGGACTGAAAAGGACTTAACCAGGACTGAAAACGACTGAACCAGGACTGAAAAAAAAGACAAAGCGTGCAATCAGGCTTGAGTCCTGGTTTGATCCCAGTTTAGTCCAGGTGTAGACGGGTTTAGTCCCATTCTAGCCCTTGTTTAAACCAGGATTAGTTTGGAATCAAGTCCCAGTTTATTCCCGATTTGTTATCTGTGTGTAAGTGTGAACACAGCCTGAGATTAAAGAGGATCTGAACCAGGACTGGACTAGGACTAAACCAGAGAAAGTGACAAGTGCAAAATAAACTCCAAATGTCTGTACGAGGTTAGGACTCGACCAGGACTAAACAAAGACCAGACTGAGGCTCTTTTTATGTGTAAGACCAGTGTTCTTATCACGGAGGGCCTCCTTAAGCTGCTCTGACTGATAACACTCTGTCAACTACTGCTGCTACTACTACTACAACTCCTCCTCCTACTACTACTACTACTACTACTACTGCTGCTACTACTAAGACTCCTACTACTACTACTACTTCTACTGCTGCTACTACTACGACTCCTACAACTACTACTACTACTACTACTGCTGCTGCTACTAGGCCTTCTACTTTTTTATTACTACTTAGAGTTGTAGATGTACCTGTTAATCAATTAGACTATTATGTCTATTTTCTATAATAAAAATAATTGGAAAAAAAAATGGCTAAAGCAAAAAGAGCCATTTAAATGTCAAATGAACTGAAATGTCAAGCGTAATCCTCCAGACAAAGTAATGAAGTGACATTGGGACTGAAGAATCACTGTGTCGCTCAAGATTCAACACAACACACAACCCATGGCTGACGATACGATAAATCACAATTTTGCGCCAAATGCGATGATCGATATATTGCACATGTGTTGCATCGTGGCCGAAATAATTGAAGAACAACATCTCAGTTTGAGTTTTTATTATTTACCGAACTTCAGGCAAGTACATGAGGCACAAACACTTGTTCTACCAAAGCTCCGTAACAGCCTGTACAAAGAAACGGTTCGCCCTCCAGTGGTGAACTCCCCAATTACACACAAACAACATTGCAACAATTTCAGTACATTCACTCCACACAAGGAGCAGAACAGAACACAACCTCAACAACATACAATAATATGTCAGTATACCACAACATGGCATTCTGCAATATATCACTGTTTGTAAAGAAGCAAATACATTTTAACAACCCTTCCCCATCGACACAAAACATGCACAGTAGGTCAGATCATCCAGCTGCTGTAGTCCGGACCGAGACGAGCACAAAGATCTGGAGATGAGGTCAAATGCAAGGGACACATTTCCCAACGGAGACAATAAAGTGTATTTTAACCTTAACTGACCTTTTAACTCATTCCTGATGCATTGTGATTGTGGTGGATCCCTCTGCCACCACTCCACAGTGTTAGTATATTTCTTTGATCACTTTACATTTAATTTATATTACAAAACACATTATGCAAAGTTTAATTTAATACATTTTATTTAGACACATATTTTCTAATTTGGGTGCACACTTATTAGTTAATATTTGTCTGAATTATACTTACACTTGTTTCTTTTGAGTTGCCAGAACATCAGGACCACACAAAGAGGCTGGAAGAGCCCACATGGACCAGGGCAGTGGGGGAGGAGGAAGCACACATAGTTTACTATTTTCAAATCTAGTTTGGTTCGGTTCAAAATAAGTTTTGTTAATCACTTATTTAATTCTGTTTAGTTATTGTAATTTGCCTTATTGTGACTTTGGTAAAGTTTGCAGTTTTGGTTCTGTCTTTAGTGTACTGTCTCCCCCATGTGTTCATTTTGGGTTAGTCCTTTTTGTATTTAAACTCCCCTCCTTGTTTGAGGTTCTCTCTGTTAGTTGGGGTTTTTCTTTGTTCTGTTATAGTTATGGTTTAGTTGACTTCAGTTGGGCCCAAATGTTGTTTGTATTGCTTTGATTACTTTTGGAGCCTTTGTTAAATTCATATGTTTTGACTTAATTAAATTAACCTGATTTTTTACACCTGTTGTCCCTGCCATTTTTACGTTTGGTCCACTACAGTGATCATATTGTCTGGATATTGTTTGACAAAATCGTCCTCTGCTTTCATACAACCTCTATCACTGTTAAAACATCTGCTACTACTGCTTTAATTACAACCATCGAGGAGTAAAAAATGTTCAAAAAGTGTGTAAATGAGCAGATTTTAAACCAAACTTGAACTGACAACACTCTGGTTGGAGGTGAACTCACAGAACTGCACCGAAATAAATGTATTCTGTAAAGACGGCATGTGGATTTAAGATTTTATTAACAGAAGTATCTTGAAATAAACAAATATTCAGTAAATAAGAGTATCTTTCACAGTTTTTTTTTTGTGTTTTAGTCTCGGCGGCTCATATTCAGCGTCTGTACGAGCGCTTCGACGTCCTGGACCGAGACCAAATGGGACGGCTCAGGTAAAGCACTGTATTGTATTTAAAGGGCCTGTACCTGACTTTGCACCGTGAGGCAGGAACATGTTTTTGTTTGAACCGTTAGCCCCGCCCACATAGCCCACATAGCATTTATAACAGGCACAGATTATACGTTTCAAACCCAGTGTCTTTCCATGAGGTTGCTTCTGTCAAACTATGTGTAATGTAAAGATAATTTATCTTAACGAGAGTAAATAAAAATCAGGTACAGGCCCTTTAAGGAACTTTAACACTGCCATTTGAACTTGACCTCAGAGTCCAGGATTTCGAAGCGATCCAAGAGCTGGCGATGAATCCGATTGGAGACAGGATCATTGGAGCCTTCTTCTATCCTGGGTAAATATCCTCGAGACTGGCAAAGTTAAGCCGTAGTGTTGTTTGTTCAGTTAGGACCCAAGACTCGATAGCGGCGGGAATAAACACATAATAACTCCATTTAAAGTCTATTCACCTTATTCCGGAAGTTGCCGTACGCGCCGCCGTCTTGTCTCCGTTGTATTCGTTTACACGGAGCAGACGAGCTCAACAGAAAAAAAGTTCTACATGGACTAAAAAGACGTTTTCAGACTTCCCTGGACATTTGTGCGTTGTTGACTTGTCGTTGCTCGTGTTCATTAAACATTTTACACAAATCAATCTACTTTATGTAACATTTTAGCGGCCAGACTTTTCCCTCGTTCGTCATTAGCTTTAACGGAGTTCTCGTCAAACAGAAGAGCGTTTACAACAAAAGTGTTGTCTGTGGCAAAAAGCGGCAAAAGTGGGCGGGGCAGAATACGGTGAATATGACAGGTTAGACGACACATTTCACTAAAACGTGGTGAACATGATTATATTTAAGATTTGACTTAACATTTTGCCCATTGGTCCTCAGTTTGACAGTTTATAATGTTACTTCCTGGTTGGACATGAGCACAAATGTGACATAGAGGTAATTCTACAACTGTTACTTAGCAACCATACAGTATACAAGGGCCAAAGTCCATATAAATTGCACAATACTTAGTGATTTACAATAAATAATACTTGATTAAACTGTTATTTTGATGAATGATAGTTGAAAAATGTGTCAGTTATGTTTAAATTGTTCTTGTATTTTCAATGGCACGTCACTTTTTGATGACATCACAGATTCAGATTCAGTTTTAGAACTTAGCACTACATGTAATTTTAAACGTTTATTTTTCAAAATTTCCTTACAAACTGCAACTTGATGTAAAACTATAATAAATATTTACCACAAGTGCCCGTCCACCAAACTAAGTAAACATGAAAACCACATCATATAGACTAGAAAAATATGATGCATAATTTGTTGTTATTAGCCGTCTTTATGTCTATATGTCTGGATAATATTCTCATTCTGACTTAGTTTGATGGGAGGGTCAATATTTAGCATCATTTTACATTTGTGAAGTTGCAGTTCGTGAAGAAATTGTGATTTTGTAAAAGTTTAAAATTACAGGAAATAGTGCAAAAAAGAGTTCAAAAATGAAACCCCTCTGTGATGTCATCAATAAGCGACATGCCACTGAAATTACAGACATTTTTGAATTTACAGACAACTGACACATTTTTCAGTCATTCAATAAATTAAAGGTGTTATGTTAGATATTATTTGTCAAATCATAACTACTGTGTCATTTATATGGATTTTGGCTCTTGTTTTCCAAATGGTTGCTATGGTAACAGTTGTGGAAACCTTTATGTCATATTTGCTGCTCATGTACAACCAGGAAGTAACATTAAACATTAAACAAAACTGTAAAATCTTTAATATAATCATGTTCAATATGTTTTAGTGAAATGTGTCATCTAACCTGTAATATAGACTTTAAACAGGGTCCTGAGTTCTGAGAGTCTGGCATCTGATGTTTTAGAACTAAAAAAACCAAAATGAACTTCTGTGTCTCAGCTGTTTCCCGCTGACTTACTGAGTTTAGGCGCCATCTACTCTCTGCTTAGCGCTTACACAAGCTAAACACGTTATTACCCGAGCCTTTGTGAAGAAATGTGAGTTAGCCGAGCAGTTAGTTTGATCGTGTTTGGAGGCAGAAATGCTCTGAACGAGTCTGACGATGATCTAAGGACTTAAAACAGCCCAGATAGAGTGACGTCAGTTGTCGTAAAAACTTCATTCATCCAGGGAATTCGGAATTTTTGACAGTCAGAATGAGAGGATTTTCTAACCAAAACCAGCGTGAATTAAGCTAAATGCAACTCCAAGTGTGTTTTTGATGACAGAACAATGTTAGAACATGAATAAAAGCTCAAAGAAGTAGAGACCAGCAAAATAATTGTCTACGTTCATATTTAAATCACCGCACAACATGCCAACTCCACTGATAGCTTTTAGCCTAATTCAAAATCATGCTTTAATGTTACTTGTTTTCCACTGAATAAAGTGAACAACCAATATAATGTGTCTAAAGTATAAAAAGCCTGGACAAAGCATAAAAAGGACCATAATAATTGACTTTTGACACTGTACTTTCACCCTCTTTTGCTTCTGCAGAAAAGACACGCTGGACTTTCCCACTTTTGTCCGAGTTTTGGCACATTTTCAGCCGACCTGCTTGACCCGAAACAAGAACTCGTCCCAGGAACCTTACAACAGCCCCAACAGGAAGCTCAAATGTGAGAAACTCGAAGAAACTACTTTATCAGAGCTGAGGACAGGCACAATACGTCTGTTACTCATCACTATTAATATTAACATTTTTATTACTGTGGCCAAAATTGGTACTCAACCTTACCTAAAAATGGAATGACTCAAGTAGAAGTAAAAGATAGTGACCCAAATAGTCATTCAAGTAAGAATAAAGTACTGTTTGGAGCTAAAATGTATTTAAAATCTGATTTATGAGTTAAAATAATCAGAGAGAGAGAAAAAACTACATAACAGAATTTGGAATTTTTAAAAGAATATTCCAAAAACAAAATCATATCTGAAGGAGCGTTGCAAGAAACACAACTGTTCAAATCATTTAAATTGTCAAAATAAAGCTTTTGTCAACTATCTATTACTCATGTATAAGTAAAACTACTCTGAAAAGTACAGTTTCTTCAAGAAGTTACTAAAGTCACCACCATTACAACTACTACTGCAACTGGACTACTGTAAAAATGGTAAAACAGTGCCATCTCCTGGTTGTATTATACATAACAACAGCCTTCCTCACAATAATGATTTTTTTTGTCTTCAGTTGCTTTCCAGTTGTACGATCAGGATCAAGATGGGAAAATCTCCAGAGCAGAACTGCTTCAGGTCAGAGGCAGAATCTTTATGAATAAAGTGTATTATTGATGAAAATTAGCAACGATCTATTCTTTTTTGATGTATTATGGTCTTTGTCACAGTGTGCTGGAGGAGATGATGGGGATGCAGGACTAAAGCAGGTCTAAAGCAGGACTAAAGCAGGTCTAAAGCAGGTCTAAAGCAGGTCGAAAGCAGGTCTAAACCAGGTCTAAACCAGGCCTAAAGCAGGTCTAAAGCAGGTCTAAAGCAGGTCTAAAGCAGGTCTAAACCAGGTCTAAACCAGGCCTAAAGCAGGTCTAAAGCAGGTCTAAAGCAGGACTAAACCAGGTCTAAAGCAGGTCTAAAGCAGGTCTAAAACAGGACTAAAGCAAGTCTAAACCAGGTCTAAAGCAGGTCTAAAGCAGGACTAAAACAGGACTAAACCAGGTCTAAAGCAGGTCTAAACCAGGTCTAAACCAGGTCTAAAGCAGGTCTAAACCAGGTCTAAGGCAGGTCTAAACCAGGTCTAAAACAGGACTAAACCAGGTCTAAAGCAGGTCTAAACCAGGTCTAAACCAGGTCTAAAGCAGGTCTAAACCAGGTCTAAAGCAGGTCTAAAGCAGGACTAAAGCAGGTCTAAAGCAGGTCTAAAGCAGGTCTAAAGCAGGTCTAAAGCAGGTCTAAAGCAGGACTAAAGCAGGTCTAAAGCAGGTCTAAAGCAGGTCTAAAGCAGGTCTAAATCAGGACTAAAGCAGGACTAAACCAGGTTTAAAGAAGGTCTAAAGCAGGTCTTTCCCCGGTCTCAGGTGCTGCAGGAGATGCTGGGGATGCAGGTCTAAAACAGGTCTAAAGCAGGACCAAAGCAGGACTAAACCAGGTCTAAAGCAGGACTAAACCAGGTCTAAAGCAGGACTAAACCAGGTCTAAACCAGGTCTAAAGCAGGACTAAAGCAGGTCTAAAGCAGGTCTAAAGCAGGACTAAACCAGGTCTAAAGCAGGACTAAAGCAGGTCTAAAGCAGGTCTAAAGCAGGTCTAAAGCAGGACTAAACCAGGTCTAAAGCAGGACTAAAGCAGGACTAAAGCAGGTCTAAAGCAGGTCTAAAGCAGGACCAAAGCAGGACCAAAGCAGGACTAAACCAGGTCTAAAGCAGGTCTAAAGCAGGACTAAACCAGGTCTAAAGCAGGACTAAACCAGGTCTAAAGCAGGACTAAAGCAGGTCTAAAGCAGGTCTAAAGCAGGACCAAAGCAGGACCAAAGCAGGACTAAACCAGGTCTAAAGCAGGTCTAAAGCAGGACTAAACCAGGTCTTTCCCGGGTCTCAGGTGCTGCAGGAGATGCTGGGGATGCAGGTCTAAAGCAGGTCTAAAGCAGGTCTTTCCCGGTCTCAGGTGCTGCAGGAGATGCAGGACTAAACCAGGTCTAAACCAGGTCTTTCCCGGTCTCAGGTGCTGCAGGAGATGCAGGTCTAAAGCAGGACTAAACCAGGTCTTTCCCGGGTCTCAGGTGCTGCAGGAGATGCTGGGGATGCAGGACTAAAGCAGGTCTAAAGCAGGTCTTTCCCGGTCTCAGGTGCTGCAGGAGATGCAGGACTAAACCAGGTCTAAACCAGGTCTTTCCCGGGTCTCAGGTGCTGCAGGAGATGCTGGGGATGCAGGTCTAAAGCAGGACTAAACCAGGTCTTTCCCGGGTCTCAGGTGCTGCAGGAGATGCTGGGGATGCAGGTCTAAAGCAGGTCTAAACCAGGTCTAAAGCAGGTCTATAGCAGGTCTAAACCAGGTCTTTCCTGGGTCTCAGGTGCTGCAGGAGATGCTGGGGATGCAGGTGACAGACGAGCAGCTCCAGAGCATCGCAGACAGAGCCATTCAAGAGGCCGATCTGGACCGAGACAACGCCATCTCCTTCGACGAGTTCAAGAAGGTCTGGCCCACTAAACCTGAACCTCCGACGGCTCAATGTGGAATGTGGGCCGTGTTCTTGTGACGTCAGAAGATTCTAAAGATCTGACACTGAACACTGAAATGCTGAGCTAAAAATAGCACCATTCTTGAAATGTTTTGACCTGGTTTTTGGTGAATATTAGTGCTGTAACTAAGGATCATTTAAATAGTCGACATTCAAACAGTTATTTCTATTGAACACTTTGACATTTTGAATTAATTTATCACCAAATAAAGTGTTAATATATCTGTAATTGTCTTTCTTTTCAGTCTCTGGAGAAAGTGGACATCGATCAGAAGATGAGGATCAGCTTCTTGAGCTGAAGACATTTTTATCTTTATTTTAGAGTGACATTTGTACCATTTTATTAATTTTGTACCACTTTATAAGAACTACATTTTAACCACAACAAAGAATGGACAAAGACTTGAAGAGTTCAATTGCAAAAACAGATATGTCCATTTGAAAAACATATAAAAATGTATGTTTCTTTTTGTTACCATCCTACCATCGAATAGATATTATTAACAAAAATAATATCTATTGGAGTTAATAAAAGAAGGATGGAATAATATTTTGATTGCAGTGAAATATGGTTGGCTTTTGAAAACATTACTATACAAAGAGTTAACTATAAGGCTCCAATTACTTTTTGAAATGGCACTTAGCTGTTTTTGCAAATGTACTCTTCACTTCATTAAGAATGATTCAGACTGAGATCTTGAAACTTAGAACATTATTTATTTAAGTAGTTCATTCTTATTAAACTACCTGTTCACCACAAATTACATCTTTGTTCATTAATTGAAATGAGTTATTATGACATGTTACATATTTTTATTGTATTATATATTATTTACTTACAATAAAGTTCATAATAATATTGCATTAGTGAAGAATTATTCCAGATACTGAAAGACGCTTTACTATTTTTGGTAATAATTTATAATAACCGCTTATTCTTGCCTTAATAAAGCATGAACAAATACTTAATTAATAGTGATATAGTTTATTAAGAATGATTCAAACTTAACTGAGTAGTTACTAATGACTCATGTAGATTTAAAGTTCAGTTTGCTTTTGTGAAGTGGCAGTTTTTCTTTAATTTTACCGCCACCAATTTAGTTCTGAGATGGACCAGCTCTAAATCTTTTCAGATGAGGTCCAGTTTTGTGCCATTTGTGTCGAAAAATTGTCCAAAATACCAGAATAATGCACAACACCTGACCTTTAATATCTGTAATAAAGGTAATAATGCAAAAACACAAACAATCCTTTCAAAGTCACATTTATTGTTTAGTTTCCAGATGTTTCCTCCAGTGCTTCAGAGCAGAGTTTCATCGACACATCTTCATATTTCAAATTACAATGCATCTGATTAAAACATCAAATATACAAACATTGTTGAGGGAATTATACGCATCCAAACAGAGTCCAGTAGTCGCCGCGTCTCTCGCCTAAGTGTCCTTTTCAAAATGAGCTTCGGCCGCTTCAAGTACGTCATTCCAACACAAAAGGGTTTATACTGGATAGAAACTACTACATGTGCACAGAGAGAGGACACGAGCCGGGCCGAGGCAGAGGCGAGTCACGGCGGCCCGCGCTTTTCCTGAGATCTGTCCAAGTGTCGTCGGTGGATTTAGAACCAGAGATTAGATGGGAATGTCACCAAAAAGGGGATAGAATATGTTAAAGGACAAATATTATGAATTATTTGTGTTGTTATTGGCCTTTAAACATGCTCGAGTATCTAAAATAAAATGTATTTACAAAGAATAGAACTTTATCACTGCCTTGGGAAACGCCAGAGTAACTTAGCTTTGGTTCCATCTACTGGCTGCAGAGGGAATTGCACAAATTTGAAAAACATTTGTTTGTATGCGAGCAGTGTTATCGAGCTGTGACGCAGTTGTAATGATCGTGTTTAGATGGCGGAAATGCTCAGAACGAGTCTGACGAAGATTTAGGGACTTGAAAAGAACATTCTTGGTGCAACATCACACATCAAGAAAATTCAGAATGGAGTGTTTTTGACGGTTGGAGGGAGAGGGTTTTCTAACCAGGATTCATTAAACTTGCGTGAATGAAGCTAAAGGTGTGTTTTTGATGACGGAGCAATATTAGATCATGGTTAAAAGCTCAAAAAAGTAGATTTTATACATTTTACATAACAGTCCTTGAAGTATTTTGATGTAATAGATTGGTCATAATATTATAAAAATTGCAAATGTGTGAACCTGGTTTATTACTGATCCATTCTTTCAGTATCCAAGTATTATTAGTGAATTTAGAACTTGAAAACACATAGAAAATGGACAAAAAAAATATATATATTAAGACACATATTATGCATTATTTCTCTTGTTAGTGGCCTTTAAACACGCTCTTGAGTAACTTTGGCATTTCATGTTAGTTTAAAACTTAAAATAAGTATGTAATCAAAACCACACATGACCTTCTATCAGTCAGATGTTCCCTCATCAGGATTTGGTGTTAGCACATCATCTACTGGCAACAAAGAGCGTGTCGGGGCAAGATAGCTTTTGTTTATTTCCCCATGGTAATTCTAACGTTAGCGCGTAGTTTCAACGAACACGATTTGACCGATGGAGATGAATTATCGACTTAAAAACAGCAAAGAAATGGATGACACGACATAATTATGGACAAACAGAAAACAGATTTTTTTTTATTTTTTTTTTTATGGATGTTGGCCCAGTTTGGACTTTTACTTGGGACTATATGTGCCCTAATTTTTTGTCTCTGATCTAATTTAGTTTCTTTTAATCCTCTGTGATGTCTTGTTCTGTTTTTTCGTGATTGTTCATTGTTATAAAAACAAAACAAACCTGAAAAGTGAGTGAGTATTTTGTGAGGCTCAGAGAAGACCTTGTAAACGTGATAATAATAAAAATAAAACTAGCTAAATACAACTCCAGGTATGTTTCTGATGAGGGAATGATATTTGAACAGGATTAAAAGCTCAAAAAAGCTCAAATTTGACATAATATGTGTCCTTTAACAATTCATGACAAAATGTTAAATCGTTTGAGTGGGCAAAAGTCGTCAAAATAGCGTTTATAAGAGGAAACTTAAACCCATGAATAGTGGATTGACGAGAACATTGTGACTGCTGACAATCAATAACAGGAAATGGTAAAGATTTAAGAGACAAATTGTGATAAATGGGTCCTGTTATCGCTGTTATAGACTTCTAAAATGTCAAAATCTTGCAATATTTACTGCAATATTGTCAAGAAGTTATGGATAATTGGTGATTTGTAATTGAAATCATCACTTAATACATCTTATCACTGTTTGTCCATGTTAAAAAATTAAAGAAATACAGAATACTCTTGAATTGACTTAACAGTTTAAACTAAATTTTGCAGTTCACTTTACATAAAAAAGACCTCAACTGAAGAACGACGCCAAGAAAGAAAGTTATGTATTAAATAAGTGTTCTCAAAGCAAGTGCCAAGAACTTCGACATCGGCCTTTTAAACTTCCGTGTCGGTGTAAATAAATAGACGTGTGGATGACTTTATTGTAGAACGCAGTCTCCGTGGATCAGAGCTCTGCCTCGTCCCGCGCTCGTGTCCGTCAGATCAGAGAGAGGTTCACTAACAGTCAGAAACCGTGGCTATTGGTCAGGTACAAACAGGGCGGATGCAGAAGGACGAGGGAGAAGATACAGCAGTGTGAGGCGTCTCCAGAGCCAGAGCCAGGGCAGCTTTGACAGCAGTTCAGGGGTAAAGGCTCCAGTCAAACACTGACGATCAAACGACGGTCCTTTTTTACTCCGATGAAGCAGTGTTCATTTTTAGAACGTTCGTTTTGACTGAAATGCTAAGTTTTAATCGAGATCTAGAACAGGGCTATTCAACTGAAGGCCTGGGAGCCAAATCAGGCCCTCCAAGAGACATGATCCGGCCCTCCAAGAGACATGATCCGGCCCTCAACACATCTTCAAAAATAAAGATAATAATTTATCTCTTATCTTTATTGGTTTAGACCTGGTTTTGACCTGGTTTGGTCCTGGTTTAATCCTGCTTTAGTCCTGGCATGTTTCTGGCCCTGAGGAGAAAATAATCTGAAAAATCTGGCCCTTGGTAAAATAAAGTTGAACAGCCCTGATCTAGAATGTTTTTTGTCCAGTCTTAATTGACAAAATGAAATACAAATTGATTCAAATAAAAGATTGATATGTTCCACTCTGAATTGAACGCTACATTTTTGATCAACCCAGAAAGACTCTTCCTCAAAGCGATTGGGACGTTCAAACAAATACTTTTTGTTGACTTGTCACAGCTTTTGTAAATCCAGTTGGGTCGAAAAATGCACACAGAGTTTTCTTCAGATTTTTTTAGTCCATGTTTGTGCTAAAATAGGTTTGAGCATGTTTGTCGGCGCCGCCAGGTTTGTTTTGGTTCGTTGTTTGGTTCAGCAGAAGTTGGTCCAGAAGGATTCAAGACTTTGTGAACTCGAAAGAACAAAAATAGCAAGAAGTCATCTTTCTGGTAGGGTTGGATAAATAACAAATGATGTTTCCATTTCATCCCAACTGACCGTCAGATCGGGGACTCATAGAACCATAGTTACTGTCATAACTTTTGTTTCAATCCTACACCGATATAATGTAACAAAGTGAAAGTATTCAAAGTATTCAGAATACAGTACTTTGTTGGACCATGAAATAAAATACACTTTGTTTGAACATCCCATAAAGCTTAGCCGTTAGCATTTTGTAACCAATTAACAAATTATATCTGATTAGAGCTCAATTATAGCAAACACAATAATCATTTCAAACTTTTTTTTAATCCCTAGCTCTGGTCGAACAGGCGTGTCTTTGATTTATTGACGCTACTGAAGTCATGAGTTTCAAGCGAACGATTCCTTCTTGATTTGAAGGACTTTGCCAGGACTTTTCCCCCTTCAAAAGACATAACATTCAGACACAACGATGCCGCCGTCGCTTGAAACTCACGCGTCCAGTCCCACCTCCCGCCGCGGACTTTCCCCACACTGCTGCACCGTCACATTTAGACTTTTCCCGTATATATAAAAGCTCCACTGGACATTCAAGAGTTTTGGAAACGTTCTCCACAGCGATCCGCGGAGGTAAACAGAGAAACTGAGCCCGAGAGGTAGAAACCACCAGCGTTTTGTTATGTACAGTTCTACTCTGAACAACAAGGCTTCCACTTCAAAGATACATCACCAACTCTGCCGTACGGGACGACAAAACGGAGACACAACTTCTGGGTTTGTCACAGGAATCCTCTACAGGTCCTATATATATTAGCAGGGTAAAAATCAAGAAAATATATACATTTGTATGCAAGTTTTAAAAATAAAATCAACTTCACAGCCTTCCAAAAATGTGCAGGCTAATACAATTTCTATACAGTGGTTTCGTCTTGTCTTGAGGAAGTTTCGAGGGAGTAAATTTGCGTCTCTATTCTACAATATTTACAAGAAAGCAAGCATGCCATCGCTGGACACAAACTGGAATAAAAAACAAGTCTAAAAATATATTCAATAATTTACTTCTAAGTTTTTTTTTTTCTTTCTTTCTAAAGACAGAAGAGAGAGAGGAAGTGGGGAGGACTTTTTGAGATCATGCGAGTGTAAATGCTACGTTTAAGCTGCTATTTGCCTTTGAAGATGTGGATCGCGTCGGGTTTTCTCGAAATATTGCTGGTTAACTGGTTCTGTTTTGGGAGTTTTCGATGATGCGAATGTACAACGGGGAAGAAAAAGCGTGGATTATTATTATTAAGGGAAGACCAAGTCACCAACACCAGCCCCTCTCTCGTAGATCCTTGTCGTTTAAACGTGAAAATCAGGGTCTTTGTAACTTTGGCCACAGCAGCTTTAGTGAATTTAATGGTATTTTGGAGATTTGATTACATTTTTGGAAGTAAAAGTTCAAGAGAAGTGTAGATCTCATCCTCATGTAGTCAGTTTTGTCAAGTTTCAGCGTTTTTTTTCCTGTACAACGTTGTGTTTTTGACGCAGGTTTAGAAAATTCAATGGAATTTTTGAGATTTCAGATTTTGAGTTTTGGAAGTAAATAGTTCAGAAGAAGTGTACAGCTCATTCGCTTGTCGTCAGTTTCGTCAAATTACAATGATTTCCAGCCCAACTTTGGATTTTTGACGCAGGTTTAGTAAATTCGATGGTATTTTTTGACATTTTATCACTTTTATGGAAGTAAAAGGTTCAAGAGCAGTGTACATTTCATTCTCATGTAGCTAGTTTAGTCAAGTTGAAAACAAATTCTTGTCGAACTTTGGATATTTCGACGCAGGTTTAACAAATTTAATGGCATTTTTGAGATTTCATCAATGTTTTGGAAGCAAAAAAGTTGGAAAAGGAGTGTAAATTTCACACTCATGTAGCTAATTTTGTCAAGTTTCAATGTTATTTTTGAGAATTTATTACATTTTTGGAAGTAAAAAGTTCAGTAGAAGTATAAATCTCATCCTCATGTAGTCAGTTTTGTCAAATTAAATTTTTTTTCCAGCCCAACTTTGTTTTTTTAGAAGAAGGTGTAGAAAATTCACTGGTATTTTTGAGAATTTATTACATTTTTGGAAGTAAAAAGTTCAATAGAAGTATAAATCTCATCCTCACGTAGTCAGTTTTGTCAAGTTAAATTTTTTTTCCAGCCCAACTTTGTTTTTTTAGAAGAAGGTGTAGAAAATTCACTGGTATTTTTGAGATTTTATTACATTTTTGGAAGTAAAAAGTGGAAGTGTACATCTCATTCTCATGTAGCCAGTTAAGTCAAGTTTAAAACAAATTCCTGTCCAATTTTGGATTTTTACCATAAGTTTGCAAAATTCAAAGGATTTTTTTCTGAAAAATCTTATAGTTTAAGATACATTTTTAGCTAAATTATAATTAATGACCAACAGATGAACCAGTGTTTTGATCAACATCGGGTAAATTAAATAAAAACGATGGCTCAAATGTTTAAAGCGCTTGAGAATCTTCTTTAAACTCGCAAATTAAATAACAATTACTTCTGCGCTGTCAAAAAATGTACTTGTAAAGAAAGTTTTGGATGTGTTTTTAGTTTCCAAAGCCAAAAAAAAAAAAATGTAATTGTGTTTTGGAGCACAACACATTTGGAATTGAATAAAGCGATCGTTCAAATCCCGGTAATACATTTGATTAATTGCACATCCCTAGTAATGATTCTGTAGCCGCAGCTGCCCAGAGTTACAAAGAAGTGGCGGCCATTTTGTGCCAGTTGCCTCTCTGATTCGTGAAGTGTCTTGCCCAACGACACGGCGAGCAAACGATTAAAGCGCAGTGACCAACGTTGCCAAAGACCCAGCGCTTTCAGCCAATCGCAATCGTTTTTTTTAACCTTCTTTCTCTGGAACGCTCCCTTAATTTGACTCCAATTCAGGAAATATGTCGTTACAATCGTCTTAATTAAACAGGCACACGTTAAAAACAAGACCAGTTCCAGTGTCCGAAGAAGTCGTTAATCCAAAAATGAAACAGCACCTCAGTAACGCAGTCCGATTAGTGGTTTGGATTTCGAAGCAGGACGTGACATTTGTGGCGTTTCAGACCAAAAAATAAATACAGAAAAAGTAGTAAAATGTGCCAGCAATGTGTGAAATGAACAAAAAAAAAAAACCAAATCAAACTTTAACAACTACAATCTGGAGAAAACCTGGCAAATTTCAGAAGCCTCGTGCCAACAATCCTTAATATTAGTAAGTTTATTTTAATTTCCACGATTTAAAAGATGGACAATGTTCGATTAATTGTAAGGAATGCATAAAATCTGATTATAAATTTCATTAAAAAGCGTAAAATGTCGTTAAACAAATTGACTAAAAGTAATCGTAGTATTTGTCAATGGCTGTTTATCCAAAAAATGCATTGTTTATTTTTGTTTGAATGCATTTCTAGTGTCTTGTTTTAGTTTCTCATATCATTTTTCACTACACAAGTCTCTAATCTTTGGCAAAGGGGCTTTTTAAAATCTTTAAATAAACTTCTAAAATTTGCCCGATAAAATACAAGGGTCGATATCATATTTCTGAACACAATCGATTGTCTGAATTCAAAGCTCGTTTTGGCAACTTCCCAGTGTCGCAAACCAAGAGGGGCTTCAACAACATCATAAAATCTACTTAAATATAGACTATTATTTACTCATAATACTGAATATATTAAACAAACGTCTTCATATTGAATCGAAAAAGGTCCTCGTCTCATGGAAGTGATGGATAAATCCTTTCTTTCAAAAAACGCAGGATGGTTTTTGCCTCGTTGAGATAAAAATGCTCGCTGAGATATTAAATTAGAGTGTATAAATTGCAAAGGATTTACATTAGAATTGTCCAAAAGATGTCTCAAAAGGTGCTGTTTTGCTTTTTACAAACGCTCTGGAACTATTTAATGGTAGTATTTCCCAACTGTTGCCACCAGGAGGCGATAAAGATTGATTTAGTGCGAAAATAAAAGCTCCAAGAGATTTTAAAGGGGCGACATTGCAGTTAAATAGGAAAAAAAATTAAATTAAAAGATATCAATTTGAAACTTCTCCTGTAGTTTACTCACATCAACGTAAGAAAAAAATGTACTACAAGTTTTTTTGTAGAAATACGGCCTTTTATGTGTAAAAATTGCACATATCTGGGACGTTTAAATCTGAAAAATGGAAAGAACCAGGTTTAAATGTATTGATTCATTCATATTCATAAGTAATTTTTGCGTTAACTGAGTGAATCTGACTGAAAATTGGCTTAAAACTTTGAATTTTGTCTAATTTTTTTAGACAGAAAACTTAAATAATTCTCAATCTGCAGCAGATTGCGTCTTGATTTTCAAAACAGTGTTCAGACGACTACCTTTCAAACCTTTTCTACAATGATTATTTACGTTTTTATCTGTTTGTATCGTTTCTTGATGCATCTTTTCTTGCACTTTGTGAACTTTACGTGCACATTGAATCCTTAAATCTATCGCCTCCTGGTGGCAGAGGTGGGGAAACATCCAGGATTACCCAAACGCGAACGAAATCGAATACATCTTCAGGTTTTTAAAAGGTGCAAATGCCATTAAAACGTTGCTAAAATCTCAAACAAGCTGGCGTGAGAAAAGCGGGGAGACCTAAAAGAAGCAGTATCAGATGTTTTTCGAGTATTTCACCACTTTTATCTCGCTGCAAAAACCATCCCAAGCCCGTGCGGAACTTCCGTCACTCCCGTAAAGCGCTCGTCTAGTGGGTTTTCTTCATTCAGCAGACACAGAGCAGACCTGTCCAGTGAAATGCTACGCAGGTTTAAAGATGAAGAAGAGGAAGAAGGAGGAGGAGGAGGAGGAGGAGGAAGAGGAGGAGCAGAGACGGTCCTCATTCCCACACCAGCGGAGACGGAGGCATCTCGGAGGGCTGTGCCACCGTCGAGCTGCGAAAACACAACGAGGAGAAGTCAAGAGAAGATCAGAAACGTGATATCTGGAGGTAATTCTGATTTTGTACAGCGCAGATGGAGCGTGCGGTGGTTCGAATGTCGAGGTTTTATGTTAAATTAAGGTGAGACACTACAGTTAAATAGGAAAAAATCTTAAAGTGCGTATGACAGGAGAGTACTCATTCTACCAAAACACAATTAAAGTGCGTATGACAGGTTTTTATGATTTTCTAATTTTGACTTTATTCAGTGTATTAATACCTGTTGTAAATATATATATATTTTTATACCAATCGGGTCGCTGTTTGTGGAGAAAAGTTGAAAAATATGTTGAAAATTACAGGAAGTAAACAAACTGATGACATCACACTGGGGAGACAAACTTTATACACGATTTACACAAAATACTACTTTTTTGACCATTAAACATTCATTCAACTAAATAAATAAGTTCAAACGTATTTTTATCTGTCAGGTAAAATAATTAATGACATTAGATGAGTTTTAGCCCAGTTTACAGTGTGGTTGCTATGGTAATTTCCTAGTGTGATGTCATTATTTACAACCAGGAAGTGAAATTAAAACTTATAAAACTGCTAAACTGGGATGACATTTGTAAAGAATTTTAGCAAAACTTGAAATATATTTACCTTAACTGTATTTTAGGTAAATGTCATGGGCCCTTTAAGCTAATTATAGCTAAGATTCTGCTTAAGCGTTAACAATTTTTATCCCAGTTCGGCAATTTTTAAGTTTACATTTTTACTTCCTGGTTGTAAATCATGACATCACAAGGAAATTCTGAAGTTGTTACTCCTCTAATGTTACAGAAATTATGATTTGACAAATAAAAATACATGGGAACATCTGTTTTTGTTGAATTCATGTTTAAAGGATCATAAAAATGTGTTTCTTTGTTGTAAATTGTCCCTTGTGTGTCTCCATAGTGTGATGTCATCATGTTTTGGAATTCAGTTCTACTTCCTGTAAATTTCAA
The DNA here is from genome assembly GCA_019453435.1 of Rhinogobius similis. NCBI lineage: Eukaryota > Metazoa > Chordata > Actinopteri > Gobiiformes > Gobiidae > Rhinogobius > Rhinogobius similis. The sequence goes on from CM033625.1 coordinate 31,605,059, forward strand.
CACATTTTCCAACTTTTCTTCACAAACTGAGACTTTGTTAATGTAAAACTATCATTTATATTTACAACAGGTTTTATTCCACTAAATAAAATCAAAACTAGAAAATCATGAAAACCTGTCATACACACGTAAAATTTAAATATATCAATTTGAAACTTCTCCTGTAGTTTACTCACATAGATAAGTAAGAAAAAAAAAAAGTTTTTCATCATGTCATGTTTTCATGTAGAAATCAGGCATTTTGTGTAAAAATGACAGAAATTGCACATATTTGGGACATTTAAATCTGAAAAACGGACAGAACTAGGTTTAAATTCATTGTGTACACATTAGTTACAAAACTTTACAGAAGGGATTTTGAATTTCTTATTTAGTTTTTCTAAAAACAAAGATCTGACTGAAAATTGTCTTAACAAGTCAAATTTTGCCTCATTTGCCTCAAATCAGGCTTAAAATTAGACATAAACATATCCCTCGATAAGTTATGTCAAAAACCTATTAAGTGCAACACTGTGAAGTTTGGTGCAGGAGCTACTTTAAGGCTGATCTTTAAGTCTCTGTGGGAGAAAAATGCATAAAAAAATAAACAGCCTTTGAAGTCACAATGCCCCCCCCCCAAAAAAAAAAAAAAAAATGTGGGTTAAATGAAATAATAAAATATCTTTAGGAGCAAATTGGAAAGGTTTTCTGTTTCTACATGAAATCTTAGATTAGATTAGTTTAAAATGTCTCGTCTTGAATGCAAACATATTCTCAAATCCGTTAATGTTGCAGATCCTGATCAATTGTCTGGTTTAGTCCTAGTTTAGTCATGATTTAGACTTTTGGTTTGGTCCTGCTTTAGTCCTGGTTTGGTCCAGTTCTAGTCCTATTAAGGCCCCGTCTCACAAGGGCTGCAACGATTAACAGACTAATTGTGAGCTTTAATCCTTTAGTCATTCAGATGACCAAAATTTGTATCAGTCGAGATATTATTTCATTTGGATTAAAAGGATTTATATGCGGCAAAAGCAAAAACAAGAAGATATAGAGTGAGTCAGCTGAAGATTTTGGAGTCCAACATAAATACACAGTTTCCTAGTACTTTTATGTATGAATTCATTTGCAGTTATGGCCTTTTGAGTGCAGTTTGAGTTAGATACATGTAGATACTTTAATAGCTTTGGCCTCAACCACTTTTAGTTTACTAATCGATCGATCGGGCAGGCTTTTAGTCAATCAAGAATTTCTTTAGTCGACTACAGCCCTGGTGACTGGTTGACATTAAAAAATAATAATCGCAGTCGCATTTTGAAAATAGTAATCGTTATCTGGACTATACAGACTATAAAACACGTACAAAAAAGACCATTATAATATAATAATAAGATCATTATTAAATCAAAATGTCAAAAAATAATTGAAAACATCCAATTTTCATCAATAACACTACATAAATGTATTTTTTTCTCTGTTTAGAAGCCGTCAGTCAATAAATTTCAACCTGTATTTGGTTGATAATGTATTCAAAAGGTCTCATTGTACAATACAGATCATCGTTTGACTGGTTGACGACTGAAATAATTGTTCGTTACAGTTAGTTTAAGTTTGTTGCGGACATTTGAACTGACTGAGTGCCTGTGGAGTGGTTAAAGTCTGGATCCCGTACGTTAGAGCAGTTTAATTGCCGTGGCTTGCTGCATTTATACTTTGAAATTAGAACTTCAACCTATTTTCCGGCCAGCTCAGAGGCAGTACTTGTTTGAGTAATAATGAGCGTGTGGTTTTACCTGATGAAGCTCTTGAAGGCGGCAGACTGAGGGTTGATGCAGAGCGGGACTCGACTGCCTTTCTGCTGCTCCAGGATGAACTGATGGATGATTTCTGAACAAAGACAAAACGATGATAATTGTATTTGTGTTATTGCATTCAATCTTCAAACACTCACTCAAACATAACTCAAAGACAAAGGAAAGGTTTATTTGGATGTCTTTTAATCTTTTAACTTATTTTTTACAGCTACTTTAACCTTGTTTTTGTTTAGTTTGATATATTTTTTAGTTTTTTTGAGGTTTTGATAAAGCCTGATTTGCCTTTTTGCCAATTTTATTTTGATTTATTGTTGGTTTGAATAGTCACCATTAACAAATTGCAAAGGCTCCACAAACAACAAAATATCCTGTTCAGTCAGTGCATAACCTCGAATATCAAAACATTAAACACAAATCTAATCACAGTTAGATATTTTTCATAAAGCCTTTGTTTCAAAAATACAGGATGGTATTATTTATTTCTAACTGAAAATTAAAACTGAATATTTAAAGTGCTGGTGGACCATAAACTTAAAGTGTGTATGACAGGTTTTTATGATTTTCTAATTTTGACTTTATTCAGTGTATTAATACCTGAAAATATAAATTATAGTTTTACACCAATCAGGTCGCTGTTTGTAGAGAAATGTTCAAAAACCTGCTGAAAATTACAAGAAACTGATGACATCACACTTGGGAGACAAAGATTACGCATAATTTACACAAAATAAACCACTTTTTTGACCCTTTAAACATTAATTCAACAAAATAAAAGTGTTCGCATGTGTTTTTCTTTGACAAATGAAAAAATCTGTGACATTAGATGATCTTTGGTCCAGTGCACAGGATGGTTTCTTGGTCATTTCCTAGTGTGATGTCATCATTTACAACCAGGAAGTAAAATGAAAAACTTTAAAACTTAGCTAAACTGGGATAAAATTTGTAAAGATTTTAGCAGAAACAAAAACATCTTCTTCTTAACTACATTTTAATTAAATTAGTATTCCAACCTGTCAGAGGCACTTTAAAGTGCGTATGACGGGTTTTTATGATTTTCTAATTTTGACTTTCTTCAGTGCATTAATACCGCTTGTAAATATACATTGTAGTTTTACACCAATCAAGTCACTATTTGTGGAGAAAAGTTGAAAAATCTGTTGACAATTACAGGAAGTAAACAAATTGATGACATCACACTGGGGAGACAAAGATTATGCATTATTTATGCCAAATGAACTACTTTTTTGACCCTTTTAACATTAATTCAACAAAATAAAGATGTTCACATGTGTTTCTCTTTATCAAGTTAACAAAATCTGTGACATTAGATGAGTTTTGATCAATGTACAGTGTGGTTGCTATGGTAATTTCCTAGTGTGATGTCATGCTTTACAACCAGGAAGTAAAATTTAAAACCTAAAAAAATAGCTAAACTGGGGTAAAATTTGTAAAGATTTTAGTAGAAATTTGATTATATGTATCTTTACTGCATTTTAGTTCAATGTGTATTTCAACCTGTCATCGGCCCTTTAACCACAAAAGCGCAGAAATCTCGGTTTAAATGTTGCTTGGAGATTACACTAGACATTTCTGTATTGTGAGCTCATTTTAAAAAGTTTTTTAAGTTATAATATAGACTATACACTTGGAATTCTAATTTTGTATATTTTAAAAACAACAACTGCGATATTATCTTTTTTATATATACATCTCCTCCTCTATTTCCAGGCAAATCAATGGCATCTCCCTAGGGACAATCAAATGGCAGAGATTTAAACAGAAAAGTTACACAGTGCTCCTTTAAATCTATGTATAATTTCATTTCTTTACACAAACAGGCAGACTTTGACACTCTCTCCTCTCGTCTCGTAGCAAAGACCCTCCGAGCGCCGGCACTGACCTTTGACCTGCCGCACGGAGCTGAGGTTCTTCTCGAAGCCGTCGTCGAACTTGGGGTTGGTGACGGGCTCGAAGTCGCTGGTGTAGACGCGGCCGGTGGAGGTGGTGTAGCAGCATTTGCACATGCAGGTGTGGTAGCGCAGCCGGCCCTCGTCCAGGTACGGGTGGGCCAGCGCGTCCTTCGCCGAGATACGCTTCGACTGCGGAGGGACACCACGGAGATTAGCGTGAAATACTGTTACAGCAAGGGCCGACGCTCAGCCGATGTACACTATATTTCATTTAAAGGGTGGATTTTTTCTGGATTTATTCTTTTTTTATCCACCAACTGATAAAAAAAAGAACTATCAAGCTGCAGGAAATGCTAAACAGAAAAAAAAAGCTATGACCTAGGAATTAAGCACGGGCCCCACCCATAGACATAAAAATAGTGGACAGACGATCGTCACTCATGAAAATGCGGCTCAGTCATGGAGAATTCAAAATGGCCGCGGGTTAGCCCCCACCACTCCCCCCTCGGTGGGGAGGCGGGGGGAGGGCGACTTTGGGGCGGCCTTTTGCTGACGTACTGCCGTCGTTGCCTCTATAGTTACCGCCCACTCGTAGGTGTATGGCTGCGTCCTGACATTTCCGGCGCGTAAAGCCCGCCTTCCTCATTAGATATGCAGGAACTTTAAAAAATCACAGCGGCTAAACCAGCCTGGTTCAAAAAAATTCACCCCCCTCAGCGTTGTCACAGAGCCGTAAGCTAACGTTTGAGACCAAAGCCGTATTTTGAGCCAGGCTCTAAAGTAGGTTTTGAGACGTCTAACTCCCCATTGACTTGCATTGAATAATTCTACTTCCGCAGCGGCCCCTAGTGGTCAGCAGCAGATTGCAAACATGGCAGCCTACAGTCGGCGGCTCAATTTGAGTGCGGTAGCCTCGCCCACTGGCCCCACCTCATCCAGTGTGATTATCTATTACTTTTCTGTTGTGTCTCTTGATGTGTTTTTGAAAGGAAACTTTATTTATTACTATTTTTTAACAAATTCACATGTGCAATAGCTTACATGTATAAACAGCTTTAAACAGGGGGGGGTTGGGGGTCGTTCCCCAGAAGAATATTTAAGAAATCAAACCATATTTCCCGTTTCTTGGTGCATTTTAACACGTTCAGTTGATTTAAACACATGATCTTCATTTGTACTTTTATAATGTCATATTTTATTGACTATATAGCTTTATCAGAGGGTGTGGCTTGGGCAGAATTAATATATCTGACAATCCCAGACTGTTTTGCGGGTCTTTTTCTCGTTTAATTTAATCAATGTACACTGCACTACTTTACTGTGATACTAAAGCAAGTGTTTCAGAGCCTTGCGTCTATGATTATCGGGAAGAGCGTCTTATTGGGGGCCCCTTCAGATTGGGAGCCCAAGGCAATTGTGGCCTGTTGTCATATGGCAAGTCTCCCACTGCTATAACCTACTTATTTCCAGTCAAATTAACCATTCTGGAAGCAATCAGTGTCCATTTTTTTTCTCCAAAGGCACACAAAAAATTTAAATTCACCGAAATCTAATATGCCTTTTAAATGTATTCCACCACACCTTAATTTTCGCTTAATTACAAATCCCTAAAACTCATTTCACGACCACGGACCACGCCACAACAATGAAATACAAGGAAATATTTATGATGATGATGATGATGTCAAGAGAGCAGAGACAACCGGAGATGCTGGGATGGGCCGGTATAAGTAGGGCTTCTGGGTAATTAGAGGAGTGGTTGAGGAGTGGTTTGCAGAAGGTTGAGGTTGAGGCAGGGTCCTGCTCCCGAACCTCAGTCAATCATTTACAACCGTTAACTCCACTTTAAGTGCAATTTGCTTTTAAACATGAAGTGTAAAGATCCAAGAAATGTTCAAACTAGGGTCAATCAGAACTCAACACCAGCTTTACTTCATTTACCAAAATGTTTTGTTAATCGAGGTGGGATTTAAAATGTGATATTCCTCTGAGCATGGCTTATTACCACTTATAGAAATTATAATTATAGAAAATAAGACATTTGAGGCAAAAACTACTGTTAAGGTACACTTTTATTGTCCCTGTAGTGTAATTTTTCTGCTGCATTTGACCCATCCTTCAGTGCCGCTGGGGCTTTTCCCAGAGAAGCATTCAACTCAACAGAATTTGCAGGCTGTTGGCTGAAGTGCTTGCCACCGTGCCGTCCCCTACTGAGAACGGCCATTTGTTTAGACGGGATTTTGATGTCACAATAATAAAAATCACTCAGTCTACTTTAATGTAGCTAACAATAAGATCTGTTTAATGCAATTATTTGTATTTACCCAGCCCTTACATCTCTTATTAAACATTGTGTTGGGTCTTTCATGCCTCCTGCTGGTGCCCAGAGTCAGGACTAAACATGGGGAATCAGCAATTCAGTGTTATGCAGCTAAAAACTGGAACAATCTTCCTGAAGATCTCTGACAATGTTCAAATCCAAGCTAAAAACAGTTTTGTTTAGATGTTCATATGACTGAAAGATACTATCTGCACTCTTCTCTTTTAAAGCGTTTCTTTTTTTTTTTTAATGTCTATGTGTTTTGTGATTTTAGTGCAATTTTTCCTGTTATGTAAAGCTCTTTGAATTGCCTTGTGTACGAATTGTGCTGTACAAATAAACTTGCCTTGCCTTTCACTCATCTATAGCTTTTATGATACAGTCAACCCACAGTAAACCTCTTGTGTATTTTTGTAGGAACAAGGACCACATGAATGCTGCAATAGATGGACGGATTCATTCTTATGTATTAGAACTTCAACGTTTCTTCACAAAAGGCCACTTGAGTCGCGTAAAACTATCCCAAATACCACACGTACAATCCCACCAGACAAAGCGCGATTATAAAACCTTGAGAACCCGTCATCTGCGCTTTAAAACTCCAGCTCAGGCAGAGGGAACGGTCTGCCAGGGTCTGCAGTGACGCCAGAGATGCCGATAACTCACGCGGGTTACAGAGGCGGGCGTCCTGTCTCTAATTATAACCGGAGAGTGTGAATGGGGGGGTATTTTTAGAGCGGCGAGTGGGTTTCCGGCGCGTCTGTGTGACTCACCGGGTCGAACACCAGCATGCGGCAGAGGAGGTGCACGGCTTCATGGGTCGCCTGGCTAGACAGAGTGTAGAGGACGGGCAACGACGGCTGCACACAGGCACAAAAAACACAGGGGTTAACACCACAATCAGAAATGTCAAGCGCGACCCAAACGAAAAGAATCTACAACTAGGTAAAACAACAAATATGAAATACGATAACAATATATCTGAAAAAACACAAATACAAAGCAGAATTAAAACACTTGATCCTTATAATTTGTCATAAATGTAACTTATTCAAAACTTTAAAGCTCATATCTTATTGTACTACATAAAAAGAACAAAAAAAGAGCTCACTATTTGAAAGAAAATGTACACACGATTAATATTGAGCCCCAAAAAATATTGCTCTAGTTTTTATTTATTGAATGATAAGTCGATATAGTAATTATATAGTAACAGGTCTACTGCATCTACAACAATTTCAACGCCATAAAAATGATAAAAACAGAATGTATATTTTCATCACAATATAGTACTTTCTTTAATATATTACCATCTATTTTTTATTATTACATTATACATGTATAATAAATTAGATATTAATCATCTAATCGTGACTAGTCGACTTGTATAATCATACTGTCCAACCCAATTCTCCAAAATTCAAACCCTGCTCCGAGCAACGTGCTAGTTAAGATAAATATATTTCAAATTATGCTAACTATGCTATGCTTTTTTTTTTACAGATTTTACTCCAGTTTATTTTTTTTGTTTAGGTTTTCAGTTTTACTTCCTGCTTGTTGACGTCACACTAGGAAATTACCAACAAACCATCCTGTACATTGGGCCAAAACTCATGTAATGTCACAGAATTTTCTATTTGTCAAAGAAAAAAATACATGTGAACACCTTTGTTTTGTTGAATTAATCTATAAAGAGTCAAAAAAGTAGTTTCTTTCGTGTATATTACGCATAACCTTTGTCTCCCTATTGTAATGTCATTAATTTGTTTACTTCCTGTAATTTTCAACAGATTTTTCAACTTTTGTCCATAAACAGTGACTTGATCGGTGTAAAACTATTATTTAGATTTAGTAAACACTGAATAAAGTCAAAATTAGAAAATCATAAAAACCTGTCATACGCACTTTAATTAACTGCAGTTTTGTCTAATTGTAATATCTGTCAGAAGAACATATAATGGTGTATTTTCCATACTGTATATATATTTGTTTCCCTGGTCACCTGTGCGTTCGTCACGTTTGATAGTGACCTTTGGTGTTAGTCCCATTAACACGGCAGTAATCTGAGTCTGCACTGGGCCGGTGCAAATCCTCCAGTCACATTGGACTTGAACCCAGCGCCGGTCGATGTGGTGAGAACAATCGTGACCTAATCCCAGCCACGATCTGCTCCTTCAATGATTTCTTTTCTTTAACCAATACATTCAGAGATATCTTTTTCAAGGGAGTTTTGTGCAATGGTCGGACACTTCTCTTATGCTCCGATCAGTGACAGGTGGGTTAAAGTCTATATGACAGTTTAGACTACACAGTTGACTAAAACGTAGTGCATTTTGCCTATTTGTCCCCAGTTTGACAATTTTCATAATCTTTATAATGTTACTTCCTGGTTGGACATGAGCAGCAAATTTTTTTATTTATTTTTTGACATGAGCAGCAAATATGACACAGTTAGAGGTAATTCCACAACTGTTACCGGGCAACCATTTTGAAAACAGGGGCCAAAATCCCTTTAAATGACACAATAATTATGATTTGACAAATAATAATACCTGATAACAGCTTTATTTTGTTGAATGATGGGTTTAAACTGTCAGAAAAATGTGTCAGTTGAGTATTAACGGTCTTATTTTCAACTGTACATCACATTTTGATGACATAGGTGGAGGGATTCCATTTTAGAACTCAACACTACTTCCAGTTTATTTATCAACATTTCTTCCAGAACTGCAACTTCAAAAATGTTAAACTATGCTAAATATTCATTTCACATTCCACAAGTGCCCTCCCACTACACCAAGCCATAATTTGAATATAATGAGAACCTGTCATATAGACTTCGACCAATCACAGTGAAGTGTGGACTAGCAGCACAAAGACACAGAGAACGCCCACAGACTGACCTCATGGTGGAAACAAACCAACCCATTCATTTTAATGTGTGCTAAATTCTACTGCGACGCCCGTGCCGCCTCCTGAATTTTAAAATCTGCAGAACTATCAGTTTACTTTTCTGAAGCAGCGCCAGGTCAACAACATCTGTTAAGAATCAGCTGTGACTTGATTTGAATCAGTTGTGCTTAAAATACGCATAATTCACCAGGAAATGTTGAAAAGTGAAAAAGTGGCGTTGGCTATTGAATTGAAAGTGGCTTTAGTGTCTTCTTAAAAACAGTTTAAGTACTATGCATTGATATGAATATTAAAAACAAAGTACTTGTAACAGTTTGGGATAAACTGGTTTGGATGCTGTTACCTGTTTGTGTGGACCTCGGAGAATGTGCGCTCTGGCTCCTTCACACGCCGTCCTCATGGCCTCCATCGAAGGTGTTCCCAACAGATCCGTGATCAGGTCCAGCTAAAACACGTGAAGTTATTTTTTTACATAAACTAAAACAGTAACATCTGTTTCCCCAGAACACATGAACACTGTAAACACACATACTGTAAAAGCAGCAGGGGTTAATGTGAGGCCAGTGTGCTGTCTGTAAATTACAAAGCATTTTATTCTCCAAACACCAGGAAGTTGTTAGCATGCTAGTTGTTGTTAGCTTTGCTCCGGCCTCTGAAAGTGTGAAAGGTCATAAACACTATGCAGTGAGTAATTAAGAACCAGGTCTAAACCAGGCCTACACCAGGACTAAACCAGGCCTACACCAGGTCTACACCGGGTCTAAACCAGGCCTAAACCAGGTCTAAACCAGGCCAAAACCAGGTTAAAAACCAGGCCAAAACCAGGTCAAAACCAAGCCAAAACCAGGTCTAAACCAGGTCAAAACTAGGTCAAAACCAGGACTAAACCAGGTCTAAACCAGGACTAAACGAGATCTAAATTAGGACTAAACCAGGTCTAAACCTGGACTAAAAGAGGACTAAACCAACCTAGTACTAAACCAAGAACAAGAGATAAAATATTTTCTATATTGTTGGAAGATGGGTTGACGGCCGGATCATGTCCCTTTGAGTGCCTGATTTGGCCCCGGGCCTTAAGTTGAACAGCGCTGCTCTAAAGCGGCCCTCACAGCGCTCCAATGACCCACACATTTGTGGCTCTGACCTGTTGAATGGGGCTCTGAGCCTGGAAGAGGATCCGCCGTCCCAGCAGCTCGGCGAAGATGCAGCCCACAGACCAGATGTCGATGGAGTTGCCGTAGTGACGACTGCCCATCAGGATCTCGGGCGCGCGGTAATACTGCGTCACCACCTCCTGCGTCATGTGCCGGGACTCGTCAGTCTCCTCCACACGTGCCAGCCCGAAGTCACAGATCTGAGCACGAGCAGAAGGAGAAGGGGATCGGTCCGGTTAAATGTCACTTCAACACAATACACCAAAATAAAAAGTCACCACAGAAAATAAAGGTCACAATTGGCCTGGGTGATACGGTGATAAAAGTCGACTCGTGAGCTGGTCCCTGTGACAATCAGCTGTTTTTGTGAAATCGTTGTATCGTGAGTCACTGTTTGTCTCTTTAATGCAGCTGTCTGTTCAAACACACTTTTTCTCCTGTTGTTTAGCCTCTGAAGCCTCTGAGCAGATGACTTTGTTTACCTCTTATAGACCAGAGCTGCACAATTTAAATAAATCGACACCAAAACGCAATTTCAATGGATGCAGTTAGCAAATTTTTGAAGTGCAATAATTTCTTCCTCAAACAAATAAATGTCTTGCTTTGATTTGAATACAAACGGCTAACATAGTAGTTTGGATTTGTACAAACATGTTCAGAAACAAACGACAAAAAGCTCGACCAAACTTGATAAAAAAAGTGTTCAAAAGAACACGCCTACAAACACATGCAACCCAATGCAGTAAAACGTGAATAAAAGCGACAAAAATGTGACTAAAAATGAAATAAATGAAACACGAGACTAAAAGTGACAATTATGGGTTAAAATATGACAAAGAATGTGACTAAAACACAAGTAAAAGCAACAAAACTGTTTTTAAAATGTGAATTGGACAAAATCCTATTATTAAAACATAATTCTCAAATCTAACCTCAATGGCACTGGTCAGAAAATTCACAATTAAATATTTTTCCTAAATCGTGCAGCTCTGTTAGAGGCAATAAAAAAATATAAAGTGAACACAAATTGGGATATAATCGAAATCATGATCTGGCCCCAAGAAAATCGAGATAATAATTTTGTGCCATATCGCCCAGCCGTAGGTCACATGCATTAATATTTGGTTGGACCTTTAGCAAGACACTTCAGCCAGCGTGCTCAAAAGGATGATATTTGATGATTTAAAAATCCATAGCAACGTTCAAATTTAAGTTCAAAAATTAACTTTTCACTTTAAAATGTACTTATATGGGTTTTATAATCATTAGCTAACCCTAACCCTAACCCCTAACCCTAACCCTAACCCTAACCCTAACCCTTCATTCATTCAGACCTATTTTTTCCAATTGCTTTTCCATTTCCATTTTCCATTCCATTTTTACTTTTCAGTCTGTTCAAGTAGACAAATATGACGCACTGATGACAAACTGTGAATGACACATAGACACAAAAAAGACTGGGCAGTGCCACAAATACTGTGTGCTGGTGGCAATAAACAGCCAAGTTATCTATATTTGGCCGACACCATATCTGAGAAAACACTCTGATATCACAGATACTGGAAGCGGTATTTGGCTCACACTGGAACAAATCTTAAATCCTTTGGGCAAACTTTGGAAATCCACATAAATACCTAAATAAATACCCACATAAATAAATAAATAAATAAATACCTAAATAAATAAATACATAAATAAATAAATGAGGTAAGATAATGAGCAAATAGGTGCTTGAATTAAGTAGTATTTATTGGGATTTGGATATTGCTTTTACTGTTAAAATGAGAATGACATGAGCATTTTCTCATTCGAAATGCTGCACTTGAAATAAGAAAACAATACGGAAAATAAACAAATAAAAACAAAATCTTTTGGGTCAATAAAAATAAACCAAAAAACAAAGCTAAATACTACTTATAGGACAGATATTCTGCTGCCGTGACTTTTTTGTTCTAACAATGTTCTGTCATCAAAACATACCTGAATTGCATTCATGTTGTTTTGAGGAATGTTTATTTGAAAATCCTCCCCTCTCCGCGAGTCAAACACACTTCCTGCTGAACTTCCTGGATTTTCTGACGTATTTTTGGATCATTTACGTCATTTATCTGAGAATCTTTCGCTGTTTAAAAGGCCTCTAAACACGATCACTGCTGCTGCTGCTAGCTTGATAATTGTGTGTAGCATTCTTTTCAAGACCTAATATAGCTAAGCGCTTGGCACCATCTACTGTGCCGGATGCACTAAGTGTCTTTCCAGACTGCTTTGATTATTCCATAATAAACTTTTTTTGTTTGGATACATGAGATGGCAAATTAAATGTACTCAAGAGCATGTTTAAAGGCCAAAAACAATATAAAAAATACATCATATTTTTCCTTTAATTCCAGCACTTATTTACACATGATTTTACATATAGTCATTTTTTTCAGCACAATCTGATTTTGTAAAGTGTCACAGAACAAAACTCGCTAAACTTACCTTGAGCACGCAGTTGCTGTTGACCAGAAGGTTGCCAGGTTTGATGTCTCGGTGTAAAATGCCAGCAGAATGAAGATATTTTAGACCTGTCAGTTAAAAACAAAGGATATAAAACATTACGATTCATATTTTGCACACTTTCCTTTACGGCTCAGTCGGACAAACCTCGAAGAATCTGATAGAGGAACACTTTGGCGTGGTCCGAGCTCAGAGGCTGCGGAGAGACGATGATTTTATGGAGATCGCTTTGCATCAGTTCAGTCACAACATATCTGACCGATCAGAGTCAAGGAACCAACAAACGGAGCATTTCATTTCCCATTTTAATTCTTTTACCAATAATATAGATTGAGGTTTGGTTGCTGCGAGTAAAAGATACATCTCCTCGAAGTAGTCGATGTGTGGAGGTTGGAGAATGTCCAGAGCAGAAAGAACCTGTGGGCACAAACACAAACAGTTTATGTAAAATTAGAATAACCAAAAATCTGCAGAGCCACGCAGTGTTAGCATCAGATTTAGAGCCGCCACAGGATTATTTTACAACAGCTATCGAGTGTAAAGGAGATAAATATCGATATCGATACACCAGAGCTCCCAAAGAAATATGAGTTTTATGCATTTTAATGATAAAATTAAATACTTTCCATTGATACTGTGTTTTAGTGCTGGGCGATATAGTGATAAAAATCGAATTGTCCATGTGACAATCTGCTATTTTTGTGAAATCGTCGTATCATGAGTCACTGTTTGTGTCTTTAATGCAGCTGTCTGTTCAAACACACTTTTTCTCCTGTTGTTTAGCCTCTGAAGCCTCTGAGCAGATGACTTTATTTACCTCTTAAAGGCCAGAGCTGCACAAATTAAATAAATCGACACAAAATCACAATTTTAATGGATTAGCAAATTGCAAAGGCTGCAATTTTTGAAGTGCAACAATTTCTTCCACAAACAACAAAATGTCTTGTTTGATTTGAATAAAAACTGCTAACACTGTAGTTTGGATTTGTACAAACATGTTCTGAAACAAGCACAAAGCGCGACTAAAAGCGACAAAAACGTGACTAAAAGTGACTAAGATGCGGTTAAATCTGACAAACACAACTGAACGTGACTAAAACGCGCCTACAAGTGTCAAAATGGTGTTTAAAATGTGGATTTGAATCTGAACTGAATCCTATTATTAAAACATAAATCTAATTGCAATCGCACTGGTCAGAAAAATCACAGATATTTTTCCTGATTGAACACGAATCGTGATAAAATCGAAATTATGATCTGGCCCCAAGACAATCATAATATGTTTTTGCCATATCACCCAGCACTACAGTGTTTATCGTCAGAAATGCAGCTCAGTGACAATCTTTGTGACTCAATGGACAGCTTGATGAGGCGTTTAAAAGATGAGAAATATTTTTTTGTTTTTTAAATCTTCCAACTATAGCAGCTTTGCTAGCTCAGTTTGAAAATGAACGTTTTATGCTAAAGAAGCAGCTTCTGCAACATGAACTCTGAAGAAGAAGCCGCTTGTTTAGCAGCAAAACGTCGGCTTTCAAAGTTAGTAAAGCAGGTGAGAGTCGGAAGGTTTTTGGATGAATAGTTTGATAAATAACAAATTTAAAAAGCTAATGTACGTTACGGTAGACCGGTCACTTTAATGACTACATCCATTCATTGTTCATTTTCATTTCATTTTTCCTCATTTCAATTATGTTAATTGCTCAATATTCCAAAATAAATGTATTGTTTTCCTTTTTTCTTTTACATAATTGAAAAGGAGCTCATTAATAAATAGTGGAACAATATATTTTGGGGCTAAATGTTTAGCGTGTATATATTTTCTTTCCAATTGTACAGAGGTTATTGTTATTTTTGTGTAATAACATGATATTTGCGCTATGGAGGATTGAATACAACCACATATACACAATTCTAAATATCCAACAGCTTCAGAAAGATTAGATTAGAATCTTTCAAACCAATTTTAAATGAAAGGTAACTAGAGTCATCAGTAAAATTTTGTAAAAAGTTCCATACACAAGGGGCAGAAAACTGAAACGCCTTCCTTCCAAAATCAGACCTAATCCTCGGGAGGAGTAAGTAACTTTTATGGCCAATTATTAGTTCATTCTGCTATTTGCATTTATGCATAAAGTAGTTTGAATATTATCGTTTATCTTGACATTTTCTGTAGCAATACATTGTGCTTCATAATTTGTTACAAGCCAAACAACACAATCAATCAAGAGCAGAACAACAGAAAGAAAGGTAAATTTACTTAATGGACCTCTGTTTGTTTTAATATCCACAAATGGCTGCAATAAACGACTACACTAGAGCAGAATCAACACATTAAACTGAAAAACATTAATAAAAACGGGCCAGTTTGAGATTTCGAGGCCTGATCGACGACACTTACATTTTCGTGTTTGAAGAAGCACAGCATCTTGAGCTCCCGAAACACCCTCTTACAGGACACCAGGTTTTGGAAGACATTGGGCATCTTTTTGAGGGCCACTCTCTTTCCGTCTCGAGGATCTGTCACCGACCTGCGGAGCCAAAGAGCAGAGAGAAGTCAGTGATGGTTAGTTAACATTGCAGTGAATTTGGCACTCGCTTTTGTACTTTATGCTCAAGAAACGCAAATCTTTAGTCCCTTAGTCTGTTAATCGCTCACTGTAGTGTTAGAACTGGGTGATGGTGACAAATAGGCCTGTCATGATAAAAACCTTATCGACTTATCGTTCAATATGTGATGAAAGAACAATATTTATCGTGTGCACTTTTTGTATTCACTTTCTTTGTTTTAATGAGACATGGATTGAAGAAAGTGAAATACATACTGTTTATGGCTTACAATCGGCATAAAGTTCCTGAAAAAGTGTTTAATTCTGCTCATTATTAATTAGTCGTGTAACTATTTCACAATTGTTTGGGATTTTCCAGCTTTAGGATTACTGTGTCAGTGGTATAAAGTGGTTTCAATAGTATCGTTTATCGTGATAGTTTCTCAAACAATATATCGCACTTCAACATTTGTTATCGTGACAGGCCAGGTGATAAAAACGCAGGGGCGTAGCACTAAATTCTGGCTCCCAGGTACAAAACTTCTCGGCTGGCCCAATATTTATCTATTCCAGCAAATTCATTCATTTCATTCATTGTCATTTGTTCATTCACTATGGCTAGAATACACGCTCTATGGTTTCTACATACACCTAACCAGACTGGCAGACTTGTCATTAGGCAACAGGCCACAATTGTCTTGGGCCCACAACCTGAAGGGGCACCATTAAGATGCCCTTCCTGATCATAACAGATGCAAGGCTATGGAACAGTTCACTCAATATCACAATAAAGTGGTGCAGTGTACTTTTAAACAAGAAAAAGACCAACTAAATAGATAAAATAAAAAATAACATTATAGAATTACAAATGAATATCATGTATTTAAAATCAGCCGAACATGTGTTAACAGACACCAACAAACAGGAAATATGGTCTAATTTCTTAAATATTCTTCTGGGGAATAACCCCCAAACCCACCTGTTTAAAGCTGTTTAGAACATGTGGCTATTGCACATGTGATTTTGGATTTTCTAATAGTTCACTTTTCACTCCCAATTTATGAACCTTTCTGACCTCCACACGTTAAAAATACAAACAAAACAAACAAAAAAAAAATCCATAAAACTGCTCCACAATCGAAATGGATGGATATATGGATAGATACACAGGTAATTTATTAAAAAAGAAAAACAACAGACAGAAAATACACCAACTGCAAATTACAAATACTAGTTTTATTTGTTAACAACTTGGCTAATACAGTATGAAAGCAATCATTTTCTTCTTTTTCCACTGATGGGGCCCTCAGATGTCAGGCACAATTGTATTTAATCTCTCATGGACTTCACTCAACCACAATGCATTTTATTACAACAAAAATAGATTCAAGCGTAGAAAATCACATGCTTTTGAGGTTTTTGATGGCCCTTCACTGCTCTGGGCCCGGGGGAAACAGTACCCGGGGAAACAGTACCCTTTACCCCCCCAGTCCAACGCCCCTGCAAAAATGTATGTCTTTAATGCCTTACTTGTAATTGTTTTTATATTATTTGGTATTCCGAAATGTAATTCATATGATACAATGTAATTCCAACAGAAATGTGTTTAAATGTTATTAGTTGAGGTTTGATTATCAGACAATGAGAAATGTCTGTCAAATTTATAACAGAAATATTACCTTATACTCTAATTTTTTTTTCTTCATTTTTATTTTTAATCAGCTCTTTTTGTAGCATTTTTCACAATAGTGAACAAGGTTAAAAGCTCAAAAAAATCAGTTTTATATATTTGTCCTTTAAGTAGTCCACTAATCAAACTATTATTTCTAATATACATTGAGACTTTTTATTTTATACTTTTATTTTGAGCCAAATAAACAAACAAATAAACAAGACAGATGCTGAAATGTGGTGACTTTATGCATTTATTTAGGCATAAAGTGTATTATTAATGACAATCAGAAATCGTTCATTCTTTTTTGACATTTTGTTTTAATAATGTCACCATCTTTGTCCTAATTTTTTTTTTTGCATGTATTTTAGAGTCTGTAGTTCAGATAACAAATTAGATGATTAAAATAAGACTGATTATTAAATTCTAGATTAGTTGATTCATCTTTGCGGGACTAGTTTAGATCTTTTTTTTTTAACCAAAGCTGACTGAGATAAAGCTAAAGTGAAGCCGCTTGTGGACATCTTGATCAAGTATTCTTGCAGACAAAATAGCTTTTCATCAGAATCACTAAACGTACATGTTTCCTGTGTCCATTTCTTGCAATTCTAGCTTCGTCTGAGTCATAAAACCTCTTTTTATAGCATATGGCATGTTTCGAAGTCTGTGCACAGTCCAAAGAAAGATGATTCAATTACTAAATGACCTGACCATTTTTTGGCTGCAATTAAACGACTCACTTTCAGCCAATCGGTCGGTCACACGCAGTGACCTCACGTGCCTGCATTGTAATAATGTTAGAAGGTTGCGCAGGTCTTTTTCGTGCAGGTGAAGGGCAGGATTAGGCCCCGGTCAGAGGCGCGTCGGCCGCTCCTCCTCGCTGTGTAATCCGGGGTTGTTTTGGGAGCAGCGGTGCCTCGTGAGCGTCCTCGGGAGCAGCTTTCTCTGGGTAGAATAAACCTGCCGCAAATAGGATCAAGGGCCCAACAGATGGCTCCTCTTAAGAGCCCAGGTCTGACCGCGATCACTCACTCGACGACAGTTTACGACCACAACAAGGTTCAACAAGTCGCTAGGGACGCAGGGACTCATCTGTTTTATTTAAGTTATCATGATTAAAGGATGGCGCAGTGTAGATACAAACTCTAAACACATCTCAGCAGACAAAGACCGTGACATTAATACATCAAAATGTCACAAAAGAATAGATTATTGCAGATTTGTATCAATTATACACTTTATTCATAAATATTCTTTAACTAGAAGCCTTCAGTCAGCATATTTAAACCTTTATTTGGCTGATAGTATATTTAAAATGTCTAAATATACTATGAAAATTATTGCTGACTATAATCATTAGTAACAGCCCTTGCAATGTATCAAATATTAGATTGTTTTTGAAAGATATGCATGTGTATTATGTTTAGCAACTTAAAAGTGCATATGGACAGGTTCAATGACACATTTAACTAAAAAATAGGGAACATGATTACATTTAAAGGTGCTGTACCCGATTTGTACAGTGTTGAAAGGTTAAAAACAGAACTAGTTCATGTGCCCATGTAATAAAGTCAAATCTGTGTTGCTCCAATACAGATATAATGTAAAAGCATCTATAAAGGGAAAATAAGACCACAGCGCTTTCTCTGCACCTATTTATTGAGCGTTTTATTCTACGAGAAGCTGGAAGTGCGCAGTTAGCATGCTAATTAAAAATATAAAACAGGAGCATTTTTCGGAAAACAGAACATCTATGCGTAACCTTTAAAATTTTGCAAACAAAGACATTCTACATTCCAGAACAGAGGAAAAAGAGAAGTGGAACATGATGTGATTTTACTGGAGAAACTGGAATACACCTCAGAATATCACAAAATATGACACATGTGAGTGACATCAGAGCTGCTTTAAAGACGTTTACTATTGTATTTTATATGACTTGTTAATGTTATAGGAGATTATGATAAACTCTTTGCATTTTGATAGGGAAAATCCAGATTTTTAGGTTTAACTGGACAAATACTGACAGAAGTGATGAACCCACAATAGTTTTTTTATTGTATCTACAAACAAAATCACATACTTTACCATAAATTATACTTTATATGAAGCTCAAAGACAATTTTAAAATTAGAAAATAGTACATTGTCCATCCTTTCTAATTGAAAAACAAACTAGCTGACGTTTCTACTCTGGAAATTCTAATTTGTTGCTTTTTCCCTGTCAAATAACAACTTAAACCCATTAGTATTTAGATCTAATGTGAGAGAATTATTGAAAATGAATAGCATTTAAAAAAACATGCCATCAATAATCTAAGGTATAAAAGACCACCAGCATCATAATTTTGTTTTAAAAAATGTTCTGAAATGCATGGGATTCTTGTATCAGTTATCTTTCAAACGTTGAACAGAACACTACGAAAAATGCACGCAGATATTGTCCCCAAACCGTTAAGTCCTCGTCAGTGTTCGTAATGTTCTGCCTGATCCTTTGTTTTGGCGATCGTGATTAGCTCCTTTAGCTCCAGACTTTGATTCCTAAAAATAGCGGCGAGTCTGCTGCCAGTCACTCTCTCCCCGCGAGCCTCGAAATGTTTGTATTTGTCTCATGTTTATCTGAAAGCCAGCGCGACAGGAAAGCATTACACCCAGACTCCCACTGAGCCTTTCAGACCAGAAATAATGACACAATGGATGGGCTCACGAGCAAACGAGAACGGAGACACAGGTCATGAAAGTGTCTCAGGCAGATATTAAATACTGAAGAGTAACTTACAAGCACCAAAACAATAAATAATACGGTGTAGCCTTCATTACTCAACGCTTCTTTCACTGTATTTACTCTTAAAGTGTTCATTACAGGATGGACTACTATTTTCACTAAAATGAAGTTCAGATAAATATATTTCAAATTTTGCAAAAATACTTTATAAGTTCATCCCGGTTTAGCAATTTTTTTGTTTTTTTTTGTTTTACTTCCTGCTTGTAAATGATGCCATCCAGTGTTTCCCTGTCTGGGAGGGGGTTATGTGCAGGCAGTAGACCACACGCTCACGCACGCTGTGTGGAGAGATATAGGCCAATAGGTTTATGTGTCTGAGTAATCATAATTACACTGCTAAATGTCCATGCCATTTAATACTTTTTAATGTTATTTAAAGTGATTAAAGGTCTTTAAAAAGCTTTATAAACATATGTTTGAGAAACTGGGCATTTTTAAGTCGGCTACTTATAGTTTGTTTCATTTCAGATGTCATATTCATATTCAGGCCTTATTTGCATGATTTATATCCGTCTCTCTTCAACCCATGCAAAACTCAATTTACCTGTGGGAAAAAATACTAACAGCTTTAAACTGCTAGGGTTTCCTTTTGTCAACATCAAATACCAATAAGCAGGAATATATTTATATATTTGATTCACACAGTGGAGTTTGAGCTGTGAGTCTTTGTCACGTGGTTCATGTCGTGTTCACTGCTGCTGGATGCACGGGGTATTTTGATCCATGGGTTTGGGCCATGGATTTGTTAGGTTTGTTTGTTTCAGGCCTTGAAATCCTTATTTAATTGCGGTTCTGGTTAGAGCGAGCTTTAAAATGTTGATGCCGTCTCACACATTCGCGACATGCTCCAGGTGCTTCTTTGCATTTTGTGCCGTCTAAATTCATTTCCTGGTTAGGCTCGTTGCTCCGTCAATATGAAACTGATTTTAATAACACTGTGTTTTGTATCTTAACACACAGAACGAGTCCTGCTGTTACTGTTCACTGTCCATGATGATCTGAGACCTGAGACCTGAGTCTGCCTCACCCGCTCCTGTGGGTGAGGCAGGGGCGAGAGAGAGAGAGAGAGGAGCGACGGAAAGACACAAAATAACTGTTTTATTTAGTCTTGGGTTGATTTATGCATCAGAGAAACATGAGAGAAAATAATGGCTATAAAAACAGTAGTTTCTTGTTGTAGCTGTAATGAGACTTCTTTTGACCATCAATGATTAGCGCTGCATAATTTGATTGACAGGGTAAGGGTGCTTTTCAATGGTAGTGGAAACACTGACATCACACAAGGAAATTACCAAGCAACCACTGTACAATGGGCCAAATTCATCTAGTGTCAGATTTTATTTTATGTGACAGAGAAAAATACATTTTTTCTACTGAATCAATGTTTAAAAAAAAGTAGTTTCTTGTGTGTAAATGATGCATAACCTTTGTGTGTGTGATTTGTTTACTTCCTGCAACCTTTCTCCACAAACGGCTTCTTGACGACCAAATAAGAAATCATGAAAACCTGTCATACGCAGTTTAAATAAATGGTATACAATATCAATAGTACATTTAACTGTGTGGTCTCAAAAAGTCTAAATGTGAATGCACAAAAAGGAGGACCACGACTGTTCAAACTAGAGCTAAAGGAGACTAAAGGACTTCAACAGGATTCATACAAAACAGCAATTTATACAGAAAAGCACTGATAGAGTGTATTTATAGCAGTGATAAAGAGTGTATTTATATGATACCCATAGATTAAACTCACAATTCTCATCAAAATCTTCAGCTAACTGACTCCATATAAACTATTTTAATCTAAATAAAATAATTTGTATTAGACCAGCATTTGAATTCGACAAGCTCTAGCAAAGAATAGACTCATTTGGGAAGATGCAGCTTCACGCTGGAGCCAAAGCATGAGCCGTTAAGGTTATTTTTAATTCTATTTTATTTATAGAGACGTATAAAATCGCGTTAAGACTTTTTAATACTTTTTAAAGCCTTGATTTGACCTACATTTATTTATGGACTTTTAAGACCTTTTTAAGATCCCGGATATACCCTGAGATTGTGTTAGTAATGTTTTAGAAAAGGGCCTTTGCTCCACAATTTCCAAATCCATTTCATTCCATTTCCAAATTTTGATGCACGATATATTGTTCCAGAAAATATGATAAATGATAATATTGAAACTATATTATACCACACATAAGATCTCCTTTAACCACAAAACATGCTGAAATATCAGACCTTTTTTGGTGAATTATAATTGCAAATTTGTTTTCTTTTTCTTTTAAAATCAGCTCTTTTAGGACCTTTTTTTAATAGTTTCTTAAAATTAAAGATTGCACGCTGGATATGAACTTTGCACAACTCCAAAACATCAATTACGATATTAACTTTTTCTTTTGTTCAATCCATCTCTTTCCTCGTCACACATAATTAGATCTCCTTTAATCCAAAAAATATCAGACCTTTTTTGGTGAAATTTTCTTTTTCTTTTTTAATCCGCTTTTTTGCATCTATTTTGAATAGTTTGTAAAATTAAAAGATTACACGCTGGATATTCTAATTTTGCATATTTCCAAAACATCAGTTACAATATAAACTTTTACTTTTTTTTAATCAAACTCCCTCCTCGTTATACATAGATCTCCTTTAATCACAAAAGTGCAGAAATATCAGACCTTTTTGGTGAATTATGTTTGTTTTCTTTTTCTTTCAAAATCAGCTCTTTTTGCACCTTTTTTGAATAGTTTCTTGTCAATAACCTAAATTCACATCCAAACATATATAGTCTATAATTAAAAATGATAAGATTCGCAAGAGTTTTAGGCTTAGCTTTCTATAAAGGTAAAAAAAAAATATCTCAGTTTTTATCATGGCGTTAATAAAAGCAGGTGATTTGACATTAACGCAGCAGAGGATCAGAGCAAACCTCGTCAGGAGTCGGAGAATGAGTCAGACACAGAACACAGGTGCTCGGCTCAGAACAAGATGTACTGCCCACAAAATGAACACGTTAAAGCAGCTGCACATTATAGTACTATAGGAGGACGTGGGCCAGTGCAAAAGGTGTGTTAAATGGGTCACCTGTAACACCCAGATAATGATTTCTAGACAGCGGGTCACCACCTACGAATCCCAAGGCGAAACGAAACCAAAGCCAAATGCAGAGGAAATGGTAAAGTGAGCTAGCGTTGAATTTGTAAACGTAAACATCTCTAAACGCTGGCATGCGCTGGTTCAAACAGTGCTGTTGAGTTTTTCTATTCGTAAAAAGCTAGTTTGAGCTGATGAAGGATCCCATAAACATCTCGTTGAGGACAAACTGGTGTGCAGCTGGTTTAAGTGTCTTATCTTCTGCAACACAAAGTTTGCAAATCACAGACATGAGGGCAGTTAGCAAAGATTATTTGTCTCCCTCTCACATGAAGAGTGTCACCACACACTGTTTTCAGGAAAGATTTGAAGAGCGGAAGATAAGAAAGTGTCACGTGATTGAATGAGGTGTCTTATGAAAACAAATACACGGACACACAACTCAACAAATAGTGCTGATAGAATCACATTGACCCCACAGACATGAGTGACCGGAAGCACTACTTCAGCCTTACTTAACTCATGGAGAGGATAATCTGGTTTAAAGTCTGGCTAAAAATCTTATAGCCAGACTTATGATCACTAAAAGAGGAAGAAATATTAAACTCCGAGCACCAATAAGCATCTGAAGTCAAGAAAACACCGGTGTAGTAGACAGCAAGAGGCCTATTATATCTATGTAATGTTTGCAGTTAAAGTGAGGAGCAGCAGGTGCAGGTCAGACTCACCAGACGACCCCGAAGGCCCCGTAGCCGATGGGCCTGTCGGGCTCGATGTCGAGCTGCGGCTGCAGGTGGTGCTGCTGGTGGTGGTGATGGTGGTGGTGATGGGCTTTGACCGCAGCCGCCTGCACCTGAGCCGGGGCGGCGGCGGCGGCAGGGCCTGGAGCCTGCCCCGGGGCAGGAGAGGGGAAGTATGGCTGCTGCTGCCCGGGGTTCAGCATGACGGCAGCCGCTCCTGTGGAGGCGTGCTGCTGCAGGGAGTGAACGGCCGCAGCCGAGCCCGGGGCCTGGAGGAAACATGGGGTTAAGATGTCACTGTGGATCGAGTCAAGTCACAAAATATTTAAGCTTCTTTGGCATAAATGCATTGTTTTATTGAAGCAAAAGTTAAAAAACAGAAGGATCTACATACACTCTAATACTTTGCTCTTTTTCAGTGCAGAAAACGAAGGAATGACTGTTATTGAACACTTTTATATGTTAATTCTTTGGATTCAGAAAGTAAATGTGACCTTGAGATTTGCTTATTGTTACATCTCTATTAAACAGACTGAACAGATTGAGTCACAAATTGCTGCTTGTGAAATTCTGGCAAATAAATGTAATCTATACAAAGCTGCGTACAAAGAGCACATGGAAATCAATCTACTTTAAACAGTGTATTAAGCCGCCAATGACCGAAACAAAAGTAAAATCCCAGTTCCTTCTGCCGGCCGCGGTCCCAGTTGTACCTGCAGGGGGTGCTGTGGCGCGTGGTGGTGCTGCAGATGTGGCGCGGGCAGGTGCTGCAGCTGGTGGTGGTGATGTGCCACGGCAGACGATCCTCCGCTGTACGCCGCCATCGCTCCACACAGAGCCATGCACCAGAGTCCGGCTCAGAGCTACAGGCAGACACCGCCGAGAGCTGCACGAGACAGAGAGCGTCACAAACAAGAGGACGGGGCCAGCAGAGGACCAGGACGCCAAGCAGTTACACAACCTTAGCAGAGTTTCTTCGATATCACAGTGTAGTCTTATAGAAGTTAGGCACACACATAATTTTCGCAAAATTCGTAAACGTAAGTTATGAGCGTAATATATTAATTATTCAACGCGCTGCAGCTGAAATTTGAAGATATTACCGATAACAGAAAGTTTCCTGTTAGAGCAAAGAAAAGATGCACACGATAACATTGACTACCAAGAAATATTGTTCTGTCTTTCATTTATTGAACAATAAGTCGATAGTAATCATCGTGACAGGCCTACAAGTAAAAAAGTGGAATAAACTCATAATTCACTCCAAAATCTTCAGTTACCTCACTTCACAAATTACACTTTCTGCTGTATAAATCCTTATCAATTCAAATTTTGGTCGATTAAAACAGGGGTTCCCAAACTTTTCTGGCCAGGACCCCCAAAATAGCCTTGCAACCAACTCGGGACCCTCAAAGCGAAATGAAAAATAATTCTAAGTGTCAAATCAGGTTTAATGTTGGTTATTTGAATAGTTTATTGTCTTATTAGACCCTATTTCACTAAATGATACTGTATTTAATTAGAAAAATAGAGCAAATACAGTCTCATATTTCTTCAAATTATATCTTGAAATCATCTCGCGACCCCCAGCTCACCCCTCGCGATTAAAACGCTGGATTAAAACACCATCACTGTTCAAATGACTAATTTGACTAAACAATTAAACATCGACAGCTCAAATTCTCTTTTTTCTTGATCAAATAATTATCTTGTCATAAGTTTTAGTATCATCTGGATCTTGATTTTTTTTTTTTGACAACACAAATGTGCAAAATAAATCTGGAGAGAATACAAAATAGAGATTATATAGATTTTAGATTCACAAATGTGTGTGTTTTTTGTATGTTTTAGTACATCCAGTATTGTTACTATCTTTTTATTTTATATTTTGACAGTTTCTTTATCGTTGCTACATTAGTTTGACTTTTTTTGTCTGTGTTTTCCTGCATGCAAGTGTGAAAAATCCGGGAAGAAACCTGATTATTTCCATCAGACTTTGCCGTTTACGTGACATTTCAATAATCCGACAGCTCCACAAATCAGATAATGGTCAGATTTTTGCTTAAAAGTTGCCACAGTCAGACTTCCGGGCGCATCCAATTCACAAAACCTCTCTCACACTCCTCAAATCCTTTTCCACTTTAAGCACATAACAAGTTTTGACAATTGACAAAGCGAGTGAGAGGTGTCAAGGGACCGGACCAGTCTCCACTAACAATAACAGCAGACACTTTTCTTTTTACAGAGCTTTATCTAAAGTGGCGTAATTAATTTGCAGGTAATGGCGCCGCATGCACGATGAATCACAGACAAACTGAAATCGCAAAATGAATGGCTACAATCAGAAGATCTCGAAAGCTGCAATTATTTTGATGATGATATTCTACTCCATGGGATCTCTTTTGTGCAATATCTACGTTAAAGTTCCTCATCAAAAAATAAAAAGTGCATTTGTAACGGTTACTGATTTGCCTGGAATATTCCTCAGTATGGTATTAAACGCGTGCATCGCCATGGAAACGAGCAGGTGACGTTAGCAAAGCAAGTTACAGATCTTTTAGTGTTTAAAATTTAAAAACTCAACTTGGATACAAAAAAATTACTCAAAACCATAGACATGTAAATAAGCAGACGCGGCGGTCGATGCTAATGCTATCAACCACTTAGCAACGTGGCTAGTCCGGTATGATTTGAAGGACTCTGGGAGCAGTGTCATGTATTTTCCCTATAGCCGTTAGCATTAGCCCGCAAAACACGCAAGTTCTGAATAATTCAGAGTGTCAGCTGGTACCAACACATTGAGCACATTTACAAGAGGTCAAAGCCTCGTTATAAGGCATTGTTCAGTGTGTAAACCCTTTGGTATTTTATTTTAGATCATAATTAGCGTGTAAGACTGTCATCTGAGCTAAAGGCTAACTGACTTTAATTGAGATTTCTGAACTTGTGCACTTCTGGTGAGCATCTAGTGACCGCAAACCATCCTCATTTACATGTGACTGGAGCAGATAAATTACATAAATAGAATGAAATAAAACTTTTGCATATTTGGGGATCGGCTTCCCCATTCATTTGTTTATGAAGGAGCGTTCGATTTGACACAAGTCCGTGTAGTATCGGCTAGCAAAGCATTTATGAATGACTTCAATACAATAGTATATAAAGTATATAGGTCTAAGTGGGAGTCTCTCCACCAGCTCCCACTTCACAGGTAGGATTTACAGTTCGAGTGGTGTTCCAGGGCATTTTTTCAAGTCAGAGGTGGGAAATATTCCATTTACCAGTTGCCTGGAATGCACCGTGAGTGCATCCAGCCAGCAGATGGCGCCAAGTGTTATACACATTTAGTTATGTTAGCACTTAGAGATGCTATGATGCAGTTAGCAGTAGCAGTGATTGTGTTTAGAGGCAGAAATGCTCAGAACGAATCTATGATGATTTAGGGACTCAAAACAGCAGAAGATTCTGGGATAAGTGACGTATATGAAATCTGAATGCAACTTCAGGTTTTTCTCACAGAATTGAGTTTGCTGTTGGCTGTATTGCACAGTAGAGGATTTCATAGTTTTATGATGATAAAATAATACAAATAAAACAGTCCTGGTGAACGAGCTGCTCCTGCCGGATGTGTTTCTTGAGTTCGCACATGCTCAGTAAAGGACACTGTGTTTACATGGACACAGTATTCTGGACACTATCGGAATATTCCTGCAAGAATAACCCGGTTTCTCATAACCAGGATACTGTCAAAACCGGGTTATTGAAATCAGAACAGTGTTTACATTAGGCCTGTCACAAAACGTATCGTTCTATATATGATAGAAACAGGTAACATTTTCTTAGTTTTATTGATACAATTTGAGCTGAGGGTGAAATAAGTAACTTTTATTATTCATTATCGACACCAACTATCTACAAGTGTTTAATTGTGCTAGTTGGTCATTGCAACTCATGTTTTTTTAACAAAATTACACTGTTTTTTGAGGAATTCTCTTGCAGTCAGTGGCATAAAGTAGTTTTAATATTATCGTTTATCGTGACATCATCTGTAGCAATTTATCGCACTTATTGTGACAGGCCTAGTTTACATGGACACTCACAAAACCAGAAAACGATCATAACCCAATCAATGGATAAAGCTTATGATGATTCTAAAACTGAAATTTTACTTTTAGTCCTTTTTTTGTGATTTTTTTGCATTGATATTTGACAACCCTAAACAATAGAATGTAATTTTCAACAAGAATAATATCTTACAATAGTTCTGACATGAGATTATGACCACTAATGGTCCGGCTTTATCCTATTTTGACGTTTATTCTGCGTCAGTACCTGCTCAACAGTGTCTAGTTTCAGTATTTTGTTTGGAATCGATTATTATCCGGGTATCAATTTGTTTGACAACTCGAGTGAAGAGGCGATCCTGCTCCCAGTAAGATTCAGGATTTCCGAGGTATTTTTGAGCAATAAATTATAGGGCTGCAACAATTCATTTTGACTTGTCCACTATAAATATAATAAACTATATAAAATTAATAATTGACAAATCGTTAACTGGACTTTACAGACTCTAAAACACATGTCAAAAGACCTTTTCTAACAAAGACAGTGACATTATTACATTGAAATGTCAAAAAAGAATAGATTATTGCTCATTTTCATCAATAATACAGTTTATACATAAATATTCTTTCACTAGAAGTCAACATATGAATATATTTTGGGTCTCATTATTTATAATTTGTACATTTTCTATGCAATTGTGAGTAGATCAGAGTTATTCTTCTGTAATACAGCTGTAGAAGTTGGAATACGTAACATTTATGACTCTTTATAGATACCAACTAATCTTAAATGTTTAATTCTGCGTTTATTTTTGTTGTATATCATGTTTTTGACGAATGATGTGTTTAGAAAAGCTACTTTAAGGTTATTGTGTCAGTGCTGTAAAGTAGTTTTAATGTTATCGTTAGTGATATTTTTCTGTACGTCAAAATGTGTTATTGGGACAGGTCTACTTATTACTTTTCCAAATATACAGTCTGAATACATTTTAGGTTGGTCCATTTGATCCTAACTTGAGCTGATTTTAGCCCCTGATTGTGGACTTGGTTTAGTCCTGTTCTCGCCCTCGTTTAGTCGTGATCAAGTCCAGGCTTAGTTTCGGATTTAGTCCCAATTTTGATGTGGTGAATGAATGTGCAAGTGTGATGTTTTTGCAAAGGCGCTCATTTCCTTTTTGATGAGAAATGCTGTCCCTTTAAAGTGCGTATGACAGGGTTTCACGATTTTCCAGTTTTCTCCTTATCTGGTGTATTAAATGTTGTTGTAAATAAAAATGATACTTTTACACCCATCAAGCAGCAGTTTGTGGAGAAAAGTAGAAAAATCAATAGAAAGTTACGGGAAGTAAACATATGACATCATACAAGGGAGACAAAGGTTATGCATAATTTACACAAAAGAGACAGCCTTTTTTCACGCTTTATACATTAATTCAACACAAAAAAGAAGTTCATAAACCTCTGTGACATTAGATGAATTTTGGCACAGTGTACATTGTGGTTGTTAGGTAATTTCCAAGTGTGATTCTTCATTTACAACCAGGAAGTCAAAGAAAAAACTTAAAAAATTGCTAAACCTGGAGAAAAATTGTAAAGTATTTTAGCAAAATTTTAAATATATCTATCTAAACTGCATCCAAATTGTCATAGACGCTTTAAAGGTTTACATTTACAGAGTTTTTCCGAAAATGTGTCCTCAAGTTACTGCAAACTCACACATCCAGTTCATCTGTGGAGTTCTGGGTCATGATGTACTTTTATAATTATATAGTAATTATTCAGTAATTAAATGCTCATTATTACAAAAGGGGAGTACTTTGAGCGTTGAAAGCTTACATAGTTATTTTGTTAGTCTTCGGGTGACTGGTCAACTCCTGTTTTGAGAAGACAGAACTGCTGGTCTTTCTTTCATTCACATTCTGGTTGCAGCTGCCCTGGGTCAAACTGACGGGAAAGTGGCTGTAATTCTGCGCATATGAACGTTTTCAACACCTATCACAGATCCACAAAGGTAATGTTTTACCTGCTAGAGCTCCGACTAATTATTATTTCAGTAATCAAAAAGTCAAATGAGTATTTCTATTGCACATTGAGGCTTTTTAATTACATAATAAACCAAATATAAGATGTGCTTATGACAGGTTGAAGTACTCATTTTACTAAAACACAGTTATATTTAAGATTCTGCTAAAGAATTAACTTTTTTAAATCTCAGTTTGGTCATTTTTAGGTATACATTTTTACTTCCATATTGTTAATAATGACATCGGACAAGGAAATGACGTACCTGTAACCTAGCAACCATGTTATACACTGGGTGAAAACTCCTCTAATGTCACAGAAATTATTATTTGACAAATTAATGTATATAAGAACTAGGGTTGTGGTCGACTAAAGAATTTCTTGGTCGGGTAAAGTCCTGTCCTATCGACTGATTAATCGATTAAAAAGGGGGTGTGGCAAAACTATGAAGTATCGCTCTGCATCTGACCCAAACTGCACCAAAAAGAACCAAGAACCACAACTGCACTGGAGTTCATGCAAAAAAATAACAATCTGTACAGAAAAGTACCAGGAAACAGTGTATTTATATGTTAGATATAGATTAAACTCATGATTCACTCCAGGATCTTTAGCTAACTCGCTCCATATCTTCACTTTTTTGCTGTTTTTGTCATTTAAATCCTCTTAATTGAAATAAAATATAATTTGTCGATGTTGGTCAACTAAAACACCATTGATTACACATGATTAATCAACTTAAAGACTACAGCCCTAATAAGAACTGCTGAATTAATGTTCAAAGGATCAGAAAAATGTGTTTCTTGGTTGTAAATTGTCCCTAGTGTGTGTCCATAGTGTGAGGTCTTGGAATTCTGCTCTCCTTCCTGCAAATTTCAACATATTTTTTAACTTTTCTTCACAAACTCTCTCTGGATCGGTGTAAAACTATCATATATTTACAGCAGGTTTTATTCCACCAAATAAAAGTCAAAACTAGAAAAACTTAAAAAGCAGTCATACCACTTTAAGGCTTCTAAACTGAGAATAAAGTAGTTTTATCTATTTTGACATTTTTCTTTGGTGCCGCTGTCTTTGTAAGGTCTTTCCGTATGCATTTTAGAGTCGGTATAATTCATAATACACACATTTTCCATTACAAAATTGACTATTATGTCACTTCTTACCTTTGCTACCAACTGGAGAGAGCCATCCACTGTATGCTTCAAATGTGATGATGGATGCGAGGCCAAAACTTCACCAAACTCAGACAAAACATCTTCACTTCAACTTCAATTCACCGCAAAAAGTCATATCAGGACTCCTGTCGAAAACCCCAAAAATATCTTCTCTCTAGGAAGAAAAAAAAAAACTTGAAATGGACCAGAGCAGGATGGCCAAACTTGTGAAGCGCTTTGGACAGAAATGCTCCAACAACAACAACACGAGGTCCATTCAAATCCACGGGGAGAAAAAGCTTTTTATCATAACGCCAGCGAGCGTCTGACCCACTTCTCTTAAAAACGAACGATCTCCGCAGGAACTGACCACGTCGTGCACCTGCAAAACCGCGGAATACAGTGTCCAACGCGTATAAAACAACCCGCTCCCCCCTTGTGGATGGATAAGCCCTAGACGTCCATCATCGCAGCCGAGGAGGGGCCCCTTATCCCCCGATGAAACGCCTCTCGAGAGAACAGTGTGATCCAAAGCGTGTCACATGGGCAGCGGCAGCAGCAGTAACGGCGCATTCATTTTTTAAAAGTGGCCAAGTTTTCCACACGCGTGAGTGGCGGCGAAAAAACATAGATACAACGCAGAAAACGCGAATGAAACGTGCGTCTTCTCCACGTAGCAAAGGCTAATCTTCTCCCCGGGCGTAATTAACTAACACGGTGCCGCTGCTGATCCGGTGCAAAGGAGGTGTATCCCTTTAGGCCCGGGTTACAAAGCAGCAGCAGCAGCTTCAGTGGCAGCAGCAGAAGAGAAACCAAGCCAAACGGCGACTGCACAGGCCCGTAAAAAGCAGCAGCAGCAGCAGCAGCAGCTCGGTCAATCCGCGGTTCGCACTTCACGCATTACGCACGGGAACATCGCCGCTGCTGCTCCATCGCTCGGACACGGTGACGCAAAAACGGAGAAGCACGGGGGAACGCCTGCTGCTACCTCTTCTTCTGCTGTCGATCCAACAACTTCTTTCCCCCATAGACAGAGTTCAGTGGCGGCAGCGGCGGCGGTGGCGGCGTGCGTCCCGCGGTGCCATCTCGCTCGGTGTCCAAGAACAAGCGACTTAAACGATCCGGGGAAAGTTCTCGCGCGGTTTGTCCGGAGATGCCGCGGTGAAATGTCGCCGGCGGACGCTCGGAACGAAGCGGCGAGGCAAACGAGGCTCGTTGACAGCTCGTAGCGAAATCAAAACAAGCCCAGTTCTTCCGTTTCCTCGGCGCAGGAAGTCGAACCGAACGCGCAAAGTGCAGCGGGTTGAGAAAAGCAGGAGAAGTCGACGGCAGCGGCGGCGGGGGACGATTCGAGCCCACGTCGCGTCGTTTGTTTGCCGCTGTGCGTTACATGTTATCAAGAAAAAGTCCCCGGGCTAAAAAGGCAACTCGATTTGGATCCAACATGGTGAACACGAAACGCGGAGCTGGTGCGAGCGGCGAGATTATGCAGCGCCGAGGGCCAATGGGAGCGCGCGGTGCCGTGACGCGTGCGGGGATCTGCGTGAGTGAAGGGTCGGGCAGCCACTGGAGCGGGGAGGAGGTTTTTTTTTGTTTTTTGTTTTTCCTTCAAGGGGACGGGATTAAGGCTGGTTCAACGCCGTCTGACAGCACAGCACGGCAGGGGCAGGCTGAGTGAGGAGGGCCAAAAAACACGAGAATGATGAGCGAACAAGTGCAAGTTAGGTTCACTCCGCTGGGAACGACGAGGGAGGAGAATAATGGCGAGGAAGAATGTCAATTAAGTGAATGAAAAGAGGAAGTAGTGAGTGGCTTTGCGTGGTCAGTGAAAGTCAGATTACTAGAATAATCTGATAACCAGGTGATTATCGGCTGGATATGTTTGCAATAAGGCAGCAATATTTATCGTAATTTATCGTAATGTCATATGAAAGTAAGGCATTGTTACAAGATTACAATTACACATTGCAATTGCACAGATTTGGGACCTTTAAATCTGAAAAATGGACAGAAGGTTTACATTTCTTGGTTCATTTTGTACACATTAGTTACACAAAAAACTTTACTGAGGGGATTTTGGATTTCTTTGAGTAAATTACGTCTAACTGAAAATTGTCCCATAAAATAAAATTTCAAGTTTCCAATTAGACATCAACCAATCCTTCTGTACATTCTATTCATCTAGTTTGCTGTGTGTAGGAGCTACTTTAAGGCTGATCTTTGTCTCTGTGGGAGGAAAATGCAGTTTAACCCTCGTGCTGTCTTCGTTTGTGCACATTTGGTCAAAGAGCAATACTCGTTTTCATATCAGGGAAAGAATACTTATTTTATGAAACATTTAGCATAACTTGTGTTAGATGATGTTCTGGACCACCCATGAAAGTTTCATAATGATGAAATAAAAAATAAAACAAACAGCGGGAGGGTTAAGAAAACGGCCTTTGAAGTCACAATGTCCCTGACAAATCTGTGGATTCAATGAAGTAATAAAACATCTTTAGGAGCAGACTGGACACGTTTGTTGTTTCCACATGAAAGCTGATACCTTGAGAGAACAAACTGACCAAAAAACTGAAAATAATGAGTTTTGCATGTAGTGTCTCGCCTTAAATCCTTTATGAACAACATTAGATCCTCTATGGCCCACAGGTTGGCGGTGCGATTCTAGCCCCTTAAGGTGAATACTGCCGTTGTGTCCTTGGGCAAGACACTCGGACAGCCTCACCTCAGTCTGTGCGTACGGTGTATGAATGTGTGCGTGCATGAGTGAGTGCACTCAAAAGGGACTCCAAGCGCTTTACATCAAGAAACCAAACCATTTCTTGATGTAAAGCGCTTTGAGTCCCTTAAAGGTAGAAAAGCACTTTAAAATCGGACGGTTTTTACATTTACAGTTGACATTTCTGTCTTCTCTTTGATATTGATGCTTTTAGACGTGTTGAAAAAGTGCACATTGTACAGAATTCTTTTAACCCATACAGGCTAAATCACACATGTATTTATTTGGGATTTCCCCTTGAGACAAATCATCTCTTTTTCAAGGGGTTCTTCTCCAAATCTAATCGCAATGTTTGCAGATATTTTGCCAAAATTGTTCAGCCCTAGTTTGCATGCACAAAATTAATTTTATAATCAAGAACAACTGGGGATGTGTAATTCAGTCAATGGATTTTTAAAGTAAGTAGTTTTATTTGTGACAAAGTAGGCCACAATGAATGAAAGAACATTAAAAAAAAATTGTTCCCTTTGACACATTTGTATGCCCTTTTGACATATTTTTACTTTTAAACCTGCATATGTGAACAATCAGAAATAAGATGTAACTGTTTCCATGACATTTCAATAATCTGATTACTCCAGAAATCAGATAACGATCACAGTTTTAGTTTACATGAAAACATACCCAGTGTTTCCCTTACATTCTGCTGAGCTCATGGTGACACTGCAGTCCTTGTTACTTTGAATATGTTTATTTATGGCCTGTGTCGAGCTGGACCCCGCCTAAGGCCCATAGTCACCCCGCCTAAGGCCCACAGTCACCCCGCCTAAGACCCACAGTCACCCCGCCTAAGGCCCACAGTCACTGCTAGGCTCCAGTCACCCACGAGCCCTGAGGTAGAAAATGAAGGAATGAATGTTTATTTATTACAATGTATTCTGTTGGCATAACATGTAGTTTATTACCTCTATTTGACTTTAAACAGTTCTTTTTTTTTAATCAAACAGTTACTTTGATATAATATTGCTCATCTTGTTTTAGAATATAGGGGGGGAAATTAGACTATGAGCAAACCCTGCAGATGATCAAAACACCTGTCACTTTAAGTAACTCATATCAATAATATTGAGTGTACATATTCCAATGTTTATGTTTTATTAATGTCCTTTATTGTTATCATATTTTACTTTTCTTATTCATTGTTTCACGTCAGTAAGTAAAGTGTGCTGATTCCAGTTCTGAAATAAACTCACATGGGCCTGTTATAATTTCATAATTTCAAAGATCTCCAAAGCTGTCAAATGGAACATACGAGGAACATGGCACGTCTTTCTTTGAAGACTGAGATCTGAACGTTTGCACACGATTCAAGATTCAATCACATCTAAAGTGTATCCAAAGGGCCTGATATCAAAAATTTATGTTATGGCGTAAATCAACATAGATGTATTTTTGTAAAACCATAAAATATTCTCAATGATTAACTGACATAAGGTTCAAGATTAAAAGTTTCTATAGCAAAATAAACAACAATTTGGAGTTTGGGGGCTCCAGAGCGTCGTCTGGTCAGAGGGTCAGGTCCAGGTCAGGCAGATATAGATATTAAATGATAAAAACCCCAAACAAGATGGGCCTGGGAACATAAACAACTCACAGTTATTAATAATTTAGGTTATATCATATGATGTATTTGTGAAGGCACAGTTTTAGACTGCAAGTCTCTGGTTCTCGCTGAGGAAAAGGTGGGAAACCACAGAGTTAGTTTGTTTTTCCATTACAAATAATAATAAAAAAAGGCTTATACTATTTTCTAGCCTCAAAATTATATTTGAGCATCACAAAAGTCTATATTTGCAGTAAATATATCTGTAGATAACATAACAGGTGTCTGTCGTAATCAATTAAATAAACAAGTAATGTAAAATATAATTGTAATTATCTTTAAACCAGGCTCATGTCGACTGTCTGAGGGATTTTCAGTGGACAAAACTATCTTTATGTACACCTTTATACATTTACTCTAAAGTTCTAGGTAAATGGTTAGATCTGAGTTCAGTTTAATTGTTTTTTGTATCTTTGCTTTTCGTTGCATATTTTCATTTACCTGCTGTTCTTGAACTTGAAGGTTCTCTTTTCTTCTCTTTCTATTTTTCATACTTTGCTATATTCTGAGGCTAATCCCAATTTCGCAATAGAAATCACAATATGTTCCACTTTACTTCTGCCTCCAGTAGCTTTCATTCAGGAATGTTGAACGCTGAACATTTATACTTGAATGAAAGCCTCCTGCTCGTGTTTGCGCTTTTATTGTGAAGTCGCCGCCGGAAGCGCAGTGTCGGTGCGTGTTTGCGTCAATGCCACGTCGAGTTCGGTGAGGAGCAGGTTCGTATTAACTTACTGCACTTTTCTTCTTTCTTACATGACATTTTAACCCCAATATATGAACTCTAAAGTGCAGAACTTTCCATATGTTTGAGCCAACAGCGCGTTTTCCGCTCCACGTTGCTTTACGCAGGAGTCAGCAGGATTTGACAGTGACGCACAGAACGTCTCCAAAAGTTTATTGGAGCCGGGCAGTTCCAAACCGCGGAACTTAGTCTCTGTGCTCTTTAAAACGCGTTCGATTTGTGACAGAATGCAGATCAGGGGCATAAATTGAACGCGCATGTCGGTTTTTGTTGGACTGGTTTGGGTTTATGGTCCGGATCTGAGGAAGTCTTCATGTTTCAGTGTTACGTCAGGCCCGGATGAATTACGGTACAGCGCGATTTAAGGTGTGTTAACGTTAACGGACCCTTTAAAAACTTTGCGAACAAATGCCTTCTAAATAAATGACTGAATTCAGGCAAACGTGACGCGGAGCATAATGCGATTTTAGTGGAGAATTTGGGATTAAAGGCTACGTGTTGTTTCTCTAATTACGGCTTAGTTTGGTGGGAGGGCACGTGGGGTAAATGTTTATAATAGTAGTAGTAGTAGTAGTAGTAGTAGTAGTAGTAGTAGTAGTAGTAGTAGTAGTAGTAGTAGTAGTAGTAGTAGTAGTAGTAGTAGTAGTAGTAGTAGTAGTAGTAGTAGTAGTAGTAGTAGTAGTAGTAGTAGTAGTAGTAGTAGTAGTAGTGCTCAAACGAACTTTCTCTGTGATGTCATCAGTAGGTGATGTAATATTGAAAATTAAGGCAACTGACACATTTTTCTGACAGTCTAAACCAGGCATGTCCAAATTCAAGCCCGGGGGCCAAATGCGGCCCTCAGACCAATTTTTCTTGGCCCTTAGGAATAATGCCGTTGTGTCCTTGGGCAGGACACTTAACCCACCTGGCCCCCAGTGTCTGCGTACACTGGTGTATGAATGTGTGAGTGGATGGGTGACTGGTTCCTTGATGTAAAGCGCTTTGAGTGCCTTAAAAAAGGTAGAAAAGCGCTATATAAATGTGACCATTTACCATTTATTTAGGCTTCCTGGTGAACTGGCCCACACTGTCCTGAGAAGTTCTTTTTACAGCACATTTCAGATTTTCTCCAATTCCAACCTAAATAACTAACATTTTGGTGCAAAACAGACCTGATATTAAGGCACTGAGACTGAATGTAGATGTGGTGGTGCTTAAAACATCAGATAAATGCAGCTTTTTTAACGATTCACGATTGATTTGTGGCCCTCCGCTTGGTCTATATTTCAATATGTGGCCCTCGATGGAAAAAGTTTGGACACCCCTGGTCTAAACAATCTTTCAACAAAATAAAGGTGTTAGTAGGTATTAGTATTTGTCATATAATACCTATTGTGTAATACATATGGATTTTGGCCCTTGTTTACAGTTAGTTGCTAGGTAACAGTTGTGGAATTACCTCTAACTATGTCATATTTGCTGCTCATGTTCAACCAGGAAGTAACATTATAAACTTTACAAAAACTGTCAACCTGGGGACAAATAGGCAAAATGTTTAGTAAAATCTTATAAATTATTATTAAATATTATATAAATAAATAATAATTAAATATAATCATGTTCACTGTGTTTTAGTGAAATGTGTTATCAAACTTGTCAAATGCACTTTAATCTCAGATTAACCGAATATGAAAACAGGGAACACTGGCAAATGAAAACCACTCGATCCACGTGAGTGATATTAGAGCCCTGTTTAAAGAAATGTAAACTATTTGTTTATTTAGTAGAAGTTTGGTGAAGGCAAAAATCCCGATCGAAAGGCAAAGCTCTTGAGCTAAATTTACGCCCCGGCTCCATTCTGGACTTTTTAACTTTCAGATGATGATAACAATTTGAAAACTTTATTCACCTTATTCCGCCCCGCCCACTTTTGCCTCTTTTTGCCTTAGATCCACACTCCTGTAGTAAATGCACTTCCGGTTTGACGAGAACCCCATTTAAGCAAATGAGGGAAAAGTCTCACTACTAAAACATTATGTAAAGTAGACTGATTTGTGTAAAATGTTTAATGTACACCAGCAACAACAAGTCACAATGCACCGATTTCCTGAGGCCTGAAAATTTTTATTCCGTCTAGAACTTATTATCTGTCTGCCCCATGTAAACTAATACAATGGAAAAAAGATGGTGGGGCCCATGGAAACTTCCGGAATAAGGTGAATAGTACAAAAAAAAAATGTGTTTTTTTTAATTACTTTTTTATTGTGGTGTTGAAATCAAGTAACAAGCTTATTAATTAAAATAGAGTTTGAATTGTGACAGCACTACCATCCATATGAAATCAAAACTAACACAGAGTCAGCATGAATGAATCCACACATTTTCTGAATATATAGATATATAGAATAAAGAATATATAGATATAGAACAGATGTGTCCAAACTGTGGTCCAGGGGCCAAATGCAGCCCTCAGACCAATTTTTCTTGGCCCAAATGATCATATGCATTTATTTTTGGTGCACATTTTAAGAGAATTGACTTTAACACATGACTTTAATGACAAACATTTTGGTGTGGAACAAACCAAACATTGATGTCCAAGCCTTAATAAAGGTGCGGTGGTTCAGTCAGAGTTATTATTGAATGTTGAATGCATCAGTCAGAGTCACTTAATTAATTCAGCGGTCTGTGGCCAGCCCTACACTTTGTATGGTTTAATTACGCTGCCGTTGGTGAAAATGTTTGGACATCCCTGATATTAACGCTGCAACTATAACAATTATTTTAGTAGAGGGCTAGTCAGTGATTCATTTTTTCAATTAGTCGACTAGTCAAACAATTAATTCTATTGTTTACACTTTGACCTTTTAAATACATTATCAGCCAAATAAAGCCTGAAATATTATGATTGAAGGCTATAATCCCATAATCTGTGTTATTCAGGCAACATTACAACATGTGCTTTCGAAACAGTCTCCAGTGATTAGATTTAGGGTGTGTTGAGGCCTAGTTGTTTGGTTCTGGTTTGAGCCCAGTTTAATTCTCATGTTGACTAGCCTTGGTCCTGTTTTAGTCCTGGTTTAGCCCTGGTCTTGTCTGCGTACATGTCCGGGTTTAGCCCTAGTTTACTTCTTATTTTAATGTTGTGTTTGATCAAGTGTGAACGCATTCTTAGACAAGACCAAACAGTAGGGCTGCACATTTAATCGAAATTGAATCGACATCGCAATTTTAACGGACGCATTTAGCAAATCTCAAGTGCAATCATTTGTAAACAACAAAGCATCCTGTTTTATTCTGCATAAAAATAGCTAACCTTGTAAGTCTAGATTTCCTAAAACATGTTCTGAAATAAGCAACAAAAACACAACAAAAACGTGGCTATAAGTGGGCAACAAAATGTGATTTAAAACATGAATAAAAGTGACTAATATTTGACTAAGAGTGACAAAAATGCGACTAAAATTGACTAATGTGTAACTAAAAGTAAATAATGTGCAACTAAAAGTGACTTAATGCAACTAAAAATGACTTAAACGCAACTAAACGCGACTTTAATTTGACTAAAAGTGACTAATGTGTGACTAAAAGTGACTTAAATGCGGCCAAAAGTGACTAATGTGCAACTTAAAATGACTAATGTGTGACTAAAAGTGACTAATATGCTACTAAAAGTGACTTAAATACGACCAAAAGTGACCATTGCAAATGCGACCAAAAGTGACTTAAATGCGACCAAAAGTGACTAAAAATGCGACTGAAAGTGACAAAAACTTGACTAAAATGACTGAAACATGACTTAAAAGTATCTAAAACAAGAGTAAAGGTAACAAAAAATCTGACAAAATGTGACAAAACTGCAACTAACGGTGACAAA
The DNA here is from genome assembly GCA_019453435.1 of Rhinogobius similis. Taxonomy (NCBI): domain Eukaryota; kingdom Metazoa; phylum Chordata; class Actinopteri; order Gobiiformes; family Gobiidae; genus Rhinogobius; species Rhinogobius similis. The sequence continues at coordinate 31,644,706 of CM033625.1, forward strand.
AAATGGCTTAACGTGACACAACTGAAGTGAGAAAACGCCACTAAAAGCTTCAAAAAAGTGATAAAACAACACTAAAAGCGACGAGAGATAACAAGTGACAAATGTTCAGAAACATGTGATTCTTTCATTTATTAGTCAGTTCATATTTCAGTCTTTTTGTCAATTCCCCTGGTTGTGTTTAAAACTTGAACTTTGAACTTAATCACAAATCTAATCGCAATTTCAAAACTGGTCAGAAAAATACATTCAATTAGATTTTTCCCTAATCTTGCAGCTCTTCCAAACTTGCCTTTAATAAGCATTTCTGTTCGTCTTTTCAGGTCCCTGCGAGGCACTTCAGAGCCACCACAGCGCCACCATGAGACAGCTCAAGGGAAAACCCAAGAAAGAGACGTCTAAGGACAAGAAGGAGCGCAAGCAGGCCATGCAGGAGGCCCGGCAGCAGATCGCCACCGTGGTTCTGCCCACTTTAGCCGTGGTCGTCCTGCTAATCGTACTGTTTGTGTATGTCGCCACGAGACCCGGAGCCGTGGAGTAAAAGAACGCCACGGAGGACTAGCGGAAAGTACTTTTGAAAATGACTCGCACCCAACCGTCCATTTCCAACGTGGAATTTAGACCTGTAGTGTCTTAAAAGCGTTCTCCAAATGTTTCAAAAGTCTACCAAACGGATGGATTTTGTTCCTTGTTGCCTTAAATGCGTCTGCCGTCTTCAGTCTTACCAAAAAAAAAAACAATGCAGTTTTTATTCTTCTCACCAAAGGATTTGCCAAGGATTAATTGGACTGTGTGACTGTTGAGAAGTTTAATTCTGGTTCTGTTTTAATGCTGGTTCAAAAGCGAATAAAAGTGTCTAAAAGTGACTAAAATAAGACTGAAAGTGACTTAAAGCCGACTAAAAGTGACTTAAATTCGACTAAAAGTGACAACATTGACTAAAAGTGACTTAAATGCGATTAAAAGTGACTTAAATTTGACTAAAAGTGACTTAAATCCGACTAAAAGTGACTTAAATATGACTAAAAGTGACTTAAATATGACTAAAAGTGACTTAAATGTAACTAAAAGTGACTTAAATCTGACTAAAAGTGACTTAAATCTGACTAAAAGTGACTTAAATCTGACTAAAAGTGATTTAAATGCGATTAAAAGTGACTTAAATGCGACTAAAAGTGACTTAAATGCGACTAAAAGTGACTTAAATGCGACTAAAAGTGACTTAAATCTGACTAAAAGTGACTTAAATGCGATTAAAAGTGACTTAAATTTGACTAAAAGTGACTTAAATGCGACTAAAAGTGACTTAAATGCGACTAAAAGTGACTTAAATGTGACTAAAAGTGACTTACATTGGACTAAAAGTGACTAATATAAGACTAAGTGACTAAAATGTAACTAGTAGTGACGAAAAATGCAACAAAGTGACAAAAAACGTGACTGAGAGTGACAAAAACCTGACTAAAGTGACTGCAGCGCGACTAAAAGCGTTCTCCAAATGTTTGAAAAGTCTACCAAATGGATGGATTCTGTTCCTCGTTGCCTTAACTGCCATCTCCAGTCTTACCAAAACAACGACGCATATTCTTCTCACCGAAGGATTTGCCGTTCGCCAAGGAGGAATTGGACTTTTTGTGGCGATTGAGAAGTCGTGTCGTTTGCTTTCCGGTGATTAATTAGGCTTTACTTCATGTAGAGCCTGAAATGCAACAAATGGACGCACTGTTATTTGTATTCAAGAACCAGCATTGAGTCATTTGAGCTACAGTGGCTAAAATGTACTGTTCATTCTACTGCACATCACTCCAGGACTAACCCGGGACTAATCCAGGTCTAAAACAGGTCTAAAGTGGGCCTGGCCGTGCGAAATGAAGATACAAATGGAACTGTCGAAAATCAGCTACGGAGTTATGAAAGTAGATGCGCTTTTGAAGTAGTTTGAGAATTTAAAAAAGTCACATAAACCGGGCAAACTTTGAACTTTCCTGAACTGTTTATCTTGAGCTTTATCAGATCTGGTATAAGACCACGTGGTAATATAAAGAAAGTAGTATTATTTGTGCTGATAATTTATAAAAAACTGCTTTTTAAAATCCTTTTGACACTTTTTGAGACATACGTTTTGTGGCACTTAACCCAATTGTAGTCTAAAGCAACTCTGATAAATACTGACAACTGCAGACGTGGTACACTCCAAAAAAGCTGCTCTAAACCAGGTCTAAACCAGGTCTAAACCAGGTCTAAACCAGGTCCAAACCAGGTCTAAACCAGGTCTAAACCAGGTCTAAAGCACCTCTTGATAAATACTGACCAGTTCAGACAGAAAACATCCCACAAAAGCTTCAGTTTTGCGAGTTTTCCTCACAATTTGTCCTTTATCAATCTGAAATACATGGCCTTTTCCTCCTTTTTTACAAATTCGTGTCCGGGGTCATAAATACAAGTCTAATTTTTTTATTTTTTGCTGGCTTTCCAACCAAAAAGATGCAACTGATTAATAACATGAGTGTGAAATGAAAGATTTGTCAAAGCAAAATGGGCGTAGACAGTATTGAAAGTGTTCCCGTCACAGCTAAATCTTTGGTTTCTTGTTTCTAAAGATGCATAAGTACATTCCTTTGTTATTCTCGATCAGATTCAGCAGTGTTGACTTGTTATTTCAGACAATCTTCAGCTGTTTCTTCTTCTAAATGTTGAGAAGATATTTCACCTGATGCCAATTCTTTGTATCTATTTGAACTTAATGGATTTTGTCCTTTTTGTGATCAAATGTTGCGATTAATAATTCAAAACCAGTATGTATGGACTTGCATTCTGGTCCGGAAAGCACACAATATTGCTATTTCTGCCTCAAAAAAACAAAATTGGACCTGTAGTAACTGCACAAGGCCAGGAAGTGGCGCTGTTGACCATGAGAAAGTCAAACGGCAAGCTTTCAACTCGAATGCATGTTTTTTTTTTTTTTTTTAACATTCACAAACTAAGGATTATTTTGGTATAATCGATCAATCCAGTTGTTTAAAACAGAAAAGACTGTTGAATGTGAGATTTTACACCAACATTTTTCATTTTGAGGCAATTTCTGCTTTGTCTGAGCCTGGGTTTTGTTCTGAAAAACATTATTCAGTTACCAAAATGGCCTACGACTAATTGATTAATTGATAAACACGTTTCTGCCCTGATAAAAATCTAAAAATGTAGCATGAGGGGTTTGTGTTTGGCCAAAGTGTATTAAGTCTTCTTTCTACTGTCTATGCAAAAAGTGTCTTGGATGTAAACCACTATGTAATGCAAAAGGAGCGAAGATTGTCGAACACTAGGAGGCGCTGTTCCCAAAGTATTTTCTGAATGTTGTTTGAATGCCAGTGACTCTTCTCCAGTGTGAAGTCCACAGGGTGTTGTTTGTTCCTGTGTTAAGTTATTGACAGCCATAAAAATGTGTTGATGTGAAAAGGTGCCTTAACAATCAAATGTCAACTGTCAAATAAAGACATTTAATGGAAGTTTTGGTTGACAAACATTGTATTTCATGTTTTATTATGAATCGTTAATTAACAGTGTACCGTCCTGCATTTGGGGCTTGAGTACTCGGAAAATGACTGTTTTCACTTACCCCCTATCTCAGCTCACAGCTCTAGTTGTGATTATTGTAAAAATTCAGACGCCGGGTCATACATGTAGGGTTAAAAAATGTCCCGTGTCCTTTTTTCAACAATTAAAACACAAATGATACATTTGCCGTTTTCTAATGTCATCATGAAGAGGCGGGGCTTGTCAGTTCTGAAGTTTTGAACAGAAAGTCAGTGGATCTGTTTCTATTTCTGGGCCATTTTAAGCCAGTTTTAGTGAACAGTTAAGTAAGAATCTATGTTTGTTATAGTTTCATAATTCATATTAAATACTCCTATATTAAGTATATATAAGTAAGTTAAGTATATTCTGAAAATCATCTCTTGACCCTCTCTAGGACCTACAGGAAGGGTCAAATTGTCTTATAAATTTAGCTTACTTTCACTTTGAAAACCTGAATAATCAATATTTTTAAAGTGGTAGTCTTCCAAAGAAAGAATACCACCTTAAAAAAAAGCCTATTCATAAAATACAGTATATTCATGAATGGTACTTTTATGAATGGACTTGTGACCTAAATAAGGAGCTTGCATCAAATACTATAATATATGATCAAAAGGTGTGTAGAGTAGCCAAAAAACACACTAAAGTAAGAGTAATGTTTCTTCAAAATGATTTTACTCAAGTAGAAGTAAAAAGCAGTGGTCCAGGAAATGAGTAAAAAAACTTGCGTATTTGCAAAAACTGAATTAAGAGTAACTTTCTTGACATAACATCTGGTTTATAATTGAATTGAAAAGACAATCATTCAATAAATAATTCACACAATCTGATATTTTTAAAGAATAGACACCAAAGTGAGATCATATCTGAAGGAGTGGCGGAAGAAACAAACGTTCAAATCATTTAATACGGTAAATAAAATAAGAAAACATAAAGCTTTTGTCACGTTTAGACTTATTTACAGTGGGAAGAGAAAGCAAGGAGAACTGCTACTTTAAACAAAATTGCAGGCAACTTGAGTAGGAGTAAAAGTATGTTGTATGTCAGAAAACTACTCAGAGAAGTACAATTTCTTTCCAAAGTTACTCAAGTAAGTGCAACTGAGTACTACCCACCTCTGCTGATCGTTAAAAAGGATTAACCCATGCTCTTTTTGGCAGCCAAAGCACAAACATTGGAGGGCAGCATCACACACACATCCCTTCCTCTCCATCTTTGACCCTGATGTTGAAGAAGAAGCACGTACGTTTGCGTCGCGTCGCGGATCCGGAGCAGCAGCAGCAGCGCCACCACGCGTCTTCTCCCCATCATCATCATCAGTTTGTGTGTGTGAACAAGACTTCCGGTGGTGTGTCATGGCGGTGGCATGGTGAATCCTGCAGAAAGGGAAAAATACTCGCCCCTCTCGTCCTCCTCTCCCGTCGTCCGCGGACACTTTCGGATGCAGAAGTGAGCCGTGTGCGAGCCGCGGAGCCCTCGCTCGCCCCCCGGGACCTGGCAGCGCAGCGTCATGGCGGCTCACAAGCCCGTGGAGTGGGTACAGGCCGTGATCTCGAGATTTGATGAGCAGGTATGAAGCCTAATATGATTCAGTGATGGGTGTAGCAAAAAGGAAAGCTGTGGACTCGCGAAAAGTCTAGGCATTTCGAGGCGAGCGGTGTGGCGAGGCGGGGTTTGCGTTGCGTCGCGCGTCAGTCGTCGCCTGGTTGGTAAATGTAGAACCGATTTTGATTGTATTGGCGTTAAGTATCATTGTATATCTTTTTTTTTTTTTTTTTTTTTTTTTGCTTTTACATTTTTTGGAATTTTTTTGAAATAAAATACTCCTCCTAAAAACAAACAAACTAAAAAGCATGTCTATATAAAAAAAAACATATAATTATAATTTTTAAAATCCTAATTATATGTAGGCTATGTATATACATTGTTAAATTGATGATTTGTACGTGTTAATTTATAAGAAATAAGCGAATAAAATGTTTTCAAACGTACTTAAAAGGTTAGCTTCACAATGAAAGCACATTTAATCATAAAGTCTATTCATTATTTTCACTTTTTCCTCCTTTTGAACTATGTATATATATGCGTGTTTCCATTTAAATTTATATAAAATTAAAAATAATAATTGATAATAATAATATATCATGAAAAATAGAAAAAGCCTTTAACTATTTTAAAGGCTTTTCCCCCTATTTTTTAATCAATAAAAGCACATAACATCGATTGAAACTTAGTGTTTGACAAGGGCTAGACAAGGCTAGTGTGTACATTTATTTCATTAGGGGATCTGAACAGTTGCAAAAGAATAAATGCAACAAATCTAATGTACAACCACAACTTCTTGACAAATTCTGCCCATAAACTCGCCAAATATTTTTCTTGCTCACAACCAAAACAATCAACCACTTCCTATGTCTGTACCTAACCTTAACGACAACCAAGCTCACATTTTAACTCGTATTTATTGCCAAAATGTGTACGTTTTTCACTTAAACCATGCCCACTCGGACGAAATGCCTTGGATTTTGAGTCCCGGGTGTAGCAAGCACTCCGGGCCGTTAGCATCAAAGCTAATGCTACATCCAAGCCTTTTTTACTCCCATTTAAACCCCAGTGTACACCTTTTATGCACATTTATCTACTTATTTCCCCTGTTTTTGCTTGCATCCGTTTTCTAAACCCGTCTCAACAGCGCTAAGGATTATTTATTAGCACGATTAGCTCACATCTGTATTTAGCATTGGCTTTGTCCTCACTGACTTAACCTGTGTCAACACATTTAGCAATATCTAAGACAACAGAGGTTTTTAAGCATTATTCACCGGTGCATAAGTCTATGATTTGCACGTAATGTTGTGTGTTTTGTCAGCTAGGCGGCTAACTATAGCAGCAGGCCTATTCTCATTAATGTAAACAAATAGGATGTGATCAGTGCAGAGGAGATGCACAACAGAGTCTGGTTTAGCCTCGCTTAGATGCTGTTTTAAATGACAAAATGGGCTAAATTGTGCACAAAACAAGCTAAAGTTTTGGATTACACTATTACTAGAAGTTGCCATGTAAGATAATTCAATAAAAACGTGCAATTTCTCTGTATTTGTGGGTGCATTCCCAGTGTTGCAGCTGGTTCTGATTTGTGCACATTTGCCAAAGTCCAATAATTAAACACAGATATTTATTATCTAGCTGCATAGATTAAATATATTAATTAAAATCCAGAGCAGCAACTAATGATCATTTTGGTAGTCAAATAGTAAAACCATGAATTCTATTGTACATTTAGACTTTTAAAATACACTATCAACCAACTAATGATTGAAATATGGCGACTGAAGACTTCTAGATAGAGAGTATTTACAGAAATTGTTACTTTTTGACATTTTGATTTAATAATACCACTGTCTTTAAGAATCTGTATTGTCCAGATAATGATCATGATTATCAAAATACATCTACAATTATTTTTTTATAATCGACTAGTCACAATTATTTGATTAATTGTTGCAGCCCTGATCGTGGGTACATTTTTGTTATTTTTAGTTATAGCCTACAATAAGATTTTAGTTGTAGAGGGCAGACTTCTATGTAAATAACTTGATTAACTGATTATTATCATTCGACTATTTGTTGCAGCTTATGTCTTATGATTCTGTAGATTTGAAAGAAAATGTTTACTGGGATTATCCTGCTTTATTGTCATTTCTAGAGCAATGAATGTTAAAAATGTGTGATTTTGACAGGCCATACTCAAATGTTTAACCACAGCTTCATATTATCTAGTATGCATTTAATTGATTCAATTGGTTTGTTTATATTCGTTAATTAGAGACATACATTTCCCTATTGCTTTAGTTTGTTTGGGGTTTAGCTTTGGATTTGTTTTGTTAATTTTATCTTTTTGCTGTAATTTTTGACATACTTTATATTCTAATCCAAATAATACAAAAATAAATAAATAATAATCAAACTGGCACTTGGACATGGATATAAAGGATGCAAACATTTATCTAAAAATGACAGACGAATAATGATAATCAAAGAGGCACAGAATTGCTGTCGCTAGTATCAGTATTTTCAATGTTCTGATTTAAGGTATCTCTAAATCAGTCGATACTTTTAGAAAATTCTGTCTTGAAGCTCCATCATAAAATGCATAAACCCACAGCCAATATATGACACGACGAATTATATTAAGTACTTTGCACTAACAATACTCTTATTTGCATTTAAAGTTGGCGTTTCAGCTGTAAGGACACATGTTTTGGGCAACTTTTGTGAATATAGTTGTTGTGAATAATTAGAAGTGTTGCCGTTAATAATATGCAAAGGTTTGTTATTAAAATAGCCTACAAATAGGTAATTATTATTAGATTTTATAATTGTTATTTACTATATTTGGATGGGCATTAGTATTGTTTAGAAGCGAACTGAAAGTGAAAAAGCTACTGTCACATCCTCAGTTTGTCCCCGAGCAGCAGAAGTTTAAAGTGTCTGTGACAGGTTAGGCTACTCATGTGACTAAAATAAGGGTAAGAGAAACATATTTAAAGTTTTGCAAAAAATAATTTATTTAATACATTTATCACGATTTAGCAATTGTTTTGTTTTGTTATATCACTTCCTGGTTGTAAATGATGACATCACACTAGGAAATTATTTTGTAGAACTCAGATAATAGTCACATATTTTTTAATTTGACAAATAAAAATATATGTGACACTGTTATTTTGTTGAATTAATGTTTTAAAGGTAAAAGAAGTTGTTTATTTTGGGTAAATTATGCATAACCTTTGGACACAATAAGTCTCCCCAGTGTGATGTCATCAGTTTTTTACTTCCTGTAATTTTTGACAAATTTTTCAACTTTTCTCCACAAACTACTACTTGATTGGCGTAAAACTAGCTTTTTGTGTACAATAAGCACTATTACACCTATTAAAATCAAAATGAGAAAATCGTTAAAGCCTGTCAGATGCACTTTAAGTTAATTTTCTTACATCGAAGTGTCCATACTAAGAATCTACTTTTAGAAATGTTTTTCTGCTTTTATTTTGTTGTAAATTGATTGACTTTTGCCCTGTTCTCGTCCTGTTCTAGTCTGGTATGTTCAGTAAAGTTTTCTCTTCTTCTGGTGCAGTTATGTAAAATTTAACTACAAAATATCGTTAGTTGGTGTGATCCTGACTGTACTTTATAACAGATTCCAGTTGGATTTGAGAGTTGTCATTTAAAAGTCATTACGGCCGGCGTCTTAACTGTGTGTGTGGAGTTTAAGGGGGATTTCGGATGGTTTAGTGGCTCTGAGCCGATTACTACTGTTACAAGAAAGCAGCATTAGAAACTAGAGCCACTTCCTGATTATTGTTTCAAGTCCATTAAACAGGCACAATGTGAGAAAAATGTCATGTTCAGGAATTGTGTAGAATATTACATTAGAAAAAACATGCTGTTCCTGCAGTTTTGACCTCTACAAACATGTTCTGAAAAGCGTGCAATTCCTGTATCCTCCTTTATCAATTTATTATATTTATCTACCTTTTTCCAAGTGAAAAAATGCGGCACAAATAAATGCTGCAATTTACAGGGTTCGTAACGTGCTTGAAAACCTTGAAAATTCACACATTTTAGTTTTGTATTTCAAGGTTGAAGAAGTGCTTTCAGTTTGGAAAAGGTGCTTGAAAATGCTTGAAATTTAAACTTGGGAATCTGTAACTCACACATTTTGACAGTAAATAGCACCAATAGTCTTCAATTTGTTGTTTTGAAGAAATAAAAACAAAAATTTCTTATATTTTACTCCAAATGAAAACCTACTTTCTAAAATGCCCTAAAATACACAAAATTACTTCTGGTTTATCCAAAAATGTCTACAAATTTACAGCAAATCACACTTTAGGAAGGTAATTTCCTAAAATAGAAATATACATTTGCAAGTTTGTTATGGTCCTGAATGAAAAAAAAAAACAAAACAGCAGTGCGATGGAGCTGAGTAGATAAAAAGAAGCTGGAAAATACTTGCAAGTATACCTTGTTGGTGCTTGAGTTTTTTCCTTGAAAAGGCGTACAAACCCTGGATTAAACACTTTAGTAGTTAGTTCTAATATCTTCATTTTGTCATTAAAAAAATCTTCTACTCTAGAAAAGATACATGCTCATCACCCTGAAAAAAGATTGTTCTTTCTTTCATATATTGAACGATAAGTTGGTATAGTAATTATTGTGACTTGAAAAACAACTATAATGCTCAAAAAAAGGAACTGTTTAAAGATTGATTAGAGGCAATAAATCACATTTATATTCCAGCATTTGTTTAAAATAGAAATGAGATTGTCTGTGCCACCGTAGTCTCAGCAGAATCTGAGAAACACTGGATTCTGAAACATATATTGCAACTTGTACTGTAAACTAATTGTACATGGTCCCCTTTTGAAATAAATAATTAAGATATACTAAAATAAGTTTAACGACAATCACTATTAGAGCTACAATGATTAATAGACTAATCGTGACGTGTCAATTAAAGACATAATCCACTATAATAAGGGATAATCGTTAACTGGACTATATAGACTTTATGTCAAAAGACCTTTATATTAAAAACAAAGACAACAATGTTATTACATCGAAATGTCAAAAAAGAATAAATGATTGCTGGTTTTCATCAATAATACACTTCATTCATAAATATTCTCGCTCTAGAAGCCTTCAGTCACCATATTTCAAACTGATTTGGTGTATTAATGTATTTAAAAGGTTGAAATATACAATAGAAATAATTGTTTGACTAGTCGACTACTAAAATATCGGTTAGTTGGCCACATATGCCACATTTTCTTATACTAAAAGGCCCGGTTTGGTAATGTTTTAGAGGGGGATGTGTCATGGTATATTTTCAACCAAAAAAGCATGTCGTGACTCAAAAAAGGCTGAAAAGGGTTAGTTTGAAACTAAGTGTAAATCAGTCTGGTGATTGTCAAAGTGCAAATGTGTAAATCAGCAGCACCAAAGCTTCTATTACCAGCTTTGTCTGTAACAAGCACATGGAACTTAAAACCACATGAAAGTGACTCTTACAGTATTTGATCATGTCACACAGTTTGGCTCTGGCTTTTTGCATGAGTTTTGTGGTCCTGTGTTTTTAATTAATTTTACTTATTTATTTCTATTCTATGGTTCTATAATTTTGCTTGGATTTGACTGGTTTTACTGTTTTTAGTATGAACAAATTGAGCAGTTTTCATGCATTTAGTTTGTTTTGGTATATTTTATGTCTGTGCAGCACTTCTGGTTCTGTTTATAAAATGTGTCATATAAATAACGTGGATTTGTCAGATCCTGTAGTTGTCTTCTGCAGCATTCATGTCACTAAAACTGTGAAACCACAGCAAACTACAACAAATAAATTGCAAAACAATATTCCCAGCTTGTGCTCCACGATATGGGCAAAATGTCTAATTGTGATTTGTGATTAAATTTGTGACTTATGTTTTAATAATGGGATTCTGTTCAAAGTTCACAGTTTAAACACAACCAGGAGAACTGACCAAAAGACTGAAATATGAACTGACAAACTAATAGAAGAATTTGCGTTTTTAAATCATTTTTTGTCACTTTTGGGGCCCTTTCACACGTCAGAGCGCTCTGTGGAGCGGCCCATTCCACACCAGGTTCAGCTCTGTTTACTTGATCAGTGCGGTCTGTGTTCAGATGCACTTCTTACGGTTTGCACTATATGCAGCACTTTAACCACGTGACAAGAGTCAGCTGATCTGTGAAAGTATTGTCATGACAAAAAAGTCACCACATGGAGCCTCACCAGCTGCGTGAGCTAACTCATGGAACAGCATCGCTTTCACCTAGTTTATTAAATTCTTGGAGTTCAGTATCTTTATGTTGTCCGCATGGAGTTTTTTGGCTTTTACGGGCACAACTGTTTGTGTTTGCTGAACATTGCACTTGTCGCTGTTCTTTTGGGGCTGGAAAGTTGTGCGTTAATGAAGTCATCTACCCATATTTCCAAAAGACTGTGCAGAGACTGTGCACCATGTTTAGCTGCGTCCAACGCTGGATGTCGCCATTACAGTTACCAAGTGACGGAAGTCCTTTTACACGAGGACAATTGCACGGATCTCGGAGCGAAAGCTCCTTTACGTCGACCAAACTTGTGCCAGTGTGAAAACACCCTCAGTTGCATTTGTCACTGTTAGTCGTGTTTGTCACTTTTAGTCACGTTCGTGTCACTTTTAGTCACGTTTATGTCACTTTTAGTCATGTTTTTGTCGCTTTAGCGTTCATCTTTATTACTTCAAGTTGTGTTTTGTTGCTTATTTGAGAACATGTTTTAACAAATGTAAACTACTTTCTATGACTAAAACAGCATATTTTGTTGTTTATGGAGGACATTGTTGAACTTACTGAAAAAACTGCAACCTTTTGAGACTTACTAATTGCGTCCATTCCAATTGCATTGCAATTAATTGTGCAGCTTTACCAGGTTTAAGGCAGATCCATGTTTCCGCACACGTATCGTCTCAAGCTCCCAAATAGGTGCGGTCCTTATCTGAGGTGGACTGGTCCCGGTTTAGTCCTGCTTTAGTGCAGGTGACGCACGTAGGGAGTGGCTCACTTTACGATATTTCACATTCACAGCAGATAGACGTTCTTGCATATTGCTCTTGTGTAATGTTGAGTGTTTTTTTCTTGGCGGTGGCTGTGCAGAGTGAGGTTGCCCTGGACTCAGACAAAGGCCCCAGTGACAGTCTGCTCCGGACATACACGCGACTGTTGTTTGGTTCATGTGACGCTGTGACAGGACTCCTTCACTCCCACAAGTTTTCCATAAGAACCTCCACACACTTCCGCTCCGAAAAATCTGGTGTCCTGTCATTAAACGGCGTGAAAAACAGCACTGAAAGGGACACAGAGTTGGAGCCGGACGTCGAGTAGGAGTGGGCGATATTGGCAGAAATGAATATGTCCATAACAATAACTTAAAGTCTATATGACAGGTTCTCACAATGTTCTAATTGTGACTGAGTTTGGTGGGATAGAATCTGTGGCAATTGTTTATCATAGTTTTACATCTGTGAAGTTGCAGTTTGCGAAGAGACTTTGAGAAATAATAGTTTACAATTACAGGAAGTAGTGCTGAGTAAAACAGAATCCGTCTGATGTCATCAAAAAGTGACGTACCATTGAATACGGAGACAATTTACACACAACTGACACAATTTTTTGACAGTTTAAACGGTCATTCAACAAATTAAAGTTGTTATCAGGTAGTATCATACGTCAAATACCGACTATTGTGTAATAGATCATGATAGATTGTGTAATCGATACTCAATATTCTAATTATGCAACAAGTGCGATATTATACATTTGTTTTTAAATATCTCCCACCTCTAGCGTTCTAGCCATATTGACAAAATTAATGACTTTTTTCTAATATTAGAGTTGTCAAGACTAAATGTATAACCGATAAGCGTCATTATTCAGGTCACAATATAATCAAAAGGACTAAAATAATAACATTTGTGATAATGTTACAAGCAATAAATCATTTCAATAGAATCTTGAATAAAGTAAACCTAAGCATAGCAGTTGTGGTTTTTGTCACATTCATTCAGAAAGTTTGATGAATGAATGAAACGATGTGAATGAAAATGAATTTAAAGATTTTACCGTTGTTTTTATGGCTGTAGTAGACTAAAGAAATTCTTGGTCGGCTAAAAACTCAAAAAAAGTACACCAAAATGTATAGTGCTGTCTGTGTGGTTGTTTTTATCACAATATCGTTACTTTTGCATTGAGTAAATGTGATTCCATAAAGCTGGTGAATAATAACAAAAACGTATTGGAGTCCAACAGAGTTTCAGAGACAATAATTGCAGTATAAACATTCAATATCTCTAATGGCAAATCGAATGACTATGTTTGTACGTTTTTGTATAATTTCTTTCAAACTTTTCTGTCTCCGCAGCTTCCCATCAAAGTGGGACACCAGAACACCCACACTAAAGTCAGCACCGAGCACAACAAAGAGTGTCTGATCAACATCTCCAAGTACAAGTTCTCTCTGGTCATCAGCGGCCTCACCAACATCCTCAAGAATGTCAACAACATGGTGAGGTTTTAGCTGCAGTACTTCTAACATCTTACTTAAAGTTATTAAAAGTTGTCCTAGTTAGTATGGCTTTTTTGCTTGTAGGTCTGTCGTCTTTGTCTCATTTTTAATCACGTTTTAGTCACTTTTATTCACGTTTTTTGTTGGTTTTAGTCCTGTTTTAGTCACTTTTAGTCACGGTTTTGTCACTCTTAGTCACTTTTTCTAACTTTTAGGCACGGTTTTGTTTTTGTCACTCTCAGTCACTTTTTTTTGTCACTTTTAGTCACGTTTTTTGTTGGTTTTAGTCATGTTTTAGTCACGTTTTCTGTTGGTTTTAGTCATGTTTTAGTCACTTTTAGTCACATTTTTGTTGGTTTTTGTCATTTTTAGTCACATTTTTGTTGGTTTTAGTCACGTTTTGGTCACTTTCAGTCACATTTTTGTTTTGTGACTTTTAGTCACTCTGTCACTTTTTTTTCTCACTTTTTTTCTCACTTTTAGTCACATTTATTTGTCACTTTTAGTCACAATTTTTGTCACTTTTAGTCTCATTTTTGTTTTTTGTCACTCTTACTTTTTTTGTCAGTTTTAGTCACATTTTTGTTGGTTTTAGTCACGTTTTGGTCACTTTCAGTCACATTTTTGTTTTGTGACTTTTAGTCACTCTGTCACTTTTTTTTCTCACTTAAATTCTCACTAATAGTCACATTTATTTGTCACTTTTAGTCACAATTTTTGTCACTTTTAGTCTCATTTTTGTTTTTTGTCACTCTTAGTCACTTTTTTTTCACTTTTAGTCATGTTTTAGTCACTTTTAGTCACGGTTTTGTTGGTTTTAGTCATGTTTTAGTCACGTTTTCTGTTGGTTTTAGTCATGTTTTAGTCACTTTTAGTCACGGTTTTGTTGGTTTTAGTCATGTTTTAGTCACGGTTTTGTCACTTTGTCACTTTTTCTCACTTTTAGGCACAGTTTTGTTTTTGTCACTCTGTCACTTTTTTTGTCAATTTTAGTCACGTTTTTGTCGTTTTTTGTCAGTTTTAGTCACGTTTTTGTTGTTTTTTGTCACTTTTAATCACATTTTAGTTTTTGTCACTTTTAGTCAAGTTTTTTTCATTTTTAGTCACTTTTTTGGTTTTGTCACTCTTAGTCACTTTTAGTCACATTTTTGTTGGTTTTTGTCAGTTTTAGTCACATTTTTGTTGGTTTTAGTCACGTTTTGGTCACTTTCAGTCACATTTTTGTTTTGTGACTTTTAGTCACTCTGTCACTTTTTTTTCTCACTTTTTTTCTCACTTTTAGTCACATTTATTTGTCACTTTTAGTCACAATTTTTGTCACTTTTAGTCTCATTTTTGTTTTTCGTCACTCTTAGTCACTTTTGTTTTCACTTTTAGTCACGTTTTCACGTTTTTGTTGGTTTTAGTCACGTTTTTATTGGTTTTAGTCATGTTTTTGTCACTTTCAGTCACATTTTTCTTTTTGTCTCTTTTAGTCATGTTTTTGTTGTAACTTCTAGTCACAATTTTGTCACCTTTAGTACTTTTTTTGTTTTTATTCAGGTTTTTCCTCACATATTTGTTGCTATTAGTCATGTTTTTGTCCCTTTAGTTACGTTTTTGTCGCTTTTAGTTGCGTTTTTGTCACTTTTAGTTGTGTTTTTTTTGCTTTCAATTATGCTTTTGTTACAGGTAGTCGTATTTTTGGCGCTTTGTCACATTTTATCACGTTTTCATTTTTAGTCACGTTTGTCGGTTTTAGTCATGTTTTTGGCAGTTTTTGCCACGTTTTTGTTGTTTTGATTCACATTTTTACTGTCATGTTTTTGTTATGTTTTTTGACTCTTCTAATTAAGTTGTTGTTTCTTGTCACTTTTTGTTGTCACTTTTAGTCACGTTTTGTCACAATTTAGTGTCTTTCAGTCACACTTTTGTTGTCACGGTTTTGTCACTTTTAGTTACATTTATGTTTTTAATCGAGTGCTTGCGGCTACTTTTAGTTGCGTTTTTGTTGCTTGTTTCAGTACTTGTAAACACATTTAAACGGCAGGATTATTTGATTATATGCAGAATAAAACTGGATATTCTGTTGTTGAAAGGCTGACATTTTTTGTAGTTATTGCACTTTGAGACTTTTCTTTTTTTTTTTTGTCTTGGTATATTAACAATAACAACATTTAACAATTAACAATAGTATCATCAGGAGTAACAATGCTAATGTTTGTGTATAACTTTTCTGTTTTGTTTTGCTTTTTAGCGAATATTTGGAGAAGCGTCAGAGAAGAACCTCTACCTCTCGCAGCTCATCATCCTGGACACGCTGGAGAAGTGTCTGGCTGGGGTGAGAACACAAGACTTTTAACTCTGGTTTAGTCCTGCTTTCATTTCATTCTACATGTTTCAGACCTGGTTTAGTTTAAATTTAGTGCTGGTCTAGATCTGCTTGGTTACCGGACATAGTCGTGGCTGTAATCTCTGGTCTAGACACAGTTTATTTCTGGTCCAGTCCTGGTTTAAGCCTAGCTTTGTAAGAAGTTTTGGCTTATGAGTCATGGTTTTGGTTTAGTCCATGTTTGGCCCTAGTTTACACTGGTTTTGTCTGGTTTGGTCCTAGTTTACTGTGGTTTTGGTCTTGTTGAGTCCTCGTTTAGTCTGATTCTATGCTTGTTTACTCCTAGTTTATTTAGTCAGTCTGGTTTTGTCCTGTATTGTCCTAGTTTAGTCTGGTTTTGTCATATTTGTCCTAGTTTAGTCTGGTTTTGTCATGTTTAGTCCTAGTTTAGTCTGGTTTTGTCATATTTGGTCCTAGTTTAGTCTGGTTTTGTCCTGGTTGGTCCTAGTTTAGTCTGGTTTTGTCCTGTTTGGTCCTGTTTGGTCCTAGTTTAGTCTGGTTTTGTCCTGTTTGGTCCTAGTTTAGCCTGGTTTTGTCATATTTGGTCCTAGTTAAGTCTGGTTTTGTCATGTTTGGTCCTAGTTTAGTCTGGTTTTGTCCTAGTTAAGTCTGGTTTTGTCATGTTTGGTCCTAGTTTAGTCTGGTTTTGTCCTGGTTGGTCCTAGTTTAGTCTGATTTTGTCCTGGTTGGTCCTAGTTTAGTCTGGTTTTGTCCTGTTTGGTCCTGTTTGGTCCTAGTGTAGTCTGGTTTTGTCCTGTTTGGTCCTAGTTTTGTCCTGTTTGGTCCTAGTTTAGTCTGGTTTTGTCCTGTTTGGTCCTAGTTTAGTCTGGTTTTGTCCTGTTTGGTCCTTGTTTAGTCTGGTTTTGTCATATTTGGTCCTAGTTTAGTCTGGTTTTGTCCTGTTTAGTCTGGTTTTGTCCTGTTTGGTCCCAGTTTAGTCTGGTTTTGTCCTGTTTGGTCCTAGTTTAGTCTGGTTTTGTCCTATTTGGTCCTAGTTTAGTCTGGTTTTGTCCAGTTTGGTCCTAGTTTAGTCTGGTTTTGTCCTGTTTGGTCCTAGTTTTGTCCTGTTTGGTCCTAATTTAGTCTGGTTTTGTCCTGTTTGGTCCTAGTTTAGTCTGGTTTTGTCCTTTTTGGTCCTAGTTTAGTCTGGTTTTGTCCAGTTTGGTCCTAGTTTAGTCTGGTTTTGTCCTGTTTGGTCCTAGTTTTGTCCTGTTTGGTCCTAATTTAGTCTGGTTTTGCACTTGATTGGGCCAAGTTTAGACTGATTTAGTTGATTCTATTTTTTTTAGTAGTTTGATACTAGTTTAGTCAATAGTATGGTTACATTTCCATCTCATTTAATTCATGGAAATTAACTGAAAAAAAAGTTTTATAACTCAGACATAGCAGGAATTACTCCAAAATAACACTGGAAATATATGATTTGTGTTTTTGATTAAAAAAAAAAAAACGATTTTGTCTGTAAATATACTCAGTCAGAATGTCCTAAAACGGCATCTGTTCAGTTTTGTCTTCGTCAAATTTAGTCGGTCACATTCAGCTACCAAATCAATTAAAAGAATAATCTCTCATTAATCACAAAACAATTGTTAGTTGCAGCCCGACTTCCATGATACAAGTTTAATCTGTAGATATTTTTGGAGAAGTTTTGACAGTGGCTGCTACACTCACAATCTGAGTATTACCAGATTTGGGAGATGTAAAATTATTAAAGGTCCAGTAATTATTCTTACAATTAATCAATTAATTAGTTTTAGAACACAGAAAGCCTAATCACGACTATTTGGCGCAAAGTTGAAAGACAGAGGTTTTTGAATGCACTTGCAGTTCTCAACAGAAGGCAATATTTTTTATAATTGAATAGAGTAATAATTGAAATCACTATTACATATATATACGATCAATTGCACAGCCCTAAAGTTAAGTTTTTTTTCTCAATTTTACCCATTAAAAGCTGAAATGAAGCTATTGAGTTTGGCCTGGGGGAGAATATTTACAGATAAAGGCGTGGATTCATCAAAAACACAAAATGTACACATTTCCCGTGTCATTTTAGTGTGATTCCTCCTTTGCTTGGGTCATAAAACCTCTTCTCTCAGCTTATGGTGCATTTCAGAATCTTTGCATTGTCCAGATAATGATTATTTGACGATAACTGTCAACTAACAATCAATTAGTTGCGATTAATCGGTTCACTCAGCTACATATAAACAGTCCAATCTAATGCAAGTAAAGTCATTTCTTTCTGATCAGATTTTGCCTTCGTACAGGTTTGTTGAGTGTTGAGTTTTCGCGAGCTGTTCCTGCAAAAGCACTTAGCTCGTTTATCACTACAGCAGCTCAGTTTGAACAGTCTGGATTACATTTGCAGACGTTTCCTTCGCCGCTCGCTGGTGGGAGGCTACCTGAGCTCCTTCATTCACATTACTATCTTCAAATGTCTTTAGAAAGTTCAAGTAGGCCACGTTTTCATCGGTTTACTGCTGACTGAGAGGGTTCAATAAAATCCTAGCATTCTTAAAATCTAACTTTTCTAAATTTCCCCAATTGCAGCCGTCAGCATGTACAAGAAGGTTTGCTGTTATGTTTTTTTTTTCCTGCTCTACCCATTGTCCATTCACTCCCTGGTTTAGTCCTAGTTTAGAGCTTGTGAAATCCTTGTTTAGAAGTAGTATTGAACCGCTATTAAAATACTGTTTTACTCTGGTAGAGCTGCACAATTTTGAAAAAATATCTAATTGCGATTCTTCCGACCAGTATTGCAATTAGATTTGCGATTTATATTTTTTAGAAATGGGATTCTGTTTGAATTTCACCTTTTAAAACACAATTAGAAGAACTGACAGAAAGACTGAAAAATGAACTGACAAACTAATGAAAGAATCATGTTTTTGTTGCTTTTAGTAGCATTTTTGTAACTTTTAGTCGCATTTTTGCCACCTTTAATCGCCTTTTTGTCACTTTTAGTCGTGTTTTTAGTGCTTTTAGTCACATTTTTGTTGCTTGTAGTGATGTTTTTGTCACTTTTGGTCGCATTTTTGCAGCTTTCAGCTGCGTGTTTTGTCGCATTTAGCCATGTTTTTGTCGCTTTTAGCCACGATTTTGTCGCTTTTAGCCACGTTTTTGATTATTAATTAAAAGATTCATAATTACAAAACAAAATACATAAACATAATACATATAGTAACTGTATACTGTGCATATTCCAGATATGTAGGGGAAAAAAAAGTTCCTTAGTTGGTGATAATGATGCAACTACCACATTTTTTCTGACCGTTTAAACAATCATTTAACAAAGTAAAGGTGTTATTAGGTATTATTTATCAAATAATCAAGTCAAATCAAGACTATTGTGTAATTTATGTGGATTTTGACCCTTGTTTACAGTCTGGTTGCTATGTAACAGTTGTGGAATTACCTCTAAGTTGGTCATATTTGCTGCTCATGTCCAACCTGAAAGTAACTGTATAATTTTTTACAAAAACTGTCAAACTAAGGACAGATTGACAAAATGTTTAATAAAATCCACAATTTGAGAAATGTGTCGTCTAAGCTGTCATATGGACTTTTAAGTACACATTTTACACATGACCAGAACATGTCATGTACAAATCAACAGCAGGATTGGCAGTTTTTATGCAGAATAAAACAGGATATTTTTTATTTTTGTGAGGGAAATTATCGCGCTTCAAAAATTACTGCCTTTTTGATTTGCGTCAGTTCAAATTACAATTTGATTTTGATTAATTGCACTGCCTTATTTTAGATTTTTTTTAAATAGATTTTTGATCGTGATTAATGCCACGCCTACGACCAAATTACCTCCCTGGTTTCCTTAATTTCATCAGCGTTTCTCTACTCGTTCTAGCCATCGTGCAGCCATCATTTCGCGAAAGCTTAGACCTCCTGAAAATACCGTCCTTCGTGTTCTGATTGCGTTTGTCGTGGTCCCAGCAATCGAAGGACTGCCTGCGCCTGGACGAGACGATGCTGGTGAAGCAGCTGTTGCCGGAGATCTGTCACTTCATCTACACGTTCAGAGAGGGCCAGCAGCACGCGGCCGAGCTCCGCGCCTCCGCCTCCGCCGTGCTCTTCTCGCTCAGCTGCAACAACTTCAACGCCGTCTTCAGCCGCATCTCCACCAGGTAACCACCCCGAGCAAGCTGACCGTTTCACACTTCCGGAGCGACGGGTGACGAGACGGGGTCAAGTGCAATGCTGACGGAGTCTCTTTTTTTGCTTATTTGATTTCATAGGTTTCTTTTCAGTAATTTCTTCCTGATTTGGAGGTTTTTGTGAGGACCCTTCTAAGTAATTATTCTCCTTTCCACATGATATTGATTTAGTGACATAACCATCAGTTTATTAGGGAAAAGACACAATCCACAAGAGAAGACATGAGATTAGTCCACGAGAAAGAGACCAGATGAAACTTTGACAGTAATTAATTGTCTTATTTAGTTAAAAATTGTGGCTTCACCTTGATTCATTTATTGCTGTATGAATTGCTTTTTGGAACTACAGCTTCCTGAGGTGTAACTCGCCAGCGTTTACTAATTTTTTGTGCAAGCGAAAGAAGTCTCACAAAATAATTTTTAATATACAACTTAACTTTAAATCGTGTTATACTCATAATGTACTCGGGAGTCCCTTGTAAATGAGATGTAACTTCCTGATGAAGAAATATACTGTATTTTTAAAAAAATGACACCGTTCCCTCATCAAAAACATATTTGGAGGTTTATTTAGCTTCATTAATGCTTGTTTGTTGAGTCTTGTTTAGTAAGTTCTCTCCCACCTGAGCCTCACAAAATCACTTGGTTCCAAATATCCACAAATTTGTTGTTCTTAGATGTTCAGCTCTGTTTATAAGTCCATAAACTCGTTCTGAGTATTTGTGCTTCAAATCACATGCATTGCAACAATTGAATTTCTAATTTGTTACTTTGTTTATCTCCCCTTTGTAATTTCCTCTGCTGCCAGTACATATATTTAGAACACAAATCCTGATGAGGGAAAGCCTGACCAGTAGAAGTAAAGTAATGTATGCTTTCAGTAGATGCATTGTTTCAAGTTTTAAAACATTGGATTCCAAAACTATGTACTCAAGAGCAAGTTCAAAACCCCATAACTGTACAAATAATACATATGTGTCTGTGTAAAAAAATTTATGTTGATAGTTGTTGATCATTATATCACACATACAATGCATATATATATATATTTTTTTTTTTCCTTTTTTCAGGCTACAGGAGCTGACTGTGTGTTCAGAGGACAATGTCGACGTCCACGACATTGAACTGATGCAGTACATAAATGTGGACTGCTCCAAACTCAAACGGCTGCTGCAAGGTCAGAGGCTGCTCTCTAACTCTCTTTTATATAATATATATGTGTATGTTTTTAATGATTTATTTATTCATTATTATTTACTCTGTTGTTTCAGAAACCGTCCTGAAATTTCGAGCCCTAAAGAAACCTGCCCAACTCGCAGTCATCAACAGTTTAGAAAAGGTTTGTGTTTGCATTTAGTCCTGGCGTAGTCCTGGCGTAGTCCTGGCGTAGTCCTGGCGTAGTCCTGGCGTAGTCCTGGCGTAGTCCTGGCGTAGTCTTGGTTTAGTCTTGGTTTAGTCTTGGTTTAGTCTTGGTGTAGTCCTGGTGTAGTCCTGGTGTAGTCCTGGTGTAGTCCTGGTGTAGTCCTGGTTTAGTCCTGGTTTAGTCCTGGTGTAGTCCTGGTGTAGTCCTGGTGTAGTCCTGGTGTAGTCCTGGTGTAGTCCTGGTGTAGTCCTGGTGTAGTCCTGGTGTAGTCCTGGTGTAGTCTTGGCTTAGTCCTGGTTTATTGACTTTGTTAAGTTGAAGAATTAATCGTGATTAAGCCTTGAGTTCTGGTTTAGACCTGGTTTAGAACCTGGTTTAGACCCGACGTAGTCCTAATTCAGTTCCAGTTTAGATTTTCTTTAATTCCTGGTTTAATCCTGGTTTATTATTCAGGATTAGTTTTGTTTTGTTTGTTTTGTATAGTCCTGGTTCAGTCGTGGTTCAGTCCAGGTTTAGTTCTGGTTTAGTGACTTTGTTGAGTCACTGGATTAGTCGTAATTAAGGCCTGAATTCTGGTTTAGACCTGTTTCAGAACCTGGGTTAGCTGTGATTTAGTCCTGGTACAGTCTAGCTTTGGACCTGAATGAGTCCTAATTCAGCCCTGGTTCAGTCAGTTCTGGTTTAGTCACGTTTTCATCCTAGTTCAATCCTGGTTTAGGTTTGCTTTAATTCCTGATTTCAGTTCTTGATTTGGTTCAGTCCTGGTTCTGTCCTGGTTCTGTCCTGGTTCTGTCCTGGTTCTGTCCTAGTTCTGTCCTAGTTCTGTCCTAATTCAATCCTAGTTCCGTCCTGTTTTTTCCGCTCGTTTTGTTCTCTCAGTCTGTGTTTTAAACAATCTGTTTTTCTTGTAGGCGTTTTGGAACTGGGTGGAGAATTATCCCGATGAGTTTACGATGCTCTACCAGAGACCTCAGGCCGACATGGCAGGTACGACAAATGTTACAAAGATAAGAAATGCACATCAAAGTCCTTTTCTTTTTTTTACCATAATCCTATATAAACTTAGACGTAGTTCTGACCTGGTTTGTCTAAAAGCTTTTCCTAGTTTGGTCCATGTTTAGACCTGGTAAGTCTGGATTTAATTACTTTGAGTTTGAGTATTTTTTTGTCATTTAATTCATGTGTATTCTTTTTTATAATATAGGCCTGGTATAGTTGTCATATCATACCCTTTACTTTGGACTATATTTGATCGATCAAAAAGTGCAGATTTTAGCATAAATGAATGTGGGTAATTGTGGAAATAAAGGTTGCTGTGAGTTGGGGATGATGGATATTTAGAAAAATGTATAATATCGCAATTATGGATTTAAGACCACATTTCCATTGACACAGAAAGCTTGAACTAACACATGTCTTTCTGGTCTGTGTGTAGAAGCTGCAGAGAAGCTGTTCGATCTGGTGGACAGTTTTGCAGAAAGCGCCAAAAGGAAAGCAGCGGTTTGGCCTCTTCAGATCATCCTCCTGGTCCTCTGCCCCGAAATCACGCACACCATCTCCAAAGACACCGTGGAGGACAGCAAAGCCAACAAGGTGCGCTTTTAGTTTAGGTTTAGACTCAGATTAGGTCTGCGTGAATCTTGAGGCCTGCACGAAGGTGGCTGACCTTATCTGGATAAGTTTCTCTTTCCTGGATTGACAAACCCGGACATGAGCGGCCCTGGATACGTCGCACTACAAAACGGGTTCACGTTTCACTCTGTCAAACATGGATTTTCTGAATTAATCTGACCAATCGAAACAATGGAGAAGGTGCAGACTTCAAATATGATATATACCACAGAGAAAGTTCATTTGAATATAATTTACTGATAAAACCAACTAAAGCACAAAAGCTGTAAAGTCATGAATGACATATGATACGGCGCCATGAACTGAATGAACAGCACTTATTCTGGACCAAGCACTGCCTAAAAACGCACAGCCAAAGTGCGCAGTTACATTTAGTGTTTGATTCTATGCATATTTTAACAGCATATGATGAAAGATAAATGGAATATTCCATTTAGGAATCACCTGCATAAGATAAGTGTAGCCTATTTAATTAAATATCTTTCCTCCACTTTATAAATCTATATACTATATAAATGTACGCATTTCCTCATTTCTCCACCTTCCTCTCACACTCTTTCTCTCTCTCACTTGTCTCAAAGAGTCATCTTTTTATCTGTAACTTAACCTGGTCCGGAGCAGGTTTTGAGTTCACAGTCACAGATCTATTCAGATATAAAATTATCCATCTTCGTAGTAACAACAAATCCACATTAACCCCCACGTTACCATTGTTAACCCTATAGGTACCTCGACAACCATCTAATCCATCTTTGTAGTAGAGGGCTCAGGTTTTGTTGTATTGTAGCTCTGCTGTAGTCAGGGTTTTAGTCCTGGTCCACACCAAGAAAAGTCCTTTTTCCGGCTGGGTTTAGTCATTGTTTAGTCCTGAATATGCACTACCTTTTTTAGGCCTGGTTTAGCTCTGCCCTGGCTTAGTCCTGACATGATTAATCCCTGGTTCAACTCAATTATATTCCACATTAAAGGACAAATATATATATATATATATATATATATATATATTTTTTTTTTAAACCTTTTAACCATGTTCTTACATTGTTCCCTAATCAAAAACATACCTGGAGTATATACATTTGTGCCAATTGCCTCCTCTAAAGCTAAGTTAATATTGCATCTCCCAAGGCAGTGATAAAATTATATATTTGTCCTTTAAGACCATGCATCAAGTAATTGTTGTAGATTATAACTCAAAAATTATCACACATTATTTAGTTTGATTTTAGTCCTAGATCAGACCTGATTTAAGTTTCAGTTTCCTTCTCTGTATCTCTGACTCCCAATTTGTTTTGTTGCAGAAATTATTCTTGGAGAACCTCCGTAAAGCTTTGGGAGGAGGGAACAAGCAGCTGACGGAGAGCGCGGCTGTGGCTTGTGTCAAACTGTGCAAAGCCTCCACCTACATCAACTGGGAAGACCACTCCACTATCTTCCTCCTGGTGCAGTCCATCGTCATCGACCTCAAGGTGGGCTCAGTCTGAGGAGCTTTGTGCCTTATTTCCTTCACTATATCTATATCTGTGTATTTATGATGGGTACAGCTGTGATTTCAATGGATTCATATTCTTAAATTTGATTATATTATGTCAAATTGTGTGTGTTGTTCTTCTCTGAGCTTTTAGCCATGTTCTAACATTGTTCAGTCTTCAAAAACATACCTAGAGTTGCATTTAGCTTCATTCACGCAAGTTTGATGACCGAGCGTCAAATACACTCCCTGCTGAACTCACTTGTTTTTGTTTAGTTTTTTTTACAATACATCACTTATCCGAGAATCTTCTGCTGTTTTAAGTCCTTAAATCATCACCAGACTAGTTTTGAGCATTTTTGCCGTCTAAACACAGTCACTGTAACTGCTAACTTAACTCGCATTTATCATAAACACTTCACTTTTTTGCCCAACCCACTTATGCCAAAAAACGTCACTTTGCATTGGAGGCTATGCTAGCAAAAGTATATATATATTTTTTTTATATCTTTTTTCACAGTTAGGGTAAGGTTAAGATTAGGGTTAGGATTAGCAGCAGATAATTTGGTTAAATTTAGGGCTTTGGGGTAGATAAGCTAACTGGGTCTTGGCAGAAGTAGGTTGGAGAAAAAAAGGATGTTCATAATGATCATAAACTCATAACTTGTGTTAACGCTATGCAGCCAGTAGATGAAGCTTAAAGGAAAGATACTATGCATTTTTTATATTCTTATTAGCCTTTAAACTTGCTCTTGAGTACCTTTTTAAATTTACCATCTTATGTTTTGAAAAAAAAAAAAAAAAACACAAAAAAGTTTATTATGCTCTATATGAACAAGATTCTCTGCTATCTGTGTGTATGCGCTATACACAATTTAGTTATGTTTTCACTCTACGATCAGCCTAGCAGGAGCAGTTATTGTGTTTAGAGGCTCAGAACGAGTTTGGTGATGATTTACGGACTTTAAACAGCAGAAGATTTTCGGATATGATCTGAACAATGTCAGCGATCGAAGGAGTTCAGCAGGAAATGTTTTTGATGGTTGGAGGGTAGAGGATTTTCAACACAACATTATGTGAATGCAGCTCAATGCTACTTCAGGTATGTTTTTGATGACAGAACATTGTTAAAACATGATTAAAAGCTCAAAAAAGTGACTGTAGCAGAATGTGTCCTTTAAACTCAGCAAGTGCCAGGGCAAACAGAACCAGATACAAATTTATTTTAGTTCTAAAAATGAAATGACAAACTTAAAGTACCCAAGAACATGTTTAAAGGAAAATAACAATACAAAAAATCTTTAATCTTGTATCTTGAAGTCCAGTCAGATTAAAACGGTCAAGCCTGTGTACCACTCTTTGACGTTAAAATGAAGCAAAAAGTGACTCCTAATCTGTGCTGACAGAGCAGATTAGCGTTTGTATTTTCTTTTGATGGTTGTGTAAAGGTAAAGTCTAAAATGTTCTCAATTAGACTGTAGCTTTTTATTTTTATTTTTGGATGTCTCTGGTTTTAGTTTTGCTGTGGACATGCTTTAGTCCTGCTTTGCTTTTCCTGTTCCTCCTTGTGATTATTCAGTAACTTTAGGGGTGTTTTCTTTCCCATCAGGCTTTGCTGTTCAACCCGGCCAAACCATTCTGGAGGGGGACGGGAAGTCAGAACGCAGACGTGGAGCTCATGATGGACTGTTTCGTCTCTTGTTTTCGCATCAACCCTCACAACAATCAACAGTTCAAGGTACAACGATAACACAACATTCCTGGTCAAATGTCACTTTTTCTCGGTTAGGGGCGCTCACTTTTTCGGTATTGTGATTTAGATTTGTGATTTTAACACATCGATCAACCCCAATTGTCTTTTCTATTTGATTTTCTTTCGATCTTAATTTCATGAACATAAACAAGATAGATTTAAAGGGCTTTGTTGATACATTTTTGCGTTGTGCAATATCCATAACATAACAGTTTCCAAAAAACAAAGCAAACGGCTCACTCTGAGATCTGACCCCCCCGAACAGAGAGCAGTATGCCTCCCCCACCCAACCCGTGCACCTCCCCCGCCCAACCCGCGACGAAGCCTAGAGCGGAGATGGTGCGCATGCGCCGTGTGCTCCGGTAAACAGCGATACACAAACACGGGAATAAACATTTTCTCCGTCCTGACGGTGCGTCGTGCTGAGTCCTACGTCCTGGATCTGACCTGGAGTTTGACGTGCTCTAGTACCTCGACGACGGACGTTGCCGTTTGGTAAATAACAAGCTAACTCTTCGATCTCTCGTATCCATCGTGTAGTAATTACTGTGTAGCATTAGCATTAGCTGTTTTTATTCTTGCGGCTGCGCGCTTCCCGGAGGCGTGGCTTAAACACCGCGTCATCCTTGTGAAGCCGCGTCATCGGAGCCCCCGTCTGCCTGCTCAGCCGAGGGGGACGGAAAAGACAGTTCTCTAGAGAAAGCATGCGGGAATCAAAAAACCACTTTGGGCACAACATACGAGGCCCAAATAGCACTGTAGGAAGGTTAAAACCTCTGAAAAGTCGATTTTGCATGATATGGGACCTTTAATCAGGGCGTTTCTGCCAAAGTCTGAACTCTCCAAAACCCTGTGGTGGAAAAGTGCTAAATTAAAAGCACTGTTCTTAAGTATTTTGAGTTCACGTTCCGGGTTTGAGCAAACTAAATTAGTTAAAATGACCAGACTAATTTTGTTATCAGTTCAGTCGCTTCTGAAGAAAACATCTTTCTAATCAAGTTTATTACATTTGATGATTTGATAGTGTGAAGTACTTTTACTTTTCACTCATAAAGTACATTTCTAAAAGTATTTTTTATGTGATACTTCTAATTTTGTGCTGCAGGTGAATAGGAAAAAACCTTAAGTTTATAGATATCAATACGAAACTTCTCCTGTAGTTTACTCACATAAATGTAAGAAATAAATGTATTACAAGTTTTTCATCATTTTGTGTCGAAACGGCCAAAATGACACATATTGGACTGAGGTTTACATTCCTTGCTTCATTTTGTACACATTAATTACAAAAAAATTACAAAGGGGATCTTGAATTTCTTACTCTTTTTGGGTTTCGTTTTTGAGTAAACTAGATTTGATTGAAAATTAGTATTTAAGATTTTTAAACTTTTAAATATCAGGCTTGGAATTAGATATCCGCAAACCCTTCTGTACGTTCTGTCAAAATCTTAAGTACAAGATTGTACAGTTTGGTGTGTGTAGGAGCTACTTTAAGGCTGATCTTTATGTTTGTGGGAGAAAAATACAATTTAAGAAAACGTCTATTGAAGTTACAATGTCCCAGAGAAATCTATGGATGAAGTGGATTAAATGAATTAATAAAAACAAACCAGGAGCCGATTGGATGAATTTGTTGTCCTATTATACATATTTATTTTGTTCATCCAGTTTTACATTTACAAATTCATGTGTTTCTTTTCCCCAGGTCTGTTTAGCCTCCTCGTCTCCCTCCACGTTCCACTTTGTCCTGGTCAACTCTCTGCACAGAATAATCACCAACGTAAGTCCATTCATCTCAACCCTTTCACGTGTATTATGACAAATTCAAAACGCTTATATTTTTTCCCGTCAGTCTCACTTGGACTGGTGGCCGAAGATCGACACGGTTTACTGTTACTCCGGAGAGCTGCGCAGCATGTTCGGAGACACACTCACCAAAGTCATGCAGGTGCCGGCCACTCAGCTCAGGATGACGCCGGTAAGACGCGCTGGAACTGCAGTATGCATGGAAAACAAGTGAAACGTTTGAACGGTTTCAAAAGTGCCACTGTGTTCATCGCTGATAACCGATTTGCTGATATCATGGTGCTTTCATGTGGTGTCGTCTTAACCGTAAATCAGAGTTACGGAAGTTGCACACGAACAGTGCACCTTGTCGTTGGTATTCACCTTATTCTGCCCCGCCCACTTTTTGCCAGCTACGCACTTTTATTGTAAACGCACTTCCGTTTGACGAGAACTCCGTTAAAGCTAATGACGAACGAGGGAAAAGTCTGACGCTAAAATGTTACATAAAGTAGGTTGATTTGTGTAAAATGTTTAATGAACACGAGCAACAACAAGTCAACAACGCAACGATTTCCTGGTCAGTCTGAAAACGGCTTTTTAGTCCGTGTAGAACTTATTTTCTGTTGAGCTCGTCTGCTCTATGTAAACTAAAGCAACGGACACAAGATAGCAGTGTGTACGGCAAATTCCGGAATAAGGTAAATAAGGCGGAGGAATGGGAATTCTGGAAACAGCCAAACGACCCGAGTTGTGACGTGGAGGGCGTTTGATTGGTGAAGGGCTGCAACAAGTTAAGTCGATTAATCACAACTAATCGGTTATAAAAATAGTTGTCAAGTAAATTAAATAATAGGATAATGGTCAACTGCTCTATGCACAGACTCCAGAACATTCTATGTGCTGAAAGAAGAGGTTTTATTACTCAGGCCGAGCAGGACTCAGGCAAAGATGACCCAAGAAACTTGTAAATTGTGTTTTTGATTAAAATACTTACTCATCTTTAAATATTCACCTCCAGGAAGTCATCAAAAGGCTTCATTTCAGCTTTATCTGGGTAAAACTGAGTAAAAGAAAGAATAATCACTAGACTAATTGATTACCAAAATAATGGTTAACTGCAGCCCTAGATTTGTGGAACGCAAAACAGAGTGAACTACAAATAAGAGGGATTGCAATATTTGTATTGAGTGAACAATAAGATTTGAAGAACCTCTCTTCTCTGCATCCGACCAAAAGTATTTGAACACATACAGGTGAACAAGCTCCACCCTCTGAGAAATCTCCCCAAACTGCCCCACTGCACATGAAAGCAGCATCAAGATCAGAATTTAAAAACCTGTAGCAGAGGAGCCCAAAGTAGGGCCTCTATTCTATTTTGATTTACAATGAAAATACTTAAGTTAGGGTTAACTTTTCTTAGGTCTACCTCTTGAGACGGTGGTGTAGTTCCAAATGTAATTAATTAAAGTAAAGAATAGAAAACTATTTGGCCAACACAAGTTAGTTTACTGTAATATAAATGATGTGGTAATCACATCTTGTTTTTGTGGACATTGGGTCCCGTCCCATCCCTATAATTTCATCTTATCGCAAAAAAAGTTCCACAAATTGAAGTAAAGTTGACACGGTGAAGTTGTACTGAAGTACAGACATTAGTTCACTTTGGTGTTAGTTGTGTGTTTTAAATGTAGTTTTGTTGTTTTATGTATTTTACTGCCATTTAGGGTTCTACGTATTTTATTATTATTTATACTAGTATTGTTTTAGTGCATTTCTAGTTTAGCTGATATTGGTTTTTGTTTCTTAAATTAACTACTTTGGGAACAGTCTTGTGGGTTAAATGTGCTCTATAAATAAAGTGAATGGATGGATGAAAAATACAACCCAATAACAATACTGAAATTAGCAATGATATTTCAACAGATATCCTTAGAAAACACATTTCCTGTTGATTGTTTTTACATTGTGTTTCACGTCTGTTTCTCAGAGTCTGACATTCAAAGGGAAGATGTCGACGAGCCTGAAGTTCAAGGAGAAGGCCACAGACCTGGACACGCGCAGCTACAAGTGCCTCCTGCTCGCTCTGGTCAAACTCATCCACGCAGACCCCAAACTCATGCTGCATGTGAGTCCAGTGTCCACAAGGGGGCAGTGTCTATCTGTGTTTAAAACCTCACACCACATCACAATCTCCTGTAGTCCCGTAGTTTAAGTGCAGATTTTAGGGGTGTGAGTGGATAAATGTAGCGGGAGAATGTTACTAATAATTTGGGACGTGAGCATTATTTGGTTAATTAATAATCATCAACAATCATTATTGAAGTCACCATTGTTAAAGTGCGGAAGACGGGTTATTAGGATTTTCCAATTTGGTGTGTTAATACCTGATGTAAACATAAATTATTGTTTTACACCAAGCTGTTTTAGCTGTTTGTGGAGAAAAGTTGAACAATCTTTTGAACGTTACAGGAAGTAAACAAATTGACCTTCTACGATGGAACCCCCCTGGACGAATGAGGGATTACTCCGACTATTTCATATTCAAAGTTATTATATGAATTTTGGGAAAAATAAGGCCTTAAAATGCATTAAAAAGCATTAAATTCAATCCTCACGGGAAAAATTTATCCATCAGAACAATAAGTAAAAATGTAATAAAAATAAGAGAAAATTTTTATTATCGGATCCTAGATTTACTGGAAGTAAAACAATATTATAAAGTATTTTTATATTCTCGTCATTCTGCTGCTGATAGAATGGTTAGAAGCTGGTAGTTTTAGCATGACAAAGCTGTAAATCGCTTTGACATTGATTATGGCGTTTAAAATATTGAAATGTGATATTAAAATGCACTCAATTTGATTTGAAACCCTATATAAACCCTGCCATACCATACTCTTCTAGTTCTACTCTGGACTGTTGGTTTTGTCACTTCTTTAAGGCCGTTGCAGAGCTGAAGATGTTTGTTTTCAAAGAATAAGAAATGAGTCAATCATTTGCGGAGCTTCAAGGTTCAGTGTTGTTGGAGTTTCAGATGGGTCGGTCATGTGCTGAGGAGGGCAGATATATATATATGGGTAGAATGATTTTGACCTCGTTGGATCGCATTTACACAGTTATCAAGTTTTTGTGCTTTTGTGCTGAAATGTTCTATCGTTTGCAGAATCCGGTGAAGCAGACGACGGAGATGCTGAGCAGCACAGCGGAGCTTATCACGGGCCTGGTGCAGCTCGTGCCCCTCACAAACACCACACAACTGTCACAGGAGGCCATGGAGGTCAGCAGAGTCTAATCTAACAGTCCAACTGTCTTTACTGTCACTCAGATTTGTTACAACTTGGGGAGAGCGGTACAGTAGAGAAAAAAATGAACTGGTAGGAAAAGTTACGTTCATGGCAGTTGAAGCGTTCAAAGACATTCCTACATGACTACCTTTGAACGTTTTTCTAGAATTTTTTACAAGAATAAGAAAAACTAAATCAATTTAATTGTTTTGTTTTTTGTATCTTTCTTTTTATCTTTAATTATGGACTAACTAACTAACATTGTTCCGTCATCAAAAACATACCTGGAGTAGCATTTAGTTTCATTTACACAAGTTTGAGGAATGCTGCTTGAAAATCCTCTCCCTCTGACCGTCAAAAACACTTCCTGCTGAACTCCCTCGATTTGCGATAGTTATATTCTTTGTAAAAGCGTGTTATTTTTAGTTCTAAAACATGAGATGTCAAAGTAAAAATGCAAGAACATACCAATAACAATACTAATAATGCTTAATATTTGTCCTTTAAGAATTTAGTCGAGTAAATGTACCTGTGTAAAAGTAACTCAACACAACCCATCGTTGAACGGAAGGGCAAAGTTTCACTTCACGTTGACTTTTGTCTAAATTGTTGTGCATCTTTGTGTCCAGGCGTTGTTGGTGCTGCATCAGCCTGAGACCATCGAGCTGTGGAACCCCGAATCCCCCATCGAGACCTTTTGGGACATCAGGTGAGGGCAGTGCTAAAGCCGCCATCTTATGGCAGTATTTCAGTCATTACTGGTGATACGCTCATGGAACAGATCTGAAACCTTTCTTATTCTGCAGTTCTCAGGTGCTGTCTATGATTTGTCGGAAGCTGATCGGTCAGCAGATCGTGAACGGGACCGAGGTGCTGAAGTGGCTCAGGGAGATCCTCATCTGCAGGAACAAGTTTTTGCTCAAGAACAAGGTGAACCTCTACATGGCCATTTTCTAACCATGTCCCTGTTTGGCTAATCCACCTTTCAATAACTCTCATCTAAACTCGAGGAGATTACGAAGTGACCTGATATTGATCTGTTTAAATTTACTGATAGATAGTATTCTGGATTTTCGAGGCAATGTTTAAAGGGCAATAATAACTCACATAATAGTGATGCGAATCTCAGATCTCTGTCCGATACACCTCGACACACCTGCTGCGATGCAATTCATTTAAGATACATTTCTCACAACCAACGATGCGATTTGAACTAACCTCGGATCACGATGCATCACGATTCACACATTGTTTTTTTTTTTGGATCCCGATACAATATTTTATAGTTATTTCCAACACAATGCGACACATCTTATTTTTGTTTTTTGTTTTTTTCTTTATTAACATAGGTTAGTCTGAAACGACTCCTGTATAAATAGGCTATATGTATGTAATTGTGAATTTGGCTCCAGATGGAATAAATTATTACCTGTATATGATAGACCTACTTAAAACAGCCTAATTATTTGTTATAATATTCTATAATAATGCTTAAACTCCTCCACAGCCCAAAGCTCTCAGTAACAGAGACATTAGATGATATTTTAACAGTTTTTAAAGGCAGTGTATTTCCTCATATTACTGATGTTTGAGGCCTGTATAAAGAGAGAAGCCTGAGAGCAGCACATGGCTACTTCATATGCACGTAAACAAAAGCATCAGCCCTGCTCCTGCAGATCTGACCAAAGTTTGGATTTAACTTTTAACCCAGTGAAGACAACAAAGAGGTTAAACAAATACTATGTCAATGATGTTTTTAAGCTGCGTAGAGCCTCCTCTGTAAGCATTTCAGTCCGTCTCCCAGTTTGTCTTCCAGCCCGTGTCCCAGTTCCGTCTTCCAGTCTGTGTTTCAGTTCGTCTTCCAGTCTGTGTTTCTGCTGCTCTGGGAGTTAGCGACAGCATTAGCAGTGTCAGCTTTGGTTGAATCTAGATTAACTGAGGCGACAATAGAAAGTCCGCACTCTACTTTTGTCACTTCAATCACATCGACGTATCACTTTTCTACTGATGCACTTGCAATCGCACGAGCACTAGCCGGTGCATCGGGGCAAATCGGCTAATCTTCCCATCACTACATTATATACATATAACCTGGTTAAAGGCAACATTTTGTTTTCTAACGTCTCTTTTAGAGATATTTTCGACAGTTCCCAGGCATTACACTTTACAAAATGGTTCAGCTCATTTTCCCGTTTGTTCTCAGGAGTGTGCGACGATGGGCAGTGCGATCCCCATGTGTCGCCAGGCGCAGACACAGCTGGAGGTGTGTCTCTACATGTTTCTGTGGAGCCCGGACACTGAGGCGGTGCTGGTGGCCATGTCCTGCTTCAGACACCTGTGCGAGGAGGCCGACATCCGCAGCGCAGCAGACGAGGTCCCGGTTCAGACCATCCTGCCAAACTACGCCACCTTCAGCGAGCTCGCCTCCGTCAGTAACATGATGGGCACAGGTCAGTGGATTTGATCTGAAAATGAAGGAGTTGGATACAAGAAAAAGTCTGTATACTGTTTAAAATTAAGACTTTTTGACTCTCATCTGCAGGATTTGTGCTTTTTTGATGTACTCAAAAGCAAAAGTACTTCTAGTATACAATTGTCTACCTCGTTCTTGTCTAAATATTAATATAAGAGGTCTAAGTGATATATTTTGCTAGGCTTCGTTGCCACAGGGACAGTTCTTAAACTGTAGAAATGGCATGAATGAAACCAACACAGTTTGTGTGTTCAAACATTTTCATCATTCATTACTACTACAGTCATTACTAGTTACAGATTGTAACAGGTTCCTTACCTCCAGTGAATATTGCACTCTCCTGTGGCCTTCATGAACAGCTTTTTGTTTTATTTTCTCTCTCATTAACGCATGTAAAGACAGCTGATGCTCACCTCGTGTTTTGGTTTTCATTACACCCAGTTTGATCACGTGACACGCTCTCCTGGGTTTTGTAGAAAGTACCCATTGAAATCAGAAAGTGTGTGGTGTTGTTCATGCGAGAATGAGACACATAATCGTTGTAAAATGTCCTCAATTTCGAGGTGTGAAAACTTTGTCGTGTCTTAACGCAGAACTAAGTAAATTCAGCGATAGAGCTCCCCCTGCAGCTCTATTGTGAAAATACACTGCTAGAAAAAAGACGCAAAAGCTTCCCCCCCCCATCCTTTTTATTCAAATAAGGAAGTACAATCATATACAAAAACATTCCATGTAGCCAAATATAGAAAAGAGAGCCAGTGTTTCTCAGGAGAGAAGTCTTTGGGTCGGTGTCAGAAAATGTTGCGGCTGGTTTTCCGCACAGGCTCAATGAAAACGTAGCTTGTTGTTGTGCAAAAGAGAGGCCAGTCCAATATCAAAACATTGCGAATTTGTTAAAGCTTGTTGTTTTGTAACCAACCCCGGAATGTTTCTTCCTCTGCTCAGGTCGGTCTACGTTACAGAAGAGAGTCATGGCTTTGTTAAGGAGAGTCGAGCACCCCACGCCTGGAAACATCGAGGTACAAGCTTCAGTTGTTTAGATTAATACATGTCCTTTAGCATTTAGCATTAGCAGCGTCCTAACAGTTTGTCTGTCTGTTTTTCCAGGCCTGGGAGGACACGCACGCCAAATGGGACCATGTCACAAAACAGATCCTGAACTTCCCCAAAAACAAAGCAGATGACGGACAGGTAAATATTAACTATTTATTTTTTCAGATAATTAAACTTAATCATCACTTGTTATATTTCATGGAGCTACATGATTGTGATTAGATTTGAGAGTTTTTATTATGGAATTCTGTTCAAAGTTCACATTTTAAACACAACCAGGAGAACTGGCAAAGAGACTGAAATATGAACTGACAAACTGATAAAAGAAGCTCACGTATCAGAACGTTTTTGTCTGCATTTGTCACACGTTTTAACAAATCTAAACTACAGGTTGGCAATTTTTATGCAGATGACGGCAAGTGATTGACAAAAAGTGCTTATATACTCATCACCGTGGATATTTAGGATGCATTAAGTAAGTGAGCAATACATGTGACTGCTCTACTGGCTTTAAAATAAACTAGTTCTGTGTTTCACATTTCAAAAACAGTAAAAAAAAAAATCTGGTACAGCGCCTTTTAAGTTGAGGTTTAATTATCAGACAAATGTGAAATCTCTGTAAAATCACAAAGTGTAGAAATATCATGTTATAGTGTTTTAGCGTTTATCACATGCATTATTTTTAATTTTATCTTTAAAGTCTGAATGACAGGTTCTCAAAATTTTCTAATTATGGCTTAGTTTGGTGGCAATTTACTGTAGTTTTATATCTGTGAAGTTGCAGTTTGTGAAGAAATTTTGCAAAATAGAAGTTTAAAAATACAGGAAGTAGTGCTGAGTTTTAAAACAGAATCTCTCTGTGATGTCATCAAAAAGCAACATACCATTGTAAATACAGAGACAATTTACACACAACTGGCACAACTTTGACAGTTTAATCAGTCATTCAACAAAATAAAGGTGTTCTCAGGCATCATTTGTCAAATCATAACTATTGTGTAATTTATATGGATTTTGCCCCTTCTTTTCAAAATGGTTGCTAGGTAACAGTTGTGGAATTACCTTTAACTGTGTCATATTTGCTTAAGTTCAACCAGGAAGTAACATTTTAAACATTACAAAATTGTCAAACTGGGGACAAATAGGCTAAAATGTTTAGTATAATCTTAAATATAATCAAAGTTGGTGAAATATGTCATCTAACCTGTCATATAGACTTTAACCAGCTTTTTATGTTGCATTTTTTTACTATAAATGACGTACTTGACGTTCAAATTTTGCCCATCTTCAAAACAACTTTCACAATATGCTTTACATTTCGATATGTTGCCCACCTGTACCCTCTAACCCTCGCTCTTTCCTCGCTCTTGCAGCAGGAGTGGATCAACATGACCGGCTTCCTGTGCGCTCTGGGTGGAGTGTGTCTGCAGCAGCGTAGCACCCCGGGGCCGGCCACCTACAGCCCCCCGATGGGCCCCATGTCCGAGCGGAAGCACTCCATGATCTCGATGGGCCTGTGCGACGGCTCCATCGGCCTGAGCTCCTCCTGCTCCTCCTCGGCCTCCAACGAGAGCCCGGTCAGCAGGTTCCTGGACCGGCTCCTGGCCCTGTTGGTCTGCGGACACGATCGGGTCGGGCTTCACGTCAGGACCAACGTGAAGGACCTGCTGGGACTGGAGCTGAGTCCGGCTCTGTACCCAATGCTCTTCAATAAACTCAGGAACAGCATCGGGAAGTTCTTTGACGCGCAAGGCCCGGTGAGTTTGAATTTAAATGCTGAGAATCTGTGCAGAAAATATAGATTTTTTTTTTTTTTCTGGGTAGAGTAATAACTAATATGTAACTAAATACCTAAAATTTATATTCAGAATACTACTTTCTAGGGCTGCAGTTAAAGGACACACATTCTTCTACTTTTTTGAGCTTTAAAACCTGTTCTAACAATGGTCCATCATCAAAAACAGAAAATCCTCTCCTCTCCCACGCGTCAAAAACTGACCATTTGAATTAAAAACGTTCCTTTCTTTCACCTCTCCAGGTTCCCATTAACGACACAAACACTCAGTTTGTGGAGCAGACCATCGCCATCATGAAGAACCTCTTGGACAACCACACGGAGGGCAGCTCGGAGCACCTGGGCCAGGCCAGCATCGAGACCATGATGCTCAACCTCGTCAGGTCAGACTCCGATGAGACTGTCTTCTTTACAACACTTTATAATAACTGCACTTATTCCTGCCTTAGTAGAGCATTATCAAAGACTTAATTCATAGTGAACAAATAGTTTATTACAGTTCGTACGGGTGCTTGAAATCCTTGAAAATGTTTGAATTTTACAACGTTCTGCTTAAGGTTGTGAAAGTTTTTGCATTTTGGAAAAAGTACTTGAAAATGCTTGAAATATAAGTTTTCAGGTCTGTTTCCTCTGCATTTTGACACTTTAGAGTTAATAGTCTCCAATTTAAGCTCTCTAAACTAAACTAAAATTAGAAGAACAACGCTGGAATGTTGGAGCTGATGCCGATCGAGTGAAAGAACTATTAACGAGCTGTGAACGCGCTCACATTTTTCATGTTATGAGTTGCGTTCTCATTCATAATAAAAATACATTTTTAACTTTAATAACTTTCTAAAATGCCGGAAATTGCTTCTGATTTTCCCAAAATTTCCACACTCCCAACAAGGTAAACTTCAGCAAGCCTCGTGATCTCAAAGATGCAAAAATCAGTGATGCGTTGGGCCCAAGCTAAGTATAATAGTGCTAGAAAAACGTACTAGTCCACATTAAAGGCGCTTGAAAAGTCCTTGAATTTTGTCTTTGAAAAGGTGCACGAACCTGTCGGGTTTGCCTGAATTAAAGCATGAACAAAGACTTTCATAATGAACAGTTTATCAAGAATGATTCAGGCTTAGTAACTATTTAACTAATACTCAGCCTGAATCATTTAATAAACTGCTTGTTCATTATGAAAGTCTTTGTTCATGCTTTATTCAGGCAAATTAAGCTGTAGTTATTATAAAGTGGTACCAAACATTCAAATGAGGTCTAAAGACAAGTTTGAAATACTTTTTGTTCCATGTATTATAAAGGAAATTAAACGTTCTGACTGGCTGTGTGGGAAATACTCATTCTATAATACATTTGCATAAGTTTGCTTTTTCTTATTTGTTTTTTGTTTTTTGTTTTGGTGAATTGTAAGGCTGTAGTCTTTAAGCGGCTTAGTCAATTGATCATTCAATGGTGCCTTAGTCGACTACATTTTAAACAATTTTATTTAGATTACAAGGATTTTTATGCACAAAAGCATAGAGGAGAAACGATAGTGCATAACAGCTTTGCGTATGGAGTTATTTTTGTGCAAGATCCTAAAAAATTAAGAGCTTTCGCCACCACCACACTCCCTTTTAGTTAATTAATTGATTCACAGGTTATTTCTTTACCTGACCAAAATGTATTTAATCAACTGCAGCCTTGGTCAGTTGGTCAGTTAAACTTGTAATATCATGACATGAACATATAAATTAAAATAGTTAGAACAGGAAGGTCAAGAAAAGACTGCTATGAGTGGTATGTTTGTGTTAATAAGTTAATCTTATTTGTTTATCACTGTAGATATGTGAGAATTCTGGGAAATGTAGTCCATGCCATTCAGATCAAAACCAAACTGTGCCAACTGGTGGAGGTGATGATGGAGCGACGGGACGACCTCTCCTTCTGCCAAGAGATGAAATTCAGGTAAAAAACAACAGCTACTACTTCCACAAGTGTTTTCTAGCGCTTCTACACCCGTCTGAGAGTAAACTATAAAACTTACTACTCCTCATAATAACCAATACCAAGTTACTAATCAATATTTTAAAGTAGTATTGAAACTATATGTATGTATGTATTGATAGTGTGGGCTTCTGTATCGATATATCGCCACGAGTCCACTTTTTTTGTGACTTTTGTGACAGCACTACATTTTTGTTGCTTGTTAAGAAAAAAGTGCACTTGTTTACACAAAACATTTGATATATTCAAGTCTGTATGACATGTATGTTAGACGTAGCATTTTTCCTGTGTGTCCCCAGTTTGACAGTTTTTGTAATGTTTATAATAAGGTCTTTTTGTACGGTTTTAGAGTCTTTATAGTCCAGGTAATGATTATGACTTTTAAAATATGATTTAAAGTGCGTATGACAGATATATAAGATTTTCTAATTTTGACTTTATTCAATGTATTAATACATCTTGTAAATATAAATTATAGTTTACACCAATCTGGTCACTATTTGTGGAGAAAAGACGAAAAATATGTTGAAAATTACAGGAAGTAAACACAGTGATGACATCGCGCTAGGGAGACAAAGGTCATGCATAATTTACACAAAATAAACGACCTTTTTGACATTTTAAAATATTGATTCAACAAAATAAAGGTTCACATGTGTTTTTCTCTGTCAAATGAAAAAAATCTGTGACATTAGGTGAGTTATGGCCAGTGTACAGTGTGGTTGCTATGGTAATTTCCTAGTGTGATGTCATACTTCACAACCAGGAAGTAAAATTAAAAATCTAAAAAAATAGCTAAACTGAGGTAAAATTTGTGAGGATTCTAGCAGAAACTAAAATATATTTATCTAAACTGCATTTTAGTTAAATGAGTAGTTAAACCTGTCAGAGGCCCTTTAAATTGTTTATTATTTTTGTCACAATTGGTCAATTTTTGAAAACCTAATCGTTACACTAAAGCTTAACTACTTTACCTAAAAAGTAAAAAGAAAGACACTTCAGCTACTTTACTGAGAGTAAGAAGGGAGAAACAGGAATAATAAAAGAGGGAGGTAATATCTTGAGTGTCTCTTAAGGAACAAGATGGTGGAGTATTTGACCGACTGGGTGATGGGAACGTCCAATCAAGCAGCAGACGATGATATCAAGTGCCTGACCAGGTGAGACACATGACCTCTGTGCAAAAAAAAAAAAAGAGTGTATGTGGTGGTTTGCGACGTTTACCTTGTTGGTCTACAGCAAGACAATTCAACTTTATTACTTTATTATACTTTTTATCAAGGGCCAGATTTTTTTGATGGTTTTGTCCACTTTTTAAATATGAAATAAAATATAATACGAAAGGATTTAACAACATCTGCAGAACTGAGCCACGACGAAACCAGGACTGAACCCTCACTGACCCTGGACTGACCCAGGACTGAGCCACGACGAAACCAGTACTGAACCCTCACTGACCCTGGACTGACCCAGGACTGACCCTGGACTGACCCAGGACTGACCCTGGACTGAACACTAAACATTCTGATCAAATTCACATTTCTAAAAAATTTTTCAACTTTTAGTTGCATTTTTGTCACTTTTAGACACATTTTGGTGCATTGAGTCGTGTTTGTTGGTTGTAGGCTCGTATTTGTCACTTTCAATTGCATTTTTATCGCTTTTGGTTACTTTTTTTTTTGTCGCTTGTTTCAGAACGTGTTTGTACAAATCCAAACTACAGTGTGAGCAGTTTTTATCCATACCAAAGCAAGATATTTTATTTTTTGTGGAAGAAATTATTGCACTTTAAAAAATTGCAGCCTTTGTGATTTGCTACTTGCATCCATTAAAATTGAGATTTTGTGTCAATTTGGTTTAATTGTGCAGTCCTGGTCTATAAGAGGTAAATATAGTCATCAGCTCAGAGGCTTCAGAGGCTAAACAACAGGAGAAAAAGTGTGTTTGAACAGACAGCTGCATTAAAGAGACAGTGACTCACGATATGGCAGTTTTACAAAAATAGCAGGTTGTCACAGGGACGAGCTCACCATTAGATGTTTATCACCGTATCGCCCAGACCAATATGTGTATATACAAACATGTCTACTTATTTTAGTTTCACCATTAGATCATTTTACTAAACGTTTTGTCTCTGCAGAGACCTGGACCAGGCGAGTATGGAGGCTGTGGTGTCTCTTTTGGCTGGTTTACCGCTGCAGCCTGAAGAGGGAGACGGGGTCGAACTCATGGAGGCAAAATCTCAGCTCTTCCTCAAGTAAGAAACTTGAATCTGCACCATCTCTTCACCTCTCCTCTACATCCTCTGCTCCATCTCCATCATCCAAATGCAGATACAGGGACAAAAAAATACTTAAAAGTATCATATTGACCTCTTAAAGATTTGTAAACAAAATATTCTTAATTCCGATATGGAGGAAAAAGTGAAAAGGAACAATGTGATTAACTTCAGAATCTCACAAAATATGAAAAAATGTAGATGCTTTTGGAAAATGGAAACCACTCAGGTGCATGTGAGTGACATCAGAGCATGCTTTAAATATATTTACAACTGTATTTTACATTAGGTTTACATTTGTTTATGTTATAAGAGATAATGATAAATTCTTGGCATCTTCTTGGCAGGAAAAATCCAAAAATGTTGAGCGGACAATAGTTTTTCATTTTATCTCCAGAAAAGCAAAGCGTCTGGCATTTCTACCCTGGAAATTCTAGTTTGTTGCCTTTTCCCCACATGACGACACAAAACTATCCAACCAACTTCATTTTGTCTCCAGTCGCCTCCAATCAGGAATTTTGACAACATAGCATTTTAAACTGTCGATACAAAATCTGTATTTAAGTATCACTTAAAATATACCTTTAGAATAAAAAAGTATCTCTAGTAAAGTGTCAAATGTATTGATATTGGTGAAGGATTTTGCTGATTTTTGGTCAAAGGAAGAATTTTTTAATTTATTTGGTCGTTCTTATTTATAGATTTTTGTCAAAGCCCAGTCTTAAACTTTACTTTTCAGTGCAGTTGAAAAACAAATACAAAAACAAATTTTAACATAATAGACCCTTTAAAGGTTGGCAAAAAAAAGACATTCTAAATTCCGGAATGGAGGCCAAAGTGAAAGTAATGTGATTTCAATGGAGAAACTGGAATAAACCACAGAATATGACAAAATATGACACATTGGGATGATTTTGGAAAATTAAAACCAGTCAGAAATATGCGAGTGACATCAGAGCTGCTTTAAAGACGTTTACTATTGTATTTTACATGATTTGTTTATGTTATAGAAGATCGATAAACTCATTTTTGCATTTTTGATGAAGGAAATATCCAAATTTTTAGGTTGAACTGGACAAATACTCACAGAACTGATAAACCCATAACAATTTTCCATTGTATTTACAGAGATATCACATACTCACACCATAAATTATACTTTTTATGAAGCTCAAATACAGTTTTAAAACTAGAAAATAGTACATTGCCCATCCTTTGGAATAGAAGAGCAAACTAGACTGGAAATTCTAATTTGTTTCTTTTTCCCTCACATAACAACTCAAAACCATTACTATTTAGATTAAAATGAATTACAGTCTGCTTAATTTTGCTTCCATTCCAGAATTTTGATGACATGGCATTTTAAAGGGTCTGTATCGTGTGACTATCGTTATTTTTCCGTTTTCCAGGTACTTCACTCTGTTCATGAACCTGCTGAACGACTGCTCGGAGGTGGAGGACGATGGTCAGGCTGTGGGAGGACGTAAAAGGGGCATGTCCCGACGACTGGCCTCCCTCCGACACTGCACCGTCCTGGCCATGTCCAACCTGCTCAACGCCAACGTGGACAGCGGACTCATGCACTCCATCGGTAACGACTCCCTCCAGGGCTCATGCTCCTCTCTCATTTCAGGGGATTTTATCGTAAGGCTGCAACTATTAATCGACTCGTTGTGACTTGTCGATAGAGCTGCGCAATTTGGGAAAAATAGCAAGTTTTCTGACCAGTATTGCGATTGTGGATAGATTTGCAATTTTGGTTTTATTAATGGGATTTTGTTCCAAGTTCACATTTTAAACATAACCAGGAGAAGTAACAAACTAATAAAAGCATCATATGTTTCAAAACATTTTTAGTTTTAGTAATGTTTAGTCACGTTTTTCCACTTTTAGTTGCGGTTTACAGCTTCTTTTTTTTAGGTGTGTTTTTGTTGCTTTTGTCACATAATTGTCACTTTTAGTCCCGCTGGTGCCTTTAATCAGTTTAGTTGTGTTTTTGCTGCTTTTAGTTGTGCTTTTTTTTTCCGCTTTTAGTCATGTTTTTGATGCGTATCATCTGGTTTTTTTTCTGCTTTTAGTTAGATTTTTCAGCATCTAGTCACATTTTTGCAGTTTTTAGACATTCTTTTGACGCATTTTTTGTCACTTTTAGTTCTGTTGTTGCTGCTTTTAGTCGCTTTTTTGTCTCAGAACATGTTTTAACAAAGCTGTGGGGAAAATTATTGCACTTAAAAAAATTAAAAAAATTGCATCCTCGACTATAAACAAAATAATTGTAATATTGTTATCTGGCCT
Organism: Rhinogobius similis; assembly: GCA_019453435.1. Taxonomy (NCBI): domain Eukaryota; kingdom Metazoa; phylum Chordata; class Actinopteri; order Gobiiformes; family Gobiidae; genus Rhinogobius; species Rhinogobius similis. The sequence goes on from CM033625.1 coordinate 31,688,110, forward strand.
CCAAATAGTTTCAAACACGCAATTTTTTCTTCTCATAAGATACCTAATCTATTCCAGTGGTAGGATTGTCATGTTTAGTTTGTTTCAAATACAATCAGTAGTTTGGTTTGTTATATACACACACACACCAATAAGTAACTGTTATTGTATTTCAGGTATATTTGGGATAAACTCCTAAAATGAAAAGCAAGTTACAATATTGAGCATTGGAAATAACCCTTTATATCTTAATTCATTTGACTTGTGGAACTAGAGGAAACCCACATAGATATGAGGAGAAATATATAAACACCTACTTTTCTGCTTATACTACTTTTTACCAGCACTAAAGTGATTAATAATGCACTGTACATAATGTTCTGTAAGTAAGCATCCTGTCTGACTCTCTAACAGGAAGCCTACTGTAAATCCAAAACTGTGCTTACATTGACCCTGTATTCTTCGTTTTCCAGGTCTGGGTTACCACAAAGACCTTCAGACCAGAGCCACGTTCATGGAGGTGCTGACAAAGATCCTTCAGCAGGGCACGGAGTTTGACACTTTGGCCGAGACGGTCTTGGCGGATCGGTTTGAGCGGCTGGTGGAGCTGGTCACGATGATGGGAGACCAGGGAGAACTGCCCATCGCTATGGCTCTGGCTAATGTGGTCCCCGGGTCACAGTGGGTCAGTCCAATTACTGTCTTTACAACACTTACTATTAAACTACAACTCCGAGGTCGGTAGGAAAGACAAAATATGCACTTAAGATTGTCAAAATAATATGATTCAATTACAGAATAAAAAGTATTTGGGGATACTAATACTCAAGTAAGGCGTCACTATATATTGCAATCGAATCAAAATTGCAATTTGAATTGACGAAATTATCAAATCGCAAAGACTGCAGTTATTTAGATAATAGAATGTCCAGGCAGATGAGGAACAGTTAATCCAGTTGAGAGAGTTCCTACAGGCAGATGAGGAACAGTTCATCTAGTGTAGAAAGAGTTCCTCCAGCCAGATGAGGAACAGTTCATCTAGTATCGAGAGAGTTCCTCCAGGCAGATGAGGAACAGTTCATCTAGTATCGAGAGAGTTCCTCCAGGCAGATGAGGAACAGTTCATCTAGTATCGAGAGAGTTCCTCCAGGCAGATGAGGAACAGTTCATCTAGTATAGAGAGAGTTCCTCCAGGCAGATGAGGGACAGTTCATCCAGTGGAGAGAATTCCTCCAGGCAGATGAGGAACAGTTCATCTAGTATCGAGAGAGTTCCTCCAGGCAGATGAGGAACAGTTCATCTAGTATAGAGAGAGTTCCTCCAGGCAGATGAGGGACAGTTCATCCAGTGGAGAGAATTCCTCCAGGCAGATGAGGAACAGTTCATCTAGTATCGAGAGAGTTCCTCCAGGCAGATGAGGAACAGTTCATCTAGTATAGAGAGAGTTCCTCCAGGCAGATGAGGGACAGTTCATCCAGTGGAGAGAATTCCTCCAGGCAGATGAGGAACAGTTAATCTAGTATCGAGAGAGTTCCTCCAGGCAGATGAGGAACAGTTCATCATTCAGCAGTTTGTTCATATTTCTCTCAAATGTTAAGCTCCTGGGGTTGTGGGCCTTTAAACATATAACGCTATTTTAATAATAATAAATAATAATTGTCGTATAATATTAACAACATTAGCACCCGCATACATTTATTATACATTTATAATATGTCAATAATTGTGGAAAAATAAATCTTTAAAGTATCTCTGCCCATCATATCTATTGTCAGGTTTTTCATATAACATCAAGGCATTCTATAGGCCCAAAATCACAACAGCAGTTTCTTCGTTGGGCGACAGTGAAATAGTCTTTGGTCAGTAAGAAAAAAGCACATTAAATAAACAATGTTCAAAGGAATTCAGCAAATGATAACTGTCCCAGAGCATCCCCTGTCCTCGAGGAGGAAAACATGTGAACAGCAATATTGAATGCAGATAGGTGGCAGTTAAAATGCATACTGTTAAAATGCAGATTTTTGTTGAAAAATAGTGAGTTCTAGGGTCTTGTCACTTATAGAAATGATCAGGTACAACATTTGGGAATTTGACATTTATTTAATGTCAAAATGCAATGTTATCAGTAAGAAAATCTGTCTTTCTCATTTTGTTGTACTTCGTTTAAACCATCCTGAAAGGCTCTCTGTCTTCGCAGGACGAGTTGGCGCGTGTTTTGGTCACATTATTCGACTCCCGACACCTGCTCTATCAGCTGCTGTGGAACATGTTTTCTAAAGAGGTGGAGCTCGCCGACTCGATGCAGACGCTGTTTAGAGGAAACAGTCTGGCCAGCAAGATCATGACCTTCTGTTTCAAGGTACTCAACTCTAACAGCTGTTGTTTATAACCGTGTTTAAACTGCATCACTCCAGGTAAGGGTCAAGGATTATCTAGAGCACAGTCACAATCTATAAAGAAGGCTTAGAATAAAATTTGATTTATGTATGTACACTGGAAAAAATCCAATCTAAAATAAGATAATATGGTAAAAAGTGATTAAGTGACATTTATCTTGGTTTAAGTATATTTTGACATTCATAAAATAAGGTTTGCTGATGGAACAGGCATGTTTTGCTCCTTATTTCAAGTGCAGTAGCTTTTTTTTTTTTCTAATTTCAAGTTAAACAACATATGTAATGCTTGTCCCTTTGACAATCATGTTTTAAAACAGTCAAGATAAATAATTTCATTTTTTTCCCCCAGTGTAGCAATAATTAAAATGCAATAGAAATTAAGTTAAAAACGCATACATATTTTAAAGCAGCAGGTCCATGTCCATGCATACATTAATACAAAAATGATAGGTAAAGACAAAATTACTGTATTTTTTATCACCAAAGTTGGATTAATAATTTATCAAAAAAAAATTTATGTAATTAATCAAACGAAATTGTGACATTGTTGAATCGTTACACCCCTATCAATACAGATATTTATTATTTATTCTCCTGAAATTTTACATTGTGCATTTTTTTTACAAAGCCTTACACAGGTGAAATGTTTACTTCATGTTGTGCGTGTCGCGTTCAAAGGTCTATGGAGCGGCGTATCTGCAGAAACTGTTGGAGCCTCTTCTACGAGGTGTGATCACGACACCTGAACACATCAGCTTTGAGGTCGATCCTACCAGGTGAGTGACGGAGGAGAAGTGTTTACATATTTATGACTTCTATCATCATTCAATTGTATGTGTCGCTGCTCCGCTCTTGTCCACCAGGGGGTGCTGTGGTTTTGGCAGTTCACTCTCCCCCTCATCACTAATCGAAATAAATAAATAAATATTCTAAAGTCACGTTTATCTGGGAAACATTGACCGTTTGGTTAAAATTGTAAATTACATCAGACATATTATGAAAATTGCCTGTTGTTTTATAATCCTTTATTCATGCTTATTGGCATTGACACAATACAAAATGTTAGTGTTACGATTATTGTGAGAAAAGCAACACTATTTAATGATTATTCACCATCGAGGGCATGAGAACATGACTAAACAACAGTGAAATCTTACGCAATTCCTTAAATTTGAGACTTTATTTATGAAATTTAACTTCCTGAATGAAAAAAATAATAATTTAATGTGACACAAGCTGACCGATTAAAGTAGTTGATATTTAGATGCATTTTTGGACTATAGATTTACAAGTAATAAGACTTTTGCCTCTTAAAATATCACGATCATTATGTTGTAACTCTCACTATTATATTGTGTCTTGAATAATCCCGGTTATTGATTAACTGAATAATCTTGACATAACTGTCCTGTTTAAGGCTGGGCACCGTTATTTGGCTCCAAATAGGAACCACCCTAAAAGGTCCGTGAAGTACTGGAACCATACATTTGATGCCAACTTTCAGCTCCTTGACTGTAAACATCTCAGACCTCCATGTCTAAACAAAGCGCACTGTATCATTTTAAACAGAAGAAATGAAGAAATAATGGGTCCAGAAAATACGGTCTTCAGTGGGAGCTTTATGTTAAAGGTCTGCCTTGTGCAAATAAATCCACATCCAGTTCCAGTCTGCAGTGTCCACATGAAGTTGAAGCCAAATGGATAATATGACCTTCATTGAACTTCATCATAATCCTGCTTGGTCCAGGAAATCTCACAATGCATGTGGTGTGGTCAAAATCCAGTATTAAGCACTTCTGTGGCTGGAGTCAAGTGAAGTTGCAGGAAAAAACAAAAAATTATCCTCTTAATCTGTCAGGTAAACATGCTGAAAATGTGGAGAAAACGAAAGTGAATCTTAAAACACAAAAATGAAGGCTCCGATAAAAGAACCGTTCAGGAACAGTATAGAAAAGTAGATATTGTTAAAGTACTAATCTTGTTTACATCTCCTTCTGAACAAAAGAAAGACCTTGTTCCTATTATGTTTGCTCTGAAATCCTGCTGAAAATACTAATATTTTGTGTCTTCAGACTTGATCAGGCCGAGAACCTGGAGGAGAACCAGAGGAACCTTCTCCAGATCACAGAGCGCTTCTTTCAGGCCATAATCGGCTCGTCCAGCGAATTTCCCCCTCAGCTCCGCAGCGTCTGCCACTGTCTCTACCAGGTACACGCCCCGCCTCGCCCCCCGACCCCCGCCACGACCCCTGACCCCCTAACGACCACTGTGTGACCCCTCCATGACCTCACCGCGACTCCACTGCTCACTCACAGCCAATCTCTGCTCACTGCTCTGCACACCAACCACTAAATGTTGCACTATTTAACTCCAAAACATTTAGCATTTTTTGCAACGTCAGCATTGTGTTTAGTCAGTTTTATTTCTGTAGTTTTATTATTTAGTTACTGCAACCATTTAGTCTTATATTTGCAGAAAACAAATTGTTAGTCATATAACTAATGTGCAATTACATGTGCACTCAAAATCTAATGAGATTTTTTTTTTTTTTTACTTGAAAGATGAATTATATAATTATATGTTTCTTTCTGATAAACGGTTCCACTGATTACTCCCATCAGACTGTGCAGTTTGCGTGTCATTTAAATAACATTAAAGGTCCAGAAATCAGATAATAATCAGATTTTGGTGTGCGTGTAAACATAGCCAATGGAATTTTAATGTAATTTTATTGTTAAAGTCTTTTGACCTAAATAGGTTTTATGAAGATTTAGTCGATTCATTTTAGTCTAGTTTCAGTTGACGAAAAAGTCTTGCTAACTAAATTCATAATATTTTTTTGTCAATCAGAAAATATATGGTTTATTTTAATGATTTATGATTTAAAAAAATGTATGGTTTGGGGATCTGTTATTTTCATTTATTTATTTTAAGTTTTTATTATTTTACAAAAAAATTCAGTCTTATAGTCAATGAAAATATCAGCATTTTATCATATTTGTTGTCATTTTGATTACTTTTGTTTAGTGTTGACTTATTTTATTAACCACAAATAAGAGCTTTATAGAAAAGTATGATGAAAATATTTTAGTTGATGAAACTACCCAGGTTTATACAGTGTTAATTTTTTTCTTTACAAACAAGCTCACAAGTTTTGTTTTGTTTTTCTTATGAGATCATCACAGAGAACATAAACTGGAACTAAAAAAAAAGAAAGTAGTAGCACACAAAGCTATGGTTTTATTTTTCGAGGATTGATGCATTGCTTTCATCTCATTCACAATAAACAATTTGAATTTTTCTAAGTTCCAAAGCTGCTTCATGCTTCTCACTAACTCTGTACGCCGAGGTCAAAGCTGCCAGCAAACAAGAGAACAAAGTGAAGATTTAAAGGGGATGTACCTGATTTTGACTGTTTTGAAGCCTTAAAAACAGAACTACTTCATTTTTTAGTTTAAAGGTCAATCGAAAAATATAATAATGCATAATATTTGTACATTAAAGTCTCAGTCAAATGTATCGCAGGCCCAGCATCCTAAATATTCACTGCCATGAGTTTATGAGCATTTTTCACGAGTCTCTTGCCATGCCAGATAAAGCTAACAAACGATAGCATGCTAACGGCGCCCTTCCCGCTTCTCGTAGAATAAAACGCTCTTTAAATGGATGCGGAGAAAGTGCTGTCGTCTCATTTTAACCTGAATAGATGCTTTTACGATCTGTACTGGAGAAAAACGGATTTAACTTTATCACATGCAAAAAATGTGGTACTACTTCTGTTTTTCATGTTTCAAAACAGTAAAAATCAAGTACAGCGCCTTTAAGGATTTAGTGAGAGAGGACATGAAGGAAGTTGGTGTGTGGGGTTTGGTTTTATTGTCATCTTTGCTTCATAACCAGAGTCACCCACATGTGTCACTGGAAAGTTTCAAAATCGATGTCACTCGGGCCTGGCGTGTGGAAATAAGACAGTTTTCTGGTTTAGAACAGTTCTTGGTGGTTTTTCTTTGTCACAAAAGGACAGAGGTCAGAATCGGTAAGATTTGACTGGCATCGACATGAACTTGTTTCGGCTGTAAGGTGCAACAGATAGCAATTTAGTGGGTAAAGTAGCCAACATTTGCACTTAAAGCTAGGGTACCTGACATTTTTGGTTGTAAATTTTGAAGTTTTGTGTTTTCCATCAATGAGTATCTCGTATAAGCAGCACTTTGTGACAAAAATGAGACCTCTGCAGGCTGTCTGCATCTAATAATAAAGTATTTTGTCTCGAAGTGAGAGCTAAAAGCAGCACTCTGATTGGCTGCGCTCGGGTGGTCCTCCCAGTTTCACTTTGTCGTCTCAAAAAAGCAGTTTTAAAGCCGTGCAGAGGACCAAAAATGAATGCATGTGATTTTAACAATGTACCAAAGGGTTTGTGAGAGCAAGGGATGAGTTATAGATTTAAAAACCTACTTCTGGTTCCACAATGTGAAAATCAGGTACTCCAGCTTTAAGTACAGAGTAACTCCACTTTAAAGTAATATTAGTCAACTGGAATTAGAGAGCAAAGAGTAGTAAGTCAAATAATCATTCAAGTTAAATCATCATCATTCAAGGTAAAAAAAGTATTGGAGAAACTTCTACTTGAGTTCTGAGTAAATAAAGGCAGGTAGTACTATAGTAGTTACATTTATTTAAGTAACATTTTGAGAATTTGTGCTTTTTTGTAGTTTCATACACCAAACGTTCACTCCGAGTTGAGTAATATATTGTACAGTGTAACAATTTCTAACTTGAGCAAAAAAGGTTATTCCTCTTCTCACTGTAAATGTTAAGTACAAGTGACAAAAGCTTTATGTTGACACACTATGACAGGTTTTTATCATTTTCTAATTTGACTTTATTTGGTGTATTAATACATGTTGTAAATATAAATTCTAGTTTTACACCAATCAAGTTGCTGTTTGTGGAGAAAAGTTGAATAATCTGTTGAAAAAGAAGCAAACAAATCGATGACACCACACTAAGGAGACAAAGGTCATGCATAATTTTCATAAAAGAAACTATTTATTTAAACATTGAACAAAATGAAGATATTCACATATATTTTAGTTAACCGGACTGACAAAACCGTAAATAATGCACAGATAAAGGAATTTCCAAAGAACAGGCTCAAAAAATACTAAAACTATATCTGAAGTCAAGGTGTAAAAAAACACATATTTTCCAATAATTTTGTATCGTCAACATAAAGCTTTTGTCACTTGTTAAAGAACCAAAAAGTAAGAGAACTAATACTTTCAACTAAATATTACTTAAAGCTGGGGTACCTGGTTTTCACACAGCGAAACCGAAAGCAGGTATTAAAGTCTATCTAACCTGTTCCGAGTTCTTTGGCACGTGCTGTCATTTTAAGGTAGATTCACTGCTTTGGAACTGCTTTTTTTTAAATGGCAAAGTGAAAGTGGGGTGGTCCGCCCGAGCACAGCCAATCAGAGTGCTGCTTTCAGCTCTTACTTCCAGGTTAGTATGCTTTATTATTTGCAGACAATACATAGAGGTCTAATTTGGTCACAAAGTGTTGTTTTTACAAGATACTCTTTGGCGGCAAACAAAACTTTACTAATTTACAACAACAAAAATTTGGGTACCACAGCTTTAAGTAGAAGTAAAAATATTGGAACGGAAATATTCTCATAAAAGTACAATTTCTTTAAAAAAAAAAAAAAGTTAATGTTTCTTGCTTAATTTATTACGAATGGTAAGTTGTAAAGGGAACCCGCAGCATAATGAGAGTCGACATAGACACGAGAAGAACTCCGCAAGACCTTTGATTCGAACCCAGGACCTTTAGCGAGATTGCTATTGCTACATGCTAAAGCTACGAGCTAACACCACACACAGCCTTGCATGGACTCCCTCGCCGCCGAACAGTGAGCGCCACCTCGTTCTACTCACACCACAAATCTTTACAAAAACTGTGCTCTCTTTCCACCCGGTCGTCCTCCGCAGAGCTTTAGCGCCACCTGCTGCCTCTGTCTGTGTGTGTTTTTGTGGTTCGCCGGTGCTGTGACCATTTTTGCCATCTCTGTTCTGTAGGCTACTTGCCACTCTCTACTGAATAAAGCTACCGTAAAAGAAAAAAAGGAAAACAAAAAAGCAGTAAGTTTTTTGGAGACACTCTAAACAAACGACTTTTAATTTGTTTATTCATTTTTTTCCCATTTGATTTTGATTGGCGTTGATTTTTGGTGTCTTCTGGAGCTGGTTCTGTTTTATTCTTTTATATTATTTTCCATATATTTCCTATTATTTGAAATCATTGTACTAATATCGGCGTCATTATTAACAGTGGGAACAGTGGCTCTGTTTCTTCCTTTGTTTGTTTGCACTTCAGGAGACATTTTCTCAGAACATCTCAACAAATAAATATTAAAAAAGGCTCAAAATTATTCACTTATCAAGGAAATCGTTATCACAAAGCTTCCTTTGTCAAATTATTTTCTTCTTTTAAACATTTTTATTACTGTTCTGGGTGGAGGATGATAGGCAGGGAATCAAATACCGTATACTCATTGTCGCCATCTCCTGGACAGACCAAACATTGCAACTTCACAGATTTATTTCAGTCAGTCACAGCAAAGCGTGGGCAAGATTGATAAAAATGAATATCCTGCGATTTCTTATGCATTATCCCATAAACTATATTTTAAAAATGCATCAGAAATGTGGTTCAGTTCTGCAGATGATGTTAATGGCTTTCGTACATTTATTTCGTATTTCAAAAGCGTCTGACATGTTTCTGCCCCCGAAGACAAAACATCCAAAAAACCTGGCCTCGGTGAAATAAAGTTGAATTGCCCTGGACTAGACTTGCCTGGGATCCAGAATACACACTTCTTTACGAAGAGTGAGTCTGGTCACTCCGCCCTCCGACAAGCATCGAGTTCCAAAACGTACCGTGCGATCAGATGCGTTTATTTCTGTGACGCGTGTGAAACGAAAGAGTTCATCGGTCATCTATGTTTTAGAGCAAAATCAAACTTCTCTCACTTCAAATTAACAGTTTTGTGCTTCACTCTTTGATTCTGCAGAAATTTGCGATGTTTTTCCATCCCTGTGTTTGTTTTGATATGGACAGAGCATGCGTTTCCCTGATTGGCTAATCTCTCTGTCAATCATGCCCATCTGAACTCGAGGAGACCAGACTGATATTGATCTGCACAGAGAGATATCATTCTGAATTTTCCAGGCAAGGACTAGTCGATAGCTTTTCAAAAATCAGACACTAATCGATGCTAAAACTAGCATCGACACTAGCTACTCACTTGAGCAAGTATTGATACTGAAAAAAATCACAAACTGGACAAAATGTGACCTTTCCTGATCAGTTTGACCTTAATCAGAAGTAGTTTGCGACCACAAAGAAACATAAAAAAAGGTATTATTTAGTGTGTAAAATGTCTCAAACTTTGACCTTAAAATAGCTCTTTTCAGTTATTGGTTGTGAAATATGTATTGAATCAAGCCTATTGCTCAATATTGAAATCAAGTTTTAAATTCTATGACCAAAATAATCCCTCATTAATGCACTTAAAATAATCACCTATATTTTTTAAACTCTGTGCTGTTATGTTTCGGTTCCTGCTGTGCTTGTTTTCTTTTACACTTTTTGTGCATTTTCTCATTTCACTTTTCTCAGCAGCTGCAGCTCGTGTCACAGGACGACTCTGGACAAGAATAGAAAATGCTAAACTTGCTGCTAGGATAGGATTTCAACAAAACAACACATTTTAACAAAGTCCTACAAGAACTGACATTGTGCTCACAGTCATTTGGGAAGTGATACCAGCTGATAGATTTAGATTATTTGGTAATACTTTATTTTACAGCACATTAATGACAACGTAATGGAATAGAAACGACTAAAAACTAGCCTGGCAAAGCAAAGCCTTTACAGTTTTTCTATTATTTTTTTTAACCGTTACATTTTTTTTGTCCTCTGTAGACCTTTGTCTGTAACAAATAAAAAAAGATTGACAAACTTTGCAAAGACATGTAGAATTAAAGTCCCTATGACAGGTTGGACTACTCATGTAACTAAAATACGGGTAAGATAAATATATTTAAAGTTTTGCTAAAAAAAAACTATACATTTTATCATGATTTAGCAAATTTTTTAGTTTGGTAATATCACTTCCTGGTTGTAAATGATGGCATCACACAAGGAAATTATTTTGTACGGTGGGCTAAAACATAATCTCTTAATCTGACAAATCAAAATACATATACTATACAAATCAATACTTTTATTTTGAGTGAATTATGCATAACCTTTGTATGGAATGAGTCTCCCTTGTGTGACGTCATCAGGTTTTTACTTCCTGTAATTTTCAGACAGATTTTCAACTTTTCTCCACAAACTACACACAAACTACAACTTGAGCAACTAGATACACATACACCAAATAAAATCAAAATGAGGAAATTGTTATAACCTGTCATACGCACTTTAACCAATAGTTTGTCAGTCTGTTTTATTTTATGGTAATATAATCCCAGTTAGCATCCTATAGTCATCTTATTACTGGGCTATAAAGTAATCTAATTTATCCCACACAACCTTATAATGCTGTTCTCAGACTTCGCCTTCATCTTTATCAATACAAATCGACTTCATTCTTCCCTGTAGTTCTGTAAATTTACCTCTGACGATTGTCTTAGAAAATGCTCTCCTGTAAAGAGTGGGAACTTGAAGGTGGCTGGACTCGTGCTGTGGTCCTCCTGCATGCTCACGGTTTGGTGAACGTCCGGCGACGAATCAGACAAAATCGGCTGCAAAAAACGTGAATTATACTTTGGTTTGTCATTGAGCTTTACACAGGATTTGGTCGAAGTTCAAATTGCCCGCATGAAACTAATTATCTAACGCAAAAATGCCATTTTTACAATTTACTTTTTGTGTTCCTTCATTGAAAACATACCTGGTGTTGTATTTCGCTTCATTCACATTTCCCTTCATTAATCCTGTTTCCTAAAACACAAGATGCCATCTTAGAAAGTTACTCAAGAGCATGTTTATAGGATAAAAACAATACAAATAATTCTTAATATGTGTCTTTTAAACAAATTATTTAACTTTAAAATACCTGTCATTCCTCTTCATGTGACAGTTAATGCTGAAAGAAATAATTTGAAGAAAAAAAATGCAATTCCAAGGTCAAACCGCCATAATAAAATAAAACTTTAGAAATACTAAATAATATGGCTGCACAATTGATCGAAATCGAATCAAAATCACAATTTGAATTTAGTAAATTGCAAAGGCTGCAAATTTTGAAATACAATTATTTCCTCCACAAACCATGAAATATCCTAATTCTGCTAACCCCGCTAGTTTAGATTTGTTAAATTATGTCTGAAACAAAACTCAACAAAAGCGACAAACATGACCAAAAGTGACAAAAATGCATCTAAAAGTGTCAAAAATGTGACAAAATGTGACAAAAATGCAACTTAAAGCAACAAAAACACGTCTGTAAGCAACATAAATGTGACAAAAAGCAACAGAAATATGTGATTCTTTTAATAGTTTATCAGTTCATATATAAAAGACAAATAGCATTTGCATTGTTGTTGGTCGTTAAACTCTTAAGTGTCTTTGACATCTCGTGTTAGAAAAAGAATAATATAACTTTATCACTGTCTTGGGAAATGCCATATTAACTTAGCTGTGGCTCCATCTACTGGCTGCAGAGGCAGTTACACATAAATATATACACAATGGTTTCATATGCTGTTGTAGTGCTAAGCTATCACGCAGTTATCGTGATAGCTTAGCAACCATCGTGTTTAGAGGCAGAAATGCTCAGAACAAGTCTGGCAATGATTTAAGGACTACAGCAGAAGCTTCTCGGATAAGTGACGTCTAAAATCGGAAAAACCTCATTGATCGAGGGAGTTCAGCAGGAAGTTTTTTTGACGATCGAAGGGAGAGGAACCAGCATTCCTCAAAATGAATTAACACGTGAATGAAGCTAAACCAAGCAACGCCAAGTGTGTTTTTGATGACGGAACATTGTTAGAACAGGGTTAAAAGCTCAAAAAAGTCACTATAGCAGAATCTGTGTCCTTTAAGTCTTTTTGTCAGTTCTCCTGGTTGTGTTTAAAATGTGAACTTTGAACTCCAGAACCCCATTAAATAAAATATAGATTCGATTTTTTTCCCGAATTGTGCAACCCTATTTAATAACTAAAAACCTAAAGATGCGCTGTGTAACTTTCTGTTGAGCGTCTGGTTAGTTAAAAGTTACTTACTGCACCTTTTTAATTAAACCATATATTTTTTCACTTTTTATTTTCACTGATTACTCTTGAGTCCAGATGAGACAGAATAGTTTTGTAGGATTTGCATTTCCCGTTGGCGGATCAATAAAATGTGGGCAATTCGTTTTTCAAATTGACAAATCTGTGTACACCAATGACAAACCGGTGCTGCTCGTCTGATTGGAGACTCGAGACGTTTCACTGTGGACGCTCCATCTTTTTGCTTTTGGGTTGTTTCCGGATTCACGCTTCGCTCTTCAACTCATCATCGACTCTGCTGCGTGCTCCATCATCCTCATCCTCATCCTGCAGTTTTTACTTTGTCATAACTCGTCGTCGCTGTAGATTCCACCGTTCTGTTTCCATTTTGAAGGGTTTAACGCTGGGTGTCGCTTCTCTCTCATCTCGAGCTGTAACTGGAGTCCCGAGCTCTCGTTACAACCAAATGTCTGGGATTTGATGTCTCTGATGCATTGGCAGTACAAATGAATGGACAAATAGCATCGCAAATCTGCTGTTTGAACTCAGATTGAAGCTTTGAGATCAAGATCATTGGACTTTAAAGCTGAAATACCTGATTTTTCCCACAACAAATCTAGTATTTAAATGAGTTTGACTAGTTCCTTGCGCTCTCAAACGCTCTGGCATGTGGTTAAATATCCACAAGCATTCATTTTCAGGCGCCTGCTGAGCTTTAGAACCGCTTTTATTAAAACTCCTGCGACCGCCCCAAGCTCAGCCAATCAGAGAGCTTCTTTCTGCACTTAGTTGATGGTAAGAATGCTTAAAGAGCCTATGATGGGGTTGGACTACTTATTTCACTAAAATTTCAATTATATACCCCAGTTTTGCTGCTTTTAGGTTTTTTATTCTACTTCCTGGTTGTAAATTATAACGTCACACAAATCGTCATGTACAGTGCACCAAAACACATGTGAACGCATTCATTTTGTTGAATCAGGGGGGTCAAAAAGTTGTTTGTTTTGTGTAAATTATACATAACTTTTGTCTCCCTAGTGTGATGTCATCGATTTGTTTTCTTCCTGTAATTTCCAACATATTTTTCAACTTTTCGCCACAGACAGCGACCCTGATGTACCTGATGGTCTAAAACTATTTACATTTACAACAGGTTTTAATACACTGAATAAGAAAATCATAAAAACCTGTCATACGCACTTTAAAGGCCCTGTACTTGTGTTTGAAATGTGAAACAGAAATAGTTCATTGTAAAGTCGCTACAGCAGTGACATGGATCGCTAACTTAAAGCTAACAAACATTAGCATACTAACAGCACACTTCCTGTTTCTCTCGTAAAATAAAACGCTCTATAACAATATTACAATACATCTCAGTTGGGGCAACACAAATGTTACTTTATTACATGCAAAAAATCAGAATCATGGACTTGGACATGTTTTTCACGTTTTAAAACGGTGAAGCTCAGGTACAGGCCCTTTAATTAATCGATGCAAACAGCCCGCAGTCGTCTCATTTATGTCACAAATTGTAGCTTTTACAACGTACTTTTTGGGGGAAAACAAAAAATACTAATTGACAAATAAGTCTGGTTCCCCTGCTTTAAATAGGTGTTAGCATAATGTTTTGTTTATCTATTTAAAGGAGATCTCAGTAAGGGTAAAATGTAGCCGCAACGGAATAGAAATCACACTTTGAATTAGGGCTGCCACTAAAGATTATTTTAGTAGTTGACTACTCAAACTATTATTCAATCAACCAAATAAAGGTTGAAATTTGGTGACTAAAGACTTTTAGATAAAGCATAAATGGTATAAATAAAATGTTTTATTGATGAAAGTCTGAAATTGTGTATTCTTTTTCAACATTTTGATCTAATGAGCACTGTCTTTGTTATAAAAAAAGGTGTTTTTACTTGTTTATTATATATTCTGCATAGTCCAGATAACGATTATGATTATCCAAAAATCCAAATCCAAAAATGAATGATTATTTTTTACGGTCGACGAGTCACGATTAGCCCCCAATTTGATAATGCTGAGAGAAGAGATTTTATTACCCAGATAAAGCCAGAATTACTTCAAAATGACACAGGAAATGTGCAGGTTTTCTTTAATGAAAACCTTTTTAGTCTGTTTAGTCTGTTTAGTTAGCACGTCCTCCAGCTGAATCACTTTATCTGGGTCAAATATTGTTAAAATCGAATCACGATCTAATCAATTTATTGATTTGTGGAAAAATACTCCTTAGGTGCAGCCCTGAACGATCCTTGATGTTCAAGTGCATATTACAGGTTTTTATGATTGTCAGATTTGGACTTTACTTAGTGTTTTAATACCTGTTGAAAACTAGAATACATTACTGTTTTGTACAATTCAAGTAGCTGTTTGTGGAGAAAAGTTGAACAATTTCTTGAAAATTATAAGAAGAAACAACTGATTTTTTTTTTTTTTTTTTTTTACCCTTTAAACATTCAACAACAAAAAGCTGTAAAATGAAACAATCAGACATTAGATGAGTTTTAGCCCAGTGTATAGGATGTTTGCTAGGTTCTATCCCAGTGTGATGTAATTATTTACAACCAGGAAGTAAAATTAAAACCTTAAATGAGGAGCATTATAGGTACTACAAACGAAAAATAACAGTGTCATTGACTCAATAACCACACTTATTGAGTATTCATTAACAGGATGTAGCACTTATGACCTGCTGTACTATTGGCCCATTTTTCAGCCTCCGGTCCATTCATTTCTACTGTAATAACTGTTTAGCTGTTCCTCCACGGCTCATTTTGACTCTTAAAACTCACACACACCTCTACATTTTCATCCAAATACTTTCCTTTAACCTATCACACTATATGCCTCTGTCTTTGTGTCCAAACCTGTCTAAATCTTCCATGTTCTGTCCTTTTGTGTCTCTTTGTCGTCTCTTGTTGTCCGTCCGTTTCCGCAGGTCGTCAGTCAGCGCTTTCCTCAGAACAGCATCGGAGCCGTGGGCAGTGCCATGTTTTTGAGATTCGTGAATCCGGCCATCGTGTCGCCGTACGAGGCCGGCATTTTGGACAAGAAGCCTCAACCGCGCATCGAACGGGGGTTAAAGCTCATGTCAAAAGTGAGGGACACAGCCACACTTACACAGACTTGTATGATTTCAGGTTATTATTAAGTTTAACAAATGCAACTAATAGAATATTAAATAAAACAAGAATAAAAAAGAACTCAATCTGTTATACACTGGAGTTAGCTCTGTAGACAGTCCATTTCATCCATCATTTCTGGTGATTTCAGATTTCAAAAGTAATTAAGTTTAAATGTGCAACTAGTGAACTGTGCTTTTGGAAAGTTTTATAACTTATTATTCTATGATAATCCAGGCACTCCAAAAAAGTGAGCCACACAAGAAAGTGTAAGTAAAAGGCCTTTACTTTATATATGAACAGTCCTGTAGTTACAGAAGTACATTTCTCGTTCATTTTTGCCCAAGAGATTGATTGAAAAAGTAAAAAATTAAGAGTTTAAAGACACAGCGGAGGCAAAGCAGCTCTGTGGTAAGTAATGTAGTCATTTTCAGCCCAAAAATACATGCAAAACGTCATCATGTTTTAATAAATTAGTGGTTTATAAAGTTTCAGAAACAGATTTTAAATAAAACGATTGGTCTTTTGCTCCTTGCTTACCACAGAGCCACGAGCAAACTTTAAAATATTTAATATATATATTTTTTTAATCTCTTGTGAATGAATGAAAAAACATTACAATATACAACATGTTTCGAACTACAGTGGTCTTTGTCAGGGCCTACATAGAAGAACTGAGCTATAGCAATTTCACATCTTTAAGACTGTTTTTGTAGGATGTTTTTGCACGTAAATATCATCCTTCAACAAGAAGATATAACGGTAATGATCTATATCTTGGGTAACGAATGTTTACTTCCTGAATTCATCAATTAATCTTTATTTCAGACTCTAGTGTCCATAGAGAACATTTTAAATAACACACCGAAGACGAACAATAGCACAATATAATACAATTCTTTAGTCGATACAAGCAGTTCCTTCAAGGCGCATCATAAACATATATATCAGTTTTCTATGGATGACTAATCCCCCTAACATGGATTGGTGTCTGATTGGTTCAGACAAATCTTTGTGGATACTTGAGGCAGAAAATGTAGGAAACCAATGCCCTAGTCAGTTCTAATGTACAAGAATTTGAAAAAACTAATACTTCCATTGTCTGTAAATGAACAAAACTACTACAGATTTGCTCAGGCAACATGGTGCAGCATAAAACAATGAATAATAATAACAAAATATATAAATTATGATAAGGGCATGTATAAAGTAAGGTGAACAAATTAAAATGTAGTCACGTCTTTGAATTGTGTGTGTGAAGGAGGGAACAACTTCAGTGCTGTTTTATCGGTAGTTTTAATAAAAGTTGTGTTCTTGCCCAGATCCTCCAGAGCATTGCCAACCACGTCCTGTTTACAAAAGAAGAGCACATGAGGCCGTTCAACGACTTTGTGAAGAGCAACTTCGACGCAGCCAGAAGGTAACGCCGGCGTTCAGGGTGTGGTCCATTTGTCATAACTGTGTTTTTCAGATTGTCTGTTTCAGGATACATCAGACTAGCAATTTATCAAACCATTCACACTGAGACCCACAAAATAACTGAGCAGCTAATGATTATTTTACTTAATTTTTAGTTAAGTAAAGGTTTAAATATGTTGATGGGTGTTTTGGGACTGTCCTGTTATTTGTAAATACTTGAACAATGAGGCTCTGCAGACTGTAGAGCTGCAACAATGAATCGACTAACTGTGACTGGTCTATTACAAAAAATAATTGTATTTAAAAATCGATAGTTGACTAATTGTTGACCGAACTATACAGACTCTAAAACACATGTCAGAAGACCTTTTATAACAAAGAATGTTACATTAATACACCAAAATATCAAAAAAGAATTATATTGATGATTTTTTTCAGTAATACATGTATAACTCGTATCTCATATCAACAGTAATCTTATAAAGTGCAGAACACAAACCCCTCACTCAAAAGGGAGTCATTGAAGCTTTATTTCGGACACTTACTTGGTCCATAGTGCATTAAAAGACAAACATACAACAAAAACAAAGGGTACATCATTTTCTGTTGATGCTTAGACGCCAGTGAGTCCACAAACTAGAGAAGAACCGCGCTGAACTTTGAAACATTGAACTTTGAAATTATACTGTTCATTCCAGTTCCTTTGTTTAATTTTTGTATTTCTTTAAATCTAATAACCTCCAACTTGGCACAAAGACAGGTTATGAAGACAGTTTTCGAGACTCAAGCCGTAAAATTTCTCTCAAGCCGTAAAGCGCTTATTGTGCCCCAAGTACAGCCTTTTTTACCTTTTCTTTTTTTTGTTCCTGCAGGTTTTTCTTGGACATTGCGTCGGACTCTCCTCCCAGTGACTCCGTGAACCACAGTCTGTCGTTCATCAGCGACGGAAACGTTTTGGCTCTGCACCGATTACTGTGGAACAACCAGGAGCGCATCGGCCAGTACCTCTCCAGCAACCGGTACAGACCACACTGCGGGATGTTTTCTATTATATCTTTTATGTTGTGGAGAAAAGCTAAAATCTGACCTCTGCAAAGGCATTCTCCTGATCACAAAACACTTAGAGCTAGGGCTGGGTCATATGGCAAAAAAAAAAGTATCACAATTTTCTTGGGGTCAGATCATGATTTCGATTTGATCACGATTCATGTTCACTTTGTATTTTTCTATTGTCTATAAAAGTGCTGCATGATTCTATAAAAATATCTAATTGTGATTTTTCTGACCAGTGTGATTGTAATTAGAGTTATGATTTAAATAAATAAGTTTTAAGTAATAGGATTCTGTTTAAATTCACATTTTAAACACAATTTTATCACTTTAACTCGTATTTTTGTCACCATATTTGTGTCATATTTAAACGTGTCTAAAATGTGAATAAAATGTACTCTAAATTAAGAAAACATTACAATTGGAGAGGTGTTTGTGTACCACCAGATGAAGTTTGTGTACCACCAGTGCTACACGTACCACAGTTTATTAATTCTGAACTTGACATAGCATTTTAATGGGTCTAGATCCAATTAGACAGTAAGCTGATTAATCTTTTAAACATTTCTATATGGACCACAGCAAAAGGAGAAGGCATGAAAAGAGTTGGCTGCAAATTTTTGAATGAATTGTGAATTTATTCTGCATTTTTACATACAAATATACAATGTAGTTGTGTTTCTTGTCTTGTCAGAGCACGTTTTGTTAAATATATGGTCAGATCATAGAAAATAATATAAACCATGGCATTTTAAGAGGTTTACTAACTCCACACCCTATTTAATTGACTAATCATTGCACAAGACAAGCCTTTAATTGATCAAGAGTTACATTAGACTATTACAGCCCTAAACATCTACCAGTTTTTAAGGATAACGAGTTATATTATGTTTATAGATGTATTTTATAGATATAGACAATACAAATGACGCTTTTAATTGTTTATACCATTAAGTTGTGAGTCATTAGTTCCTCTTAGTAGGCTTTTGTTGTTTTCATGATGCATTTTATTTTTTTGTGCAGCGACCATAAAGCAGTGGGCAGACGTCCGTTCGATAAGATGGCGACTCTTTTGGCTTATCTGGGACCTCCTGAACACAAACCTGTGGCCGACACACACTGGTCCAGCCTCAACCTCACCAGCTCCAAGTTTGAGGAGTTCATGACGAGGTAACTACTGCCCCATCCTTCAAAATAAGACCTTTTTGGGGGATTAGTTTCAAAATAAAAAAAAAAGGCTTCTTCATTGACACTTAAGTTACATTTGGTGAATTGTAGCGATCTTTATACAACTCAGAGTACAGTACTTTTATTCAAGAACCTATGAAATCCTGGAAGTTGGGACATGCCTCCGGGCGGATACGTTTTGGACTTGTGCAAATTAGGTTAAAGCTGCCATGAAACACGAGGTTTAAGGAGGACCAAAGAGGAGATTTGTGAGAAAGTTAGTTGGTGTGAGAGCAGAAGACGCAGAGGAGAGTGACGGAGCTCCTGGAGATGCTATTTGGCACATAACTGTAACCAGGAATTTTTGCTGTGTTCTGATTGTCCTCCGAGGTCAGAACTCGGACTGCAGAGAGCCGTTTTCTCCGAGTTTATGTGTTCCAGTGGTCTAGTTAGTACATTACAGTGTATGAAGTGTAACAGTTCAAATGAAACTATAAAACCCAAGAAGGTGCTCAAATCAACATAAATATGGATCTAATTAAGTTAATTTATGAACCTGGACAGTGTTATTACATCTGCAAGTTATAAATCAACATTTGAATGTGAATTTGTGCTGTTGTTGTCATTAGCTCTGTGTAGCTGTTAGCAACATTAGCATAATAAAGTATTTATAACTGCAAAAGCTCAATAGGTGCGCAGATGAAGCTTCACAGACAGCAGGGGGCAGCAGAGAGCAATTAAAGAGAGAAAATAACTGGATAATTATCAATATTTTAACTCTTGGATGTAAAACTTTATCCAAACGCAGGGCACAGCCATGTTGGATTGATTAACTCTGATAAACTCGGAGCTCTGAAATGTTGCCCGAGTTTCCAAGTAGGAATTCAGAGAAGTGAAAGTGTTCTGTGTGAATTTACAAGTCGGAAGACGAAAAATACAAACTCCGAAGACGACTGGAACGTGGCTATAATCCCCCAGGAAACACCCTGCCCCCCACCACAATCTGGTTGAAAGTGGATCTTGAAGGCTTTAGCAAAAATTAGCATCTGTATAGTGTTTTGCATTGAAATCTTTAATTAAGTGATCTTAGCAAACTCTTATTGAGCACCATAAACCATGCACATAAAACTGTGATGCAGGAAATGCAGAAATGAAATTAAACTGATTCTGTCTTGGTCAACCAACTTTTTTTTTTAAATAACACATTGTTTTATTTAAATGATTTATGTGAGTGAGCTGAAGGTTTTGCAGTCAGACGTAATATAAATACAGTTTCCTAATACTTTTCTGTATTTTCTTCCATGAATTCCTGTGCAGTTGACCTCTTTTGAGTGCAGGTCAGGTCAGATACATGGAGATACTTCATAGTTTTGATATATTTTTGCCACAAGTTTTTATCAACAAATCAATTGACAGAGCAGGTCTTTAGTCAGCTACCGCCCTAAATTGAACAATAGGTAAACACAAGAAAATGAATGAAAAAGATCTAGTATTTTATATGTTACCAATAGATTCCTGCTCTGACTGCCCGAGAGAAAGAGTCCTCAAAGTGTGGCCCATAATTCTTCTCTGTTCAAATGTGCAAAAGGTGCATACAGTTTGACTGTGCTTTTGTATTACATAAACAAAAACGAAATACTAAAAACTTGTCTTGTTTTGTCCCACAGACACCAGGTTCATGAAAAAGAGGAGTTCAAAGCGCTGAAGACTCTCAATATCTTCTACCAGGCCGGGACGTCCAAAACGGGAAACCCAGTCTTCTACTACGTGGCTCGAAGGTAAGTCCAGTCCTTGCACTTTAAAGCAGAACTCGGTAACTGATTTACGTTAAATATTCAGTTATTAAGTCTTTGTGATGCTAAATTAATTGTAGAAGAGTGAACAAAGGATCTTCTAAGGTCTCTTCTAAACTGGACTTGTGCATCATAATAGTGATTTATTACAACTGTGGGGAATGTCGCAAGCTGGGCAATTAGCCTGAAAGTGTTCCCCATTTGCCAATTATTATAGTGTGTGAAAAAAGCTGTGATTTGACTTTGTTTATTCGCCATTTGTAATTTGAAAACCACATGTACAAAAAGCTTAGAGTGCACAGTAAAACTAACACATTTCTCTGTAATGTTCAAAGCTGGTGGTATTGGATTACACTTTTACGTTTGGAAGAGTTAAATTGTGGCTGGTCGGAAACGTAGTGTTTCTGTGGGAAGCAACAAGTGTTTACATGTTGTACTTTTTTTAAAACTCAAAACTGAGTCACAAACGTTGCCTGAAAAGTGTTCTTTTTTGCAAACTAAAGTCTCACAGAGCAGTCAGCGCAGATATTGAGGATTTTAACGGCTTTTCACAACTTCACACGGACTTTTAACTGACAAAGATCTTCATTAAAGTAAGCACTAAAAACTCAAAATCACATTTAAAAGGTAATATATATATGTAGTGCAGTACTATTACTGCACACTGAGCGTTTCAGACACTTGCAAGTCATGTTTCCGTTGTTAGATTTCATTCTGTTTGACCTGTAGCTAATCACCAATGCTAATCATTTATTAGCATTTTCTACATAACTCGCCACAACAAAGCCACATTTGTGTTTTAAAATGCAGCTTTACTTTTGCTTGGTGTCATTTGTTGTATAATTGTCAGGACCACAGCCGATAGTAAAGGTCAGGACTGATATTTGAGCAGTTTATGCAGATTTTCTTTGGAGTTTACATTTGTTTACATAGCAACCAGAACCAAAATGGCTGCCGGTGGCACAGGGCACAGGTCTAGCATGAACCAAATTTATCAAATTTAGTTTTATTTAGTTTTAATAGGTTTCGAAAAATGTTAATGTTGTTGGAACAAGTTGCAAAGTGCACAGCTGAGAATGTGGCACAATTTTGAGACAAATTGTGGTGTTTTGTTTAATTTTGGTGCATTTTGAAGTTGTTTTCTTTGTTGGTAGTCGTAAATCGTGTGGATATGTGACTTTTTTGTTTTGTTTTGTTATTTCTTCTGTGGCAAAAAATGAACAGAACAAAAGACAATATCCAAACCTTACCTAGAAAATGAGTGCTCGCTTGCCAGGAAATCAAACCCACAACCTCGATATTTAATCCACGTAGCCCTTTATTGAGAACTGTTGAGACGTACATTTTTTACACTACACTTTGATAATTCTCATTTTGTCCTATGGAATGTGACAGTGCAGATGTCGCAAGATAGCAATAGCAGTTTTAGCGGTAGCATTAGCGGTAGCATTAGCATCACCAGTTCAAACGTGTGTATAGTTAATGTAGGTTCTATTTTTCAGCCTCTTGGAGTTTTGTACGGTAGTGACTTTAGGCAGTAACAGTCAGGGCAATTCTCTAAAGAGCTACAGATTTGTGTAAACTGATCAGCCACAACATTACGTTTCCAGACAAAATGGAGCTTATACAAAGTGTTGGAATTAAAGGGATGGTTTTCTGTCAGCCATGGCTTTGTAGGGCTGGAAGATTGATTGCAACTGAGACAAAAAGACACTTTTGATTAGGGCACAGACAAGATTTTGTGAAATAAATTGCGGAAAATGAATCTTGGGAGGTCAAAAGTATCGATAATCAGATACTAATCACTGCTAAAACTGGTATTGGTACTAGAAACTCTTTCAACATGTATCAGAACTTAAAATAATTAAATAAACTGGTCAAAGTGTGACCTTTACTGAACATTTTTTTGAACAGCTTTATCGGAATTAGTACAAGACCACACAGTAAAGAAAAAGTAATATTTTGAGTTGGAAATCACAGTTCATTGTCTAAGTATTTTGTTATTGTGATGTTAAAATTGAGAGTATGGAGCCTATTCCTTATTATCAAAGTTGAGTTTGATATTTTACAACCGGAGAACCCTATTAAGGACTGGTCAGTTACATTTAATGATACGCTGTAGTTATAAAAAGAAGTTATATATCAACAGCAACATATCCAATAAAATAAATCAAAAATTGTGAGGCCAAAATTGTCAACTGAGCCACACAATTTATTGAATTCTGTCTTGTCCCAGCCCTACTTTTTATGTTTGCTATTAACAATTTGCAAAGATTTTAATTATTTTTATCGAATCTCGCTGCAAATTGCAAAAAATAATATCTCCACTGGATGATACTTATTATGCCTGCTTTTTTTACGTTTCCGATCTTTTCAAATATGTTCTGAAATACGTTGGTATTGGTTTAGCAGTTCATATTTCAGTGGATTTGTTTGTTAAATATTATTACTGGACGTGTATTAAAAATATCCAGATTTGTATATATTTTTAAAACTTCACATTATCTGAAATCGATACTTGGACAAAATGCTACACAAACTAAGTCTTTGTTAATGATTTGTTTTCCTTTTTTGGTTCCTTGTCAGTTTGGTTCACAACACACAATTAAAAAATTAAGTGCAATTAGTTTTATTTGAATTTGAACTTAGCTTTTTGGTTATTTGTAGTTTTGATGATTCTCTGCTAAAGTCATTCATCAAATATATTGAAAGTACACCGTACAGCAGCTCCAGTGTGTCCACATTTTTCTTGATAATAATGTTATGACTGATCTACATTTACTCTAGTTAAGTCTTCTTTTAGCACCAATTGAAACTGTAACTTGTGGTAAATACAATTAAAACGCAAACACTTTGAATCTCAAGTCTCTTCCCAGTGTTTCTCGAGTTGCGTATTTTCTTGGTCGCCATGTTGGGCCTCGCGGTTGTGCTTGTTCTCGCGGGTAAACTCGTCGACTCCGAAACCTCCACCGAGTCGTTCGCCTTGTCCTGAAAAATCCCGCTTTCGAACACGGCCGACTTTGCCCTGTAGCTCGACGTGACCAGCGCACTCCTGGCGCTGACCCAAAACGGCGGCTCGGTGTAGCGCTTCGAAAGCCAGTCCGTGTCCGCCGTTGCCAGATGCGAACGTCCGCAAACGGGTTTCGTGTAACAGGGGCATCCGAATATCGTCGCGCGGGTTTGCTCCGCCCATTTCAACAGTTTTGTCATGTTTTCCTCCTCTTCGCACGCCCAAGGATTGTCCCCCAGAGTCATGATCTCCAACGCCGCTAGCTTGTCGAATACGCCGTCGTGAAGCCAGGAGAACTTGTTGTTGTGCAAGAAAAAACGATGCAATTTCGATAATCTGTCCAGCGAACCAGGTAGGATTTGAACCAAGAAGTTATGCGACAAATCCACGGTCTCCAAATTGTGCGGCATGTTGGTGGGAACGGTCCAAAAGCGGTTGTGGCTGAGGTTGAGGATCTGCAAACCCGGCAGAGTGTTGTTTATGAACACGATGCGCTCCAGTTCGTTGTCGGAAAGGTCTAGCGTCTTGAGGTTCCAGTGGTAAGCGGTGTCGTTCTTGTCCAGCGTTCGGAGGTGGTTCCCCGTCGCCCGGAAGTCCCACAGAGACCGGGGCAGCGCGGAGGGCAACGTGTCCAGGCGGTTGTAGGAAAGATCCAGAGTGCGGAGGTGGGCATAGTGGCTGAGCTGGCTGTTCAAGGACTGTAAACTGTGGAGAGATGGAGAAACGCAACATGTAAAACAATGCATTCGGTCAAAGGAGCGAGGGCCAAATCATATCGTTCATGATGTATCGTCATTTGCTTTCAGGGCAAAATGAAATCTTGCGTGCACTGCAGTAGATTTTCCTCATAATTGCAAAGTGAATCTGATTTTGCAGCAAATTGCGAAAGCTAATGGCTAGAAATCAATGTTGAGTCGAGGAGTGGAAGCAAAATTATAACAATTATTAAAGGCTCTACGCTCTATAATTGCCCACAGACAGCAAACACCCGTATCATTTTTACCTGAATAGATACTTTTACAACATATCTGTGCTGAGGCAGGACTGATTTGACTCTCTTACGTGAAAAAAATGGGTAAAGCACCTTTAAACAAGTCAAAAATTGGTGCCATTGTTAAGTATTTAGTCTAGAGTCATTTATGTTGTATATACCGTTATCGCAAATTTTCTCTCTTATATCATGATAAAAATGTATGGCCATATCGCCCTGCTCTAATAGGAGATTGCAGTTGTATATATTCTTTTTTTCAACTGTCCATTTTGATGAGAGACAAACAAACACAAACCTTCTTAAGACTATGTAGGTACAACTCCTTCAAACCTAAAGGCAAAATCAGGACAAGTATATTTTAGTCCAGTTTAGTCCAGTTTGCCGGGCGCAACTTGAGGTACTGTCAGGTTTATATATATATTTTTTTTTAAAGTTAAATTTGAATTACCGGATACAAGCATGGATTTAATTGATTTTTTTTTTTTTTTTTTTTTGGATTGACTAACATACTTCTACACCAAAAAAAGAAAGCAAAACAAACACCATTACCAAATTTAAATCACAAAACAGTAGGGCTGTGCAATTAATCTTATAGTTAATCATGATTTCAATTATTACTCTATTCAAATACAGTGAATTATGAGTGCTCTCCTTTTGCCTCAAAATCTGGAGCGAAGGCACTTTTTAAAAAACATTACTACAAAAATATATTTCTCTACAGAATAATTTTGACAATATAGAAGTAATTGTTCAAAATATTCATGTTTTCAAGTATGAGTCAAATAATTGTGTTAATAATTTTTGTCATAATCGTGCTGCTCTACCAGATAGTGACATTTCTTATGTTATAGGTTAAAATGGTCTACTTAAAACAAGGTCAAAACCAGAACTAAACCTGTCTAACCTTCCACACTGAATGCAGGAATGAACATGTATATTAAGCTAGATAAATACATAACAAATCAAAACAAATTATCATTATCAGACTGAATCTCTCATCGGGATTGTTTGATAATAGATATTTTTCAATACTGGCATCCAATATTTGTCTGGCTGCAGGGGTCGATATAAGCTGTTTATGTCTTTAAAACATTCATTATATATTTTTTATTTTCAGGCCCAAAGGCTTTATTTGATAGGACAGTCATACAGAGAGGGTTTAGTCATTCTACAAATGGTCAGGAATCACACATGTGCAACGTCTCTATTGACTATTTTTTCTGCAGATTTCGCAAAAAGTTCACAAATCCTCTTTTCACTTTTGTAGAAATTATAACGAAATGTATTTAATTGCGACATAGAATAATTTGTCGTGTACTTGTGCATCCATATTATTTGCCTAATTGCTCTTTTATTTCCATTTTCACTCATTAGTCTGTGCAAAAAGACAGATCGGATGCACTGCAGGGTTAAATATTGGTGCTAAATATTGTCTAAATTTGTGTGTTTTGTAAGTGAAGTCTGGCCCACTCGTTAATCTCTCACCTGTTGAAGGAGAGGTTGAGGAAGCGTATGTTGTGCTGCAGACCGGGGGGCAGTTTGGTGAGGCCTCGCGAGGAGCAGTCCACCACCCTGTGTCCCCGGCTGCAGTGACACACTCCGGGGCAGATGGACAGCACCGAGGCCCCCAGGAGCTCCAGGAGAACCAGGAGGAGCAGGCACAGGGCTGGGGCACGGCAGCCGGGCAACCACAGCACTCTACTGGCACGAGAGACAGAGAGAGACGTCAAGAGTATTCAGTTAATCGATCATTTTAAGAGCTGAAACATAACAATCATGACAGGTTTAGAAGCAAAATAAGTCTTTTTACTTCAATCTATAGTCCCGAAATCCATCTAAATGTAAAGTATCTGTCACATTAACGTTTTTTATCATTCAGAGAGTTGGATTTCGTAAAGCTGGTCCAAAACTTGAGGAATAGAAATATGTTTGATTTCACTGTTCTGTCACTATCTCTGTAATTGTGATTCGTGAATAATCGTTAAAGTGTGTTGATTTTTCTCACATTAATCATAACACAAACATTTTATATTGTGACATCCTCAGTCAGTATTTGTACGTCAATTGATAATTGTGATTATAATATAAACTTAAGAATGAAAACATCATAATTGTGACAGTTTTAGAAGCAAAATAAGTCTTTCTTTTAATGTCTATACCAAAACTTGATCTAAATGTAAAGTTTTCTGTTTGGCTCTTTTTGTCACACAGTGTCTTCTTCAGGGCTTATATGAATGAAATCACAAGAGCTGTGGCTTTTAAAGAGCTGGTCATGTGACTACGGGCATGTGATTTCCAAATTATGACGTGGAAAAACACAAGTTTACAAATTACAAGACATTCCAGGCCAGGAAAATGTACATTATTAAACATAATGTATATGTTAATATTACCTAATAGATGAAAGAGATGCTCTTATTTCATGTGGAAGTCAGTCGCCAAAACATCCTTGTTATTTTATTTAATTAAGTTTCCAAAGGGCTGCCTTTATAGCAATATTAAACAAACATTTATCTCTACAGGTTTGCAGAAATACATTTTGGACAAATAAAATTAATCAGTTCAACATTAAAAATAAGTAATTTCGGATTTTCTTCACGGTCGATTGTTTCTTTTGTGCTGCACTTGAATAGACATCAGATAGTTAGTGTCCCATTTAGGCTGCTCTGACGGGGAGCTGTGCGTTTGACGGACAGCCCGGATTCGATTTGGGAATAATTGACCGGAACCATTTCCAGAACTGGTCTCTAAGGATTTCATTCATGGAGTGTGTTTTCAATAGAGCTTTATACAGCCAATAGCAGCGAGGTTTTAACGCGTGCAGCACATGTGTCTGTCTCTGCACATGACTTAACATCTTCAATTACAAAGACGACAACCTCTGAAATATATTTGTCTGTAAAGTTGTTTTGTTTGGTTTTGCTAAAGTAATGAATGCATGAAAAGCAGTCTGTGTCTTTTAAGTGTTGTCCCTGTGACTACATTTTATCCTCAAATAGAACATTATTAAGCTCAAACAAATATTGAATATGATTTAAAATGTGATCTTTCTGCCCCTTTATTCTTAATTCCTAATTAACTTTGTGTGATACTTAAACCTCGGCCAAGATATTTACAGGTTAATTCAATCACATTTCCGATCGATCGCCAAAAATCCATATTGTTATCGTCTACATTTCCCAGCCGTTTCGTTTGTGTCATCTCTATTTACATCAAGCCTATTCCACATGATATTGTCCTTGTGCAAAATGTGTTAAATTACAATCTTTCAGTGTTATTTACCCATCTTTCTCCAATCAATCCCAAAACGAAGCACAGAATGCATCTTTCTGCTGCTGGAAGAACCATTTTCACACTTTTTTTACGTTGCAATTTGTCATTTTAAAGCCTCTCTGTCACGTGTTTTGAAGCTCAGCCAAATATTTTCTAATGGCCTCTATTACTGCAGTGGTGCTCCGTGCAATTTAGCTGCAGATGCTCTGGACAAACTTGCCTCAAAGCTGTTATTGTTCTGTCAAATTGCCATTAATTACATTTTCTCCATCAAAATGATATGTCACGTTTAGCTTGCATGTCAAAATGAATGTATTAGATTGATTTAGTACAGCATAAACTTTATATCGGCATGAAGTCCCTGCAGAAACACCTGAACGTCCTGCTATTTAAGGTTGTCGCTGTTAAAATCACTCACCTCATCGTTTTTCAGCCTTGCTTAGTCATCCTTCCATGCGGCTGTGCTCCGTTGCCTCCACAGGGTCAGATTATCCAGCCGTTTGATGTGGTATTTTTTATTTTTTCACGCAATTGTTGTAGTTCTCCTTTCGGTCTGCATCGTCCCGTCGCAGCAGCATGTTTGGTTGGAAACAGCGAGAGGAGAAAGGCGAGGGACAGAGAGAGGGAGGGAGAGAATTGCAGCAAAAGTGCACCTCTTCTGCTGATCAGGCATCTGTGTGTCTTTGGATTTGATACTCGCCGGACGATTGCGAGTTTAATTGGTTCGTAAAGAACAAACCAGATCAGAAGCCAGCTTAAAGATGTAATGTTGGCTGTAGTAGTTTTGTTTCATTCACACATATTTTTGTTGCCCTGCTTATTTCGCCTTCTACCTCCTGATTGTTATCCTGAAAGAAAATCTGATGTATTTGTAAATTCCACACAGATATTGGCAATTTGTAGCGCATGTTATCTGCCTTTAGCATATCTGTTATCTGCCTTAAATGTCCAGGACTGACTGATATTCTGCTTGGGCCGCTAACGCTGCATATAGGATGCACATAAAGGTTAAAGCCAATTCATACTTCATAAGAAGCAAGAGGCTTGTTTTTGCACTTGGAGCTGCAAGAGCAAAAATTGTAATTTTTTTTCTCATACCTTCTGTTCTGCAGTTCTTGCAGTTTGTTGTTGACACATCAGACCGAGCAGAACTTGTTCTTCCAGGCCTGTCAGACAACAGCTCTGTGATTGGTTGGATTATCAAAGTGGGTGTGTGCAGTTTGTAGTAGAGTTCAGATCCTTGGCCCGAGTCTGGCCCGATGCCTCAGGACTTATTCTACCGATGAAACTCTGCACGGAACCAAGTGCTCGTAACTCCAATTCTACGAGTGTGCAGGCCCGGATCGAACTGGGCCAAATCATGCAGCGAGTGACCCGGGTCAGGACAGCACCCTTGTAGGCTCAGGACAGATTTTTTTTCGGCGTGATCTAATCTAGTTTGTATTAAATTCAAATTATATTATTTTGTGACAAAAAATGAAAATCGTTGCATTTTTTTCTGGATTCTAAACAATGGACCCATGCAGAAGGTCAATAACTCTGTTTGGGAGATTAAACATGTCAGACTAATGTTTTGTAGTTTTAATCATTGACCCTATTCTCCAAAACAACTACTGTAATTATAATAATAAAACAAAGTAAAATCATTTTTCAGTATACTTCCAGCCTTTAATTATAATAAATGTAATTGTTAATCATCATTAAGTGCTTGTGTAATCGCACTTAAAGCACTTAATATTTACTATGTGTTTTGTTCACAAAAACGTCATCCGTATCCGTTACTGGCAACTCTCTTCTGTGGTAAAACATTTCATCATTAAACCGAATAAATGAGGTGAGGTTTCACACATTTAGACCTAAAACTCATGAAGAGGCAGAATATTAACCGCGAGCTGGAGATGTGCAACTGACTCAGCCTTGTGCCACTTCCTCTTCTCCAGAAAGCAACATTATGCAGTCAGTGTGACAACAGAAATAAAGAAGAGCGCATGAAGTTCAGAAATAGATCTAAACGCTTAAGATGCTTCATACATTTTGGAGCGCCTCTACTTTTGACATGGCATAAAATTCAGATGTAGTCAGGGTTTCTTTCAGCTTCTCTGTTTCAAATACTGTACACTGAGAAGTATATGTTAAAAATGTAATGACATTTAATATAACATTTTTGGACACTATGATGCTTTTTAGTGCGTTATTCTTTCGCCCTGTGCAATTCATTCCACCAAAAACGACAACATATCTTGTCTTATTCTACATAAAAATGCCAACCCTGTTATCTAGATTTGTGCAAACATATTCTGAACCAAATGTGATTATTTTATTTGCCAGTTTATTGACCTATCTCAATCTTGAACGCATCCAAAATGTGAACTTTGAACAGAATCCTTTTATTAAAACATATAATGCAAATCTAATCGCAATCTCAATACTCTTCACAATTCGCAATTTTTATTACGCAGACAGCAATATTATTGAATCAAAACATCAAAAAAAGTTAACTCTTTCAGATTTTTCATCAAAAACACTTTATTTGTTAATATTCTCTGATTATAAGCCTTCAGTCAACACATTTCAACCTTTTATTTGATTAAAAATGTATTTCAAAAGTCTCAATTTACACTAGATCTATCTATCAAGCTACACATTGTTAGTTGCAGCCCTAGAAAACACATTCTAAGGATAAAACTTATAATCTCATTTAAGTTGAATGTATGTACCATATTTGTAAAACCTTTTATACTTTACTATGACCTCGACTAAAAAAGTAAAGGAAACAACTTTTACAATTGATGGGCCTAAATCTCAGGGAGGCTTTTACGCAGCAGTAAAGAAAATCCATTTTGTGTTGAAGTTCAACGGGCGACAGTAACTCAGCCGAGGAAAACGAGGTGAACGCCGCTGCGTCGGGGTTTAGTGGATGGAGTGCACTTAACACGGACTAAATGCTCTTTGTTTCTCTGTCGTGTTCAGAGGCGTAATCGTAACATTCTGTGGGCATTTCAGGTTGAATTATAAGTAGAGCTGCAAGATGAATCGCAATTAGAAAACAGCAAAGACTGCATTTATTATTATCATTATTAAAATCTGTGTTGTTTCAGCACAGATATATTGTACACACATCTATTAGAGTGAAAATGAGACTACAACTTTAACTCTTTAATCTAATTATAGAGCGTTTTATCTAATGAGAGAAGCAGGAAGTGCGCCGATAGCATGCTAATGTTTGTTAGCTTTACCCGGGATGGTCCGTGACACTGTGGACTCATGACAAGTACCTCTAAACTCATGGAGGTGAATATTTAGGATGCTGGGACTGCATTATGAAAGTGAGTGATACATGTGACTGTTTAACATCAGCTAGTTCTGTTTTTCATGTTTCAAAACAGTAAAAATCAGGTACAGGGCCTTTAAGGTGAGATACTGCTGGTGAATAGGAAACAAATCTTAAAGAATCAATTTGAAACTTCTCCTGTAGTTTACTCACATAAATGTAAGAAAAAAAGTATTACGTTTAGTATTAGTATTAAGTTTTTCATCTTGTCATGTTTCGTAAGGCAAATAAGGCATTTTATGTATAAAAATGATGAAAATTGCACATATTAGGGACATTTCAGTCTGAAAAATGAACAGAACCAGTTTAAATTTCTTGGATTATACACATAATAGTTCCAAAAACATACAGAGCAGATTTTGGATTTGCTATTTAGATAGAGATAGATAGATTTAACAGAAAATTTCGCCTTATTTTTTAGACTTTAAAATGAGATAAATCAGTTTTAGAATTAGATATCAACAAATCCTTCTGTACGTTCCGTCAAAATCCAAGTCCAAGATTGTACAAATATATTTTAAGAAAACGGCCTTTGGACCTTGGAAGAAGACCTTGGAGTTTAGACATCAAGAAAAAAGTTGGATGGAATTGTTTGATGAATTCATATTTTAGTCTCACTGTTTATGCTGTTTAAAATGTGAACGTTGAACAGAACACTACAATGAAAACATCAATCACACATGTAATCGCAATGCTTGTCTGAAATCTGAAATAATTGTTCATCCCTTAAAAGTATCCTGATAATAATGACTTAATGTAGCTCTTAAAACGACAAAAGTCTGAAACTCGCCATTTGTTATTTGCAATTATTTTGGCCGTGATTACTGTGACACGAAAAACCTAGTCTGCATCTGATAAAGTATTTTATCCATCACAAACAAAAAGAGATGTAAGCGTTGCTCGGATTGCCGTTGGTAGACAACTTAAGTTTCACTTCACTGTTTGCAAAAAAGCTGTTATTTTCAGACGCCGAAAATGAATTCATGAATCGTGATATGCCAAAGGGTTTGCGTGAGCTGGGAAGAAAATTTGATAGATTTATATAAATACTTCCTCATTTCATGGTTTGGAAATCAGGTTACAGGGCTTTGATTGTGAATTATTTAAAGTTGTATTGTTTGGATCTCAACGTTTTTGCTTCTATTGGAGTATTATTTTGAGTAATTGTTTAACTTTAATGTATTTTTTGACTACTCACACATCTATGCACTTCATTTTATTTTTATTGACATTTTGAGACTATTCTGCTTCATAATACTGGCTCTAATAATTCTCACGGGTCACATTTCGAGCGTTTCTGAGGGTTAAAACAAGCCCTGGACAATGTGTTAGAGCGTTTCACCATTTCTGTTCCCGGTTTCGCTATCTACCTCTGTTCTCCTTTCAGAAGTGCAAAAAACAGATCAAAACTCAACACCGGTTTATTCAAAAGCACTGTACAGTTTATTATTCTTACTATGATTTACACCTACAGGTACAGAAAATGCATTTGTTGCTTCGTATGGAACAAAAAAAAAATCTGTAATGTATGCACAAACGATTCAAAAGAACAATTGTTTTTAATGTTTGTATGCATTGGCCAAATCCAAATAGGTCATGCAACTCTGGCATTGGGGTGAAAAGTCAGCTAAAATCTGATAATCTGATAAAAGTTGATATCTTTAAAAATATCACTCAAATCCATATGTATGTTTTAATATGGGTTATTTTGTATTATGTACAGTTAAAGTGCGTATGACAGGTTTTTATGACTTTCTAATATTGACTTTATTTAGTGTATTAGTAACTGTTGTAAATATAAATTATAGTTTTACACCAATCAAAGTAGCCTTTTGTGGAGAAAAGTTGAAAAATTTGTTGAAAATTACAGGAAGTAAGAACAAATTGATGACATCACAATAGGGAGCCAAAGATTATCCATAATTTACCCAAAATAAACAACTTTTTTGACCCTTCACACATTGATTCAACAAAATAAAGGTGTTCACATGTATTTTTTTTACTTGTTTTGGTGCTCTGGACAGGATGGTTTCTTGGTAATTTCCTAGTGTGATGTCATCATTTACAACCAGGAAGTAAAATTAAAAACCTGTAAAGTCATAACTAAACTGGGGTAAGATTTGTAAAGAGTTTGAAATATATTTATCTTAACTGCATTCTAGTTAAATGAGTCAGTCCAACCTGTCACAGGCACTCGCAATGTATTGAGTTTAGTTTGTATTGACTAGTTTACTTTGCATTTACGTTCTGAGTCCAATTTGTCTTTCACTTTTCACCCTCTAGACCCTTGATTTTCAACCAGTGCGCCTTGAGGTTTTGCCTGGTGTGCCTTGAGAAAATGTCCAGTTTGAGTTAACAGATTCACAAATGTGGATTAATGAACTAATATGCCTTTTTGGAGTGTCTTGAGCAACGTTGTCACCAAAAAAGAACGCAAAACCATCACTGTTTCCAAATTTACTTACTAGACAGTGCCACAGACATTATTTGCCTCATTATATACAATATTTTTAACTAAATGGTCTGATTTGGTAATATTTTAAAGGTAGGTGGCGTGCCGTGGTAGCTTTTAAACCCAGAGCGTTTGCCACAACTCAAAAAACGTTGAAAAACACTGCTCTAGACCATATACAACAGCACTAAAAATGCAGCGAATCCCCTTCTGTCCAATCTAATACATTTTATTTACAATTTATAAAGTGAAACATTTCCAAAGCGCTGCACAGAAAACAAAAAAAGTTCTACCCGTGCTGATGAAAATTGTAATAAGCTCTTGTTAAGGGAATTGTGTGGACATTCAGACACAGCCGTAGATTCTCACCTATTTACAGCTTGTACAAAAATGCAACAGCGATTATGACTAATAGCTATATTGACTCAACTGCTTTATACAGAGCAGAAAACTATTTATAGAATCTACAGAGGTTATGCAGAGACAGGCTTTTATAGGCCCTTTTCACGACAGCACTCGGCTAGTTCTGGTTGCTTGCTAAAATAAATCAAAATATAAAAGATCTCATGGCGAAAAGCGAATCCCGGATGGACGATCACTGGCAGCAGGTTAAAACCTTTACGTACACTGTATATATGTCACCGGAGGAAACCTATGTGTTTATAAAAGTAAGTGTTTTTCAAAGCTAAAGGCTATCAAAATTTAACTTACGTATAAAGCAGACAAACAAAAGTACATAGAATACCAAGTCAATTGTTTTGTTGTGGTGTTAATATTATTGATTGCTCGGTTTTGTGAAAAGGGTCTATTCGAAAAATGCGCCTCAACATTTCGACTTGAGTGGCAGAATTATAGTCTACACAACGGATAAAATGTGCTTCTCTGCTTTTCTTAGCTTTACTTTTTGTCCTTTTGACCTTTTGTTTTGCTCAAATTTGCCTTATTCGGTGTAAAGTGTAAATGTAAACTGATAGTAGTTTCTGTGTTATTGCTGCAACTGTGCAGAGCTTAGTTAGCTTGTTTCTTTACAGCAGTTGGCTATAAAGGACACTTCAACTCTCTCACACTATTAATTTCCTCGACACTTGAACTCGTAAACATGTTATTTAAGGAGAGAAATGTAATGAGTTCAACTGTGTGATCAAAGTCTGTGTCCGTGATAAATGTGTGTGTAGCTGCAGTGTTCCTGTTGTTTATCTGGTTTTCTACAACTGTTTAGTAGATTTTCTTTTGTTTTTTAGATGTCAGATACAAACTAAATATTCTGCAGAGATATAGACTTAGATTTGTTTTCAGACCGTAGCACCTTTTTACATTTTTGTTGTGTTCTGAGCACATTAACTCGGACCCATTTTGTGGCAGTGTTTGTTGCGTACAGTGTCTCACGTTGTGTGTGGTGTTTTTTTTCTTGCTTAGTTAACGGCTTCAGGTGAAAATTAGGACTGTTTCCATAATAATAATAATAACAATAAACAGTTCTAAACAGTACAATTTTGTCCATCGAGTGTCCAAAAGTCCTCAAAATGACATTAATGGAGTAAGTAATGTCACTGAAACTCGTGATTGCTATTTTTACATTCAGGCGTCCCTGTCCCCAATAAGGGACTTTTGACTTAGCCGTGTGCCTCAGACGTTGGCCTATGCTTTACAGTTTTTTAATACGTCAATTTTCTGTTGTCATATTTTACATTCACACTACGTTGTCTGCACCGTCCTTTCCAGTTTCTTCTTTGTTTTCATCATTTGACTGCTTTGGTGGATTTTCAGCAGCTGGAGATTGAGTTGGTGTATTTTCTGCCGTTCCATTCTCTCCTTTTTCAACTTCTACTTGTCCAATTTGATCTTCTTTGGTTTTAACCTCGCCATTTTTCTTCACCTCATCAACCACATCCACATTCTCTGCTTTTGTTGGAACTTCAGACTCGTTTACAGCTGCTTCTTTGGCAGATTTCTCCATTTGATCCGCTTTCGTGCCATTTTTCTCCACTTTTTTCACCTCTTTGCCCGCAAAAGTCGATGCAGTCGTCAGCTCGTGCATGTCCCGCATCTCTTCCCCGCTTTCGGCCAGCAGCGACAACCGTTTGGACAGCCTTTGCGGCAAAAAACTGTTCAGAGAAATCCTGTTCGCCGATCTCAAACTCACGTGACCGTTATTCCCGCCTCCCGTTTCCAAGAAGGGCGTCGGTCCTGCCCAATCCGTGGTGGCAATTTGGTGCTTCTTAAGTTTGTGTTTCTTGTACAGAATCACCAAGAATCCGATCATCATCACGATCAGTCCACCGCCAATTATTCCAGCTACGATTTTGCCATGGTTTACAGCCTTTTCGTCACCGCCTTCTTTTGCAGACGGACTTGAAATTGTCGTGACCACTGGTGGAACAATTGCTTCAGACGTCTTCGCTAGTTCGGTCGTTGTTTTTTGAGCCTCTGTTGTGAGTTGCGCCGTCGCCGATTGCCTTTCAAAACCTGTAGTCTTGGCTAATATGGTTGTTAATTTTTCTGAAGCAATTTCAGTGGTTGCAGATAATTTTGCCGTGGGAAGGACTTGAGTTGTCAGCTTGATTGGTCCGTCTGTCATTACTCTGCCTTCAGTTTGCGTTTGTCCATTTCTGGTCAGCGTTGTGCTCACAAACGTTGAAGTTGTGCTTAAAATCGTGGATGGAGTTGTTGCTTTCATGCTACTGACGGTTATGCTTGCAGTTTCACCATTTTGATCTGTCAAATTTGGCTTTTCACTGGCCGGCGAACTTGGATTGTCGCTTTTATCGGCTGTGGGTTCGGTTGTTGGCTCTTGGCTTTCTTCGGCGCTTTCAGCTTTCCAAGTTGATGGTTTCTCATTGTTGAAGGTTGAGGCTATTTCCAAAGGTGCAGGCGTAGTTTGAGGGATCGCGGCCGTTTGAACTTGGATGGTGTTGTCTGCTGTGGTTTCATTATTTTGCTGCGTTTTTGTCATCTCTTGGTTACCAGTCGGCAAGACGGTTTGTGCTTCTGTCGTCATCGATGACAAAAAGCAGGCGCACAATACGTAGAACAGCATTTTATTTTCCTGTCAATTTGATGCTTGGTGTAAGAAGAAGTCTAGAGAGAAATGAGAAAGTTAGATTAGTACATTTGAAAGTTTAGGGTGCGATCACATTTGGTCATGTTTGGTCCTGGTTTGAGTCCTAATGTAGAATTTAGGGCTGTGATCCTTTAGTCGTTTAGTTGATTACTCAGTCGATAGTGTCTTACTCAGCCAACATTTTTATTAGTTGACTAATTACTTTATTTCCATTTAACAAATTTATGTGGTAAAAACACCTAAAACGAGAAGATGATCTTCTCATTTTTTCTGTTTTTTCCATTCATCTGTCCTACATAAGATAATGTGCTAATAAGGGCTTGAGTGAAAGTCTAAATGACAGGTTAGACGTCACAATTCACTAAAATGTAGTGAAGATGATTATATTTAAGATTTTGCTACACATTTTTCCTTTTTGTCCCCAGTTTCACAGTTTTTGAAATGTTTATAGTGTCACTTCCTGGTTGGACATGGGCAGCAAAATGGCCACAACTGTTTCCTAGCAACTATGTCCAAAATCAATATAAATTACACAAAAATTATGATTTAATAAATTATAATACCCAATAACACCTTCATTTTGTTGAATGACCGTTTAAACTGTCAGAAAGATGTTTCAGTTGAGTGATATTTATTTTCAACTGCGCGTCGCTTTTTGATGACATCACAGAGGGATTTCATTTTAAACTTTTATTTTTCAATTTTTCTTCACAAACTGCTACTTCACAGATGTCAACTATGATAAATATTTACCACAGGTGCCCTCCCACCAAACTAAGTCAGTATTAGAGAAAAATGAGAACCTGTCATATAGACTTTAAGTAATATTTGTTAATTTTAGTATATTTTATCAACCAGCAGTTTTATTTTTCTTCAAATTTCAAGCACAGTAGCTTTTTTTCTTTTACTCATTTCAAGGGATTTAGATAGAATAACTGGCGGGCTAATAAAAATGTTGGTCGACTAAGACACCATCGACTGATTCATTGTCCAAACGACTAAAGGATTACAGCTCTAGCAGATATGTTTGCTTTTTAATTTCTTCTGCAACAACAACCAAATCACTCTTTACCAAAATGTAATGCTACTGGATGTATTTAAAATGTAAACTGTGATCTTAATCTATTTTAAAATGAAATAAAAATTTGAATTAACGAGCTGCAGGTTAATGAAGTAAAGCGTTGTCTTACATTTTGTCTGTGAGACTTTGGAGGAAATGAGCTAAACATGGGTGGAATGGTGTTGTGAAATGTGTAACTTCCTCTCGTCTCTAAACAGGAAATAAAAGAAGATTAAACTTAATATTGTGTAGCCTACTTTTATAGTTTTAGACCAGCCCTAACTCGGAAATTACTTTTGCAACTGCCAACCGATTACCTTTCACTGGCTGTGTCCTTTTGCCCTTGGTTTGGTTTTGAGGTCGATGGTGTTAAACTGCAAAGTGCGCGACCTGCTTTTACTTTCAGATAGATTACCTGTATTTGCCTCAGCTGCATTAAACGATGGGTCAAATACTATTTACTAAAACTTTATTATTTATTTACTATGCACTATTGATAAAAACCTGGGATTATTATTATTTTTGACTATTTGATTAGCTAATTCCACTATTTTTGTTTATAAAAAGGTTTTAATTGGTGAATAATGAGTTGTATTAGATTTTTTTGTATAATCATCAATAAAAATGCCTGTAAATGAATAAATGCCAGGTTAAGAAGTTAAATGCCATGCTGTGGAACACCCAGGCAATGCAATAATATCTCCATGGTGACGAGCAGTTGGAAATGTTACATAGCGTACATTTTTAACTAGGATTTGAGCACATATAGACCTAATATCACTTTTTATTATGTCTTTAGCTTACAACTAGAGGTGGGAGATTTTGACAAAAATGATAAATTGGTCATTTTTTGTGCGATATTCAGATGATACTATGTCAATCCAAAAGAAATGTGTTAAAACATGTCGTTAAACATATTAGTTGAGGTTTAATTATCAGACAAATGTGAAATGTCACTTTATGCTCTTATTTGGAAGTTTATAACATAACTTTTTTTCGTTTTTCTTTTTAATACGCTCTTCTTTGTTGCATTTTTTTGCTATAAATAGTAAAGTCAATATTCAAATTTTGCATTTCCTCAAAACAACATTCACAAAATTCTCTAAATTATGACATATTTCCTACTTCTACTGACAACAGTTGCTTTCTTCACCTTCTAGAAATCACCAAAGATATATATATATATTTTTTATCAAACTGGTTTTACTCTCATGGTTTATGTACTTTAATAGGTTTCATCTACAATATAAAGACTTTAAAAATGTATAAACAAAAACATTCAATATTCCAGAATGGAGGCAAAATTGCAATGGAACATCCTGGGATTCACTGGAGAAACTGGGATTAACCTCAAAATATGTCAAATCCATGAAAACCACTCTGACACGCGTGTGAGTCATATCTGAGCCTGGTTTAAACATATTTACGGCTGGACGTCACATTATGATTATTATGAAGATTATGACCGACACTGTCCTGTTTCTTAGGTTTTATTGAACAAATGCCTTCAAAATTGTTGACCCCACAACAGTTTTTCATTTTATCTACACATATATTGCATGGTTTACCACACATTATACTTTTTGTGAAGCTCAAATACAATTTCGAAGCAAGAAAATAGTGTTTATTCCGTCTTTGGTAATAGGAAAGTAATCTAACTGACATTTCTACACTGGAAATTCAAAGGTTTTCTTCTTTTTTTGTTCTAAAGATTTAGGATTAGCATTTTAATCTGTCAATCAGATTAAATCAAATCATGAAAATACACTACGATAAACTGCATTTTGCCTCCATTCTGGAATTTTTAACATACAAATGGCATTTTAAAGGGTTAATATTTTACTACTTTTGTATTGCAAGTAAAAGTAATCTGTAATTATTCAAATAAACTCTACTTCCTGATGATGACTTCCTTTTTATCTTCAAATCCAACAGTTCCGTTAGAAAGGACCAAACGTCACAAAACCACATAGTTATTGTTAAAGGAATTGTTTTAAGTTCAGGTCCAATTGAGGAACTGAAATAAGGATGGTTTTTCTTGCTCTTGGTTGACACCGCTTTAGTTTCAAACATTGTTTTTAGAAGTTAATACCTGACAGTATTTAAGATGAGCTTTAACTTGATTCATGTCACAGTTTGAAGTTTGGTAAAAGCTGTGCAATAAATTAAATCTGTGTTTTTTAAGACTGGACAATTGTATCTTCCTGAATTCCTTGTCTTAGTACGACATATATCGTTTGTTTTTTTTAAAGGAACCACTTTATTTTCTATAATTCTGGACAAAAAACAGAGAAAAGACATTTGAGATTAGTGATTGTTTTTGTCGGATTTGTTAGGTTCATGATTATTCTTTTGCACATTTATCTTATTTTACACAACAATATTCAATTTTTTATTGTCTTTTAAAATTAAATCTGTCAGTGTTTTTGTAAATGGTTCTAATATTTACCAAACTGGATGATTCAAATGCTTATAATGATTATTATTTTCACTCTTATAATGAATAAAATGAACCTACTTTGCTTGTGAACCTGGACAAAACAATCATTTTAGTTTTGCATTATGAGAAATTGTCATGTTATTTTTGCTATTTTGAGATATTTTGTTCGCCATTTTGTGTTATAAAAAAGTAGAACAGTACATTGTATTACCTTTTTATTTATTCGCTTAAATGTTTAAATACTTTATATACTATTTTTGTTCTTAATAACAAGTTCCAGTTGCCTGAAATGAACCTACTTTTGCTTTTGAACCTGGACAACTGAGAGAACACACAGACTTTAATTATTATTTAACAGTTTAGTTAACATTTAACAGTGGTTTTGCATCATAAATTCTCAAGTTTTATGCAGTATTTGAGTATTTTGTTTACTATTTTGTGTTACCTTTTTATTACTTTACTTTTTTTTTTGTAAACGGATCTAATATTTGCCAAAGTGGATGATTCAACTGCTTATTTCAAGTAATTATTCATATTTTTACTCTTAATAATGACTGAAATCAACCTACTTTTGCCTTTGAACATGAAACATTTTTGGTTTTGCAATATTGTAAAAACTCAAATGTCTTTTGCAATTTTGACATATTTCAGTATTTATTTTGCAAGTTTAGCATATTTTTGAGTCGTAAAAATCAGCACAGTGCATTGTCTTACCTTTTTATTGAGCTTCAATGTTAAAATTGTGTTCCATGTCTTGTCAAAGCTGCTGCCGGTTCATGGTTTCTTGGATAACTGTGTCGAGGCAGTGCTGGCTCTCGACTTTAAAATCTTAAAATCAGGAACTGTTTTTTTTTTCCTTTGCTGAAATTAGCATCGTTTCTTGCTTCATCGACAGGAAGCAGCGAGATGACTGTTGACGTTAGTAATATCAAGTACAGTTTCACACCTAAAGCAGAGTGCGTTACAGTTTTGAAAGTTAGAATTCAAATGAACTTATTGAACTGTTGACATTTAGACTTTTTGATTAGTAGCTCATGTTGATGCCGCCTTTTTGACATTTAAGATTAGAAAAGATATGTTTCTAAGTCAGTTTGAAATGTGTAATTTTGAGCTCCTAAATGTGTTAAATATTAATGCTGACACTAGCGATTATTTTGTCAAACGATTATTACGAGACTTTTTAAATACATTTTAAACCAGATAAAGGTTGAAATATGCCGACTGAAGACGAGATAGAAAGTACTTACGAGTGTATTATTGAAGAAAATCAGAAAATGTTACTCTTTTTGGCATTTTGATATATTGACACCACTGTCTTTGTTATTAAAAAAAAATCTCTTTGTTTTAGAGTCCGTTTAGTCCAGAGAACTGTGACTATTATTAAAGGTCCCATATTCTGCTATTTTCCCCTTTACACAGTCTATTCTAAGGGCTTTGTTGATAAAATTTTATGCTGTGTAATCGTATCCACATTAACGCAACAGTTTCCAAAACGCCCATTTTTGACTGGTCTCTCCTGCAAAAAGCCAAATTTGGCTCACTCTGAGACCTGACCCAGGACTGACCCAGACCTGAACCAGGACTGAGCCAGACCAGACCCAGACCAGACCCAGACCTGAACCAGGACTGAGCCAGGACTGAACCAGACCTGAACCAGGACTGAACCAGACCTGAACCAGACCTGAGCCAGGACTGAACCAGACCTGAGCCAGGACTGAACCAGACCTGAACCAGGACTGAGCCAGACCTGACCCAGGACTGAGCCAGGACTGAACCAGACCTGAACCAGACTTGAGCCAGGACTGAGCCAGGACTGAGCCAGGACTGAGCCAGGACTGAGCCAGGACTGAGCCAGGACTGAGCCAGGACTGAGCCAGGACTGAGCCAGGACTGAGCCAGGACTGAACCAGGACTGAACCAGGACTGAACCAGGACTAAACCTGAACCAGGACATATATATATAAATGCAGAGAAAGCTTTGACTTATTGCTTTTACAATATATCTGCAATGGGACAAAACAGATTTGACTTTATTCTATGAACTAGTTCTTTGTCCAGTTTTTTCTCTCGTTTAAAACTCTTAAAAATCAGGCACAGGACCTTTTAATATTGGGCCATATTCAAATGTGAGACCCCCAGTGGCCACACATGCACTACGTGTGGTGGGACGTGTTCATTGTCTATGAATAGATTATTGTAGCGTTGACACTTTTGCCGTATGACTGGTACTCAGGTAAAAGTACAAGGTAGTGGTCCAAGGAATGACTCAAGTATGAAGAGAAACTAGTGAAATAAGAGTAACTTTGGACGTAACATGGTTTATAATGTGAAGTCATTGTAATTGGATGGAAAAAACAGTAATTAAAGCACAAAATCAAAATAGACACCAAAATGAGTAAAAACAAATATCTGACGGAGCGGTGCAGAAAAGACTGATGTTCAAACCTTTATTATTCACCATAAAGTTTTTATCACTTTCAGATTTACT
This sequence comes from Rhinogobius similis, assembly GCA_019453435.1. Classification (NCBI taxonomy): domain Eukaryota; kingdom Metazoa; phylum Chordata; class Actinopteri; order Gobiiformes; family Gobiidae; genus Rhinogobius; species Rhinogobius similis. The sequence continues at coordinate 31,731,447 of CM033625.1, forward strand.
CACAACAAGGAGAGGAACCAAAACTTTTACTTCAAACTAAGGAGTAAAACTAGGAGTAAAAAGTACTGTTTTATTAAGAGTTACTCAGTGTGACAGTACTATATACCTTTAAGGGTTAGTAACAAGGGTTTATACTCTTTATACTATTTTTTTCCACATACACCATTTACTCATAAAATAAAATCTATTACACTCTTCCATACAGACACACAGACAGACATATGTACACACACACACACACGCACACACACACGCACACACGCACACACACACACACGCACACACGCACAATCACGTATGTGAGCCAGTAGCACTGGAGCATGGAATGGAACCTTATGATTCTATACAGAATGACGAAAGGGTATGACACAGTCATGTGGAGATGATATTCTTGTGCTCCTTATATATATATATATATATATATATATATCATAAAAATCATGTTACAAGCTGGTTTTGGGTATACTGTATTTATTAATGTATTTTCATCTTACTCTTGATAACATTGATAGAAAAGAACGTGCAGTTTTTAATAATTAACAAATGAATAAAGAAGGCTAAAACAAATTGTTATATTTAAAGTTTTTGATAGTAAAAAAAAAATAATGATAATAAAATCAAATAGGAAGTTCTTGTAGATCGCTTGCTGGTGTTTGAGACTGGAATGAACCAAAAGAGACCGAGAGGCTGCAGCACAGACCTTTGGTGCAAATGCAACAGATTCAAATGATTTAATGTCTGTAGAAATGATCTAGGCTCAAGTAATATTAACACATTTTTGCACCATAATAATGTAATTCATAAAGATACATTAAAATAAAGTGTAACGGAACAAGCCGCTTTTTTACCTCTTAAATATAAATTCAGATGTTATTGCGATATTTGTTAACATTGGGACACAAATATTTCATTTCTATTGAAATTAAAATGTCTGTGTCTTTACTTTAAGAAGACAAAACAAAAATAGAACAATTTATCTAATAGTCTAACCCTAATCTTAAATAATTACTAATCCTGAATCATGCTTAAGAATCCATTTGTTCACTGTCTTAATGCTTTGTTGAGGCAAAATACGGAGTAGTTATTAGAAAGTGGTACCAAAATACAGCCCTTCTAACTGCGACCCTGATGTTCTTCTATATAACTCAATCTTAAAACATAAATCTATTCGTTTTTAACAGTCGACAAGTGTGTGCTGCAGCCTCTTTAGCGCCCCCTGCCGTTACACCACGAGGGGCATGTCCTCCAGGTCTCGAGGCAGGTCAGAACAGGACTCTCTCGACTCGGAGCTCTGCATCAGGGGCTTTTCCTCGGGGCTCAGACCGACTCCCGCCGCTCCCTCCTCCTCCTCGTCCTCCTCCTCCTCTCGGATCTCTCCCAAGTCCTCCGTCTCTCTTTCCTCCTCCTGGTTCTTCATCTCGTCCATCATCACGCTGGCGTCGCACGGCCCCACCACGCCGCCCTCGCGCTCCATGGCGGCCGCGGCGTTGGCCCAGTAGCCCGCGCTCCCCGACAGGTCCAGGTTTGAACGCGAGCTCCGGGGGATGTACACTCGTCTCTGCAGATGATAAACCTGAAAGAAAAACATATATTCAGATTTGACTGTTTGTTGTTTTGTTTTTAATCATTGTCAAGAAAGTGTTGAAGAAATTTTGAGGCTGAAATTCTATTCGCCTTTTTCCGCCCACTTTTACTCTTTTTGCCCCAGATCCGCACTCCTAAACGTACTTCTGATTTACGAAAAGCCCGTTCACACAAATGACAATGACAAACGAGGGAAAAGCATTGTCGCTAAAACATTATATAAAGTACACTGATTTGTGTAAAACGTTCAATGAACACGTGCAACAACAAGTCAGCAATTCGCCGAGCAATTCTTAGGTGGCCGAAAACGGCTTTTTAGTCCGTGTAGAACTTATTTTATCTTGAGCTCGTCGACAGAAAAAAGATGGCGGCGCCCACAGCAACTTCCAGTACAAGGTGAATAGGGCGGAATTTGATCTTTTTCCTCCCTACAAGTTATGATATACAATTTAAATTCAGTTCCACTATCATAACAGTGCATAACTCTAATAAAAAGTATAAATAAGACAAAATATCATTTACAGCAATGCTTTCTACAATCCTGTTCACTATAAACACTACAAAAAAGCACTGTTGTCACATTTTGCCGTCTAAAATGAAGATAGAGAATTTTAATCTAGGTTGTAGTCTAGGTTGGAGGGAGAGGATTTTCTAACCAGCATTTCACTCCAAATTGCGCAAATGAAACTAAATGCAACTTTGAGTATGTTTTTGATGACGGAACATTGTGAAAACATGGTTAAAAGCTCAAAAGACTGTAGCATAACATGTCCTCCTTTAGAGTCCAAAGAGGGCCATGAGGGGTACTATCTCGACAAAGCTAGTTCACGTTAGCATCATCTGTTTCCTGTTTATCGATGCACGACACTCAAGACCGAAATTATTATGTTTCCAGTGCATAATGGATCCCACACAATCCAAAACCGACGCATTTCATAAAGTAAGGTTAAAACATGGCGTAGATGTTAAAACCAATAGTTATTTCTTGTTTACTCTTGCTTTAACCACGTCTTACTGCGCCACACCTCACGAAGAAAAAGTATAAAGGTGTCATATGACTATATGACAGGTTAGACGACACATTTCACTAAAACGTAGTTGACGTGATTATATCTAAGATTTTACTAAACATTTCGCCCATTTGTTCCCAGTTTGACAGTTTTAATGTTTATAATGTTACTTCCTAGTTGAAAACAGGCAGCAAATCTGACATAGTTAGAGGTAATTCCACAGCTGAATTGCCTCCCAAGGGCCAAAATCAATATAAATAACACAATAGTTATGATTTGACAAATGATAATACCCGATAACACGTTTATTTTGTTGAATAAACGATTAAACCGTCAGAAAAATGTGTCCGTTTTGCGTAAATCGTCTCTGTATTTACACTGGCACGTCGCTTTTTGATGACATCACAGAGGGATTCTGTTTTAGAACTCCGCAGCACTACTTCCTGGTATTTTAAACTTTTATTTTTCAAAATTTCTTCACAAACTGCAGCTTCACAAATGTAAAACTATGATAAACGTTTCTCCCTCCAAACTAAGTCAGAATCAGACCATCATGAGAACCTGTCATATGGACTTTAAAGGTTACACTTTTCCCACGTTCCCTTCACCTGACAGGCCAGAGTGATCACAGCCACCAGCAGACAGACGATCAGGCCCCCCGCTGAGCCAATAGCGATCAAACCCATCTGATTATCGATGAGGCACTCTGCGACAGTCATGTTCTGCAGCTCTGAGGTCGCCGAGGTCACAGAGGCGTTCAGGTTAGCTGTGTCTGCGCTCAGGTCACTGGCTGTGGAGTTTTCAGCTCTGATCAGAGGCAGCAGCAGACAGAGGAGCAGGAGGAGACGGGGAGGAGGAGGCAGCTCCATCTTCAGATCTGAAATACAATGTCAAACTATTTACTCAATAATGGGCAGGGAAAAATAGTTATGATGTAGGGCAGGGCAATATGGCCAAACATTTTTATCACGATATAAAAGAAAAAACTGTCATTGACTGTATGAATGACTCTAGACTAAATACTTAAAAATGGTACCAATATTTGACTTGTTTAAAGGTGTTTACCCATTTTTTTCATGTAAGAAAATAAAATCAGTTCTGCCTCAGCACAGATAAAAGCATCTAGTCAGGTCAAAATGACACCGCTGTGTGCTGTCTGTGTGCAATTATAGAGCGTAGAACCTTTAAGGATGTTTAATATGTTCAGTTGTTATAATTTTGCTTCCACTCCCCGCCTCAACATTTATTTTTAATGCGTCTCTAGCCGTTACTGTTCAGTTTGTTGCAATATCAGATTCACAACTATGAGGAATATTGCGATGTTCCAGGTTTCATATTGCCCCGAAAGCAAATGACGATACATCATGAATAATGGATCATCTCTATCGTGATGCAGTGAAAATGGGACTAAACTCCGCCCACAGCCACAGTCCAGACCAAACTGTCATCTCCCAATTTGAGTAATTTACCAAATTTGCATCAATCATGCTTTTTTTTCTCGCCACAAACAGATCAAATTGTTATCAGTTGTAGCCCTGTAGTTCATTTGTCATTTAAGTTTAATATAGTTTGCAACGAAAGTTTCAAACTCGTAAAATCTTTGCTGCATCAAATATTTTTCCCTAAAGTCTGTAGACTTCGATATTTCTCTGCTTTTGTTTTCTCAGGGTGAAAGGAATTCTACTGTATATTTATGTATTTATTTATTTGGCAGGGACAATGCAGTCATACATCGTTACAAAACAAAGCTTGTAGCTGATGCTGATGCGATGCATACAGAGTTTATAGCAAGTGCTAATTTTCAACTCCCGTCCCTGGTTGGGCTTTTGTTCTAACCCTAATTCCTAACCCCAACCCTAACCTTAATTAAGTAGGTACTAATCCTAATCCATGTTTAATAAACCAGGAGTTCCCAAACTTTTTTGGCTGGGACCCCCAGAGTAGCCATGCAACCAACTCCGGACCCCCAAAGCGAGATAAAAATAAACGTAGGAATCATTTAAATCATCAAAGGGTGTTAAATCAAATAGTTTATGGTCTTATTAGACCCTATTTCACTAAAATATACAGTTTTTTAATAAGAAATAGAGCAAATACACAGATCACTACACTATCATAAAATTTGATCTTGAAATCATCTCGCGACCCCCCCGGTGGGACCCGACCCCCACTTTGAGAACCACTGTAATAAACTTTTAAAATTTAAAAGTCTTTCTTTATGCTTTGTTAAGGCAAATTAAGGTGTACTTATTATAAAGTGATACCCGACTGGCTTCTACCATAATCTTACATTCAGTTTATTTGGTGAATGTAGATCAGTAAACCTTTTGAAATGATAAATAGGCATTAGTCTTAAATAACTCTTCTATATATATTCAATACAACAGTTAGTTGTATTATTCATCTTATTACCAACCGCCAATAGACCTGATTAAACAAAAGCCGTTTTACGAAGGCAAGTACATCGGACAAGCGCTGACTCAAAGCTACTGCCACAGATACAAGTTGTGTCTCCTTTGTTGAAGAACAGAGCCAGACAGGGACTCAATTACATTTCACTCGCTGTAACATTAACTCAAGAAAGACCACGATGGCCAGTTTAAGAAAAGGTACAAAAGTTTAATATAAAACATAAAAGTTGTTTTAATTTTTTGGAGATTGCAGATGGCAATACTTTAAAATGACGACAAAAAAAAAACTAAACTGGGAAAGAAATCTGTTATTTTTTAAGTTTGATTTTTGGGTGACATCCATAACACATATTTCGCTTTTTCCCAATATTATGCCGCCCTACGACGCGTTCATGCATGAATGTGAAGTGCTTTGCCCAAAGACAAAACAACAGTATGCGGGAATCAAACCAAATTCACTGTTTAAACTAGTTCAACTGCAACTTTGTAGAAATAAGCAGCATTCCTCTCTGACACTTTGCAGCTGTTTCGTAATGTTGCAGGCAATTCAGGTGCAATTAACTAACTATTTTGCAATTTGTGTGTCTCCTTCCAATTATAATGTCTCAAATTGTTCAGGTATTTCAGCTTTTAATCACAAAACTCACCTAAAGTTGTCTGCTTGTTGTCTTCCAACGTGTGGAGAGAAGTGAAGACTTTCAGACCTCGCTGTGATGTTTCTTCGCAGAGTATTTTGAGTTCAGCGTTGAAACCACACCGTCTCAAGACCTAAAACAAGACACACGTTTCCAGTTACGTTTACTGTCACCTTGATCAGAACCGTCGAGTCTTTTTCTATTGCACTACATAAAAAGTCTGGTGTTTGAGGCCCTGAAGATAAATAGACAAAGTGTTTCACAGCTTTGACCATACAGTGTGCAAATAATGACATATATTGATCTTACACTGCTGTCTTTTATTTCTTGTAATGGTCTTTTTAATTATAAAGATGGCATTTGTCGAAGTTTTTCAAATCTTTTTTTTTTTTTTTTTAGATTCTTTGTATTTAGTATTGAAACAGACTTCTGAGTCCTGCTTTAGACCCGGTTTAGTCCTGGTTCAGACCCAGTGATGTCCCGATTGAGCTCTGTTTTACGCCCAATGTTGAATTGTTGAAAATTGTTGAAACCTAGTTAAGTCCTGGTTTAGTCTTAGACTTAGGTTTGGACCAAGTTTAGTTCTCATTTAGACTCAGTTAAATCCTTGTTTAGACCCAGTTTAATCCTTGTTTAGACCCAGTTTAATCCTTGTTTAGACCCAGTTTAATCCTTGTTTAGACCCAGTTAAGTCCATTTTAAGACCCTGTTTTTTCCTCATTTAGACTCCGTTTAGTCGTCCTCATTTAGTCCTTGTTTACACTCAGTTTTGGCCAAGTTTAGACCCAAATTAGGCTTGATGTAGACTAGTTTAGGTCTGGTTTCAACCCAGTTTGGTACTGGTTTAGACCTAGTTTAGTCCTGATTTAGACTTAGTTTAGTTCTCCTTTAGACCAAGTTTAGACCCATTTTGAATCCTAGTTAAAATATGGCTTAGTCCTGGTTTAGACTTAATTTTCCCTGGTTATTTCCCTAATTTCCCCTAGTTTAGTCTTCATTCAGAAGACCTAGTTCGGTCCTGGACTTTTTTTTAATCCTGCTTTTTTTCAGTTGTGTCCTGGTGATACAATTTTTGCCATTATTAGAAGACTATTTAAGGTTCAAAACAGTCATGGTTAATAATTAGTTAATAAAATAACCAGGTTAAACTTCTTGAATATCATCTCACCCTCTTCCCCTTTTGTGTTTTTCTCTCTCTGCAGATTCAAAACGGGTCAAATTAACGGCGACCTCCTCATCTACCACGTCCTCCTCACTCTGAAACCATACTACGCCAAACCCTACGAGATCGTGGTGGACTTGACTCACGTCGGCCCTAGCAACCGCTTCAAAACCGACTTCCTGTCCAAGTGGTTTGTCGTGTTCCCGGGCTTCGCGTATGAAAACGTGGCGGCCGTGTTTGTGTACAACTGCAACACGTGGGTGAGGGAGTACACCAAGTATCACGAGAGGCTGCTGACCGGCTTAAAGGGGAGCAAGAAGCTGCAGTTTATAGATTCACCGGCAAAACTGGCAGAGCACATCGAGCCGGACCAGCAGAAGCTCCCCGCGGCCACACTCACGCTGGAGGAGGACCTGAAAGTGTTCCACAACGCGCTCAAACTGGCACACAAAGACACGAAAGTTTCTATTAAGGTTGGTGATGAGGCATGTTTGTTACGATGGGATTTTACCAAGGTATTTCATTACAAAGCAAGGGTGATATCTCCATGGCGACAAGTAGGTAGTGGAAAAGTAACGTTAGTGATGGGAATCTCAGATCTTTGTTTGATACGATGCACCTCGATACACCTGCTGCGATCCGATTTATGCATTTTTCACAACCAACGATGCGATTCTATTTGAACAAACCTCGGATCACGATGATTCACACAACATAGTTTTTTGACTCCCGATACAAAATTTTTTGTTTGTAATTTCCAATCCGATACTGATCTCAATCCGACACAAATCTTAATTAACACAGTTTAGTCTGATGCTGTGCTTGTTTAAATAGGCTATATGTATGCAATGCTGAATTTGGAATAAATTATTACCTGTATATAACAGGCCCACTTAAAACAGCCTAATTATTTGTCATAATATTGTAAAATAATGTTTAAACTCCTCCACAGCCCAAGCTCTCAGTAACAGAGACATTAGGTGATGTTTAACCCTGTTTTTAAAGGCCATGTATTTCCTCACATTATTCATCTTTGAGGCCTGTTAAAAGACAAGAAACCTGAGAGTGAGCACATGGTACTTAATATGCAGTAAACAAAAGTTGTACAGCCCCTGCGCCGATGCCGATTTGACCAAAGTTTGTATTTACCTTTTAAGGTTCAGTGAAGACAATGAAGTCTATGCAGACTCTAAAACACATATGAAAATACACTTTTTATAAAGGCATTATTACATCTCAATGTCAAAAATAATCAACTATTTCTGATTTTTTTTTCCATAACACACTTTATTTATACATATTTTCTTTCTATAAACCTTCTGTCACCATATTTCAACCTTTAGTTTAGTTGGTCAAAAATGTGTTCAAAAAGTTTAAAAGTTCTAATAAAAAAAACCTCACTGACTAGTCAACTGCTAAAATAATCGTTAGTGACGGCTGTATTCGTGGTTGGTCTCTTGACTGTAACCGTCTCCTCTGTCTCAGGTGGGCTCTACAGCCGTGCAGGTCACATCGGCCGAGCGCACGCGTGTTCTGGGGCAGCCCGTGTTCCTGAACGACGTGTACTACGCCTCGGAAATAGAGGAGATCTGCCTGGTGGACGAGAGCCAGTTCACCCTGACCATGGCCAACCAGGGCACTCCTCTGACGTTCATGCACCAGGAGTGTGACGCCATCGTCCAGTCCATCATCCACATCCGCACGCGCTGGGAGCTGTCTCAGCCCGACTCCATTCCCCAGCACACCAAGATCAGACCCAAAGACGTGCCCGGGACGCTCCTCAACATCGCTCTGCTCAACCTGGGCAGCTCCGACCCCAGCCTCAGGTCAGTGTCTGCGACCCTATCTATGACCCCCAGTCCCAGGTCAGTGTCAGTGACCCTATCTATGACCCCCAGCCTCAGGTCAGTGTCAGTGACCCTATCTATGACCCCCAGTCTCAGGTCAGTATCTGTGACCCTATCTATGACCCCCAGCCTCAGGTCAGTGTCTGCGACCCTATCTATGACCCCCAGTCCCAGGTCAGTGTCAGTGACCCTATCTATGACCCCCAGCCTCAGGTCAGTGTCAGTGACCCTATCTATGACCCCCAGCCTCAGGTCAGTGTCAGTGACCCTATCTATGACCCCCAGCCTCAGGTCAGTATCTGTGACCCTATCTATGACCCCCAGTCTCAGGTCAGTGTCAGTGACCCTATCTATGACCCCCAGCCTCAGGTCAGTGTCAGTGACCCTATCTATGACCCCCAGCCTCAGGTCAGTATCTGTGACCCTATCTATGACCCCCAGTCTCAGGTCAGTGTCTGCGACCCCGACCTAAGGTCAGTGTAGCCTTAGGTCAGTATCTGTGACCCCAGTCTCAGGTTAGTGTCAGTGACCACACAGCCTCAGGTCAGTGTCAGTGACCACACAGCCTCAGGTCAGTGTCAGTGACCACACAGCCTCAGGTCAGTGTCTGCAACCCCGTCTGTGACCCCCTGCCTCAGGTCAGTGTAGCCTCAGGTTAGTGTCGGCGACCCTGGCCTCAGGTCAGTGTCAGTGACCCTGTCTGTGACCCCTGGCCTCAGGTCAGCGTCAGTGACCCTGTCTGTGACCCCCCTCAGGTCAGTGTCTGGGACACCCAGTGTGATCTGGACTATGTCCATGGATCTGACACTGGTCTGAGAGTGTTTCACAGAGTCCTGCAGAGGCCCCCTACGAGTGTCAAAAACACTTCCTGCTGAACAATTTTTCAGATCATCTATGTCTCTTATCTGAGAGTCTTTTGCTGTGTTAAGTCCTTAAATCATCATAGACTCGTTCTGAGCATTTCTGCCATCTAAACACAATAACTGCAACTGCTAACCCACATCATAGCGTCTCTTAAGTGCTAGCATAACTAAATTGTGTATAACACTAGGTGCCATCTGCTGGGTGGATGCATTCAATAAGTGTCAGCTCAGACAACATTCATTTAATCCATAATAAACTTTTTTTTTTGTTTCAAAACATGAGATGGCAAATTTAAGGTACTCAAGAGCATGTTTAAAGGATAAAAACAGTATGAAAAATGCATGATATTCTTTCTTTAATTGAGTAAAGAGACACCTGGTCAAATATTACTCCAATACCAGCAAATGTAGCTCAGTCAAATAATTATTTCGGTTGAAGTACTGAAGTGGAGTATGTGATTCATAATTCACATAATTTGATGCTTTCCTTTGACCACGTGTCAGCGACGTGTGGCTCGCTGAGCAGACCATGAGGACGTGGCCGCGGTGCCGTTTTTAATGTTGTAATAATTTATAAACAATCATTATGCCTACGTAATTGTAAAATGAAATTGAACCTGCTGCTTTCAGTTGTCTGCAGGAACAAAATAGGCAATTTATGTTTCCTATCATCACATCAGCCAGAACGAAAGCTTAAAATTAAAAGCTATTTTCTATTTTAGATTGCACGTATTATTTGTTTAACTGTTCCCCTCGCTCTCTGTCCAGATCGGCGGCCTACAACCTGCTCTGCGCTCTGACCTGCACGTTTAACCTGAAGATCGAGGGGCAGCTGCTGGAGACGTCGGGGCTCTGTATCCCGGCCAACAACACGCTCTTCATCGTCTCCATCAGCAAAACCCTCGCCGCCAACGAGCCTCACCTCACACTCGAGTTCCTGGAGGAGTGCATCTCCGGCTTCAGCAAATCAAGTAAACCTATTTTAGTTTCTGGAAAGTCGCCGCAAAAGTGTTCACGTATTCAGGCTACAAATTGGTTCAAGAATTGGTTAAGAATGTATATATTACTAAATTGTAAAACGACTTTGAACGTCTGGAAAAGTGTCAAAAGAAGACATGCATTATTATTACAACAAGCGTGTCTGGTTTTTGTCTTGTTTTCCTCTTTTTCAAACATTTTGCCTCAATTTCAATTCTCTTACTATTTAATCTTGTTATTTTAGCCTATTCTTTATGGCCAACGTGGATCCAATCTGTCCAATCTGACAAAATACAATAAAGCTGGGCAATACATCAAATGATCAATAATTGTGATTTGGTTTTGAAGATTTGCAATAAATTAATCTAATGCATAATAAACTATAGTATATGAAAATGCTGCAAAAGAAGCTGATTAAAAAAATGAAAATACTTGCGTTAACCTTTGTATATAGTGATTAGGGATGGGTGATGTATTGGTTCCAGTATTGGTATCAGCTCTGTCGTATCGGTAACAATATTTTGCGCAGATATTTTCAGGGGATTTAAATTTTTTGTAAACTGGAATTACAACAACAATCTGGCTAAAATATGGCTGTATGTTTGCAGTCATAGAAATAATAATGTTGCCTTTATGCGGGAGATATTCTGTTATTTTTTATGTTTTTTGTTCTTTTATTGAGTGTGGAATGAATTAGGCTTTCCTATGAATTTTACAGTCTTAAGTATTGATGTTGGCTACAGCAACAAGATCAATTTTGGATTTTGTTATAGAGCTCGGGATAGAATATGAAACCATGGAAATCTGCCATGTTTTCGTGCTAAACTTGCATAGGAAAAACATTAGCCAAAACAATGTAATAAAGTGAACAAAAAATCCATTGAAGAAACTGATAAACTGCATTTTAATTTATAGTGTTAGTGTTAATACTTTTGAATTAACGCTAAGTTTAGTATTTTGCATCTTAATATCTCCACTGATTTAAAATTGGGCTAACTGAAAATTCTGTTATGTGTGACGCCACGATCCCGAGCTCAATTGGCTCAAATAAAACAAAACAAAAAATCCATATCAGCCAGTTTCTAAAAGTGATTTTTCGGCATTTACCTGGGTCATTTTACTGTCTGTCATGTTTGTCTGATTATTAAAGTGCCTCTGACAGGTTGAATTACTCATTTGACTAAAATGCAGTTTAGATAAATGTATTTCAATTTCTACTAAAATCTTTACACATTTTACCTCAGTTTAGCGATTCTTTTAGGTTTTCAATTGTACTTCCTGGTTGTAAAGTATGACATCATGCTAGGAAATTACCATAGCAACCACACTGTACACAGGGCCAAAACTCATCTAATGTCACACATTTTTTCATTTGACAAAGAGAAATGCACGTGAGCACCTTTTATTTTGTTGAATCAGTGTTTAAAGGGTCAAAAAAGTAGTTTATTTTGTGTAAATTATGCATAACCTTTGTCTCCCCAGCGTGATGTCATCAGTTTGTTTACTTCCTGTAATTGTCAACAGATTTTTCAACTTTTCTCCACAAATAGTGACCGGATTGTTGTGAAACTACAATTTATATTTACAAGAGGTATTAATACACTGAATAAAGTCACAATTAGAAAATCCTAAAAACCTGTCATATGCTTACTTTAAACCTTGAAATTTTAACACTTTTAAAGACACATTTTAGCCCATTTATATTGAATTGCGAAATTACCTTCTGATTTCAGGATTCATTTTTAATTTGGATTTTCTGTTCAGAGATTTCCCTCAAAGGCAGTAAAGCCCTCCCTCTGAGATGCAAATATTTCTACAAGTTGAACCCAGACTTTTTGCTCTAATCTCCCTGGGTCCTCTGGATCTGCAGGTATCGAGCTGAAGCACTTGTGCCTGGAGTACATGACGCCGTGGCTGCTGAACCTGGTGCGCTTCTGTAAACACACGGACGACGCCAAACGACAACGAGTCACCGCCATTTTGGACAAACTCATCACCATGACGATTAACGAGAAGCAGATGTATCCGTCCATCCAGGCCAAGATCTGGGGCAGCCTCGGACAGGTCAGACCACACCATGTACAGGGAGTTTATTAGGTTTTTGACGTTAGAAATGCTTTTATTACTTATTTTGGCTTATCAAGTAATGTGTATTTAATTGTACAAGTGTCGTATTCATGGGATTCAGCTTCCTGTTTATAAATGATATTTTGGGGATTTTGGTTTTACAAAATCTCGTCCCGTCTGCTCATGTGTGTTCTGTTTCTATTAGCTGTCAAAACAATTTACATGTAGTCATTAATTCCTTTTATTTTAGTCCCTTGAAAAACAATTGTCATGAAGTATTTGATCCTATATGGAAGTGTGAGCGTATACATTTTTAAAACATTCAAGCCAACACTATTTTAAATTAGTACTAACATTGTCTTGCAATCCAATGAAGTCCATAAAAAGCATTTATTACATCTAGAGCGGCAACTAATTGTCCTTTTGTGATTCCTTAACTATCATATTTTTGTCATATTTTTATAATGGAAATCATTATCTAGACTACACACACTCTAAAACACGTGGTAACACCTTCTGTAACAATGATAGTGTTATTATTAAATCAGATTGTCAAAAAATAATAAAGCATTTCTGATTTTTATCTAGAATTCACTTTTTTTGGTAAATATTCTCTGTCTCAAGTCGCAATATTCAATAGAAATAATTGTTTGACAGTTTGTCTAAGATTAGAAAGATTAGTTGCTGACCAGAAAACTACTAAAAATAATCATAAGTTGCCGCTTTATAAACTACACGTTAACTCAAAGACGGCATCATTTTTAAATTCAAATGTCCAAAAAGAATAAACCATTTCTGATTTTCATTCATAATACACTTGTGTAGGTAAATAGGTAACTGTTCTCTGTCTAGAATTTATTTCAACCTTTTATTTGGTTAGAAAAATGTCTGAATATACAAAAGAATAATTGTTTGACAAGTTGACTACTAAAATAATAGTCAGTTGCAGCCCTAATTACATCTAGTTGTTTTTCCCCCTCATATTATGTTGTTCAGTTGACATTGCTCTGTAAACACATCAGATTGAGCTCAGCGAGTGCAGTTTCCTCCTCGGTGCAGGTTTGATTTGCTGTCTGTTCCCCTCAGATCACGGACCTCCTGGACGTGGTGCTCGACAGCTTCATTAAGACCAGTGCGACCGGAGGCTTGGGCTCCATCAAAGCCGAGGTCATGGCCGACACTGCGGTGGCTCTGGCATCGGGCAACGTCAAACTGGTCTCCAGCAAGGTCAGAACGCACCCATCAACAACACATTACCAACATGTCTGTCAGCAGCTTATTTTCCACTGCAGTACTACCAGATGAACCTGAATTTAACGCAGCGGCTAACAACCTGTAATAACATTTAACTGTTGTATGTTGTAATTAATGTTGTGACAGTTTGTTACACAGTGAATTACACGGAACTAAATGAGGGAGGAATTACGCATCACTGGTCCTGCACCAACGCTGCACTAACTCTTACATAAACTTATGGGAGCTACTAAGGCCTAGAGACCAGATCCAGGCCTCCAAACTATCTGATCCGGCCTGCAACCCATTCTCCAAATATAGAAAATATACATTGTTTACTGGGTTATTCTGGATTTGCACCATTTTAGACTTTGTTCGGTCTTGGTTAAGTTTAATTTCTGGTTTGACCTGGTTAATTGTGGGTTTGTCTTGGTTCAAACCTGCTTTGTATCTGGTCTTGTTTTGGTTCAGTATTGGTTTGGCAGAGCGATGTAGAAGAAGATGTATGAAGTATTTTGTATCATGGGTATGATACAACCCCAAATGTTGCTAAAGTGGTGGTGTGTTGTGCACCGCCAGCCCAGAGGCCATGGCCCTCTGGAAAATTAAGTTGAATTGCCTTACTCTAGACTAAGTTCCCAGACTTTTTAGGCCGCAACGAAATAACCATTAATTGTCATTAAATATTTATCCTGTGAAATTAAGCTTCACTTCTCAACTCTCACTTTGATGTAATTAAGACATGTACATTGGAAAATTAACCATGAAATCCTTTTATCAGATGTAACAGATATATACCGCAAACAGGCCGCATTTGAAACATAATCATGTAGTATCAAAGGTCAGTGGTAAACGGACGGATGCATTTAACGAACCTTTGACAGATAAATGCAAAAAATGCAAAAAACATACACCTGTGAAAATGCAGGATTATATTAAGAGCTAGTTTCGTTCCTTTATCCTTGCTGGGCCATAAAGGATATAAAAGGATAAGGAAAGGTCATAAAAGGATGACAAACTGACAAGTTATAGAAACAACCATTTTTAAAACAGCAGTAAAAAATACTAATCATTCTATTTTGCAGGAGGCCTTAGGGGCCAGTAAAAGTGACCAGAGAGCCACATCATTTTGACACCCTTGATTTAGATTTTTTACATTTATTTCAGACATTATTGCATTTTAAATATGTACAATTTATTCAAGGAAGATTATATTATTTTGACTGTCCCCTAACATACATAACAACACATTACTAAGGTGTCATTTAAGGTCATCAGTAACTCTTAACAAACACTGTATGTTCCATTGCAACAGCGGAAAAATGAATGAAGCAATATCAAGAAAATGTACTTTTTCATTACAAGAAGTTCCTAAGAACTGACTTTGCTAGTTACAATAACAGTTTTTGATCTTTGTTTTGAAAATTCAGCAGAAGTCTATGGTTCAAATCTTTGTTTATCCTTATATTCTGCACTAGGCCTTTTTGCCCTTTTTTTAAACATCAAAATGAACATCTAGTAGATTTTTTTTTACATCAAAATGATACAATCTGAACATTTTATTTACGATTTTAAAACTCAACCTTAAAAGAATACGATTCACCGTGTGTTACAGGAATAGTTTTTCCCGACAATTACAATATTTACAGCCCAAGTCCTCCTCAAAGTCAAAAGTAATGATCCGTAAGTACTTACAGTTTGTGGGGAGTCGTCTTGGTGCTGTTCTCGTCAGTCGCCGTCCAAACAAACACACAGAGGCTCAATAGAAACGCAGGCCCTGGCTCCGATTATAACACTCCGTCTGAATACAGGCCTTTGTGATGAGACCGAGCTGCGAAGGAGCCAAGAGCCGGGTTTGTCTGATCCAACTGTACGGGAAAATGTGCAGTATTCTTGTGCTACTTTGGAATCAGACAGAAGAAACTGGTTTAAACAGATAAATATGAGTAAAGACATGCTGCGCTGTGGCTAAGGAGTTTGGTTTGTTGTGCGGTTACTTACAGGCTTCAACAATTTGCTTAAAACCTCTTATTTTGAATTTTTGGTTTCTTTTTCTATTCCCTTTTGATCTGATGAAAGACCAGAAGCTCCTGGGCATGTAAAACACAAAAGGGAAAGATTTATGATGAACAAAATCCTTGCTGGTGCAGAAAAATAAAAGGCCTCACTTTAAATAATGTTTGACGATTTAAAATAAAATGAAATGTACTTTTATCTGAATGAAGCGTTGTTAGTTGTAATTAATCTAATTAAAGCAAAAATATAATGGTAATAATTGACGATATGTGCCCAATTAAACCCATTTATTGAAATTTTGTATCATGATGGCCAAAATAATTGCGATTAATTAAATACTAATAATAATAATAAATAATGTAAATTGCTGATGGTCTAAAAACGTAATGGATATCAATAGTTACAACTTTTTATTTATATTATGAATAAGTTCCATGTGTAAGCAACAATTAAGGAATTGGACTTTGTGAAGTGAAAACAACAACAATCAAGAAGAGAATTACATGGATAAGGAGCTTTTTTTCTCACAGGCTGGTGGTAAAATTATGATTATCTTTGTTGGCAATTATCACGATTATACAAAATGTACCACAAATAGGGCTGGGCGATATGGCAAAAAAAGGGTCAAAAATTGTGATTTTTTTTTTTACCAGTGCGATTGTGATTTGATTTGTGATTTATATTTTAATAACACGATTCAGTTAAAATTCACATCACATCAATTTTGACGCGTTTAGCCGTGTTTTTGTCACATTCAGTTGTGTTTGTCATATTTCAATGCATCTTTGGCACTTTTAGTTGCATCTTTGTCGTTTTTAGTCGTGTTTTGGTGTATTGAGTCACATTTTTATCACTTTTGGTCGTGCTTTTGTCAATTGTTTCAGAACACAGTACAAATCCAAACTACAGTGTTAGCGGTTTTTATTCACATCAAAGCAAGACATGTTGTTTGTGGAAGAAATGATTGTACTTCAAAAATTGCAGTTTTTGGGATTTGCTAATTGCATCCATTAAAATAGCAATTTTGTGTTGATTTTATTAAATTGTGCAGCTCTGGCCTTTAAGAGGTAAATAAAGTCATCTGCTCAGAGGCTAAACAACATGAGAAAAAGTGTGTTTTGAACAGACAGCTGCATTAAAGAGACAAACAGTGAATCATGATACCATTTCACAAAAGTAACAGATTGTGACAGGGACGAGCTCACCATTCTATCTTTATCACCGTATCACCCAGCCCTAACCACGATCGATTATTGCCTACTCTTTTTAGCGCGATAAACCATATTATTATTTATCGTCCCACCCCTAATCTCACCCTTACCCCGCCGTCTCTCGCAGGTGATCGGCCGCATGTGCAAAATCATCGACAAGACCTGCCTGTCGCCCACGCCCACGCTGGAGCAGCACCTGATGTGGGACGACATCGCCATCCTGGCCCGCTACATGCTGATGCTGTCCTTCAACAACTCCCTGGACGTGGCGGCGCACCTGCCTTACCTGTTCCACGTGGTGACGCTGCTGGTGGCCACGGGTCCACTGTCCCTGCGCGCCTCCACACACGGCCTCGTCATCAACATCATCCACTCGCTCTGCACCTGCTCACAGCTCAACTTCAGCGGTGAGGGCGCACGCTGGAGCTCGCGGCTAAAGCTCTGTTGCGCTCAGAATCGTTCACAGTACGGCTGTCAAAGTCAACGTGTAGAAAACTGACGCAGGTTAATCACGCGGTTCAAACGGGCAAACACGCGGCGGAGAGCTCGTGTTGAACCGCGTGTGCTCCGTGACGAAAACTAAACACACGTGAGCGCTTAAACAAGTTAATGGTCAATGGTCACATATTTATACAGTGATCCCTCGTTTATCGCGGGAGTTGCGTTCCATAAATAACACGCGAAAAGTGAAATCTGTGAAGTAGTCACAGCTTTATTTTTTATTATTTTACAATGCAATACTGAACTATGGAATGAAACCAACATTTGTTTAAAACAATAATTTTAATATAGTAATACAAGGTTGTAAACATTGTCACTCGTGTATTTCACAGTCTGTGCCTCTTCGTCCTGACTCCGCTCCGCTGTAGCGTCTGTTTCTACTGAAGGCGCAGGAGAAGAACATTGTTATGGGTAGTTGTTGGCGCTCTTTCTTTTTCTGAGCAAGAAGATTTTTATAAACGGATATGCCACCTTCGATTATATTTGAGAACTAGACAACAGTAAAGCCCCTGAGCCAATCAGGATTCAGAGCACAATGCACTGTAAAAATATCCGCACTGTAAAAAAAAAAATCTGTGAAGAAGCGAAGCCGTGAAAGATGAAACGCGATATAGCGAGGGATCACTGTATAGAGCTTTTCCACCTTCGAGGCACTCAAAGCGCTTTACATCAAGGAACCATTCACTCACACATTCACACACGCAGACACTGGGGGCGAGGCGGGTTAAGAGTCTTGCCCAAGGACACAACGGTAGTATTCACCTGCGGGAGAAATTGCACCGCCAACCTGTGGGCCAGTGGATCTGACTGCTCAACCAATGATGTTTATGTCATTAACGGACCAAACATTTCACCAAACTATTACACTTGTAGACACCACACCAACAGCTCCATCTGTCACCATGAAGGTTACCCGTGTGTAACTATAGTTCTGTGAGTGGATGAGTGTGTGTGTTTGGTCATATACTGTAGCCTAGATCAGTGGTTCTCAAAGTTTTTACCCCAAGTATCACCAAAGAAAAGTTTTGGCTTCCCGTGTACCACTGAATCTAAACTGGGTCTATAACAGGACTGTTTCAGGTCTAAATTAGGGATAAACCAGGTCTTAAGTGGGAATGCACCATTGCCACAGTAGTTTTAACTAGAAATTTACAAAAGGAAGAACAAAAAAATTTGAATAAAATGTACTCTAAATGAAGTAAACATTACAATTGAGATGTCCACCAGAGAAAGTTTGCGTTCCACAGTTTGAGAAACACTGGCCTAGCTTACCTGAAACATGTGCCACAGATTCAACATGAAATGCAATGTCTAGACTTAGTTAGGCTTTTAAATAATGTATTTAGATCTGTGAAATAATACAATTATTAAATTTTCAGAGCAAAATGTGCAAAAATACTTGTTAGATGTTAATAATGACACTTGAAAAAGCCTGCGATTAATCACCAGTTTCAAAGTTTGATTAGTCAGTTGAATTTTTTCAGCGTTTGACAGTTCTAGTTTATAGTAAAAATGCAATAAACAGAGCTGTAATAAAAATGGAAAACAATTTAGGAAGCCAGACATAAACAACTGCTTATGTTTAGCTAGTTTTAAGAAACTATTCTTCCGAATAATATTGAGAATAATGAGCATTACGTGTTACGGGGTCAGAAAAAAAGTTTAAATGAGCAGCTATAGAGCTTTTTAAATATATACGGCTTCTAATAACAGTTCAAATGTAAAGTGTTAATACATTAGTTGAAGAAGGATGAGATGAGACTGTGGAGAATAATGAATGTAGATCAAATAGTCATACTAAATTACAGATGCATTTACCGTAAATACATAGATTAATGATTTATACTATCCTCTGCGAAACAAATGTATTCTTATTTATCATAGGCTGTAAAAATACTAAACTATCACTATTATTGTGTTATGTTGTCCAGGAAAGATGAAGACCTTGAAACCTTTTTTCTTTTAATGCTGTCAACACGTAAAATAGAAGAACATGGAGTAAATAAGTTTACACTTCTTTGTTCTCCTTTTTGAGCACAAATACTGTACATTTCTGCATCATAATGTGACAAAACGTGAATGTTTTTCAAATAAACAAACTGAACTGAATTATTATCCATAATAGAACAAGTACTGCTAAGTAACTAGGGCTGCAATTAATGTTCATTGTACTAATTGATTCATCTGACTATCCTTTTGATTAAACCATTCATTACTTAGATAAAGAAAGGCCTGTGAATATATTTTCACAAAATTTGACCAATGTGAAGCTAAATGACTGCCTCTTGAGGTCTTCCTTGTAGTATATTTTATAACAGAGGTTTTCACACTAAATTGACATGTTTCCTGTGTCATTATGATCTAAGTCCTTCCTGCTTCTTCTGAGTCTTAAAGGGCCTATGACAGGTTGAAATACACATTTAACTAAAATGCAGTTAAGATAAATATATTCAAATTTCTACTAAAATCTTTACAAATTTTACCCCAGTTTAGCTATTTATAAGGTTTTAAATTTTACTTCCTGGTTGTAAAGTATGACATCACACTAGGAAATTACCATAGCAACCACACTGTACATTGGTCAAAACTCATCTAATGTCACAGATTTTGTTCATTTGACAAAGAGAACACATGTGAATGTCTTTATTTTGTTGAATTAATGTTTAAAGGTCAAAAAAGTAGTTCATTTGGTGTAAATAATGCATAACCTTTGTCTCCCCAGTGTGATGTCATCAATTTGTTTACTTCCTGTTATTGTCAACAGATTTTTCAACTTTTCTCCACAAATAGTGACTTGAGTTGCATAAAAGTACAATTTATATTTACAAGCGCTATTAATACACTGAAGAAAGTCAAAATTAGAAAATCATAAAAACCCGTCATACGCACTTTAAAACCTCTTGTATAGTCCAGATAACAATTATTTGAACTATAGCGATTAGTTTACAATTATTTAAATGATCATATAGTTGCGATTAATTGTTGTTTAACTTGTTTCAGTCCAAAAATAGATAGTTTAATTTTACGTTATCCTCTTTCCATACAGTTCTCGCTCCTTGCGTTAAACAGTGTTCTGCTCTTTTGTGTCTTTCAGAGGAGACGAAGCAGGTGCTGAGGTTGAGTTTGACCGAGTTTTCGTTGCCAAAGTTTTACCTCCTGTTCGGCATCAGCAAAGTCAAGTCTGCCGCCGTCATCGCCTTCCGCTCCAGCTACAGGGATCGCTCCTTCTCCCCGGGATCCTACGAGAGGGAGACGTTCGCCCTCTCGTCCCTCGAAACCGTCACCGAGGCTCTGCTTGAGATCATGGAGGTACAACTACAGCAGCTTGGATCAATTTACAAATCATTAATCCGATTCTTGTTGTTTCTAATGAATGGGTTTTGTTTTCTTTCAGGCGTGTATGAGAGACATCCCGTCCTGCAAGTGGCTGGACCAGTGGACAGAGCTTGCACAGAAGTATGTTGATTTTTTTACGTGTATTTGGGGACACATGGGAAAAGGAGATATATGTTGGTTGTTCGAAGTTCATTTATTGTCGAAGAAACAAACATTTAAAGGACAAATATTATGCGAAATTGACTTTTTTGAGCATTTAACCATATTCTAACAATGTTCTTGGAGTTTCATTTAGCTGCATTCATGCTAGTTTGATGAATGCTGGTTTGAAAATCCTCTCCCTCTAAAGTCACAAACACTTCCTGCTGAACTCCCTCGATCAGTGACGTTCTTCCAATAACTGACGTCACTTATCCAAGAGTCTTGTGCTGTTTTAAGTCGTTAAATTATCGCCAAACTGAACATTTCTGCCGTCTAAACACAATCACTGCAACTGCTAGGCTACTCGCAGTATTTCTTCACAAAAGCTTGAGTAATAAGATGTTGATGCATCATGATTCAAGGACCTTAAATGCTACATGGCAGGTTAGACAGCACATTTCACTAAAATGTAGTGAGCTTGATTATGTTTGAGATTTTACTAAACGTTTTGCCTATTTTTAGCCTAGTTTGACAGTTTTTGTAATGTTTAGAATTGCACTTCCTGGTTGGACATGGGCAGTAAATATGGCATGATTAGAGGTGATTCTACAATTGTTCCCTAGCAAACATTTTTAAAACTAAGGCTAAACTCCATATAAATTACACAATAGTTATGATTTGACAAATAATTATACCTGATTATTTTGTACATAATTTTGTTTAATGAGTGTAAACAGAAAATTGTGTCAGTTTCATGTAAATTGTCCCTGTATTTCAACGGCACGTCGCTTTTTGATGACATCACAGAGGGCTTCCGTTTTAGAAACAGCAGCACTACTTCCTGTAATTTTAAATGTTCATTTTTCAAAATGTCTTCACAAACTGCAATACTGTACATGCAAAACTATAATGAATAATTGCCACGAGTGCTATCACATCAAGCTAAGTCAGAATACGGAAAATTTTTGAATCTTTCATAGACTTTAAAGGAGCGGAGGAGAGCACGAAGAGAGAAATGAATACTGTGTAACAGCCATGGAGAGTGATCAGAGATAACACTGACATAAAGCCTTGTCAGTGCACTTATTCAGGCAATAAAACTCTACACGGAATGTAAAAACACTTGCTTAACGTAACTCCGGATCGTGCAAGGTATGTTTCGTGTAAGGATCAAGTCTGGGCAGTACATGCAAGGCCTCGGGTCAGATCAGGGAGGATTTCTTTGGTCTAAACTCTAACCGAATGACTCTACAGATGTCATTTCCTCGTATGTTGATGTCTAACGGCTTTGTTTCGGTCAGGTTTGCGTTCCAGTACAACCCGTCTCTGCAGCCGCGAGCTCTGGTGGTGTTCGGCTGCATCAGTAAAAGAGTGACCCACGGACAGATCCGACAAATCATCAGGATCCTGAGCAAAGCCAGTCCTCTGCTCAGTATCGACCGGGTAACTAACTCTTTAAGGGTTAATGGATCTGTTTAGAGCTGCACACAGCACCTTAAAAACATTGTGAAGCTGCTCTTTTGGGTCTGTTCATGTGTATTTGTTCCTTACACTCTTCGTCTTCTCAGGGTTTGGAAAGTTGTCTAAAAGGACCAGACAATTACAACAGCCAAGTGTTGATTGAAGCCACAGTGATCGCTCTGACCAAACTGCAGCCTCTTCTCAGCAAGGTAAGAAACAAACGAGCACACAGAGGTGGGAAATATTGTGAAAAAAAGACAAAATCACAATTGTTGCTTTGGAGACGTGCAGAATTAGAACACAGAGTTGGTAATCTTGGTCCAAACCTAAGTATAATTGACTTCCTGCACTTTCTTTGTATAGCCCCAGACAACAAAGTCACAAAGTGCTTCACAACAAAAAGTTAAAATACAGAAAAACAAAACACATATACAACAGGCAACACCCACAATATGACAGTAAAGTCAGTCCTTTAGTCTGCTTAAGTTAAAACGTTTGAGCAAAAAAAGGTTTGAGTTTACTTTTGAAAGAGTCAACAATCTAATGAGCGCAGGGAGAGCAGAAGATCGTTCCAAAGTCTGAGAGCCACAGACTGGAAGGATCGGTCTCCTCTGGTCCGAAAACAAGTGCAAGGAACCATCAACAGCCTCTGATCCAGACCCCAATGTGACAGATCAAGGGCTGCAGCAAGTTAATCGATAAATTGCAACTGATCAAATATATAAATAATTGTCAACTAATTAAGTAATCGAATAATTGTTAACTAATCTATAAAACATGCTCAGACAAAGCAAGAATCACTCAAAAATGACATGGGAATTTGTAAATGTTGATTTGTAAGTATTCTCTGACAGGACGTTATGGAACAGCTTCACTTCAGCTTTATTTGTGTCAAATTGAGTAAAAAATGTTATATTCAGGTCTTTCGGGCTCTCAAGAAAAAGAATAATTGCTAGATTAATCAATTACCATAATAATCATTAGTTGCAGCCCTGGTTGGATCAGATCGCTGTGGCCAGGACATGGGCTCTGAAAGTCACTACCAACATTTAAAAATGTATCCAACAAGAGATGGGCAGCCAATGAAGAGCTTTAAGAACAGGGGAAATGTGAGCCTGTCTATTTGTGCGGGTCAAGATCCTCACTGAGGATGTTTTACTGTTTCAAAACATTAAAAAGCCAGAACTACAAAGTGTAATTGTCACGCATTTTCTAGCTGTCTTTAGGTTAACCCCAGTGTGTCGCCCTCTTTTGAGCAACATTGGGAACAGCTTGTGAAGTTTTTGTTTGTATAATTGATTTGTCTGCTCTTGATTTCAGGAGTCTCCGATGCACAAAGCCCTGTTCTGGGTGGCTGTGGCCGTGTTACAGTTGGATGAAGTGAACTTGTATTCGGCCGGAACAGCGCTGTTGGAACAAAACCTCCACACACTCGATTCTATGAGAGTCTTCAACGATAAGGTACAAATTAAAGTTTAAAATTTCGAATCATCCACTAGAAATGAATACGTTTAAGGAATTAGCAATTGAACTAAAGCGATTGGATTTTAAGTGACAAGATATACTTGATTGGTATCAAAACGTTAGGTAATTCCAGCTGTGTGGTGTTTTGTTCTTGTTTGATATAGTGATTAGAGTCATGTAGTTAAATCTGTATTCAACTAGAGGTAAGAAATATTTTATATAATATAAAATTTTTGTGATTAAAAAGCTGCTGAAAGTTTAGAGAAATGCGGTGTAATCTTTAAAACGAGTGATTCTGCACTTTTGTCATTCCTTTTAGTCCAATCACATTTGCGATACATCAACCAACACATTCAGAATCATGTTTTAGCACATTTTGGATAGATTTAAAGATATAATCGGTTATTTGTTAGCTGGACAATCACACAAAAAAAACTATCAACATCTGTAAATAAATATGAAATCAAACGCAAATATTATCTACTGAACAATTTGGATAAAAGTTATAGCTCTAAATATCTGTTTAAACATTGTTCCGTCATTAACTACATAATAGTTGTTAATGCTTCAGTCCCGCTTGTTTTATGAGTCCTGGTTAGAAAATCCTCTCCCCTCCAGCCGTCAAAAATTCTCCTTCCATGTGACGTGGCTCAGAAAATATTATTTTGTTTTCAAGTCCATAAATCATCGTCAGACTCGCTCTGAGCATTCCTGCCCTCTAATCACGATCATTACAACTCCATCACTGCTCAAGACTGCTCCTATTACAAAGCATTGTGTAGATACAAATGTGTATAATTCCCACTGAAGCCAGTAGATGGAGCCAAAGCTAAATTACTCAAACATCTAAGCATCTAACAAACCAGTGATAGTTAGATTCTTTATGTTCTTTGTAAAAACATTTATTTTTAGTTCTAAAATATAAGATGAAAGTAAAGATGCATAGAATGTGTTCTTTAAATATGTTTCTTGTTTTGCAGAGTCCAGAGGAGGTCTTTATGGAGATCAGGCGCCCGCTGGAGTGGCACTGCAAACAGATGGATCATTTTGTCGGCCTCAATTTCAGCGCAAACTTCAACTTCGCTCTTGTGGGGCATTTGCTCAAAGGTCTGTCTGAAATCTCGTGTTGTTGACAGCGTTGTCACCAGATTTGGGTTTAGAAGTGCACAAAAGTCCATCTTCTAAGGCTCCTGTTGGTCTGATTAGGTCCACAAATAAATGGTGCACAGAATACTGTATCGACATTTATTTAAAATGTGACACGCCCAAAAACCAGGGTTTCTGCAAGGCATTAAAAAGCATTAAAAGTCATTAAATGAAAAGCACTACATTCAAAAAACATTTTCATTTATCCATCAGAACAATAAATGACTTCAGGTTCAAATTAGCATCTTCTGCTACAAACTGGTACAGTGCATCTTTCCTTTTGGTCAGTGTTTATTATACACTGTCCCTGTATAAATAAATGACATACCAAATATAAACTTAATAAAAATAACAGCAATTCATTATTGCAGTGTGTGTCTCACCAGAGCCGCTGTATCAGCCAATCAGAACCGCGTGTTCATGACAGTAGTTTTTACTTTGAAACTTTGGAACCAGAAGTCGTTTTTTAAATCTATCTAACTCGTCCCTTGCTCTCACAAACCCTTTGGTGCATTGTTAAAATTCATATGCATTCATTTTCGGTCCCGCGCACAACTTTACAACAGCTTCAAACGAAACAGAAAATGAAACTGGGGCCCACCCAAGCACAGTCAATCAGAGAGATGCTTTTAGCTCTTACTTCGAAACAACATACTTTATTATTAGATACAGACAACACACAGAGGTTTCATTTTTGTCACAAAGTGCTGCTTGTAATGATGATACTCATTAATGGAAAACACAAAACGTCCGAATTTACACCCAAAAAAGTCAGGCGCCCCAGCTTTAAACTCTGTATTTGTGTTTTCAGGCTACAGACACCCATCTCCCACCACAGTCGCACGGACAGTGAGGATCCTCCACACGCTTCTGTCGCTCATCAGTAAAAACCTCAAATGTGACAAGTTTGAGGTCAATACTCAGAGTGTGGCTTATCTGGCAGGTACGACACACCTCACACAAACACTCCAATCATACATTTAATCACTTTCCCCTTTGCTCTTATTTTATATTTTTTTATTTTAGCCTTTGCTCTTATTTTATTCTGATTAGTGGTGCTGTTTTGTTTTGTCACGTACAGTTTAAGACCTGGTTTAGATCTTTAAATGCTCTTACTTATTGTTTTACAGAACAGTGATCGTCATCTTCATCATTTGTATTTTTTCTGTCAAAACTCAAAAACAATCTAGCTTTTGTTATCATTGGTTTGAGCAATGCCATGCTAACGTTCTTTCGATCAAAATTTTACAGTTTTGTTATACATACATGCAACAAAGGACAACGATTAAAGGGGACATGTTATGAAACATTTTACACTGCGTTTCCTTCACCTAATCTTAGTCAAATTTAAAGTTATTCATGCTGTATTTCAGGCTTTAGTTTTCAGAAAATGTCTGTTTTCACCTCTCCACTATCTCTACCCCCTCATCTGCTTTGACTTGACTGATTAAAATCCTCACTTAAGACATTTTTCAACAAAAAACAACTAAATGTGCTGCTTGTTATGGTGAAATTTCCCCATAAAAGGCTGTTTCTATCAGTTTTGCAGTTTCAACAGGAAGTAAACAAACCTTTTTCTATTTTTCTTGTCCAAACGGCTTGAGCAGTATTTCTATTTACAATAACATTTAAAAATTATGATCTACATATGTAATTGTTGCTAAATATCCCAAAAATGCATAATATGTCTTTAAGAAAAAAATAAAGTGGTTCACAACACAAACTGATATCAAAATTGATTTAAAGGCGTAAAACAGAACAAATAATGTAGCTTTTCTAAGTGTGACATATTCTAACGGCGTAAACTAACTGTTTTCCTTTTTTAAATTACAAAATGATATACATACATTACATAATGAACGATACATACACAAAGAGCAGACATTCTGATCCAAACAAACGTAGAAACATGACACTAAACTAAAAAGGACAAATAACAAAAACATGCACATAAACACAACAAATAAAAAGTAAATTCACTGTAAATGAAGTAAATTAGTTACAGACAACTTGGAGAGAAAACAAAATAAATACATAACACATTTGAACCGTTTGGAGTGAAATATGCAATTAACTGGATATTCATTCTTTATATACAGTATGTTGACTGTTGCTATGGCTTTTTTATTAGTTTGTTGTGTTACAGATTGGATATAATGACTCATTTTGATTAAGAGTAGTTGAAAACACTGTTTGGATTTTGAAAATGTTGCTTTGTGGAAATAACATTTTCTTCTTTAGTGTTTATGGGGACTTTTCTGTAAAAGCTAAACTAACTCTCTCTCTTGTCCTTTTTCCTCGTCTTTCGTCTTTTTGTCTCTCAGCCCTGCTCACCGTGTCGGAGGAGGTGCGCAGTCGATGTAGCCTCAAACACAGGAAGTCCCTGCTGATCTCAGACCTGTCCATGGACCCCGTTCCCATGGAGACCTACTCCAGCCACACCCCCGACCCCAGCTGCAGGTCGGCCATCTTTAACTTACTTTACACAATAAAAGTTTTACTCCAAAACTCCAAAAATGGGCCAGACAAAATTATTGGCACTCTTTCAAAATTGTGGATAAATAACTTAAATAAATTTGAGCAGAAATACTACATTTTATAGGAAAGAAATCAGGGGACCCAACACTTTCAGCCATGACTGTATGTGACTTTATGGTCAGCTTAGGCTCTGTTTTAATTTTTGTTTATATAACAATCTATATTACAAAAAATAGAGAGAAACATATTGTTCTTTCTGACTTCATAATTTATATTCAGTATTTAACTAGTTTTATTTATCTAAATTTGTTAATCTGCTCTAGTTTTTATTATTTTGTGTCTCTGGGAAGCACCGTAAATTACTAACAAGTATGAAAGGTGCTTTATAGATAAATATCATTAGTATTATTATTTAATTGTAGATGATGAGCTGTGAATTAGACGGTACTTTCTTGAGTAAAGTCAACAATTACTAAAACAAACGATGGCTCAACAAATGACAGTAGGGATTTAACTTGAACATGGACCAAACTGAAATGGTGTTTGATGTTTATTTAAGCTTCACTTAACCAGGAGAATCCCATTAAGTATATTTTTCTTAAAGCAACACTGGCCTAAAGTCAGCAGCAAACACAACACTTACATACAACAATAAAATAACTGAAAGGAGCACAGACTATAAGAACAACACTGCAGTTGGTAGATATTTCCCTGCACCTTTTACACATCGTACGTGTTCTGTTTTCAGGACGCTTCGAGAGACCCAGCCGTGGACGTCGCCGCAGGTGTCGGATCGTTACCTCTCGGCTCATTACCCCATCATGGGACAGATCAGCCCCAGGACGAGAAAGAGCATGAGCCTGGACATGGGCCAACCCTCACAGGCCAACACCAAGAAACTCCTGGGTAAACATCTACTGCTGCCTCTGCATTAGGAAAGGAAATCAAAGTGTTTTTTTTTTGTTTTTTTCTGTTTTTGTTTTTTCATATATTCGGCCGATTTTTTGTTGTTGAGTGCACACGGTAAGCTACTTTTATTTTATTTCATTTCATTAATTTGCTAATTTGATGGTTCGGAGCACAATCTTAAACATATTCATTCATGACAAAAGTATACAGTAGAAAATGGCTTTGCATTAATCAATATAAAGCAGAAACCTCTTTCAGATCAGCACCAAGTTTACAGATTATTTCCTTTTTTTATCATCTTGAAGCAATAATACAAACTTATATCTTGATGGGCGCTCTGAATAAAACTTTGGTATATATTTGTGTTTACTCCAGTAGCATTAATACTTGAACTACTACAAGAAACCTAGGCTTTTCAGGCCATGTTTTAGGGGTCTAAACTACAGCTACAACTAGATTTTTCTAGTATAAAAGTGGCTATTTTGTACTTTGTAGAGGACAATCTATTATCTATCTAAATACGTACAGCCTTTGCAATTTGAGATTTGAACTAACTAAAATTGCTATTAAGATTTGCTTTCAAATTGTGTGACAATAAAGAATTGTAATCATATATTTGTAATTGTTATCTGGACTATACAGACTTTAAACACATTCCAAAAGACCTTTTATAACAAAGACGGTGCCTTTACGTACTCAAATAGTCAAAAAATAATAATCAGTGTCTGATTTTCATAAACAATACACTTGATTTGTACATATGTTCTACTCTCTTCTCTTCAGTCACCATATTTTATCATTTATTTGGTTGATAATGTATTTTATTATTTATGTATTTTAAGTGTACAAGAGAACTAATCATCAGTACTAAAATAATTGTTTGTGACAGCCATAATTGTGTATATTTTATTATTGTATTTATTTGATGGGGATTAGTATGTACATTTAAGGCGCTGTACCGGACTTTTACTGGTTTGAAACGTGAAAAACAGAACTAGTCCATGTTCCATGTTGTTTTCTGTGTGTAATAAAGTCAAATCTGTGTTGCCCCAGAACAGATGGGTGAAAATGAGAGCACAGCGCTTTCTCTGCATCTGCTTATAGAGCAGTTTGTTCTACGAGATGCAGGAAGTGCGCCGTTAGCATGCTAATGTTTGTTTGGGCTAAGAAATTGATGAAACCCTGTTGTAAATATAAATTATAGTTTTACACCAATCAAGTAGCATTTTGTGGAGAAAAGTGTAAATTACAGGAAGTCAAAACATTATTACAACACAGTAGGAAGACTATAGATAAGAGATTCATAATTTACACAAAATAAACAACTGTTTTGCCCTTTTAAACATTAATTCAACAAAATAAAGGTTTTCACGTATGTATTTTAATTTGTCAAATAGAATAAAATAAAGTTTTGGTCCAGTGTACAGTGTGGTTTCGAGGTAATTTCTTGTGATATCATCATTTGCGACCAGGAAGCAAAATTGGTTAACTAGGATTAAATTTGTACATTTTTAATCCAAATTTTATATAATTTAATATAATGATCTTACCTGCATTTTAGTTAAATGAGTAGTCCAGCCTGTCACAGACACTTTAACATGAACTAGTTCTGTTTTTCACGTTTCAAAACAGTAAAAATCAGATATTACAACATTTATGTTCATTGTTCAGGCTTTTTTTTTTCAAACAATATTATACAAAGCCAAAAAATATAATAATTTCACCACAAATGATCTTTTAGTGAGTACATGTCTGACTTCTCTTTAAACCCGCTTTAGTTCACTTCTAAAACCACCAAGTCCGGTCCAGGTCCAGTTCAGGCCCAGAGGAGTTCCAGAGTTTAGCGGCCTGGACAGAGAAAGGGGCATTTTCAAATATATATAGAATCTAACTAGTTCTTCTTTTTTCTAACTGCTAACCGTTGACTTTCAGGTACCAGGAAGAGCTTTGACCACCTCATTTCAGACTCCAAAGCACCAAAGAGGCCGGAGATGGAGGCGGGGATGACCACTCCGCCCAAAATGAGGCGAGTGGCAGAGAACGACTACGAGATTGGTAAGAGAAGAAGCAAAATGTTCAGGACTGTTGTTGTTTTTTTTCTGGCAGCCTAGTCCTAGTCAATACCTTCCAAAGTAACCCACAATTATTACATCAAAGTGAAAATACACTTTTATAGGCGTTTTCACAGATACAGTACAGTCTGGGTGAAGTTTCCATTTAACCCTGTGGCTATTTGATTGATTTCTACAGGGTCTAACTGACTGAAATGTACATATTCAATTAAGTTATGATTTGAAAAGCCTTTTTTTTCTGCTTCCTTCCTCATTCTGAGCTTTGTAAATCATGTGCATTAAACCATGAGCTCAAACAAACAATGAATATAATATAAAATCATTCACAGTTTTAGTTACCGCTCACTACTTTAGAATTGCATTTATGTATCTATGGCGTCAAAGTTATTTCTCTTTTGCGTCAATAACTGTTTTTTCCTAAAACGTCTGACTAAAATGAGCCCCAAATCGAACGGAAGCTGTTCTTGAACCCTTTGAAGCACAAACTATTGTCATTGTCTTTGACTAAACACAGATTTTTGTTCGTATGACTTGTGTTATTGCAGAAACGCAGAGAATCGCAAACTCACATCTACGCAAAGTTTCTGTCTCGGAGTCGAACGTTCTTTTGGATGAAGAGGTGCTCACGGACCCCAAGATCCAGGCTCTGCTGCTCACTGTGCTGGTGAGGCCTCGGGAAACAGGACTAGCTCTAAACATAGGCCAAAATGATGAATTAATTTAGCGTGAGAGTGGATAATGTAAAGTTGTTTTGAGTGTCTGCTATGGCTGAGGCTTTAGAGCTGTCAATAGCTTGGAGTTGTCTGGTTAAATTACAGTAAAATAAAACCATTTCTTTTTGTGTGTTTGTATTTTCAGGCGACACAAGTGAAATACACCACCGATGATTTCGATCAGCGGATCTTGTACGAGTATTTAGCCGAAGCTAGCGTCGTCTTCCCAAAGGTTTTCCCTGTTGTGTAAGTAGCCAATTGTAAACGTTTTATTTCAGGGACAGTGCTCTTTAATTAACATTTCTGTGGCTATTGTTCATTTGTAGTTGGAATTAAGGTCAACCCAAGAACAAATTTTATATATTGTCGTCTTGAAAGTACACATATTATTCAAATGTGACTTTTTTTGAGCTTTTCTACGTTGTTCGCTCAAAAATTTACCTGGAGTTGTATTCAGCTTCATTCAGGCTTATTTGATTAATTCTGGATGCCACTTTATAAAAGCTACACTATTTCAAGTCTTCATAAAGCTTGAACAAAAACATAATTCATAATGAACAAATAGTTTGCTAAAAATTATTTAGCCTTAGTAAAGTGGTTAGGGTTACAGTATTAATTAAGTAGTTAATAAACCTGAATCATTCTTAAGAAATTAATTGTTCGCTATGATTTCAAGGAAAATTATTATGCATTTTTTGTAATGTTATTAGCCTTTAAACATGCTCCTTAGTACCTTAAGTTTGCCATCATGTTTTCGAACTAAAAGAAGTTGTTTCTAAAAACAAAATGAACATCTGTGTCTGGTTCTGTTTGCCTTGGTTCTGACTAAGTTTAGGTGCCATCTATTGGCTGCATAATACTTACATAATTAAGTTATCGTAGAAAAGGTTACAGGGGTTGTCATCCGGACGCTGTTTGAAGATGATTTTCAATCATTCAAACAGCGTCCGGATGGCAACCCCTGTAACCTTTTCTACGACGGACACGCCTGGATGAATGAGGGATTACATTGAATAAGTTAGTTATGTTCTTACTCAAGGGACTGCTTGAGATGCTAATCAGCCTGGCGATGATTTAAGGACTATAAAAAGGGAAAAAACGTCCTTCATGGAGGGAGTTCAGCAGGGAGTTTTTTTGATGGTCGAAGAGAAGAGTATTTTCTAATGAATATTCCTCAAAAAGGCGTTAATGAAGCTAAATGCAACTCCAGGTATTTTATGTGAGTTAAAAGCTTAAAAAAGTCACTGTAGCATAATATGTGTCCTTTAAGTATTTGTTCATGTTTTAGTAAGGCCCAAAAAAGTGTAGGTATCACAAAATGTCACTGAATTCTGTTTAGTTAGTCCCTCTGAGCCACGCAAAACACAAAAAATTCCCAGTTTTATGGCATCAAAGGTAGATATCCTAAGGCCTTCTGTGCTGTTTTAAATCCATAAATCATCACTAGCCTCGTTCTGAGCATTTCTGTCTCAAATCACGTTCGTTAGATCTGCTTGTTTACGTTAGCATATCAGGGCTAAGTTTTTTTTTTTTTTTTTCATGGTAATTCACTCTGTTGCCAGAAGATGGAGCTCTAACACAAATTTCTGGTGAACAAACCCCTCACAGATGTAAAGTAATGTGGTTTTCAGGAGATACATTATTTTAAGTTCTAAAATGGCCTGTAACTATCCAAATAATGCATTTAATTATATGTTTCCTATAATAAAATGAGTAAAGTGGACAGCATTGGTTCTACTCCTGGAAAGCTTTTTGCCAGCTTCAACTTTTTCATGTGTCTTTTCAACTAATATAGCCTTTTCAATATCGTGCGCGTGTTTATTTTCAAAAGAAGCTCCCAAAACACGTGGATTTCAAGTGACATTTTCAACCCGTTTTGTATTTCTTTCCCGTTTCAGCCACAACTTGCTGGACTCAAAGATCAACACTGTGCTGTCCATGTGCCAGGACACAAACCTCCTGAACCCGGTCCACGGCATCGTCCAGAGTGTGGTTTATCACGAAGAGTCGCCGCCGCAGTACCAGCCTTCATACCTGCAGAGTAATGCACCTGAACACTCACATTTACAGCGCTGTCCACTCCACCAGCACCCACACGATTAAAAGAGTTTGTGTCGTGTTTAATCGCATTCATTTGAACCAAACTGCTAAGAAATAATGAAAAAACACACATTAAAGGTGCTTGATGTCGCCTTTTTTGTTTCTTGTTTCCAGTTGCAGTACGGCGTTTAATTCATGGATAAGATTCTTGCATCTTCATCAATTTGACGCTTGTCCAACATAACATATTTATGAAAGCTGGAGGATTGCACCTTGAACTTAAAAGCTATTTAAAGTACTGTAGAATTGTAGGGAATTTTGAGCATTAAAAAATAGTTTGACTTTGGACATAAATATTCAGTTATATTTTGTGTTCATCTCTTTCACGTTAAAGGCCCTGTACCTGATTTTCACAGTTTTGAAACGTGAAAAACAAAACACTTTCATTTTAAACTCTTTATGTCAGTCACATGTGTCAGTTCCTAAATATTCACCGCCGTGAGTTCATAAGCATTTCTCACAAGTTTCTGAGCCCAGAGTGAGTTTTGCCGTCCCGCATAAAGCTAACAAACATTAGCATACTAGCAGTGCACTTCTGCTTCTCGTAGAATAAAACGCTCATACATTTTCACCTGAATAGATGCTTTTGCAATATATCTGTGCTGGAGCAACACTGATTTTACTTTGTTGCGTCGGGGAAAAATCGGGAACATGAACTAGTCCTGTTTTTCATGTTTCAAAACCGTAAAAATCAGATAACCTTTAATGGCAAATTCACCATCTATTCATTTTTCATAGTTTTTAATTTCACTTTTATCCTTAAAGGGGACACATCATGTGACCTTAACTTTTAGGAGCTTTTAACCTGGTTATAATGTTATCCAGAACTCCCAATTTCCATCCCATATTGACTTTATTCCGGAAGTTGCCGTACGCGCCACCGTCTTGTTTCTGTTGTATTAGTTTACATGGAGCAGACGAGCTCAACAGAAAATAAGTTCTACATGGACTAAAAAGCCGTTTTCAGGCCGCCCAGGAAATCGGTGCGTTGTGACTTGTTGTTGCTCGTGTTCATTAAACATTTTACACAAATCAACCTACTTTATGTAACATTTTAGCGGCAAGACTTTTCCCTCGTTCGTCATTAGCTTTAACGGAGTTCTCGTCAAACGGAAATGTGTTTACAACAAAAGTGCAAAAAACGGCAAAAGTGGGCGGGGCAGAATAAGGTCAATACACGAGTACAGAACAGTCAAAATTACGTAACACATTTACAATTAGTATAAAATGTACATAGAATATATTTCTCGAACTATTATTCAAGTATGTCACGCATGACAAATATTTTAAGTTATAACACTTGCAATTTTCTGAAAAAATGAAAGAAATACTATGCTTGAACTAGTTTAAGGGAACTACAATGTTCAGTTTACAAGAATTTTGATTGATTCATTCCCACATCCCTGTACTTAGTTGTGATTATTTGTAAAATTATGACTAAGGTTAAAAAATGTTCAGTAGCCATTCTTAAATAATAAAAATGGATAAAAACCAGCTTCTCACTACAGTAAAATGTTACTTTTACTTAAATGTGTGGCTTCTCAATTCTGCAGTTTTTCTTGTGAAGTCAATGAACACATCTCTATTTCTGTGCCATTTCAGATAAATGTTTAATTTTATAATGAGTAAAACATAAAAGGGCGATGTACTCATGTTGTAGTTTAATACTTAGTACCAGAAAACAGCACAGTATGTCAGAAACCTGTGCCAAACGCTGTAAAATCCACACACCGTCGTCTAAAACTATGCACACACACATTTGTCCTCATCGATCTCATTGAAATGCAAACGTCAATATGATACACGACTTAAGTGCTTACTGAGGTTATAAATAATCCTGTATCGGCTGAAAGTTTGTTCTGCTGCTTTGAATTGTATTTGCCAAAGAGAAAATCTGCAAAGGTCTGCAATAACATCCGTCCAACACAAACAGAACGGGCTTCATTTGAGTGAGGTTCATCCAAAGCTTCTGACTGATGGTTTTACTTTACAAGTCGCACTGTGGGAACATCATTTGTTTTTGTTTCTATGACTTTTAATTAGTCTTTTTTTTTTTTTTTTAATCAATAATCGTTTGTACAAATCTGCATTTTATTTGTCTTTTAATTTCTGACAGCTTTTAATCCTGACATGATATCTCTAAAGTTAAATAATTATATAGTTCTTTTTTTGTGAGTGAGTAAATGCCAGTTAGTTATTAATGCCATTCTCTGGAACGTTGTAGGCAATAATAATAATCCAACAATTAATCTGAAAAATCGTGTTTAGTTGATTATTAAAACAGGAATTATTATCTGGACAAAGTCTAAAACGCATGTTAAAATATCTTTTATCACTAGAGTTCTAAACTGCAGGAACAACAACATTTTAATTTTAAAAGGCAGTATATTTTCTGTGTGCAGGGCATTCTATTATCTAAAGAACTGCAATGAACCAAGTCTAAACTAAACCAGGTCTAAACTTGGAATAAACTAGGGTTAAACCAAAGCTCAGCCAGGTCTAAACTAAGGCTAAACCAGGTTTAAATTGGGGCCAAACCAGGTCTAAAGTAGGGCTAAACCAGGGCTAAACCAGGGCTAAACCAGGGCTAAACCAGGTCTAAACCAGGTCTAAACCAGGTCTAAATGAGGTCTAAACCAGGGCAAAACTTGGGCTAAATCAGGTCTAAAGTAGGACTAAATTGGGCCTAAACTAACGCTCAACCAGGTCTAAAGAAAATTTTTTATCCCTAGAAGTCTAAACTATAGCTACAACAAAAATTTCATATAAAATAAAACAGTATATTGTCTTTGTAGATGAAGTTCTAATATATAAATAATTGCAGGCTTTGCAGTTTGCACCAAGTCAAATTACCATTTAGATTTTATTACAATATACTGTACAAACCAATTATGTTAAAAGGCTGCAATAATTAATGACGTTTTTTGATCACTGAAATCATTATCTGGACTATACATACTCTAAAATTCATCAAACACAACTTATACAACAAAGAACTTAGCATTGTTAAATCAAAATGGCAAAATTGAATAAAACATTTTCAGATTTTCATAATCAATACACTTCACACTACACATATTCATCAATATTCTTTATCTAGAAGCTTTCACCTAATTTGAACCTTTTATTTGTTAAAAATGTATTATAAATGTCTACATGTACAATAGAAATAATGTTTTGTCAAGTCAGCTAATCATTAGTTGAAGCCCTAATCTCCATAGAGACAATCAGGTATAGTGCACCTTTTGTTGTGTGTGGCTCCATCTGCTGGCCCAAGCAGCTCATTACATCCTGCACAGAGCTTTTTCTTTACGATGTGTCATTTCTCTGCTTGTTTCACAGGCTTTGGGTTTAATGGACTTTGGAGGTTCGCTGGGCCGTTCTCGAAGGTAAAATATGAATCCCATCCTGCTCACTCTCTGCTGCGGCTGCACTGTTTCAGCTGACGAGGCATTTCTACAGATCACATCCAATATCCGGGATTTACAGGGACATAACACTCGCCTCGGGGACAATAAATGAACTGTGACGTGAAGTAAATCCAGAACTAAACTAGGAATAAACCCGGACGCTGGACTAGACTAGACTGTTTTTCACTAAGACAACAATAGTGAATACAGTGCTTATTGAGCAGTGTTTCTGATCCACTTTCACTTCTCCGAGCTTAACCAGGTGTAAAGTAGGACTAAACCATGTCAGACTAGAGTTCAACACGCTCTAAAGTAGGGATGAACCAATCTTTGAGTAAATCAGGTCTCAACCAGTCCTGAACTTGGACTAATCCAGGTCTAAAGTAGGACTAAAGCAGGAGTAACTAGAGTTCAACCAGATCTAAACTCAGACCAGATCAGGTCTGAAGTAGAATTAAACTGCGGCTAAACCTGTCTTAAACTAGGCCTCAACCAGGTCTGAACTTGCACTAAACCAGGTCTACAATAGTTCAAAACCAGGTTAAAACTATGTCTAAACTAGGCTTAAAATAGACCTAAACCAGGTGTAAACTTGGACTAAACCAGGTCTACAATAGTACAAAACCAGGTCAAAACTATGTCTAAACTAGGCTTAAAATAGACCTAAACCAGGTGTAAACTTGGACTAAACCAGGTCTAAAGTGGTACAAAACCAGGTCAAAACTAGGGCTCAACCAGGTCTAAACTTGGACTAAACCAGGTCTTAAATAGTACAAAACCAGGTCTAAACTAGGATTAAAATAGACCTAAACCAGGTCTAAACAAGGAAAAACTTTGTAAACTTTGTCTACACCAGGCCTAAACTAGAACTGAACCAGGACTGAACCAAACCTAAACTAGAAACAAGGGCTCAACCAGGTCTAAACTAGGACTAAACAAGGTATAAAGTAGGACCAAACCAAGTCTGACATCGGACTAAATCAGGTCTAAACTTGGACTTAAAGGTGGAATGGAGGATTTCGGGCAACAAATCAGAATCTCATTTCCTCGTGGGTAGCACAAATAACTGGTCCGCTCAGGTGTCAATCATTCTGCACATAGAACATTTGCACATGTGATTAATCTGCTATTTTGCACTTTGAGGGAAGTGTGATGTTGGGTTTGTTTTATTACTTGTATCTGTATGTGTATATTGTTTTTATATTGTCCTTTTATGTTGAGCTGTGCTGCAAAACGAATTTCCCCCCTTAGGGGACAATAAAGACACCTTGAACCTTGAACCTTGAACCTTCTCTGCGTGCTAGTGCACGCCCACAGGCTCGTCCAGGGGAAACGCTCGCTCCCCTGGCCGCGCGTGCGTGGTTGATATGCTAGTGTGTTTATGTAGCAGGAGGTTAGCGGCGATCGTTCCGTCATTGTAAGTCTAAACTTTCATCCGCGAAGTACCGAAATGGCTGAGGGACGAAAGAGAAAGATTGTTTTTCGAGCTTTCACAGAAGAGACGAAAGTCTGCAGAGGAAAGAAACAAAACGCGTGTTATTCTGGGGGATTGGTTACGCGCTGGCGAGCATTGAAAGCGCAAAACAGGCTTCCAACTGATGCCTCCGTTGCAAAGTTTCTGCTGGACAGGTAACTGTTTATCTGACTCTTTTTTTATGTTTTTATACATTTTGAAAGAAACAAATGCACATGGAGCAGTGCTGCTGGGCGTGCTCGTGCACGAGGTTTGGTAGGCGTTTACTCAGGAGAAACGGGGAGGGAGGGAGGGAGGGGGAACCTGCGCATGCACTTTTTCAAAAAAAGGACTAACAGTTGCAGATTTTCAAATCGGCGAGAAATCCTCCATTCAACCTTTAACTACATCAAAACTAGAACTAAACTAAAGCAGGTCTAAAGCGGGGCCAAACCAAGGTCTAAACTTGGACTAAACGAGGTCGAAACAAGTGCTTAACGAGGTCTTGCGTAGTTTGAAACAAGTTTTGACTGTCCTTCATCTATTCATTGATATCACTTGTTAGACTTTTGACTTAAATTCCTGTCAAATCTCGAGTGACGGTGAATTCTCTTGCGTCTCCTGCAGCAAACCCAGATCCCGGACTACGCCGAGCTGATCGTGAAG
Organism: Rhinogobius similis; assembly: GCA_019453435.1. Taxonomy (NCBI): domain Eukaryota; kingdom Metazoa; phylum Chordata; class Actinopteri; order Gobiiformes; family Gobiidae; genus Rhinogobius; species Rhinogobius similis. The sequence goes on from CM033625.1 coordinate 31,770,314, forward strand.
TTCCTGGAGGCTTTGATTGACAGTTACCTCCCGGCGGCGGAGGAGGAGCGAGGGGAGGAGCAGCTGAGGACCCCCACCTCCCCCTACCCGCCCACCAGCCAATCACAGCTCAGCATCACTGCCAACCTCAACCTGTCCAACTCCATGACCTCCCTCGCCACCTCGCAGCACTCCCCGGGTAACGCCCACTCCGGAGCGTTTAAGAAAAGCCAGCAATTAGATCGGGTTTTTGACGTGTGTTTACGTGAAATCTGATCATCAAAAACATCTAGTGACTTAGTTGATTTTAAGAAGTTAGTTAGTTTTAAGACAAAGTACAATGCATTTTGAAGGACAAATATTATGCAGAATGTACTTTTTTTTTAGGTATTATCACTGTTCCAACATTGTTCCGTCATCAAAAACATACCTGGAGTTGCTTTTAGCTTCATTCACGCTAGTTTGATGAATCCTGGTTAGAAAATCCTCTCCCTCTGACCGTCATAAACACTCCCTGCTGAACTCCCTCGATGAAAGACATTTTCTGAGAGCTGAAGTCACTTATCTGAGAATCTTCCGCTGTTTTAAGTCCTTAAATCATCGCCAGACTCACTCTGAGCATTTCTGCCATCTAAACACAATCATTACAAAGTGCTAGGCTAACTCGCATTTTCACAAGTGCAGTTTAACCTGTGCAAGCGCTATGCAGCCAGTAGATGGCGCCTAAACTCAGTAAGTGCAACAGCAGATACAGATGTGTATTGCATTGTGTTTGCAAACTAATTTTATTTTCTTTTTTGTTCTAAAACATGAGATGCCAAACTTAAGGTACTCAAGAGCATGTTTAAAGGCTAATGAAAATACAAAACATTTCTAATATTATTAATACAATTTTTCCTTTAAAATAAATCTTAAACATTTTCTCTTTCATAATGTCTTTGCCACATCAACAGTTTCCTCGTCAAAACCTGCTTAGGCGTGAACAATCAGAGAAAAATCAGATTACTCACAGCAGATGTAACTGTCTACATGACATTTCAATAATCTGATAAATCCACAGATCAGATAATGATGAGATTTTTGGTTTTAAATGTAAACAAATCCATGGGTAGCGATGGTATTATTGGACAGACAAACAGGCAAAATGTTTAGTCAAATCTTAAATATAATCATGTTCACTACATTTTAGGGAAATGTGTTGTCTCACCTGTCATATAGACTTTAATATTAAACCAAAGATACTGAAGATGTGTTTAAAAGTCAAAGTCAATACAAATGAAATCACTTTCATCAGGAGCTTTGTTTGTTATTAGTTACATTCTCCATTCGTTTTAGTTTTCATTCACTGGACATTTGCTAAACATTGCACTGACTAAACTATCATTAATTTAAAGTGCGTATGACAGGCTTTTATGATTTAAAATGTTTGACTTTATTTGGTGTAATAATACCTGATGAAAACATAAATCATAGTTTTACACCAATCGGGTCGCTGTTTGTGAAGCAAAGATGAAAAATCTGTTGAAATGTACAGAAAGTAAACAACAACAAAGCTGATGACAAAGTTTATGCATAATTTACACATCAATTTTTTTGACACTTTACAACATTATTTAAACAAAATAAAGGTGTTCACATGTATTTTTTCTTTGTCAAATAAAAAAATCTGACATGAGAAGGGGTTTTGGTGCACTGTACATCCTGTTTCTTGGTAATTTCCCAGTGTGATGTCATCATTTACAACCAGGAAGTGAAATTAAAACCCTAAACAAATTGTAAAACTTAAAGATTTTAGCAGAATTTGAAATATATTTATCCTGCATTTTAATTTGACGAATAGTCCAACCTGTCACTTTAAATCAACAAAGTCAAACACCGCTAACATTTCCTTCTCTCTGTCCTCGCCTCTGCCCCAGGAGTGGACAAGGAGAACGTGCAGCTGTCGCCCAGCTCCGCCCTGTCCAGCGGGGGGCGCACTCGCCACGGGTCGGCCAGCCAGGTCCAGAAGCAGCGCAGCGCCGGCAGCTTCAAGCGACCCAGCATCAAGAAGATAGTCTGACCCTCTGCACCCCCCCTCCCCGTCCCCTCCCCCCCTCGACGACGAGCCCCCTCAAACCCCGCTCTACGCCGCTCCAGGCACCATGCTGCACTCCTCTCTCCTTTCCTCCTATTTCTCCATCTATTCAGAAGACTTTCGTTTCGTTTTTTTTTTTCAGTTTTTTTTTTCTTTTTTACTTTTGTTTCACGGAGGAATATTAATAATAAGGGCAAACTTGAATCTGTGATGCTTGATGACTCGAAAAAACGGGCTGGAGACTTTATATATATTCAACAACAACAAGAAAAAAAAAAAACTCTCACAAGACTGGACTTCCAAACCACGAAAAGGATTGTTTCGGACAAATGACTGACGGCCTTAAACGCAACGCAGCACACACCGCGCCCAGCCCTGTACATATGTGAAATAGACAAATTATGTATAACTTAGTCCCTAGTGCTAATTTAGATGTTGACGTTTTTTCCATGGTGTGCCTTTTGTCAGGGTTTTTTCAATGTGTAAAATTTGTACAGCAAAAAGAAACGGGACAGGTACAAGTTGCTCTAACGGGAAGGCGTGCCGTCCACATTATCGCCTTCAAATGATCGTCAAATATACAGCGACCCGTATTATACCCCGTTGCCTGAAAGTATTTATCCTGTACGACTTAAACAGAGCAACAAAACCCTTTTTTTATTCACTTTTTTTCCCCCCTCCTCGGAAACATGAAGATCGCGAAACACCAGAGGTTCGTGTAAATAGCTCGACGCAGCTTTCCCTCTCCTCTTTTTTTTTTTTTTTTCTCTTGAATTTGTTTCATTTTCTGCCTTTTTTTTTTTTATACACGAGGCAATAATCCTCAACCTTGCTTTGTTTCCAGACTTCAAATTGCAAATTCAGTTCAACTTTTGCGAAAACTGACAAGCTTTATTTAGCGATTGAGAGAGTCGTTTGGCTCATCGTCCGAAAATCTCACGTAATCGCGACTGAAATCAAACTATTCATGTGTTTTGCGTTTTGTTTTTTACGTATTTTAATCAATAAGTTAATTACATTTTGCTCATAAATGTTAGACTTCTGCACTGACACTAACGAAATTAAGTTAAAACATTGTGATTTTAATGCAAACTACTCATTTTTAGTTCTCAAGTTTGAGGATTTTATAAAAGGTTATTCGCAAAAATGTTGACAAAACTAACTAAAAAAAACAAACTTAACTAAAACATGACTAAATATCTACATTAATTTGGCATTTATTACAGTAAACAGTTGGGTTAAGCTGAGTCTTTTTTCAAAATCTGAAGAGAAAACCTTGAACATTAAATAGACCTGAATCCACAGCCATTTTGGAGACGCAATTAAACTACTATTTATGATACAAACCATTCCATTTAGCATTAATCTGTCAGATATGGCATCAGCTATTTGAATTATCACTAAGATTTTCAAACTAAAGTATATTTTGTCGGACTAAATATTTCTTAAACAGCGTCCTCAGATACTCAACGTTCTGCTTAACAATCTCCTTCCACTTTAATTCACATAATTATTTGCCTTTGTTTCGTTTTAATCCATTTGAAACCCTTAAAGCGAAAGTTATTGGTCAGAAATGTTAAGTAATTGACACATTTTAATATTTAAAGGGCTATGAAATAAGATTTATTTAAAAACATTACATTAAGCATTACATTGGAGAGCTACTGTATACTTGGCAAACTTCCTACTAATACTTTTATTTTCTGCTACATACACAGATATTATACACAGGTTTGCTATTCCTTGGTATTATTGACTCAAAACAGTATTTTCAAGCTACATTTTTAAAGGTAAAAACTGAAAGATTACACCGTAAACACAAATGATTCAGTTTTCTTTGAATGTTAGGTTTATGGATGATAGTTTGGATAGTTTGGACACTAAAATTGCACACAAACTTCACATTCTTTATCGCTCCTGTGCGCCTGTAAATCCCCTGAACCTAATATCAAACTTCCTCGGCACATGAAGCGTCCTGCGAACTCGCTCTTATCACGTTCTCATGGCTATCTCTGCGGGTAGGCGTCGACATTGCTTCGGTGACATTAAAAAGTGTCAAATCCAAAACCTACGAAACGACACCAGCGATTTTGAAACCTAAAGGAGAAATACTACGCTCTTTTTGAAGTTCTGAGTTTTTTCCACACTGTACTGTTACTTTTGTTGTGGAAGGTCAGCCGCTCGCTCGTCTCCATGGCGATGTCAATGCCTTACTTGGAAAGTGCCACAGTATAGCCTTAAACAGACCCACTTTTTATGTATTCGTTAAACTTTTAAGTGTTTTTATTGCTCCAAAATACCTTGAAAAACTTTGTATTTTTATGTCTTTTCACAGATTTAGACTTAGACTTGGCCTGGTTGCGTCATCTGCTCGTTTCCATGGCAACATTTAAGTCAAAAGTCATACTGTGGAACATTTCGGGCAAAGCAATAACATCTCACACCAAAAGTGACGTCGCACATCTTTAAGTAATCCAAATCGGTGCGGTTTCCAGGCTTTGTTTCAGTTCTGTGCGCTACAATTGAAGAGATTCTGTTGTGTTTCTAAATTCCTTACTTAAAGCTTCACTAGATTTGGCACCATTTCTCAAACTGCGTGTGCCCACAAACTTTGGCGCAAGAGCTGAAATTGCTATAGTAACCAAATTTTGTGATTTGTTTTGTCAAATTGACTATAGAATACAAACTGTTTTAATGATAAACATGTTCAAAGACATTACATACAACTGGAGGAGGATATTATCATTGCATTTATGTCCAAAAGTACTTTCAAAAGGCTACAAAATATACATATTTTTCTCTCCTGAAGGAATAATTTCTGTTTTGTTTGGCGTTTTTTTTCCCCCCTTTTGATTACATTGTATTTTCTGTCGGTTCAGTGCTGCTTTAAGATTAGTATTCATTTCGGATTGGGCCTATATTACAGGAACAACTAACAAGTCTCAGTGAAAACTGTTCAAATTCCATTCATCAAAACTAAAATCAGTATTTTATGAGTTCAAGCTACTTTAAAGGGCTCAAATAAGCGTATTATGTCTGGTCTGTTCAAACTATTGTGCTGAAGGAATCAAAATCAAAGTATCTGATAAAGTATCTCTCAAAATGTCAAATTATGCTGCTGAAAACAAACAAATCTACGTTTAATAGATCCAAACATGTCAAACCAGTTTATTCCTTTGTTTTACTGTACACAATTAACACACTAATACTTTTGCAGTTCTCATTTCTGATTGGATAAAATTTGAGTCCAAACCAGGAAGTCGATTGTGGTTGACCTTATAGACGCTTTTCCACTTTTTATTTTTATTTTAAATATATAAGCTCTTATATTTATTGCAATTATGTGATGACAAGTATTACTAGCTTTTTAATCTATTGTAAACGACTCAATTTGATAAACCTCAATGAACTAACAACATTTATCAAATACAATAACTCAAGTAAAGTAGTTCTGCTGCACTTACTCATCTACTTTGATTTCAAAACTTGGGTTGTATCATTTTCGGAACGTAACATTTACATTTTTCTAACGTTTTCTTTGTATTCTTTTATAACAATCATAATGCAAATTGAAGGATGTTTTGTTTTTTTGTTTTTTTTATGCCAAATACAAGTTTACTTTGACGCACATGGTACGATTATTCACTTTGTTTTTGATTTAGCGACGTAATGTTTTGCCAATATTACTTTTACGATTTGTGCCAACCAAAGGCAAGAAACTACAATTGTTTAATAAGATTTTAAAGGGCCACGCGTGTTTGGTTAAGAGAAGATTTCAGGATGTTAACGATTGAAAAATGAAGGAAACGTTACCATGTTTTAAAGTTGATTTTACCGTAGCCACTTTACCCTATTGCGTTCAAAAACCCATCCAAAATGTTTTTTTATCTGCATTTTATTTTTCCACCGACTCCTAAAACGTGGTTGACTTGCACTAAAGAAAAAGTCCTGGGAAGAAAAACCTCAAAATGTGGCATGTTTTATTATTTGATGTTATGCAAATTGGCGCGTCTGTAGAGTGCGTTTCGTTTTAATGCCATTGTAAATAGTTTGTGTACAAATGGAGGTGGTATATTTACTACGCTGTACATAAATGTGATATTGTATCATTTGGTTTTTGTAAAGCAGTTAGTTTCTGTATTATAATATACAAATTGAACTATTCCAGTGTTAGTAATAAAATGTTTTGCTCTCCACAGCCTGGTGTCTTGAGCTTCATGCCACAATGTTCAAAGAGGGGAATGAATACTTTAAAACATAAGGCTGAGCTATTTTGTATTTGAATTTCCTTAAAGGTTCTCGTCTCCATGGAGATATTTAAGTCTATATGACAGGTTAGACGACACATTTCACTAAAACGGTGTGAACATGATTGTATTTAAGCTTTTACTGAACATTTTGCCTATTTGTCCCCAGTTCGATTGCACAATTACACTTCCTGGTTGAACATTAGCCGCAAATATGACAGAGGTAATTCCACAACTGTTACCTAGCAACTAGGCCTGGGACGATATTGAAATGTTATGTCACGATTATCACGGCCAAAATAATTGCGATTAACGATAATATCACAATAGTTATTAACATTGCTGACAGTTTGAAAATGTGACGTATAAAGACATTACTCATTATAAATAACTTCTGACGTATTTGTACTTTATTGTAAGTGAAAACAAAAACAATCTAGAAGAGAACATAAAGGGTAAGTTGCTTTTTCCTGCACAATCTTGAGACAAAATGGCGATTATCTTTGTTGGCGATTATCACGATTACACAAAATGTAGCACAAACGATTATTGTCTTCCCTTTTTATCACGATAAACGATATTATTGTTTATTGTCCCATCCCTACTAGCAACCAGGCATACTGTAAACAAGGGCCAAAATTAATATAAATTACACAATAGGAATAATTTGACAAAAAATAATAATTTGTTGACTTGAAAAATGTGTCAGTTTTGTAAATTATCCAGATATTTTCAATAGTACATCGCTTTTTGATGATATAGTTAGATTTATTCTGTTCCTTCCTGTAATTTTAAAGGTAATAGATCAAAATTTCTTCGCAAACTGCAGCTTCTATGATTACTACAGCTGCTATCCACCGAACAGTCATTATTAGAGAAACAGGAGAATTTAGACTTTAAAGGGACTGTACCTGATTTATTTTTTTTTTTTTTCTCAAGTAATCTCTCTCTGCATGTATTTTCAGTTGGTATTATTTTTAAAGGGCTAGCTCATTGCACTTCTGAGTACTTGGGGATTGTGCAGTCACATTAAAATGAATGAATCCTTACAGATGAGGCAGGGAACAGTGATGCAGGTGGATGTCACTCACAACATGTTAGACTTTACAAACGAGATGAACACTTGCCCGGCGACGCCTCTGTGGATAAATGGATGTGTTTGTGGGTCAATGCTAACGCTAATTTTGAAACATAATACACATCCAAACAGAACAAATTAAAATAAAGAAACAATCATATCATATAAATGAAAACAATCAGGTAGTCTTTAATTTGTTGTTTCTCTGTATTTTTGTAATTTTTTACATTCTTTTCCTATCATTTTTAATTAAAGTTAGCATTAGTTATGAGAAACGGTTAGCTTAGCCAGCTGCTTTTGTGCACAGAGCCCATAATGCAAAGTTGTTACCTGTTGTTTTTGGTTTTTTTACCCAGAACAGATAAATTGTAAAAGTAGCTATTTGGGTTAGAATGAGACCGACTGCATCTAATAATAGTTTTATTCTTCGCCAAACAAGAAGTGCACTGTTAGCGCTTCTTGTTAGCTTTAACTGACTGTAAAACTCGCTCTGGCCTCTGAAAGTTGTGAAAAGCACTTCTAAACCCCTCACGCTGCAGTACACTTGACAGCTGCAAACCGTTAACGTTAACAGTTTTTCACGTTTTTTTTAAATGCGTAGAAATCAGGTACGGGCTAGCACTTTTAATGCTATACTGTGGTACATTCCAGGCACCAGAAAAGCTAATTAAAGTTGTTTTATTCACGCATCTTTGAGTGATTATTCATATTTTCATTTAATTCCAGTGTTTTGAAGTAACACATCTGCCCTTGACTCACTTTAAGAGCTTAACGTGCAGCACATTTATGGCAGAGTGGGACGTTTCTGTTCTGGGTCAGATCCCTCCATCAAACCAAAACATAGATCATCCAGGTCCGGAACAAGACAAGCCCAAGATCTGGAGACAGCTTTAACCCCAGAGGCATTGAAAGCCTCATTTTGCTAAATTCCTCCTCCTCGTTGCAGCAAAAGAGAGAAGATATGACCTTTAAATAATGTTTGGTAGAACTGTGTCAATGGAATTGTAAAATGAAAGATAAGTGTATCAACATGACCTAGATTTGTCAGAATAGATTGAAATGAGTGTTACATCACTTCAGTGCTTTAATGTTTCTTGTATGTATCATTATTTTATTTTTTTAAACTTTTTTTTTCTGTTTCTAGAATTTGAGATGTAGCATAATGACAAATGCTCAGCGAATTGTTGGAGCCATTTGTCAATATCAATGTTCTGTTCTAGTTCATTTTTATTTATCCATGTAGCCACAATAATAACCTATAATAATAAAACTGCACTTAATGACTGCAGGCCTTTTGCGCTGACGTCTGTGGTCATGAAGTCATTTGAGCGTCTGGTCCCGCCTCATTTCAAGTGTGTCACCTCCTGGACCCCTGCAGTTCCTCTACAGGCCCTCCACTTCATCCTGCAGCATCTGGACTCCCCGGGAACCTTCACCACGGTCCTGTTTGTGGACTTCAGGTCTGCATTCAACACCATCCTCCCTGCTCCAGGACAAGCTCTCTCAGCTCAACGTGCCTGACTCCATCTGCAGGTGGATCACTGACTTCCTGACGGACCGGAGGCAGTGCGTGCGGCTGGGGAAGAATGTCTCGGACACTCGGACTATCAACACAGGAACTCCACAGGGCTGTGTACTTTCTCCTCTGCTCTTCTCCCTGTGACACCAACTGCTGCACCTCCAGCCACGACTCTGTAAAACTGATCAAGTTTGCAGACGACACCACCCTCATCGGACTCATCTCAGACGGCGAGGAGTGTGGTCCATCCTCTCCTCCTTCACCTCCTCCATCACTGTGTGGTCCATCCTCTCCTCCTCCTTCACCTCCTCCATCACTGTGTGGTCCATCCTCTCCTCCTCCTTCACCTCCTCCATCACTGTGTGGTCCATCCTCTCCTCCTCCTTCACCTCCTCCATCACTGTGTGGTCCATCCTCTCCTCCTCCTTCACCTCCTCCATCACTGTGTGGTCCATCCTCTCCTCCTCCTTCACCTCCTCCATCACTGTGTGGTACATCCATCCATCCTGTGCCTCTCCGGGCCTTGGGGTTGAACCGGCCTTCAAATGCTGTAAACACCTGTTTTTAAACCATTTCACAACCTGTTACCACCAAATATCCAAAAATGATTGAGACAAAGAGCAGTCCTACAGTCTGTGATGGTAACTTTACTGTTAAAATGGTAAGAACCACCAGGAGTGTCAGTGTCAGTGTGTGGTGCAACACACTCAACTCAAGCAACATTTTTAAACAAAATGTCTGGTCACGATACAGAGAAAACGTGGTCTAACTGTTTATCCATGTTGTATGTTCTAACCCTTGCAGTATTTTCTAATTACCATTGTTGGTATTTAAAAAAATATCTTATGGTATTATATTATATATTATAGTATTACCTGTGGTCATGTGTGTATAAATATTGAATATATTCTAATGTGTGATTCTACCCAAATAAATGGCCATGCATTACACACATGCCTTCTGTTGGCTTCATGATTGTTCATGTGTCGACGAGCATTGTTTGAAAATGAAGCAGATTTTCTTTATTTCTCTTTAAATGTATTTTCTGGCACTGGGGTGGGTTAACATAAGTCTTACTTCTTCCCACTCCATTTCAAGCACCAATGTTTACTTTTAATGTTTTAAGTCCATCATTGACTTAAAGGGCCTGTACCTCAAATGAAATGCATCATTTAACCAGTGGTGTACTCTACATTTTTCTAGTGGGTATACTGTGATACCGACATCACAGACATATATATGTACATTAATTAATTAATTCATTCATTTTCTACCGCTTATTCCCGTTAGGGGTCGCGGGTGACTGGATCCTATCCCAGTGACTTTGGGCCTTAGGCGGGGTACACCCTGAACAGTGGCCAACTCGTCGCAGGGCTAACACAGAGAGACAGACAAGGACAGACAACCATTCACTCTCACATTCATTCTCTACGAGCAATTTAGAGTTTCCAATTAACCTACACAGCCATGTCTTTGGACGGTGGGAGGAAGCCGGAGAACCCAGAGAGAACCCACGGTAACACGGGGAGGACATGCAGACTTCGCCCAGAGAGATTGTATGTGTCGTATGTACATTTAATTTGATTAATTTTGTTGTGCCCCCTCAGCCCTCCCTAACCCCAAGCCCCTGAGTTTTGCTGCTCAGGCCCTGCGCTTCTCACACGCAATTTCCCTACTTCCCTCTCCTCCAAAACTATCAGTCTGCAAACGTTTTTTCCAGGACAGCTAAACCTATATTTATTTTGTATAATATTTTGTATTTTGCCAAAACGAATTTGACCTCGGTGCGCGCACTTGTGACACTTCCGTGCGTCGGCTGCGTGTGCGTCGTTAACTCTTCCATTCATTCACTGTTTTGCCTCCTTTCTCCGTGAATATGAGGCCGATTAACGTCAAGTAAAGAACATTTTGTAGCTTGAGACCAACAGAACAAGGCTTATTAATATAGTCAATTATTCTGATTATATATATTGTTTAAAACGTATTTATGGTCCAAGATACTCCAAAAATATGTTTTAATTTACAACTAATAACACTTTTTTATTCAGATAAATTAATTTAAAACCAAGTATCCCCTGGTAATTGCTCACGTACCCCTTAGGGTCCCTGTACTTCTGGTTGGGAAACACTGACGTAGACTACACCACTTCTTTGAACCATCTTTTGGCTCATTTGTTTTACTTTTAGTGTATGTATGTTTCTCTGGGTAAGGCCAAACAAGCTTAACCTTGGCTCCAAAATAAATTGTTTATATTCTTTTTTATTTGTGTGCCTTATCTCTCCTGAAAGCAGAGCAATGTTTCCACAGCACCACGAACAATAAACCAGTGTCCCACTCTATGGATCTGAGGCACTCTATAATAGATCCTTTACTTGAATTGGAGTAGAATTTGACTTTGTACTTTTGAATGAATAAAACGAAACACTGTGCACCTCTGGAACTGAAAGATGAACCAAAATCTACCGCCTAAAATCTCTCTAAACGCTGTAAATCAAAAGCACAAGCCGTGAATCAGTGTGGGAATCTTCTTTCATTCAAATTGAAGTGGATTGTTCTTGTCTTCACGGCTCTGCCCGCGGATTCCTGTTTATCTCTTCTCTGTCCTTGGACCAATCGGTGACGTATTCAGAAAACAAGTTAAAACGGTCTCCCGCCGTCTTAATCTTTTTTACAGAATCGTGGAAGACTTCTGTATCTGCTGAGTCCTGCGATTGCTGTTCAGATTTCTCGGTACGATGGCACTTATCCGATGCTCGTCTCCGTGTTACTGCGTTTCCTGGAATGTTCCACAGTATGGCTTTACAAACTACAAAAATATAAAACAAGTCGTCCAGTTTTATACTTTGTAGTTGCCAAAAACACCTTGAAGATAGTGAATTCTTGCTGTGCTTTTGTCGCTTCTCTACAGATCTGCGACTTGGCACGCCCGTTTCCGTGGCGATAGCGCGGATATGTTTAATGCCGTGCCGTGGAACGTTTCAGGCGTCGTTTCTGTCAGAAAAGCTCCAGAATACATCTTTAAATTCACGATTTCAGTTCAGTTCAATTCAGTTTTATCTGCTCTCTGATGTTGGCCCTGATGTCACTGCTTTGCCCTTTTCTAAACGCAGATACGTTTGATAAAGATGATAATTTTCTTCATAATATTTCGTCGGTATCTTCAGGTTTTATCAGAAACCACAGACAGATTGCATTGTGGGAGCTGATACGAGCCTGGTTTAGAAACTATTTAAGCCTTACACTTTGAGCCCAAATTCACAGAGCAACATCCACTCTGCAGCAGCTGGTGAGTGATTCTTTATTTCATTATTTTATTATTTTACTGTGTAGCTTCATTAATATGCAATGACTACAAATGTCTTTAAAATGTGTACATACTGTTTCATTTGCGAAGTACTGACTTTTTTTTTATTTACTCTTTTATATGAAAGCTTCAATTGCAAAAACAGATATTTCTATTTTTCTTCTTTCATCGTCTTCTGCAGATACTGGAAACATTGCTTTACAAAGTGTGAACTGCAAATTGTTTTGGTTTTTTATGGCAGTGTTTTTGCAGATTCATTTCTTATATGACGTTCAAGTACAAAGATTATTGCATTTTTAGCTAAACTTATAATCCATTTTAACAAATACACCTCGATTTTACAACAGCAGTCGTCTCAAGGGCTCATGTCATCAACAGGAAACAGAAAATAAACTTTCAGTGGGCTTTGTGTGTGTTCTTCGTGTCACTTTCAATCATTTCCTCCAACAAACCCAGACTAAACTCCCTCTAGGTCCTGATAAGATCCTGGTTTGGATCTGCAGAGGCCAAAAAGTGTGCTCCAGTGACAGCGCTGATATTTCAAAGTAGTAATAATAAGTAGTGATCATATAGTAATTTACAATTCGGGGAAACCCATGATCTGATTTACAATTCAAAGCTAATTTAACTGAAAGACCAGAACATGAAATGAATGAAATGCATATCTTATCACTTCAAAGGGTTGACAATGAAAATTCGACAAATGAAAAATGTGCAGGAGCAGCGCAAGAAACGTCAAAGTTCAAATGATGTCCAAATAAAGTTTTTGTCATTTGTAGACTCACTCACAAGTAACAGGGTCAAATATCTTACTCAAGTACAAATTTAGTAAGAACTGAGTCAAATAAACGTAACTGGAGTCGACAATAGTTCAGTTCAGGCTGCAGCCTTCCATCTGTCCAGGACCTGTACGTCTCCAGGACTCGGGGACGAGCAGGTCGGATCACAGCTGACCCTTCTCACCCTGGACACGGACTATTTGAGCCACTCCCCTCGGGCAGGAGGCTACGGTCCATCCGGACCAGAACCTCCCGCCACAAGAACAGTTTCTTTCCCTCTGCCGTTGGACTCATGAACACTTTGTAACACCTGTCACTTCAACAATAATACTATTTAAGAACAATCTATTTGCACTACTCATTTGCACATTGCACTATCTGCCAACTGTACATTCTGTATATAGTGTTAGTCTATCTTAGTCTATTTTATTCTTAATTTTATGCATGCCTTTTTATATATTTTTTATATTTTATCCTTTGCTTTATGTTGCACCTACGCCGAAGCAAGTTCCTACGTTTGTGAATTTCACTGACAATGGCAATAAACAATTTCTGATTCTGATTCTGATTCTGATTCTGATTCTACTCGTAAATGGTCTGAAGTTGCCTTTTTTTCTCTTCACAGATCCCCGTTAACACCCGCCAACACCATGTTCTATTGGGTAATGTATTTCTTTAGATTTAAATCAAACTAATAATTGCATTTTCAAGGTTATAAATGTATTTTTATTATTTCTTTTTCTGCAGCTCACCTTGTTGAGTCACGCGCTGCTGGTTGGTGAGTTCACTGTTTATCAAACCAACATCAAAACGAAATAACTGTCACTTCCCTGGTTTGAGAAGATTGAATTTCGATCACTTTTTAAACCTTTCTTATCGTTCGAGAGTGTGTTATCCACAACAGAGCAAAGTGTCATGCTTTCGCTTTCGCCGCCTGTACTGATCTGAGGTGTTTTATCTTTATTGTGTTACAGGAGGCGGCCACGTCGGCAAGTTTCCGCCGTTCGTTACGAGTCGCGTGACCAAACCCCCTCTCCAAACTGAAGCACTTTTGACGTTTGCCCCCAGTAAGAAAAAACCAGCCACCGCCAAAAAAACTGATGCTAAATGATGTAAAATAAGTAAAAGTACAGCTACAGGAGCAAAAAAAGTAAAGTAAGACTATCACGTAAACATCTACTGAAGAAAATACAACCCAATTATCCATTTACATTTTTAGTTTTAGGGTAAAAAGCAAAAGTATTTCACATTTTCTTAGAACAAGACAAATAAATAGTTGATTTTTGTTGAACAGAAGCAACTACATCTTCTAGTTCTTCTTGTAATTTTTATATCTATATATTTTTGTTTGCTTAAAAGGAAAAATGCTTCAAAGTAGTAGAGTAGAAAAAAAAATCCAATGAGAAATCAACTTCCGTCAAATGTAGTTAAAGGGCCCATGACATGTTGGATGACTAATTTTACTAAAACACAGTTAAGACAATAGTATTTAAGGTTTTGCAAAAAGAAATGTAAAAATGTATCTCAGTTTGGTTAATTTTCAGGTTTAAAATTGCACTTCCTGGTTGTAAATCATGACATCACGGCAGGAAATTCTGCTACTGTTTCCTAGCAACCGTGTTACAAACTGAGCCAAAACTCCTCTAATGTTTCAGAGATTTTAAAAAACACGTGAGGACGGATTCATTTTGTTGAATTCATGTTTGAAGAGTCCGAAAAGTGTGTTTCTTGTGTGATGTCATCGTGTTTTAGAACTGACTTCTTCTACTTCCTGTAACTTTCAATAGAGCTCAGTATAAAACGTCAAAAACAATCAATATATAGTGTTAAAATACTTTTGAATTAACGTTAAGTTTAGTATTTTGCGCCTTAAAATCTCCATTGATTTAACAGTGGGCAAACTGAAAATCCTGTTATGTGTGATGTCATCATCCCGAGCTCAATGGACACTTTTTATGAACAAAAACATTCTAAATTCAAGAACGGAGGCAAAAGTGAAGTGGAACATAATGTGATTTCACTGGAGAAACTGGGATTAACCTCAGAATATCACAAAATATGACAAATCTTTTGACAAAGTAAAAGCCTCAGACACATGTGAGTGACACCAGAGCTGCTTTAAATATATTTATTATTGTATTTTGTATTATGTCTTAGGAAATTATACTGAGCTCTTTGTATTTTTCATGAAGTAACAATCCAGATTTATGAGTTTTACTAGAGTTGAGCCCACAATCATTTTTCATTTCATCTGGAGATTTATTAGATACAGTACCATAAAGTAGACATTTTTAAGCTCAAATACAATTTAATGCTGGGAAATTGTGTTTTGTCCATCCTGTGTTATAAAAAAGCAAACCAATTTGACATTTCCACCCTGGGAATTCAAACGTGTTGCCTTTTCCCCAACACAGACATTTAAAACCAGTAGAATTTAGATCTAATGTGAGCGAATCATTGAAAAATGTCAACTTAATTTTGATTCCAGCCGCCTCCACTGTGGAATTTTCATGACATCACATTTTAAAGGGTCTATACATTTTTTTTCAATTTTCAAACTACATACACACTTTAAATCAATTAAACATTTAGTTGACCAAAAAACATCTAATTTGTGATTCTTGGACCTTCTCACATTATTTTGACTCCATTTCAGTTGACAAATACACATACACACAGTCATAGTTTTAATCCTTACTTTTTTGTACCAATTTAACCCTTTATGTCCTTGTGCAGACTGCTGGACTGAATGGTTTGACCGGGACGATCCCACGGACTCGGGAGACTGGGAGACTCTCTACGATCTGAGGAAGGACTATCCGGGGAAAATCTGTGACAAACCCTTGAAGATGATGGTCCTGACCACAGGGGGCGCTCCAGCAGCCTCCACCGGAGACATCTTCTTCTAGTGAGTGTGTTTGTAACGCCACCAGTGAGAGGGCGGGCACTTTCGGATGGATCGCACTTTCAAGTAGCTGTGACTCTTTATCTGAGCATGGACTTGAATAACGTTATTAAAATCTAACTATTCTTTTTGAATATGTAATTGATTTGGCTGGAATGTTCCACAGTTTGGCATTATACATGACTTCCTCGTAGTATGACAGGCTCTGTCTGTGTTCTGGGTAGTGCTGAGAGGCAGGTTTAAGGTCAACTTATTTTGACAAAATTCTAAGGGGAGGAAGACCTAGCATTTCTTCAATTGCAGGTGATTTTATCGCTAAAATCATTGACTGAAAGCAGTGACCAAACCCTTAGAGCAGGGCTATTCAACTGAAGGCCCGGGGGCCAAATCTGGTCCTCCAAGGGACATGATCCGGTCCTCAACCATCTTAAAAAAAGAAAATATTTCATCTCTTGTTATTGGTTTAGGCCTAGTTTAGTCCTGGTTTAGTCCTGGTTTAGTCCTGGTTTAGTCCTGGTTTAGACCTGGTTTAGACCTGGTTTAGACCTGGTTTAGACCTGGTTTAGACTTGGTTTAGTCCTGGTTTAGTCCTGGTTTAGTCCTGGTTTAGTCCTGGTTTAAACCTGGTTTATTCCTGGTTTAGACCTGGTTTAGACCTGGTTTAGACCTGGTTTATTCCTGGTTTAGACCTGGTTTAGACCTGGTTTAAACCTGGTTTATTCCTGGTTTAGTCCTGGTTTAAACCTGGTTTAGTCCTGGTTTAGTCCTGGTTTAGACCTGGTTTATTCCTGGTTTAGACCTGGTTTAGACCTGGTTTAGACCTGGTTTAGATCTGGTTTAGACCTGGTTTAGACCTGGTTTATTCCTGGTTTAGACCTGGTTTAGACCTGGTTTAGACCTGGTTTAGATCTGGTTTAGACCTGCTTTAGGCTTGGTTTAGTCCTGGTTTAGTCCTGGTTTAGTCCTGGTTTAGTCCTGGTTTAGACCTGGTTTAGTCCTGGTTTAGACCTGCTTTAGACCTGGTTAAGTCCTGGTTTAATCCTGGTCTAATCCTGGTTCAGTTCTGCAGATTTTGTTAAAGCCTTTCGTATGATTTTATCACTTTTTTTCATATTATTTTGTATTTCAAAAGTGTTGGATAGTGTTGGATTTCTGGCCTCAAAGACACAACCATCCAACAAATCTGGCCCTCGGTGAAATCAAGTGGACTAGCTCTGCCTCAGGCCGTCCAACGGCCCTAAACACAGAACTGTTTTAGTTTTGTATTTTTACTTTTCACAGCTAAAACTTAAAGTGCCTATGACAGTTGGGCTACTCTTTTAACTAAAATACCAGCAAGATAAATAGATTTTAAACATTAAATATAATTTTACTTTCTGGTTGTAAATGATGACATCACAACAGGAACCACATTGTACACTGGGTCAAAACTAATTCCACAGATTTTTTTTTTTTTTTTTGATAAAAAACAAAAAACAATATTATTTTGTTGAATTAAAGCTTAAAGAGTCAAAAAAAAGTATGTTCTATTGAATTATATCTAACCTTTGGTTGGAATGAGTCTCCCCAGTGTGATGTCATCAGTTTGTCTTTTCTCCACAAACAGCTGGTGGATTGGTGTAAAACTATAATTTACATGTACAGCAGGTATTGATGACCAAATAAAGTTGAAATTAGGAAATTATAAAAACATGTCATGCACTTTAAATTCTGATGCATGATACAGTTCTTTAGTAATACTTTTTAATATCTACAGTCGTATAAGTGATGAACAAATAGTGTCAGAGAATTCATAATGAACACAGTTTATTCAGAGCGTTCCAGGCTTGGTAACTACTTCATTAATACCTTAACCTCAAACCCCTTAATTTAGTAGTTTCTAAGCAACAGCATCAATCTGAGTAAAGTATTTGTTCATTAATAATTAAGTCTTTGATCATGCTTTAAGGCTAATTATAGTGTAGTTATTATAAAGTATTACCCATTCTGTAAACAATTAAATACTGCATAATTAATCCAAATTGAATTGAATCTTAATTTTATTGGACAGAATGTTTGAAGTACCATAATTTCCACCACAAACAACAAAATATCTTGTTTTATTCTGCATAAAAACTACAATCCCTGTAGTTTAGATTTGCACACAGAAATACATGTGATTCTTGTATTAGTTTGTCAGTTTAAAGACCTATTTCAGTCTTACTGGTCAGAAAAATCCCAATTAAATACTTTTCCCAAATCGTGCAGCGCTGCCAGCCACCGTAAACAACTCAACTCAAGTTCTGAAAATGTTTTTGATGAATCTCTTTGTTTGTTTGCAGCAACGACGTGATGAACGGGTTTGTGTGCAGAAACCAGGACCAGGGCGTGCGCTGTACGTGCCAGGACTACAAAGTGCGCTTCATGTGCCCCATCAGCTTCTGCTACAGCACCCGTGAGTCTCCGGGGTTTTATTTGACATTTACTTATTTCGGCTTCTGTGAGAGGACCTGTGCGCTATCAGGGCTGTTTGTTTCTTTGTTTGAGTGGGACGGTGCATGCTACGTTAACAGAGAGACAACAAGCAGGTAAACACACTGGGTTGTAGTGAAGGTCAAAAAGGTCAAAATAAAACCTCAACATTTCAGTCAATCAATAAATCAATCAATCAAACAAACATCTAATTTTATTTGCAGAGCACCATTCATTCAAAAAGCAATTCAAAGTGCTTCAAAATCCTAAAACCACAATAAAACTACAATACAACATAAATCACAGCACAAGAGCATAAAAAGACATTAAAATGGATTTAAAATGATCGAATGCAGATTGAAATTCCCTCATTCATAGTTCATCATTTTGAGCTTAGATTTACTAATTTATACAAGATATTGCACAATCTACATTATTGCACAATACATCTACTGTACAATTCACTTATTGCACAGTCAATATTACTGCACAGTGCACTTATTTCACAATCCAATTATTGCACAATTGCACACATTGAACACTCCACATTATTGGACAGTCCACATTATTGCACAGTCCACTTATTTCACAATGCACTTATTGCACAGTCCACATTACTTATTTCACAATGCACTTATTGCACAGTCCACCTTATTGGACAGTCCACATTATTGGACAGTCCACATTATTGCACAGTCCACTTATTTCACAATGCACTTATTGCACAGTCCACATTATTGAACAGTCCACATTATTGCACAGTCCACATTATTGTACAGTCCACATCATTGAACCGTCCACATTATTGGACAGTCCACGTCATTGCACAGTCCACATTATTGCACAGTCCACATTATTGTACAGTCCACATCATTGCACAGTCCACATTATTGGACAGTCCACATCATTGCACAGTCCACATTATTGGACAGTCCACATTATTGCACAGTCCACATTATTGGACAGTCCACATCATTGCACAGTCCACATTATTGGACAGTCCACATTATTGCACAGTCCACATTATTGGACAGTCCACATTATTGTACAGTCCACATCATTGCACCGTCCACATTATTGGACAGTCCACATCATTGCACAGTCCACATTATTGGACAGTCCACATTATTGCACAGTCCACATTATTGGACAGTCCACATTATTGCACAGTCCACATTATTGGACAGTCCACATTATTGCACAGTCCACATTATTGCACAGAATCAGAAATCCACAGCCTCCTTAAGCCTAGAAACTATGATGTTGATTTTTGACCTAAATGTAATGACTTTATTAATGACATTATTACTTTTTTGTAAATGAATGTGTGTCTTCTTGTAGTCGATGTAAACCCTCATTCGTCCAGGTGTGGTCCATCGTAGAAAGGGTTTCAGAGGTTGTCATCCGGACGCTGTTTAAAGATCGAGACGTTTCGACTTTTATCCCAAAGTCATTGTCAATCAGAGAGCTGGTATGGGAACATGGTCTTATATGTACTTAGAGTAGCATATAAGACCATGTTCCCATACCAGCTCTCTGATTGACAATGACTTTGGGATAAAAGTCGAAACGTCTCGATCTTTAAACAGCGTCCGGATGACAACCTCTGAAACCCTTTCTACGATGTCTTCTTGTAGATTACACTCGCCCGTTGCCGATCATAAAGACTCTTCCCACAATTAATTTCCCAGAAGAAACCGAGAAGACGTCCTTCACAAAACAGACTCCAGCCACCGGGGACTTTGAAACCGGTGAGAAACTCATTTATTTAAGATTATGTTATAAAGGACAAATACTCTTCAAAATGTTTGAGACTTTTTAGAGCTTTTAACTCTCTCCGTGAGCTTTTTGCAGAGTTACATTAAAATGAATAAATCCTTAAAGATCAACCAGTGAACAGTGAGCTCCAGGTGGATGTCACAAACAACATGTTCCACACTTAAATGGAGGTGTTTGTGGGTCAATGCTAATGCTTATTTAATAAAGATCAAATAAAACTCAAAAAACAAAAAAACACAGAATTAATATATATATAAAAACAGTCAGGTTGTCTTTCCTTTACTTTTGGTAATTGGTTGGTTTATATTTTAGGTTTTAATAAAAGATGGCATTGGTAGTAAACAAAAGTAAACTCCAAAGAAAATCTGCCTTTATAACGGATTGCATAGATTTTGCACTCCACCTGCAATCACTGCTTTATAGATCCACCTGACGCTAAACGAATGGCACCGCACGACCACAATCCCCCATGATGCTTTGAGCAACGGGAGCAAACACGCAGCTTGCTCATTTTTGTGTTAACGTTAGCTTATGAGATTGTAACATGGATGTATTAAATGAACTGGATAAGGTATGCCCCCTCTGTCTGTGGTCCCAGATTGATTTGTGGCCGTGCGAGGTACTGCAGCCTCTTGGAACCAACATTTTTCTAAAATTGCACATTATAATTGCAGACAGTACTGAATTTTTATCGGTATTTAAATAAAGTAGAAGGAAATGTTCTTTTCTACCGTTTCTAAAATCACCGAAATTACCGTTTTTTTATCCATAAGGATAAACAGGACGGCCATCTTGGATTCATCTTCCAGGTTTTATTATAGTTCTATGGATTGTAATTGTATTCTTCATATCTGATCAAAAGCGTCTGAAATGAAATAAAATACAACTTACAGGTGTCTTTAGTCTAGCCTTGTCCACGTGCTTCTGTTCTGTTTTTGTCGTCTGACGCTCGTTCTCGCGGCTCACACATGTTTACCGTCATGTCACTTAATATATAAACGGTCATTTCTGTGATTTTAGAAACTGTTAAAAGGAACATTTCCTTCAATTTTATTTAAACACTGAAAAGAATTAAATACTGTCTGCAATTATAATGAGCAATTGACTCTGTGCACAAGGTGGCAGTTGGGTTGTTTACTTTTACATTATTATGCATTAGCATTAGCATTGAGACACTAACACATCCCTTTATAAACACACAAGTGTCCTTTGGTGAAGTTCTCGCTTGTTTTGTAAAGTCTTTAACGTGTTTCAGACACGTCCAGCACAACTCACTGTTCACTGCACCATCTGTCAGGATTGATTTTTAGACCGACTGGGCGAAAACCCCATAGAAATGAATTAGACAGGAAGTACTGAGCTAACTGCCACCTTGTGCACAGAGTCAATTATACAAAAAGGCTGGGCCCAAGAGGCTGCAATACCTCGCGCAGCCATTAATCAATCTGACTCGCGAACAGAGGGGCGTTTGTCATCCAGTTCAGTTAATACATCCATGGCACTGATGGGCTTTGAATAAACAGTTAGCATAGCCAACTGCTGCACTTCCATAAATCTCCTCTATGGCCTTCCTCTACAGCAGACTGACTCATTTAATTTAATACATTCTTAAAATGTTGCAGAAAATATCATACATATTTATATTCTTGCAAAAAATACATGTTGCAATGAATAAGTAAAATGCATGTCAGATAATCTGTGGTTTCCTTCTTTCATTTCAGTCCAAAACGATCCTTATTTTCCTGAGGAAACATGGCCAACATTAAACACAAAACCAACTCTAGAAACAAGGCCAGTGGAAACAGGTGAGAAACTGTAGTTTTTGTTTATTGTAGGATTAAAACGTATGCAGTATCTTTACAGGGTCTTAAAAGGCACTTTTTCATTTTTTCTCTTTCATTTTAGCCATTTCCGAAGCAATAGTCAAATATAGACAATTTATTCCAATCAGAGTTAGATGAGAACCTTTTGGACACAATTTCCAGTGACACTCCCAGAGAGTAGTTTCTCTGTCATGGTTCAACAGCAGAGTGAGAAAATAGATTTAATATAAAATATGTCTTATTTGTGGTGAACAAAGTTACACCATTTGAATGGTGCTCTCGCCTCAGAGCAAGAAGGTCCTGGGTTTGAATCCAGGCAGTGCAGGGCCTTTCTGTGTGGAGCTTGCATGTTCTCCCTGTGTCTACATACGTTTTTCCTCTCTAAAACAGGTACTATAGGCTCCTCCTCTCCGGGCCAGGAAAAAGAGATTCCAAATCTTAGTGAGAATATACCTGTCAGTTGGTTTGTCTAATTAATGGGTTGTTCTCTTTAGGGTCTTTCAGGTTCACAGAAGCAGTGGTGTATTCCTGTTTTATACCTGGTTTAGCACTAGTTCAGGCCTGATATAGTCATGTTCTAGACCTGGTGCCACTATATGTTTGTGTTGTGTTGATTTTGCAGACTGCTGGACTCAGTGGTTTGACAGAGACGACCCCTGGACAGACAATGGAGACTATGAGATTATTTCAATTTTATGTAAAGAAAACCCTGGGAAGATCTGCTACAATCCACTGGAGATCCAAGCCCAGACCATCGCGGGCCAGCCAGCCTCCTCCACCGGCGAAATCATCAACATGTAAATATTTATTCAATTAGAGTTCTATTTATTTTTGCAGTTTCAATACACGATGTTCAGAGGAATTTAGCAACTGATAACTGCCCCAGAGCATCCCCTGTCCTTGATTCTCCTTCTTGACAAAGAAAAACTTCAAAAACCCTGTGGGAAAAAATAGAAACCTCGGGAAGAACCACAGTGAAGGAGAGATCCTACTGCCACAGACGGACAGACTGTAGATGGTCCAGGACCGACACATCCATTTGGACCAGAACCACTCAGGAGGAAGGAAGGTGGCTCATCTAGTGTAGAGAGAGTTCCTCCTGGCAGATGAGGAACAGTTCATCTAGTGTAGAGAGAGTTCCTCCAGGCAGATGGGGACTATCCAGGTCTTTTTTGTTTACTTTGTTTTTGGGCTTTTTTGCTTATTCCTTTTTTCACACGGGTCAATATCAGGACATGTGAAGTAAAACTATAAAAGGACATTTATACAATATAATGGAAAATAAATTGTAAATATTTCCTGTGTATTTCCAGGTATGACGTTGTGACAGGATTCATTTGCATAAACTCAGATCAGAAAATAAAACGGCGGTGTTCAGACTATAAGGTTCGCTTCAGGTGTCCTCCTGAGTTCTGCAATCTTCCTCCAAGTAAGTACCACAACAGTGTGTAAAAGTACACCCATGACTCTCAAGGAAAGTTAATGGAACTAAATAGAAACACTACTATTATTTACATTTTTAAAAAGTATTTGTCTATATGACATACCTTTACTTTTACTTTTACTTATGGAGAGGATTCATGAAGACTCTGTTTTACAGTTGGAAATATTTTTACTGGAAATATACATAGAACTGTCATAAAACAGTAAAAAAGGATGAAGCAGCCACATGTGACGTCATCTTTTGGTGACAAACACAAATCTGTGAATCAAAGCAAATACAACTTAGTTTATAAGTATGAGTCACCTCTGCATCCTCTGCTCTCAAACCATCTTCACATCCTTGTTCTTATTGTGCTATTTCCATAAATCTACACTTTGTTCTTACTCTAGAGTGACTGACTGATTATTGCAAATTCTTTACATTTAGAAGAAAATATCATACATGTTTATATCGCTACAAAAATACACAAAACATGTTGCAATGAAAAATGAAAATGCAAGTGAGCTAATCTTGGTATCTTCCTTTCATTTTAGCCAAAGACCCGTTTCCCACACAGAAGAACACATTTGACCCCATCACTATTGATTTCATCCCCTTCACAACCGAATCTGAGACATGGCCGACATTTCACACAAAACCTGTCCACACCGGTGAGTAGCTAAAACATTTATTGTTTATGAATAATGTGTGTAACTGTCTGTAGGTGGCACTTCACCTGCATGAATCCATGGAAATGGGATTATTAAGTGTGAGATCACACCTCATTTCCGGGGTCTGAGCTGCTGCGTAATTTCACAGCTGATTTGATTTTGTTTTCGACACTGCCACAGTCTGGCTTCAGTTTTGTTCAAATATATCAGCAATCAATACAAACAGGACATAGACGTGTTCCCCTTATAGAGTTCTTTGAGATAAGAATATAAAAATAAGTGGCTTGAATTGTTAAGGTGAGTTTATGTTTGGCTCATAGCTGTTTAGTTAGCCTTTGGTAACATTAAAACTATTTTAAACTTTTTCTCTTGGAACAAAGGTCTTAATAGAGAAGTGTTGTAGATATGGTGTTGTTAAGTTAATTAAAAGAAAGAAATTAGGCGGACGACATAGAGGTGCGTCCTGATGGGTGCATTACAATGTACTGTTTAGTTGCTAAAACATGAAAGAGCTACTTCATCATAAACTGCAGTGGTCCAACCTTAGTGAGAATATACCTGTCAGTTGGTTTGTCTAATTAATGGGTTGTTCTCTTTAGGGTCTTTCAGGTTCACAGAAGCAGTGGTGTATTCCTGTTTTATACCTGGTTTAGCACTAGTTCAGGCCTGATATAGTCATGTTCTAGACCTGGTGCCACTATATGTTTGTGTTGTGTTGATTTTGCAGACTGCTGGACTCAGTGGTTTGACAGAGACGACCCCTGGACAGACAATGGAGACTATGAGATTCTTTCACTTTTACGTGAAGAAAACCCTGGGAAGATCTGCTCCCGTCCACTGGAGATCCAAGCCCAGACCATCGCGGGCCAGCCAGCCTCCTCCACCGGCGAAATCATCAACACGTAAATATTTATTCAATTAGAGTTCTATTTATTTTTGTAGTGCCCAAAGTCACAGCAACACTTGCCTTGCTGGATATCACGTAGAACAGCACTGTAAATACATAATGTGCAGAGGAATTTAGCAACTGATAACTGTCCCAGAGCATCCCCTGTCCTTGATTCTCCTTCTTGACAAAGAAAAACTTCAAAAACCCTGTGGGAAAAAATAGAAACCTCAGGAAGAACCACAGTGAAGGAGAGATCCTACTGCCACAGACGGACAGACTGTAGATGGTCCAGGACCGACACATCCATTTGGGCCAGAACCACTAAGGAGGAAGGAAGGTGGCTCATCTAGTGTAGAGAGAGTTCCTCCAGGCAGATGGGGACTATCCAAGTTTCTTTTGTTTACTTTGTTTTGGGGCTTTTTTGCTTATTCCTTTTTTCACATGGGTCAATATCAGGACATGTGAAGTAAAACTATAAAAGGACATTAATACAACATAATGGAAAATAAATGGTAAATATTTCCTGTGTATTTCCAGGTATGACGTTGTGACAGGATTCATTTGCATAAACTCAGATCAGAAAAAAAAACGGCGGTGTTCAGACTATAAGGTTCGCTTCAGGTGTCCTCCTAAGTTCTGCAATCTTCCTCCAAGTAAGTACCACAACAGTGTGTAAAAGTACACCCATGACTCTCAAGGAAAGTTAATGAAACTAAATAAAAACACTACTATTATTTACATTTTGTTTAAAACTTTAGTCTATATGACGTACTTTTACTTATGGAGAGGATTCATAAAGACTCTGTTTTACAGTTTTACAGTTGGAAATTATTTTACTGGAAATATACATAGAACTGTCATAAAACAGTAAAAAAGGATGAAGCAGCCACATGTGACGTCATCTTTTGGTGACAAACACAAATCTGTGAATCAAAGCAAATACAACTTTTTAGCTGTTTATAAGTATGAGTCGCCTCTGCATCCTCTGCTCTCAAACCAACCAACTTCACACAATACAATTTGTGTTGCAATGAATAAGTCAAATGCAATTGAGTGAACCTGTTTTCTTTTTCTTCTTAATTTCAGCCAAAGACCCGTTTCCGACTAAGACTCTTCACACACAGAAGACCATCTCCCCCACATTCTTCACTAAACCAACACCCACCTGGCCTTCACACACTGGTCAGGAACTCATTTATTTATTGTTTGTTTTAAAGTAGTTTTTATTCTTAAAGGGACTCTGCTCAGTTTTCTGATGGAGGATATGCAATATTGTCCCCAGAGAGATATTGGAACATTCCACAATGGCATACCCTCCACCACAAAAGTTACACAGTGCACCTTTAACGAGCCTGTACCTGACTTTTCTCTCTTCAATCCAGCCAAACATGTTCATGATCAGAGACTTTTCTTACAGAGACACCGAAGAGTACATAAGAATCATGGCAGACATTCATCACCGACTCGGACTCTACCTAAAGACTTGAGACTTGACTCGGACTTGTGATTTAAGACTCGAGAACATTACGAGTCATGTTCAATACGCCCTGTCGCAAACTTGTTCTCACTCCCATCATCTTTTTCCCTCTTTATTAGAGCTTGGCCCGAATTTTGTGTCCCCACATTTTCCGCCTGCTCCATTTTCTGTTGTAGGGCTGGGCCGGCCCGGCTCGCCAGGGGGCATAACGCACTCCACGCCAAAAGAGCGCGGTGCACCGCAGCCAGCGCTTGTTTTCTTACGATGCTTTGTCCGCCGCCCTGTTTAGTGACGTTTTCACTGGACTGTCACATGTGTTTATCGTGTTAACGGACGTGATGAAGCTATGGTGCTATTCATCTAAGTGGGGCTCGTGCGGTCAGAGCGGCGTGCGGTCCGTGAACGGCGCGGTTCGTCATTCAAACCCGCTTCTGCGCTTCAGGTCTTCCGCTCCTCACAGCACCTTTTGCGTGCGCTCCTGTCCACATCCTCCAGACAGTTTCACTCAGATTATGGAGAAAGGTCCCACCTGAGACTGGCGCCTCATGGCTCCTGTCGGTCCACGCCTTTACTCTCTCTCATCACAAAATCACAGAGTGCTCTGGCTCACTGCCCTGACGAGAAGAGCTCAACCTCTAACTGATCCTAACTAACTCGTCCTAACTACCTTGTGCTAACTAACTTGTCCCAGACAAGGACCGAGAAGTGTCCAACACTAATTTTCTCTATAACCTGCGCAGCCTGACCTGCAACTCCAGTTTTATGTACATTTCTAAGTGTATTATTTCATGTACAATTTTAAGTGTTTTAGTTTATATACATTGTAAGTGTATAGTTGACATTGAAATCTGTCAGATGCAGGTATAAGGCCATCAGTGAAGTGCAAGTGAAAGTTAGTTTACTGCGGTGGTATCTGTTATGCTTTAGAGACCGTCAACAAATTACTGCACAGTGAGGTAAAGAAAATAAAAAGTCTGTAAATTACAAAATTATAAAGAAAA
Source organism: Rhinogobius similis (assembly GCA_019453435.1). Taxonomy (NCBI): domain Eukaryota; kingdom Metazoa; phylum Chordata; class Actinopteri; order Gobiiformes; family Gobiidae; genus Rhinogobius; species Rhinogobius similis. Next base: position 31,797,714 of record CM033625.1, read on the forward strand.
TTGCGAACCTAAGTTGTGTGACTTTTTTCATTTTAGGGACAGTAATATTGTACTACAAATATATCAGGTGGTTCTACGTGCGCGGACTTGGGGTCGAATCATACAGCAAATGACTCGGGCCGGGTCGGGTTCGGACAATCTGGCGCTCGGACCAGGTTGGGCTGGATTTTTTAGGCTCGATCTAAACAAAAATTCCATATCAGTTTAATGTCGTCAGTGTAGCATAATAAACGTTTTTGTCTAAACGATACATATTAACAAATTCAGTTTGTTTTAAGACTTGCGACTTGACTTGGACTTGGGGCCAAAGACTTGTGTACATCTCTGGCAGACATTCATCACCAAACCAACACTACCTACCAGGCCCTACGAGACCAGTGAAAATGGCTTTATTGATACTATTATTATTTTAAAATATTGTTTGTTATGATCCCCATCAGCCATTGCCTTGACCTTCCTGGGGTCCAGACCTTAAATAAACCTTTATTAAACACAGTTAAACCATCACAGAATAAAAACACACAATTTAAAATGCTGGTGCCACTATATGTTTGTGTTGTGTTGATTTTGCAGACTGCTGGACTCAGTGGTTTGACAGAGACGACCCCTGGACAAACAATGGAGACTATGAGATTCTTTCACTTTTACGTGAAGAAAACCCTGGGAAGATCTGCTCCCGTCCACTGGAGATCCAAGCCCAGACCATCGCGGGCCAGGCAGCCTCCTCCACCGGCGAAATCATCAACACGTAAATATTTATTCAATTAGAGTTCTATTTATTTTTGTAGTGCCCAAAGTCACAGCAACACTTGCCTTGATGGATAACACGTAGAAAAGCACTTTAAATACACAATGTTCAGTGGAATTTAGCAAGTGGAGAACTGCCCCAGAGCATCCCCTGTCCTTGATTCTCCTTCTTCACAAAGAAAAACTTCACAAACCCTGTGGGAAAAAATAGAAACCTCAGGAAGAACCACAGTGAAGGAGAGATCCTACTGCCACAGACGGACAGACTGTAGATGGTCCAGGACCGACACATCCATTTGGACCAGAACCACTCAGGAGGAAGGAAGGTGGCTCATCTAGTGTAGGCGGGGTTCCTCCAGGCAGATGAGGAACAGATCATCTAGCGTAGAGAGAGTTCCTCCAAGTTTCTTTTGTTTACTTTGTTTTTTGGGCTTTTTTGCTTATTCCTTTTTTCACATGGGTCAATATCAGGACATGTGAAGTAAAACTATAAAAGGACATTAATACAACATAATGGAAAATAAATGGTAAATATTTCTTGTGTATTTCCAGGTATGACGTTGTGACAGGATTCATTTGCATAAACTCAGATCAGAAAAAAATGCGGCGGTGTTCAGACTATAAGGTTCGCTTCAGGTGTCCTCCTGAGTTCTGCAATCTTCCTCCAAGTAAGTACCACAACAGTGTGTAAAAGTACACCCATGACTCTCAAGGAAAGTTAATGAAACTAAATAAAAACACTACTATTATTTACATTTTGTTTAAAACTATATGTCTATGTGACGTACTTTTACTTATGGAGAGGATTCATGAAGACTCTGTTTATAAGTATGAGTCGCCTCTGCATCCTCTGCTCTCAAACCAACCAACTTCACACAATACAATTTGTGTTGCAATGAATAAGTCAAATGCAAGCGAGTGAAACTGTTTTCTTTTTCTACTTAATTTCAGCCAAAGACCCGTTTCCGACTAAGACTCTTCACACACAGAAGACCACATTTGATATCATCACTGTTGATTTAACCCCCTCCCCCACATTCTTCACTAAACCAACACCCACCTGGCCTTCACACACCGGTGAGGAACTCATTTATTTATTGTTTTTAAGTAGCCTTTATTCTTAAAGGGACTCTGCTAAGTTTTCTTATGGAGGATATACAATATTATCTTAAGAGAGATATTGGAACATTCCACAATAGCATACCTTCCACCACAAAAGTTACACAGTGCACCTTTAAAGAGCCTGTACCTGACTTTTCTCTCTTCAATCCAGCCAAACATGTTCATGATCAGAGACTTTTCTTACAGAGACACCGAAGAGTACATATGAATCATGGCAGACATTCATCACCGACTTGGACTCTACCTAAAGACTTGAGACTTGACTCGGACTTGTGATTTAAGACTCGTGAACATTACGAGTCATGTTCAATACGCCCTGTCGCGAACTTGTTCTCACTCCCATCATCTTTTTCCCTTGGAGCTTGGATTATTGTACTAAAAATATATCAGGTGGTTCTACGTGTGCGCGGGCTTGGGGTCGAATCATGCAGCAAATGACTCGGGCCCGGGTCGGGTTCGGACAGTACGCGCTCGGACCAGGTCGGGCTGGATTTTTTAGGCTCGATCTAAACAAAAGTTTGGTCGTCAGTGTAGCATAATGAACGTTTTTGTCTAAACGATGCATATTAACATATTCAGTTTGTTTTAAGACTTGAGACTTGACTTGGACTTGGGGCCAAAGACTTGTGTACATCTCTGGCAGACATTCATCACCAAACCAACACTACCTACCAGGCCCTACGAGACCAGTGAAAATGGCTTTATTGATACTATTATTATTTAAAATATTGTTTGTTATGATCCCCATCAGCCATTGCCTTGACCTTCCTGGGGTCCATACCTTAAATAAACCTTTATTAAACACAGTTAAACCATCACAGAATAAAAACACACAATTTAAAATGCTGGTGCCACTATATGTTTGTGTTGTGTTGATTTTGCAGACTGCTGGACTCAATGGTTTGACAGAGACGACCCCTGGACAAACAATGGAGACTATGAGATTCTTTCACTTTTACGTGAAGAAAACCCTGGGAAGATCTGCTACAATCCACTGGAGATCCAAGCCCAGACCATCGCGGGCCAGCAAGCCTCCTCCACCGGCGAAATCATCAACACGTAAATATTTATTCAATTACAGTTCTATTTATTTTTGCAGTTTCAATACACAATGTTCAGAGGAATTTAGCAACTGATAACTGTCCCAGAGCATCCCCTGTCCTTGATTCTCCTTCTTGACAAAGAAAAACTTCAAAAACCCTGTGGGAAAAAATAGAAACCTCGGGAAGAACCACAGTGAAGGAGAGATCCTACTGCCACAGACGGACAGACTGTAGATGGTCCAGGACGGACACATCAATTTGGACCAGAACCACTAAGGAGGAAGGAAGGTGGCTCATCTAGTGTAGAGAGAGTTCCTCCAGGCAGATGGGGACTGTATTTGTTTACTTTGTTTTTTGGGCTTTTTTGCTTATTCCTTTTTTCACACGGGTCAATGTCAGGACGTGTGAAGTCAAACTATAAAAGGACATTAATACAACATAATGAAAATAAATTGTAAATATTTCCTGTGTATTTCCAGGTATGACGTTGTGACAGGATTCATTTGCATAAACTCAGATCAGAAAAAAAAACGGCGGTGTTCAGACTATAAGGTTCGCTTCAGGTGTCCTCCTGAGTTCTGCAATCTTCCTCCAAGTAAGTACCACAACAGTGTGTAAAAGTACACCCATGACTCTCAAGGAAAGTTAATGAAACTAAATAAAAACACTACTATTATTTCTATTTTGTTTAAAACTATATGGACGTACTTTAACTTAAGGAGAGGAATCATAAAGACTCTGTTTTACAGTTTTACAGTTGGAAACATATACATAGAACTGTCATAAAACAGTAAAAAAGGATGAAGCAGCAGCATGTGACGTCATCTTTTGATGACAAACACAAATCTGTGAATCAAAGCAAATAAAGCTTTTTTACTGTTTATAAGTATGAGTCGCCTCTGCATCCTCTGCTCTCAAACCAACCAACTTCACACAATACAATTTGTGTTGCAATGAATAACTCAAATGCAAGTGAGTGAAACTGTTTTCTTTTTCTGCTTAATTTCAGCCAAAGACCCGTTTCCGACTAAGACTCTTCACACACAGAAGACCATCTCCCCCACATTCATCACCAAACCAACACTACCCACCAGGCCCCACGAGACCAGTGAGAACGACTTTATTGATACTATTATTATTTAAAGACATTGTTTGTTATGATCCCCATCAGCCATTGCCTTGACCTTCCTGGGGTCCAGACCTTAAATAAACCTTTATTAAACACAGTCAAACCATCACAGAATAACAACACACAATTTAAAATGCTGGTGCCACTATATGTTTGTGTTGTGTTGATTTTGCAGACTGCTGGACTCAGTGGTTTGACAGAGACGACCCCTGGACAAACAATGGAGACTATGAGATTCTTTCACTTTTACGTGAAGAAAACCCTGGGAAGATCTGCTCCCGTCCACTGGAGATCCAAGCCCAGACCATCGCGGGCCAGCCAGCCTCCTCCACCGGCGAAATCATCAACACGTAAATATTTATTCAGTTTGATTTCTATTTATTTTCGTAATGCCCAAAGTCACAGCAACACTTGCCTTGATGGATAACACGTAGAAAAGCACTTTAAATACACAATGTTCAGTGGAATTTAGCAAGTGGAGAACTGTCCCAGAGCATCCCCTGTCCTTGATTCTCCTTCTTCACAAAGAAAAACTTCACAAACCCTGTGGGAAAAAATAGAAACCTCAGGAAGAACCACAGTGAAGGAGAGATCCTACTGCCACAGACGGACAGACTGTAGATGGTCCAGGACCGACACATCCATTTGGACCAGAACCACTCAGGAGGAAGGAAGGTGGCTCATCTAGTGTAGGCGGGGTTCCTCCAGGCAGATGAGGAACAGATCTTCTAGTATAGAGAGTTCTTCCAGTCATATAATGAACAGTTCATCTAGTGTAGAGAGAGTTCCTCCAGGCAGATGGGGACTATCCAAGTTTCTTTTGTTTACTTTGTTTTTTGGGCTTTTTTGCTTATTCCTTTTTTCACACGGGTCAATGTCAGGACATGTGAAGTAAAACCATAAAAGGACATTAATACAATATAATGGAAAATAAATGGTAAATATTTCCTGTGTATTTCCAGGTATGACGTTGTGACAGGATTCATTTGCATAAACTCAGATCAGAAAAAAATGCGGCGGTGTTCAGACTATAAGGTTCGCTTCAGGTGTCCTCCTGAGTTCTGCAATCTTCCTCCAAGTAAGTACCACAACAGTGTGTAAAAGTACACCCATGACTCTCAAGGAAAGTTAATGAAACTAAATAGAAACACTACTATTATTTACATTTTGTTTAAAACTTTAGTCTATATGACGTACTTTTACTTATGGAGAGGATTCATAAAGACTCTGTTTTACAGTTTTACAGTTGGAAATATTTTTACTGGAAATATACATAGAACTGTCATAAAACAGTAAAAAAGGATGAAGCAGCCACATGTGACGTCATCTTTTGGTGACAAACACAAATCTGTGAATCAAAGCAAATACAACTTTTTAGCTGTTTATAAGTATGAGTCGCCTCTGCATCCTCTGCTCTCAAACCAACCAACTTCACACAATACAATTTGTGTTGCAATGAATAAGTCAAATGCAATTGAGTGAACCTGTTTTCTTTTTCTTCTTAATTTCAGCCAAAGACCCGTTTCCGACTAAGACTCTTCACACACAGAAGACCATCTCCCCCACATTCTTCACTAAACCAACACCCACCTGGCCTTCACACACTGGTCAGGAACTCATTTATTTATTGTTTGTTTTAAAGTAGTTTTTATTCTTAAAGGGACTCTGCTCAGTTTTCTGATGGAGGATATGCAATATTGTCTCCAGAGAGATATTGGAACATTCCACAATGGCATACCCTCCATCACAAAAGTTACACAGTGCACCTTTAACGAGCCTGTACCTGACTTTTCTCTCTTCAATCCAGCCAAACATGTTCATGATCAGAGACTTTTCTTACAGAGACACCGAAGAGTACATAAGAATCATGGCAGACATTCATCACCGACTCGGACTCTACCTAAAGACTTGAGACTTGACTCGGACTTGTGATTTAAGACTCGAGAACATTACGAGTCATGTTCAATACGCCCTGTCGCAAACTTGTTCTCACTCCCATCATCTTTTTCCCTCTTTATTAGAGCTTGGATTGAACTTGGCCCGAATTTTGTGTCCCCACATTTTCCGCTTCCGTTCCATTTTCTGTTGTAGGGCTGGGCCGGGCCCGGGCTCGGGCCAGGGGGCATAACGCACTCCACGCCAAAAGAGCGCGGTGCACCGCAGCCAGCGCTTGTTTTCTTACGATGCTTTGTCCGCCGCCCTGTTTAGTGACGTTTTCACTGGACTGTCACATGTGTTTATCGTGTTAACGGACGTGATGAAGCTATGGTGCTATTCATCTAAGTGGGGCTCGTGCGCTCCGTGAACGGCGCGGTCATTCAAACCCGCTTCTGCGCTTCAGGTCTTGCTCTCCTCCCAGCGCCTTTTGCGTGCGCTCCCTGTCCACATTCTCCAGACAGTTTCACTCAGATTATGGAGAAAGGTCCCACCTGAGACTGGCGCCTCATGGCTCCTGTCGGTCCACGCCTTTTACTCTCTCTCATCACAAAATCACAGAGTGCTCTGGCTCACTGCCCTGACGAGAAGAGCTCAACCTCTAACTGATCCTAACTAACTCGTCCTAACTACCTTGTGCTAACTAACTTGTCCCAGACAAGGACCGAGAAGTGTCCAACACTAATTTTCTCTATAACCTGCGCAGCCTGACCTGCAACTCCAGTTTTATGTACATTTCTAAGTGTATTATTTCATGTACAATTTTAAGTGTTTTAGTTTATATACATTGTAAGTGTATAGTTGACATTGAAATCTGTCAGATGCAGGTATAAGGCCATCAGTGAAGTGCAAGTGAAAGTTAGTTTACTGCGGTGGTATCTGTTATGCTTTAGAGACCGTCAACAAATTACTGCACAGTGAGGTAAAGAAAATAAAAAGTCTGTAAATTACAAAATTATAAAGAAAATTGCGAACCTAAGTTGTGTGACTTTTTTCATTTTAGGGACAGTAATATTGTACTACAAATATATCAGGTGGTTCTACGTGTGCGCGGACTTGGGGTCGAATCATACAGCAAATGACTCGGGCCCGGGTCGGGTTCGGACAGTACGCGCTCGGACCAGGTCGGGCTGGATTTTTTAGGCTCGATCTAAACAAAAATTCCATATCAGTTTAATGTCGTCAGTGTAGCATAATAAACGTTTTTGTCTAAACGATACATATTAACAAATTCAGTTTGTTTTAAGACTTGCGACTTGACTTGGACTTGGGGCCAAAGACTTGTGTACATCTCTGGCAGACATTCATCACCAAACCAACACTACCTACCAGGCCCTACGAGACCAGTGAAAATGGCTTTATTGATACTATTATTATTTTAAAATATTGTTTGTTATGATCCCCATCAGCCATTGCCTTGACCTTCCTGGGGTCCAGACCTTAAATAAACCTTTATTAAACACAGTTAAACCATCACAGAATAACAACACACAATTTAAAATGCTGGTGCCACTATATGTTTGTGTTGTGTTGATTTTGCAGACTGCTGGACTCAGTGGTTTGACAGAGACGACCCCTGGACAAACAATGGAGACTATGAGATTCTTTCACTTTTACGTGAAGAAAACCCTGGGAAGATCTGCTCCCGTCCACTGGAGATCCAAGCCCAGACCATCGCGGGCCAGCCAGCCTCCTCCACCGGCGAAATCATCAACACGTAAATATTTATTCAGTTCGATTTCTATTTATTTTTGTAGTGCCCAAAGTCACAGCAACACTTGCCTTGATGGATAACACGTAGAAAAGCACTTTAAATACACAATGTTCAGTGGAATTTAGCAAGTGGAGAACTGCCCCAGAGCATCCCCTGTCCTTGATTCTCCTTCTTCACAAAGAAAAACTTCACAAACCCTGTGGGAAAAAATAGAAACCTTGGGGAGAACCACAGTGAAGGAGAGATCCTACTGCCACAGACGGACAGACTGTAGATGGTCCAGGACCGACACATCATTTGGACCAGAACCACTCAGGAGGAAGGAAGGTGGCTCATCTAGTGTAGAGAGAGTTCCTCCAGGCAGATGAGGAACAGATCATCTAGCGTAGAGAGAGTTCCTCCAAGTTTCTTTTGTTTACTTTGTTTTTTGGGCTTTTTTGCTTATTCCTTTTTTCACACGGGTCAATATCAGGACATGTGAAGTAAAACTATAAAAGGACATTAATACAACATAATGGAAAATAAATGGTAAATATTTCTTGTGTATTTCCAGGTATGACGTTGTGACAGGATTCATTTGCATAAACTCAGATCAGAAAAAAATGCGGCGGTGTTCAGACTATAAGGTTCGCTTCAGGTGTCCTCCTGAGTTCTGCAATCTTCCTCCAAGTAAGTACCACAACAGTGTGTAAAAGTACACCCATGACTCTCAAGGAAAGTTAATGAAACTAAATAGAAACACTACTATTATTTACATTTTGTTTAAAACTTTAGTCTATATGACGTACTTTTACTTATGGAGAGGATTCATAAAGACTCTGTTTTACAGTTTTACAGTTGGAAATATTTTTACTGGAAATATACATAGAACTGTCATAAAACAGTAAAAAAGGATGAAGCAGCCACATGTGACGTCATCTTTTGGTGACAAACACAAATCTGTGAATCAAAGCAAATACAACTTTTTAGCTGTTTATAAGTATGAGTCGCCTCTGCATCCTCTGCTCTCAAACCAACCAACTTCACACAATACAATTTGTGTTGCAATGAATAAGTCAAATGCAATTGAGTGAACCTGTTTTCTTTTTCTTCTTAATTTCAGCCAAAGACCCGTTTCCGACTAAGACTCTTCACACACAGAAGACCATCTCCCCCACATTCTTCACTAAACCAACACCCACCTGGCCTTCACACACTGGTCAGGAACTCATTTATTTATTGTTTGTTTTAAAGTAGTTTTTATTCTTAAAGGGACTCTGCTCAGTTTTCTGATGGAGGATATGCAATATTGTCCCCAGAGAGATATTGGAACATTCCACAATGGCATACCCTCCATCACAAAAGTTACACAGTGCACCTTTAACGAGCCTGTACCTGACTTTTCTCTCTTCAATCCAGCCAAACATGTTCATGATCAGAGACTTTTCTTACAGAGACACCTAAGAGTACATAAGAATCATGGCAGACATTCATCACCGACTCGGACTCTACCTAAAGACTTGAGACTTGACTCGGACTTGTGATTTAAGACTCGAGAACATTACGAGTCATGTTCAATACGCCCTGTCGCAAACTTGTTCTCACTCCCATCATCTTTTTCCCTCTTTATTAGAGCTTGGCCCGAATTTTGTGTCCCCACATTTTCCGCTTCCGTTCCATTTTCTGTTGTAGGGCTGGGCCGGGCCCGGGCTCGGGCCAGGGGGCATAACGCACTCCACGCCAAAAGAGCGCGGTGCACCGCAGCCAGCGCTTGTTTTCTTACGATGCTTTGTCCGCCGCCCTGTTTAGTGACGTTTTCACTGGACTGTCACATGTGTTTATCGTGTTAACGGACGTGATGAAGCTATGGTGCTATTCATCTAAGTGGGGCTCGTGCGCTCCGTGAACGGCGCGGTTCGTCATTCAAACCCGCTTCTGCGCTTCAGGTCTTGCTCTCCTCCCAGCGCCTTTTGCGTGCGCTCCCTGTCCACATTCTCCAGACAGTTTCACTCAGATTATGGAGAAAGGTCCCACCTGAGACTGGCGCCTCATGGCTCCTGTCGGTCCACGCCTTTTACTCTCTCTCATCACAAAATCACAGAGTGCTCTGGCTCACTGCCCTGACGAGAAGAGCTCAACCTCTAACTGATCCTAACTAACTCGTCCTAACTACCTTGTGCTAACTAACTTGTCCCAGACAAGGACCGAGAAGTGTCCAACACTAATTTTCTCTATAACCTGCGCAGCCTGACCTGCAACTCCAGTTTTATGTACATTTCTAAGTGTATTATTTCATGTACAATTTTAAGTGTTTTAGTTTATATACATTGTAAGTGTATAGTTGACATTGAAATCTGTCAGATGCAGGTATAAGGCCATCAGTGAAGTGCAAGTGAAAGTTAGTTTACTGCGGTGGTATCTGTTATGCTTTAGAGACCGTCAACAAATTACTGCACAGTGAGGTAAAGAAAATAAAAAGTCTGTAAATTACAAAATTATAAAGAAAATTGCGAACCTAAGTTGTGTGACTTTTTTCATTTTAGGGACAGTAATATTGTACTACAAATATATCAGGTGGTTCTACGTGTGCGCGGACTTGGGGTCGAATCATACAGCAAATGACTCGGGCCCGGGTCGGGTTCGGACAGTACGCGCTCGGACCAGGTCGGGCTGGATTTTTTAGGCTCGATCTAAACAAAAATTCCATATCAGTTTAATGTCGTCAGTGTAGCATAATAAACGTTTTTGTCTAAACGATACATATTAACAAATTCAGTTTGTTTTAAGACTTGCGACTTGACTTGGACTTGGGGCCAAAGACTTGTGTACATCTCTGGCAGACATTCATCACCAAACCAACACTACCTACCAGGCCCTACGAGACCAGTGAAAATGGCTTTATTGATACTATTATTATTTTAAAATATTGTTTGTTATGATCCCCATCAGCCATTGCCTTGACCTTCCTGGGGTCCAGACCTTAAATAAACCTTTATTAAACACAGTTAAACCATCACAGAATAACAACACACAATTTAAAATGCTGGTGCCACTATATGTTTGTGTTGTGTTGATTTTGCAGACTGCTGGACTCAGTGGTTTGACAGAGACGACCCCTGGACAAACAATGGAGACTATGAGATTCTTTCACTTTTACGTGAAGAAAACCCTGGGAAGATCTGCTACAATCCACTGGAGATCCAAGCCCAGACCATCGCGGGCCAGGCAGCCTCCTCCACCGGCGAAATCATCAACACGTAAATATTTATTCAGTTCGATTTCTATTTATTTTTGTAGTGCCCAAAGTCACAGCAACACTTGCCTTGATGGATAACACGTAGAAAAGCACTTTAAATACACAATGTTCAGTGGAATTTAGCAAGTGGAGAACTGCCCCAGAGCATCCCCTGTCCTTGATTCTCCTTCTTCACAAAGAAAAACTTCACAAACCCTGTGGGAAAAAATAGAAACCTCAGGAAGAACCACAGTGAAGGAGAGATCCTACTGCCACAGACGGACAGACTGTAGATGGTCCAGGACCGACACATCATTTGGACCAGAACCACTCAGGAGGAAGGAAGGTGGCTCATCTAGTGTAGAGAGAGTTCCTCCAGGCAGATGAGGAACAGATCATCTAGCGTAGAGAGAGTTCCTCCAAGTTTCTTTTGTTTACTTTGTTTTTTGGGCTTTTTTGCTTATTCCTTTTTTCACATGGGTCAATATCAGGACATGTGAAGTAAAACTATAAAAGGACATTTATACAATATAATGGAAAATAAATGGTAAATATTTCTTGTGTATTTCCAGGTATGACGTTGTGACAGGATTCATTTGCATAAACTCAGATCAGAAAAAAATGCGGCGGTGTTCAGACTATAAGGTTCGCTTCAGGTGTCCTCCTGAGTTCTGCAATCTTCCTCCAAGTAAGTACCACAACAGTGTGTAAAAGTACACCCATGACTCTCAAGGAAAGTTAATGAAACTAAATAAAAACACTACTATTATTTACATTTTGTTTAAAACTATATGTCTATGTGACGTACTTTTACTTTTACTTATGGAGAGGATTCATGAAGACTCTGTTTATAAGTATGAGTCGCCTCTGCATCCTCTGCTCTCAAACCAACCAACTTCACACAATACAATTTGTGTTGCAATGAATAAGTCAAATGCAATTGAGTGAACCTGTTTTCTTTTTCTACTTAATTTCAGCCAAAGACCCGTTTCCGACTAAGACTCTTCACACACAGAAGACCATCTCCCCCACATTCTTCACTAAACCAACACCCACCTGGCCTTCACACACCGGTGAGGAACTCATTTATTTATTGTTTTTAAGTAGCCTTTATTCTTAAAGGGACTCTGCTCAGTTTTCTTATGGAGGATATACAATATTATCTTAAGAGAGATATTGGAACATTCCACAATAGCATACCTTCCACCACAAAAGTTACACAGTGCACCTTTAACGAGCCTGTACCTGACTTTTCTCTCTTCAATCCAGCCAAACATGTTCATGATCACAGACTTTTCTTACAGAGACACCGAAGAGTACATATGAATCATGGCAGACATTCATCACCGACTTGGACTCTACCTAAAGACTTGAGACTTGACTCGGACTTGTGATTTAAGACTCGAGAACATTACGAGTCATGTTCAATACGCCCTGTCGCGAACTTGTTCTCACTCCCATCATCTTTTTCCCTTGGAGCTTGGATTATTGTACTAAAAATATATCAGGTGGTTCTACGTGTGCGCGGACTTGGGGTCGAATCATGCAGCAAATGACTCGGGCCCGGGTCGGGTTCGGACAGTACCCGCTCGGACCAGGTCGGGCTGGATTTTTTAGGCTCGATCTAAACAAAAGTTTGGTCGTCAGTGTAGCATAATGAACGTTTTTGTCTAAACGATGCATATTAACATATTCAGTTTGTTTTAAGACTTGAGACTTGACTTGAACTTGGGGCCAAAGACTTGTGTACATCTCTGGCAGACATTCATCACCAAACCAACACTACCTACCAGGCCCTACGAGACCAGTGAAAATGGCTTTATTGATACTATTATTATTTAAAATATTGTTTGTTATGATCCCCATCAGCCATTGCCTTGACCTTCCTGGGGTCCAGACCTTAAATAAACCTTTATTAAACACAGTTAAACCATCACAGAATAAAAACACACAATTTAAAATGCTGGTGCCACTATATGTTTGTGTTGTGTTGATTTTGCAGACTGCTGGACTCAATGGTTTGACAGAGACGACCCCTGGACAAACAATGGAGACTATGAGATTCTTTCACTTTTACGTGAAGAAAACCCTGGGAAGATCTGCTACAATCCACTGGAGATCCAAGCCCAGACCATCGCGGGCCAGGCAGCCTCCTCCACCGGCGAAATCATCAACACGTAAATATTTATTCAATTAGAGTTCTATTTATTTTTGCAGTTTAAATACATGATGTTCAGAGGAATTTAGCAACTGATAACTGTCCCAGAGCATCCCCTGTCCTTGATTCTCCTTCTTGACAAAGAAAAACTTCAAAAACCCTGTGGGAAAAAATAGAAACCTCGGGAAGAACCACAGTGAAGGAGAGATCCTACTGCCACAGACGGACAGACTGTAGATGGTCCAGGACGGACACATCCATTTGGACCAGAACCACTAAGGAGGAAGGAAGGTGGCTCATCTAGTGTAGAGAGAGTTCCTCCTGGCAGATGGGGACTGTATTTGTTTACTTTGTTTTTTGGGCTTTTTTGCTTATTCCTTTTTTCACACGGGTCAATGTCAGGACGTGTGAAGTCAAACTATAAAAGGACATTAATACAACATAATGAAAATAAATTGTAAATATTTCCTGTGTATTTCCAGGTATGACGTTGTGACAGGATTCATTTGCATAAACTCAGATCAGAAAAAAAAACGGCGGTGTTCAGACTATAAGGTTCGCTTCAGGTGTCCTCCTGAGTTCTGCAATCTTCCTCCAAGTAAGTACCACAACAGTGTGTAAAAGTACACCCATGACTCTCAAGGAAAGTTAATGAAACTAAATAAAAACACTACTATTATTTCTATTTTGTTTAAAACTATATGGACGTACTTTAACTTAAGGGAAGGAATCATAAAGACTCTGTTTTACAGTTTTACAGTTGGAAACATATACATAGAACTGTCATAAAACAGTAAAAAAGGATGAAGCAGCAGCATGTGACGTCATCTTTTGATGACAAACACAAATCTGTGAATCAAAGCAAATAAAGCTTTTTTACTGTTTATAAGTATGAGTCGCCTCTGCATCCTCTGCTCTCAAACCAACCAACTTCACACAATACAATTTGTGTTGCAATGAATAACTCAAATGCAAGTGAGTGAAACTGTTTTCTTTTTCTGCTTAATTTCAGCCAAAGACCCATTTCCGACTAAGACTCTTCACACACAGAAGACTATCTCCCCCACATTCATCACCAAACCAACACTACCCACCAGGCCCCACGAGACCAGTGAGAACGACTTTATTGATACTATTATTATTTAAAGACATTGTTTGTTATGACCCCATCAGCCATTGCCTTGACCTTCCTGGGGTCCAGACCTTAAATAAACCTTTATTAAACACAGTTAAACCATCACAGAATAACAACACACAATTTAAAATGCTGGTGCCACTATATGTTTGTGTTGTGTTGATTTTGCAGACTGCTGGACTCAGTGGTTTGACAGAGACGACCCCTGGACAAACAATGGAGACTATGAGATTCTTTCACTTTTACGTGAAGAAAACCCTGGGAAGATCTGCTACAATCCACTGGAGATCCAAGCCCAGACCATCGCGGGCCAGCCAGCCTCCTCCACCGGCGAAATCATCAACACGTAAATATTTATTCAGTTTGATTTCTATTTATTTTCGTAATGCCCAAAGTCACAGCAACACTTGCCTTGATGGATAACACGTAGAAAAGCACTTTAAATACACAATGTTCAGTGGAATTTAGCAAGTGGAGAACTGTCCCAGAGCATCCCCTGTCCTTGATTCTCCTTCTTCACAAAGAAAAACTTCACAAACCCTGTGGGAAAAAATAGAAACCTCGGGAAGAACCACAGTGAAGAAGAGATCCTACTGCCACAGACGGACAGACTGTAGATGGTCCAGGACCGACACATCCATTTGGACCAGAACCACTCAGGAGGAAGGAAGGTGGCTCATCTAGTGTAGGCGGGGTTCCTCCAGGCAGATGAGGAACAGATCTTCTAGTATAGAGAGTTCTTCCAGTCATATAATGAACAGTTCATCTAGTGTAGAGAGAGTTCCTCCAGGCAGATGGGGACTATCCAAGTTTCTTTTGTTTACTTTGTTTTTTGGGCTTTTTTGCTTATTCCTTTTTTCACACGGGTCAATATCAGGACATGTGAAGTAAAACTATAAAAGGACATTAATACAACATAATGGAAAATAAATGGTAAATATTTCCTGTGTATTTCCAGGTATGACGTTGTGACAGGATTCATTTGCATAAACTCAGATCAGAAAAGCAAATGGCATTGTTCAGACTATAAGGTTCGCTTCAGGTGTCCTCCTGAGTTCTGCAATCTTCCTCCAAGTAAGTACCACAACAGTCTGTAAAAGTACACCCATGACTCTCAAGGAAAGTTAATGAAACTAAATAGAAACACTACCATTATTTACATTTTGTTTAAAACTTTAGTCTATATGACGTACTTTTACTTTTACTTATGGAGAGGATTCATGGAAGACGCTGTTTTACAGTTTTACAGTTGGAAATTATTTTACTGGAAATATACATAGAACTGTCATAAAACAGTAAAAAAGGATGAAGCAGCCACATGTGACGTCATCTTTTGGTGACAAACACAAATCTGTGAATCAAAGCAAATACAACTTTTTAGCTGTTTATAAGTATGAGTCGCCTCTGCATCCTCTGCTCTCAAACCAACCAACTTCACACAATACAATTTGTGTTGCAATGAATAAGTCAAATGCAATTGAGTGAACCTGTTTTCTTTTTCTTCTTAATTTCAGCCAAAGACCCGTTTCCGACTAAGACTCTTCACACACAGAAGACCATCTCCCCCACATTCTTCACTAAACCAACACCCACCTGGCCTTCACACACCGGTCAGGAACTCATTTATTTATTGTTTTTAAGTAGTTTTTATTCTTAAAGGGACTCTGCTAAGTTTTCTTATGGAGGATATGCAATATTGTCTCCAGAGAGATATTGGAACATTCCACAATGGCATACCCTCCACCACAAAAGTTACACAGTGCACCTTTAACGAGCCTGTACCTGACTTTTCTCTCTTCAATCCAGCCAAACATGTTCATGATCAGAGACTTTTCTTACAGAGACACCGAAGAGTACATAAGAATCATGGCAGACATTCATCACCGACTCGGACTCTACCTAAAGACTTGAGACTTGACTCGGACTTGTGATTTAAGACTCGTGAACATTACGAGTCATGTTCAATACGCCCTGTCGCGAACTTGTTCTCACTCCCATCATCTTTTTCCCTCTTTATTAGAGCTTGGATTGAGCTTGGCCCGAATTTTGTGTCCCCACATTTTCCGCTTCCGTTCCATTTTCTGTTGTAGGGCTGGGCCGGGCCCGGGCTCGGGCCAGGGGGCATAACGCGCTCCACGCCAAAAGAGCGCGGTGCACCGCAGCCAGCGCTTGTTTTCTTACGATGCTTTGTCCGCCGCCCTGTTTAGTGACGTTTTCACTGGACTGTCACATGTGTTTATCGTGTTATCGGACGTGATGAAGCTATGGTGCTATTCATCTAAGTGGGGCTCGTGCGCTCCGTGAACGGCGCGGTTCGTCATTCAAACCCGCTTCTGCGCTTCAGGTCTTGCTCTCCTCCCAGCGCCTTTTGCGTGCGCTCCCTGTCCACATTCTCCAGACAGTTTCACTCAGATTATGGAGAAAGGTCCCACCTGAGGCTGGCGCCTCATGGCTCCTGTCGGTCCACGCCTTTTACTCTCTCTCATCACAAAATCACAGAGTGCTCTGGCTCACTGCCCTGACGAGAAGAGCTCAACCTCTAACTCATCCTAACTAACTCGTCCTAACTACCTTGTGCTAACTAACTTGTCCCAGACAAGGACCGAGAAGTGTCCAACACGACTTTTCTCTATAACCTGCGCAGCCTGACCTGCAACTCCAGTTTTATGTACATTTGTAAGTATATTATTTCATGTACAATTGTTTTAGTGTTTGAACAGGTGGGTCTTAAGGAGTGATTTCAATGTCTGTAGTGAGTCCGAGTTCCTGATGTGTTGTGGAAGTGAGTTCCAGAGAGTGGGGGCAGCAGCGGCGAAGGCTCGGTCCCCCAAGGTCCGGTGCTTAGTGCGGGTGATGGGAGTGAGGAGTTTGGTGTCAGCAGAGCGGAGGCGGCGGGTGGGACAGTACGGTTGGAGTAGGTCTGTGAGGGGCCAGGTTATGGAGGGACTTGTACGTGAGGAGGAGGAGCTTGTATTGGATGCGATATTGAACGGGAAGCCAGTGTAGCTGTTGGAGGACGTGGGTGATGTGTTCTCTGGACCGAGTGTGAGTGAGAAGGCGGGCGGCAGAGTTTTGAATGTATTGTAGTTTTTGAAGGCGAGTGGTGGGAAGTCCATGGAATAAGCTATTGCTATAGTCGAGTCTGGAGGTGATGAAGGCGAAGGCGATTAGGGACCATCAACAAGTTACTGCACAGTGAGGTAAAGAAAATAAAATCCCACAGTACTTTTTTTTGTAGGGCATTTGACCCAGTGACCCCAAACCACTAAATGATATGACTTTATATTTGGTTAGTGATTCTCAATCCGTGGGTGAGGGTTCAAAAGTTTCAAAAAGTATTAAATAATATTTAAAGCTCAATTGAAATGTTCTTAATCCATTGAAACTTGTGCAATTTTATAAAATGCAGTGGGTGACCAGCTCCGTGATGATTGGAAAAGTCTGTAAATTACAAAATTATAAAGAAAATTGCGAACCTAAGTAGTGTGACTTTTTTTTTTTTTTTCATTTTAGGGACAGTAATATTGTACTGCAAATATATCAGGTGGTTCTACGTGTGCGCGGACTTGGGGTCGAATCATACAGCAAATGACTCGGGCCCGGGTCGGGTTCGGACAGTACGCGCTCGGACCAGGTCGGGCTGGATTTTTTAGGCTCGATCTAAACAAAAATTCCATATCAGTTTAATGTCGTCAGTGTAGCATAATAAACGTTTTTGTCTAAACGATGCATATTAACATATTCAGTTTGTTTTAAGACTTGCGACTTGACTTGGACTTGGGGCCAAAGACTTGAGACTTGACTTGGACTTGGGGCCAAAGACTTGTGTACATCTCTGGCAGACATTCATCACCAAACCAACACTACCTACCAGGCCCTACGAGACCAGTGAAAATGACTTTATTGATACTATTATTATTTAAAATATTGTTTGTTATGATCCCCATCAGCCATTGCCTTGACCTTCCTGGGGTCCAGACCTTAAATAAACCTTTATTAAACACAGTTAAACCATCACAGAATAAAAACACACAATTTAAAATGCTGGTGCCACTATATGTTTGTGTTGTGTTGATTTTGCAGACTGCTGGACTCAGTGGTTTGACAGAGACGACCCCTGGACAAACAATGGAGACTATGAGATTCTTTCACTTTTACGTGAAGAAAACCCTGGGAAGATCTGCTCCCGTCCACTGGAGATCCAAGCCCAGACCATCGCGGGCCACCCAGCCTCCTCAACCGGCGAAATCATCAACACGTAAATATTTATTCAATTAGAGTTCTATTTATTTTTGTAGTGCCCAAAGTCACAGCAACACTTGCCTTGATGGATAACACGTAGAAAAGCACTTTAAATACACGATGTTCAGAGGATTTTAGCAACTGATAACTGTCCCAGAGCATTCCCTGTCCTTGATTCTCCTTCTTGACAAAGAAAAACTTCAAAAACCCTGTGGGAAAAAATAGAAACCTCGGGAAGAACCACAGTGAAGGAGAGGTCCTAATGCCACAGACGGACAGACTGTAGATGGTCCAGGACCGACACATCCATTTGGACCAGAACCACTCAGGAGGAAGGAAGGTGGCTCATCTAGTGTAGAGAGAGTTCCTCCAGGCAGATGGGGACTATCCAAGTTTCTTTTGTTTACTTTGTGTTTTGGGCTTTTTTGCTTATTCCTTTTTTCACACGGGTCAATGTCAGGACATGTCAAGTAAAACTATACAAGGACATTAATACAGCATAATGGAAAATAAATGGTAAATATTTCCTGTGTATTTCCAGATATGACGTTGTGACAGGATTCATTTGCATAAACTCAGATCAGAAAATAAAACGGCGGTGTTCAGACTATAAGGTTCGCTTCAGGTGTCCTCCTAAGTTCTGCAATCTTCCTCCAAGTAAGTACCACAACAGTCTGTAAAAGTACACCCATGACTCTCAAGGAAAGTTAATGAAACTAAATAAAAACACTACTATTATTTCTATTTTGTTCAAAACTACTGTAAAATGCGGGTTATAAGCCGCTACTTTTTTCTCATGATTTCAACCCTGGGCCTTATAATGCGATGTGGCTCATTTATTTCTTTTTCCGCGAACAGCCTCTAGGGTAGAGTTTAGATCGGGCTCAAAATTCAAGCCCGACCTTCCCGAGCCCGCGCACGTACTGTCCGAACCGACGATTCGACCTGAACAGAACAGTACCCGCACGCGTGGCTGACTCCAGCATGGCTGACTCTGAGTCATTTACTGCATGATTTAACCCGACTGCTAACAACCCAAGCCCGCGCACGTGTGGAACCAGAGTTACGTAAACTTAGTTCCGAGCAGAGGTTTATAGGCAGAATAAGTAAGTAACTACGTGTTTAGTGTTCTACCTGCACCAACGTGATGTGGCTGTTCCTCCGCTGACGCTGGCCCACATGATCTCTCCCTCGCTCCTTTCTTTTCTCTTTCTCTCCTCCGCTGCTTTCTCCTCCGTTGCTCTCTCTTTTTCCATCTCCTGCTCCGTGTAGCAGCCGCCGCTTTCATTAACGTGTTCCCACGTAACATATTTTGACCACTTATTCGAGGATGAGGAGGAAAACAACACTGCACTGGCTGCACACCGTGCTCTTTCGCTGTGGAGAGCATGTTACAAAACACGTGTGCGCCTCTTCCCGGACGGGCGCGACAACGTGGACACCCGCAGCTTATAGTCAGGCGCGGCTTATATATGTACAAAGTTGTTTTTCTTTGAAAATATGGCTGGTGCAGCTTATACTCAGGAGCGCTCAATAGTTCGCATTCTACGGTATATGGACGTCCTTTTACTTAAGGAGAGGATTCATAAAGACTCTGTTTTACAGTTGGAAACATTTTTACGGGAAATATACATAGAACTGTCATAAAACAGTAAAAAAGGATGAAGCAGCCGCATGTGACGTCATCTTTTGGTGACAAACACAAATCTGTGAATCAAAGCAAATACAACTTTTTAGCTGTTTATAAGTATGAGTCGCCTCTGCATCCTCTGCTCTCAAACCAACCAACTTCACACAATACAATTTGTGTTGCAATGAATAAGTCAAATGCAAGTGAGTGAACCTGTTTTCTTTTTCTACTTAATTTCAGCCAAAGACCCGTTTCCGACTAAGACTCTTCACACACAGAAGACCATCTCCCCCACATTCTTCACTAAACCAACACCCACCTGGCCTTCACACACCGGTCAGGAACTCATTTATTTATTATTTGTTTTTAAGTATTTTTTATTCTTAAAGGGACTCTGCTCAGTTTTCTGATGGAGGATATGCAATATTGTCTCCAGAGAGATATTGGAACATTCCACAATGGCATACCCTCCACCACAAAAGTTACACAGTGCACCTTTAACGAGCCTGTACCTGACTTTTCTCTCTTCAATCCAGCCAAACATGTTCATGATCAGAGACTTTTCTTACAGAGACACCGAAGAGTACATATGAATCATGGCAGACATTCATCACCAAACCAACACTACCCACCAGGCCCTACGAGACCAGTGAGAACAACTTTATTGATACTATTATTATTTAAAAACATTGTTTGTTATGATCCCCATCAGCCATTGCCTTGACCTTCCTGGGGTCCACACCTTAAATAAACCTTTATTAAACACAGTTAAACCATCACAGAATAAAAACACACAATTTAAAATGCTGGTGCCACTATATGTTTGTGTTGTGTTGATTTTGCAGACTGCTGGACTCAGTGGTTTGACAGAGACGACCCCTGGACAAACAATGGAGACTATGAGATTCTTTCACTTTTACGTGAAGAAAACCCTGGGAAGATCTGCTCCCGTCCACTGGAGATCCAAGCCCAGACCATCGCGGGCCAGCCAGCCTCCTCCACCGGCGAAATCATCAACACGTAAATATTTATTCAATTAGATTTTTATTTATTTTTGCAGTTTAAAGGTCCCATAACATGCAAAATCGACTTTTCAGAGGTTTTAACCTTCCTACAGTGCTATTTGGGCCTCGTATGTTGTGCCCAAAGTGGTTTTTTGATTGATTCCCTCATGTTTTCGCTAGAGAACTGTCTTTTCCGTCCCCCTCGGCTGAGCAGCAGATGGGGGCTCCTCACTAAGATGACGCTGCTTCACCAGGATGACGCGGTGTTTAAGCCACGCCTCCAGGAAGCGCACAGCCGCAGAATAAAAACAGCTAATGCTAATGCTACACAGTAATTACACGATGGATACGACAGATCGAAGAGTTAGCTTGTTATTTACCAAACGGCAACGTCCGTCGTCGAGGTACTGGAGAACGTCAAACTCCAGGTCAGATCCAGGACGTAGGACTCAGCACGACGCACCGTCAGGACGGATAAAATGTTTATTCCTGTGTTTGTGTATCGCTGTTTACCGGAGCACACGGCGCATGCGCACCATCTCCGCTCTAGGCTTCGGCACGGGTTGGGCGGGGGAGGCAGCCTTCTCTCTGTTCGGGGGGGTCAGATCTCAAAGTGACCCGTTTGCTTTTGCAAGGAGGGGGGCCAGTCCAAGAAATGGGTGTTTTTTGGAAACTGTTATGTTATGGATATTGCACAACGCAAAATATTATCAACAAAGCCCTTAGAATAGACTGTGTAAAGGGCAAAATAGCAGAATGTTCAGCGGAATTTAGCAACTGGATGACTGCTTATTCCTTTTTTCACATGGGTCAATATCAGGACATGTGAAGTAAAACTATAAAAGGACATTAATACAACATAATGGAAAATAAATGGTAAATATTTCCTGTGTATTTCCAGGTATGACGTTGTGACAGGATTCATTTGCATAAACTCAGATCAGAAAAAAATGCGGCGGTGTTCAGACTATAAGGTTCGCTTCAGGTGTCCTCCTGAGTTCTGCAATCTTCCTCCAAGTAAGTACCACAACAGTGTGTAAAAGTACACCCATGACTCTCAAGGAAAGTTAATGAAACTAAATAGAAACACTACTATTATTTACATTTTGTTTAAAACTTTAGTCTATATGACGTACTTTTACTTTTACTTATGGAGAGGATTCATGGAAGACGCTGTTTTACAGTTTTACAGTTGGAAATATTTTTACTGGAAATATACATAGAACTGTCATAAAACAGTAAAAAAGGATGAAGCAGCCACATGTGACGTCATCTTTTGGTGACAAACACAAATCTGTGAATCAAAGCAAATACAACTTTTTAGCTGTTTATAAGTATGAGTCGCCTCTGCATCCTCTGCTCTCAAACCAACCAACTTCACACAATACAATTTGTGTTGCAATGAATAAGTCAAATGCAATTGAGTGAACCTGTTTTCTTTTTCTTCTTAATTTCAGCCAAAGACCCGTTTCCGACTAAGACTCTTCACACACAGAAGACCATCTCCCCCACATTCTTCACTAAACCAACACCCACCTGGCCTTCACACACCGGTCAGGAACTCATTTATTTATTGTTTTTAAGTAGCCTTTATTCTTAAAGGGACTCTGCTAAGTTTTCTTATGGAGGATATGCAATATTGTCTCCAGAGAGATATTGGAACATTCCACAATGGCATACCCTCCACCACAAAAGTTACACAGTGCACCTTTAACGAGCCTGTACCTGACTTTTCTCTCTTCAATCCAGCCAAACATGTTCATGATCAGAGACTTTTCTTACAGAGACACCGAAGAGTACATAAGAATCATGGCAGACATTCATCACCGACTCGGACTCTACCTAAAGACTTGAGAATTGACTCGGACTTGTGATTTAAGACTCGTGAACATTACGAGTCATGTTCAATACGCCCTGTCGCGAACTTGTTCTCATTCCCATCATCTTTTTCCCTCTTTATTAGAACTTGGATTGAGCTTGGCCCGAATTTTGTGTCCCCACATTTTCCGCTTCCGTTCCATTTTCCGTTGTAGGGCTGGGCCGGGCCCGGGCTCGGGCCAGGGGGCATAACACGCTCCACGGCAAAAGAGCGCAGTGCACTGCAGCCAGCGCTTCTTTTCTTACGATGCTTTGTCCGCCGCCCTGTTTAGTGACGTTTTCACTGGACTGTCACATGTGTTTATCGTGTTATCGGACGTGATGAAGCTATGGTGCTATTCATCTAAGTGGGGCTCGTGCGCTCCGTGAACGGCGCGGTTCGTCATTCAAACCCGCTTCTGCGCTTCAGGTCTTGCTCTCCTCCCAGCGCCTTTTGCGTGCGCTCCCTTTCCACATCCTCCAAACAGTTTCACTCAGATTATGGAGAAAGGTCCCACCTGAGGCTGGCGCCTCATGGCTCCTGTCGGTCCACGCCTTTTACTCTCTCTCATCACAAAATCACAGAGTGCTCTGGCTCACTGACCTGACGAGAAGAGCTCAACCTTTAACTCATCCTAACTAACTCGTCCTA
Source organism: Rhinogobius similis (assembly GCA_019453435.1). Taxonomy (NCBI): domain Eukaryota; kingdom Metazoa; phylum Chordata; class Actinopteri; order Gobiiformes; family Gobiidae; genus Rhinogobius; species Rhinogobius similis. The sequence goes on from CM033625.1 coordinate 31,821,296, forward strand.
ACTACCTTGTGCTAACTAACTTGTCCCAGACAAGGACCGAGAAGTGTCCAACACTAATTTTCTCTATAACCTGCGCAGCCTGACCTGCAACTCCAGTTTTATGTACATTTCTAAGTGTATTATTTCATGTACAATTTTAAGTGTTTTAGTTTATATACATTGTAAGTGTATAGTTGACATTGAAATCTGTCAGATGCAGGTATAAGGCCATCAGTGAAGTGCAAGTGAAAGTTAGTTTACTGCGGTGGTATCTGTAATGATTTAGAGACCGTCAACAAATTACTGCACAGTGAGGTAAAGAAAATAAAAAGTCTGTAAATTACAAAATTATAAAGAAAATTGCGAACCTAAGTAGTGTGACTTTTTTCATTTTAGGGACAGTAATATTGTACTACAAATATATCAGGTGGTTCTACGTGTGCGCGGACTTGGGGTCGAATCATACAGCAAATGACTCGGGCCCGGGTCGGGTTCGGACAGTACGCGCTCGGACCAGGTCGGGCTGGATTTTTTAGGCTCGATCTAAACAAAAATTCCATATCAGTTTAATGTCGTCAGTGTAGCATAATAAACGTTTTTGTCTAAACGATGCATATTAACATATTCAGTTTGTTTTAAGACTTGAGACTTGACTTGGACTTGGGGCCAAAGACTTGTGTACATCTCTGGCAGACATTCATCACCAAACCAACACTACCTACCAGGCCCTACGAGACCAGTGAAAATGACTTTATTGATACTATTATTATTTAAAATATTGTTTGTTATGATCCCCATCAGCCATTGCCTTGACCTTCCTGGGGTCCAGACCTTAAATAAACCTTTATTAAACACAGTTAAACCATCACAGAATAAAAACACACAATTTAAAATGCTGGTGCCACTATATGTTTGTGTTGTGTTGATTTTGCAGACTGCTGGACTCAGTGGTTTGACAGAGACGACCCCTGGACAAACAATGGAGACTATGAGATTCTTTCACTTTTACGTGAAGAAAACCCTGGGAAGATCTGCTACAATCCACTGGAGATCCAAGCCCAGACCATCGCGGGCCAGCCAGCCTCCTCAACCGGCGAAATCATCAACACGTAAATATTTATTCAATTAGAGTTCTATTTATTTTTGCAGTTTCAATACACGATGTTCAAAGGATTTTAGCAACTGATAACTGTCCCAGAGCATCCCCTGTCCTTGATTCTCCTTCTTGACAAAGAAAAACTTCAAAAACCCTGTGGGAAAAAATAGAAACCTTGGGGAGAACCACAGTGAAGGAGAGGTCCTAATGCCACAGACGGACAGACTGTAGATGGTCCAGGACCGACACATCCATTTGGACCAGAACCACTCAGGAGGAAGGAAGGTGGCTCATCTAGTGTAGAGAGAGTTCCTCCAGGCAGATGGGGAACAGATCATCTAGCGTAGAGAGAGTTCCTCCAAGTTTCTTTTGTTTACTTTGTGTTTTGGGCTTTTTTGCTTATTCCTTTTTTCACACGGGTCAATGTCAGGACATGTCAAGTAAAACTATACAAGGACATTAATACAGCATAATGGAAAATAAATGGTAAATATTTCCTGTGTATTTCCAGATATGACGTTGTGACAGGATTCATTTGCATAAACTCAGATCAGAAAAGCAAATGGCATTGTTCAGACTATAAGGTTCGCTTCAGGTGTCCTCCTAAGTTCTGCAATCTTCCTCCAAGTAAGTACCACAACAGTCTGTAAAAGTACACCCATGACTCTCAAGGAAAGTTAATGAAACTAAATAAAAACACTACTATTATTTACATTTTGTTTAAAACTATATGTCTATATGACATACTTTTACTTAAGGACAGGATTCATAGAGACGCTGTTTTACAGTTTTACAGTTGGAAATATTTTTACTGGAAATATACATAGAACTGTCATAAAACAGTAAAAAAGGATGAAGAAGCCACATGTGATGTCATCTTTTGGTGACAAACACAAATCTGTGAATCAAAGCAAATACAACTTTTTAGCTGTTTATAAGTATGAGTCGCCTCTGCATCCTCTGCTCTCAAACCAACCAACTTCACACAATACAATTTGTGTTGCAATAAATAAGTCAAATGCAAGTGAGTGAACCTGTTTTCTTTTTCTTCTTAATTTCAGCCAAAGACCCGTTTCCGACTAAGACTCTTCACACACAGAAGACCATCTCCCCCACATTCTTCACTAAACCAACACCCACCTGGCCTTCACACACTGGTCAGGAACTCATTTATTTATTGTTTGTTTTAAAGTAGTTTTTATTCTTAAAGGGACTCTGCTCAGTTTTCTGATGGAGGATATGCAATATTGTCCCCAGAGAGATATTGGAACATTCCACAATGGCATACCCTCCACCACAAAAGTTACACAGTGCACCTTTAACGAGCCTGTACCTGACTTTTCTCTCTTCAATCCAGCCAAACATGTTCATGATCAGAGACTTTTCTTACAGAGACACCGAAGAGTACATAAGAATCATGGCAGACATTCATCACCGACTCGGACTCTACCTAAAGACTTGAGAATTGACTCGGACTTGTGATTTAAGACTCGAGAACATTACGAGTCATGTTCAATACGCCCTGTCGCGAACTTGTTCTCATTCCCATCATCTTTTTCCCTCTTTATTAGAACTTGGATTGAGCTTGGCCCGAATTTTGTGTCCCCACATTTTCCGCTTCCGTTCCATTTTCCGTTGTAGGGCTGGGCCGGGCCCGGGCTCGGGCCAGGGGGCATAACACGCTCCACGGCAAAAGAGCGCAGTGCACTGCAGCCAGCGCTTGTTTTCTTACGATGCTTTGTCCGCCGCCCTGTTTAGTGACGTTTTCACTGGACTGTCACATGTGTTTATCGTGTTAACGGACGTGATGAAGCTATGGTGCTATTCATCTAAGTGGGGCTCGTGCGCTCCGTGAACGGCGCGGTTCGTCATTCAAACCCGCTTCTGCGCTTCAGGTCTTGCTCTCCTCCCAGCGCCTTTTGCGTGCGCTCCCTTTCCACATCCTCCAAACAGTTTCACTCAGATTATGGAGAAAGGTCCCACCTGAGGCTGGCGCCTCATGGCTCCTGTCGGTCCACGCCTTTTACTCTCTCTCATCACAAAATCACAGAGTGCTCTGGCTCACTGACCTGACGAGAAGAGCTCAACCTTTAACTCATCCTCACTAACTCGTCCTAACTACCTTGTGCTAACTAACTTGTCCCAGACAAGGACCGAGAAGTGTCCAACACTAATTTTCTCTATAACCTGCGCAGCCTGACCTGCAACTCCAGTTTTATGTACATTTCTAAGTGTATTATTTCATGTACAATTGTTTTAGTGTTTTAGTTTATATACATTGTAAGTGTATAGTTGACATTGAAATCTGTCAGATGCAGGTATAAGGCCATCAGTGAAGTGCAAGTGAAAGTTAGTTTACTGCGGTGGTATCTGTAATGATTTAGAGACCGTCAACAAATTACTGCACAGTGAGGTAAAGAAAATAAAAAGTCTGTAAATTACAAAATTTTAAAGAAAATTGCGAACCTAAGTAGTGTGACTTTTTTCATTTTAGGGACAGTAATATTGTACTACAAATATATCAGGTGGTTCTACGTGTGCGCGGACTTGGGGTCGAATCATACAGCAAATGACTCGGGCCCGGGTCGGGTTCGGACAGTACGCGCTCGGACCAGGTCGGGCTGGATTTTTTAGGCTCGATCTAAACAAAAATTCCATATCAGTTTAATGTCGTCAGTGTAGCATAATAAACGTTTTTGTCTAAACGATGCATATTAACATATTCAGTTTGTTTTAAGACTTGAGACTTGACTTGGACTTGGGGCCAAAGACTTGTGTACATCTCTGGCAGACATTCATCACCAAACCAACACTACCTACCAGCCCCTACGAGACCAGTGAAAATGACTTTATTGATACTATTATTATTTAAAATATTGTTTGTTATGATCCCCATCAGCCATTGCCTTGACCTTCCTGGGGTCCAGACCTTAAATAAACCTTTATTAAACACAGTCAAACCATCACAGAATAAAAACACACAATTTAAAATGCTGGTGCCACTATATGTTTGTGTTGTGTTGATTTTGCAGACTGCTGGACTCAGTGGTTTGACAGAGACGACCCCTGGACAAACAATGGAGACTATGAGATTCTTTCACTTTTACGTGAAGAAAACCCTGGGAAGATCTGCTACAATCCACTGGAGATCCAAGCCCAGACCATCGCGGGCCAGCCAGCCTCCTCAACCGGCGAAATCATCAACACGTAAATACTTATTCAATTAGAGTTCTATTTATTTTTGCAGTTTCAATACACAATGTTCAGAGGAATTTAGCAACTGGATGACTGCCCCAGAGTTTCCCCTGTCCCTGATTCTCCTTCTTGACAAAGAAAAACTTCAAAAACCCTGTGGGAAAAAATAGAAACCTCGGGGAGAACCACAGTGAAGGAGAGATCCTACTGCCACAGACGGACAGACTGTAGATGGTCCAGGACCGACACATCCATTTGGACCAGAACCACTCAGGAGGAAGGAAGGTGGCTCATCTAGTGTAGAGAGAGTTCCTCCAGGCAGATGGGGAACAGATCATCTAGCGTAGAGAGAGTTCCTCCAAGTTTCTTTTGTTTACTTTGATTTTTGGGCTTTTTTGCTTATTCCTTTTTTCACACGGGTCAATGTCAGGACATGTGAAGTAAAACTATAAAAGGACATTAATACAACATAATGGAAAATAAATGGTAAATATTTCCTGTGTATTTCCAGGTATGACGTTGTGACAGGATTCATTTGCATAAACTCAGATCAGAAAAGCAAATGGCATTGTTCAGACTATAAGGTTCGCTTCAGGTGTCCTCCTGAGTTCTGCAATCTTCCTCCAAGTAAGTACCAGAACAGTCTGTAAAAGTACACCCATGACTCTCAAGGAAAGTTAATGAAACTAAATAAAAACACTACTATTATTTACATTTTGTTTAAAACTATATGTCTATATGACATACTTTTACTTAAGGACAGGATTCATAGAGACGCTGTTTTACAGTTTTACAGTTGGAAATTATTTTACTGGAAATATACATAGAACTGTCATAAAACAGTAAAAAAGGATGAAGAAGCCACATGTGATGTCATCTTTTGGTGACAAACACAAATCTGTGAATCAAAGCAAATACAACTTTTTAGCTGTTTATAAGTATGAGTCGCCTCTGCATCCTCTGCTCTCAAACCAACCAACTTCACACAATACAATTTGTGTTGCAATAAATAAGTCAAATGCAAGTGAGTGAACCTGTTTTCTTTTTCTTCTTAATTTCAGCCAAAGACCCGTTTCCGACTAAGACTCTTCACACACAGAAGACCATCTCCCCCACATTCTTCACTAAACCAACACCCACCTGGCCTTCACACACCGGTCAGGAACTCATTTATTTATTATTTGTTTTTAAGTATTTTTTATTCTTAAAGGGACTCTGCTCAGTTTTCTGATGGAGGATATGCAATATTGTCTCCAGAGAGATATTGGAACATTCCACAATGGCATACCCTCCACCACAAAAGTTACACAGTGCACCTTTAACGAGCCTGTACCTGACTTTTCTCTCTTCAATCCAGCCAAACATGTTCATGATCAGAGACTTTTCTTACAGAGACACCGAAGAGTACATAAGAATCATGGCAGACATTCATCACCGACTCGGACTCTACCTAAAGACTTGAGACTTGACTCGGACTTGTGATTTAAGACTCGAGAACATTACGAGTCATGTTCAATACGTCCTGTCGCGAACTTGTTCTCATTCCCATCATCTTTTTCCCTCTTTATTAGAACTTGGATTGAGCTTGGCCCGAATTTTGTGTCCCCACATTTTCCGCTTCCGTTCCATTTTCCGTTGTAGGGCTGGGCCGGGCCCGGGCTCGGGCCAGGGGGCATATAACACACTCCACGGCAAAAGAGCGCAGTGCACTGCAGCCAGCGCTTCTTTTCTTACGATGCTTTGTCCGCCGCCCTGTTTAGTGACGTTTTCACTGGACTGTCACATGTGTTTATCGTGTTAACGGACGTGATGAAGCTATGGTGCTATTCATCTAAGTGGGGCTCGTGCGCTCCGTGAACGGCGCGGTTCGTCATTCAAACCCGCTTCTGCGCTTCAGGTCTTGCTCTCCTCCCAGCGCCTTTTGCGTGCGCTCCCTTTCCACATCCTCCAAACAGTTTCACTCAGATTATGGAGAAAGGTCCCACCTGAGGCTGGCGCCTCATGGCTCCTGTCGGTCCACGCCTTTTACTCTCTCTCATCACAAAATCACAGAGTGCTCTGGCTCACTGACCTGACGAGAAGAGCTCAACCTTTAACTCATCCTAACTAACTCGTCCTAACTACCTTGTGCTAACTAACTTGTCCCAGACAAGGACCGAGAAGTGTCCAACACTAATTTTCTCTATAACCTGCGCAGCCTGACCTGCAACTCCAGTTTTATGTACATTTCTAAGTGTATTATTTCATGTACAATTTTAAGTGTTTTAGTTTATATACATTGTAAGTGTATAGTTGACATTGAAATCTGTCAGATGCAGGTATAAGGCCATCAGTGAAGTGCAAGTGAAAGTTAGTTTACTGCGGTGGTATCTGTTATGCTTTAGAGACCGTCAACAAATTACTGCACAGTGAGGTAAAGAAAATAAAAAGTCTGTAAATTACAAAATTATAAAGAAAATTGCGAACCTAAGTAGTGTGACTTTTTTCATTTTAGGGACAGTAATATTGTACTACAAATATATCAGGTGGTTCTACGTAGCGCTGACTTGGGGTCGAATCATACAGCAAATGACTCGGGCCCGGGTCGGGTTCGGACAGTACGCGCTCGGACCAGGTCGGGCTGGATTTTTTAGGCTCGATCTAAACAAAAATTCCATATCAGTTTAATGTCGTCAGTGTAGCATAATAAACGTTTTTGTCTAAACGATACATATTAACATATTCAGTTTGTTTTAAGACTTGCGACTTGACTTGGACTTGGGGCCAAAGACTTGTGTACATCTCTGGCAGACATTCATCACCAAACCAACACTACCTACCAGGCCCTACGAGACCAGTGAAAATGACTTTATTGATACTATTATTATTTTAAAATATTGTTTGTTATGATCCCCATCAGCCATTGCCTTGACCTTCCTGGGGTCCACACCTTAAATAAACCTTTATTAAACACAGTCAAACCATCACAGAATAACAACACACAATTTAAAATGCTGGTGCCACTATATGTTTGTGTTGTGTTGATTTTGCAGACTGCTGGACTCAGTGGTTTGACAGAGACGACCCCTGGACAAACAATGGAGACTATGAGATTCTTTCACTTTTACGTGATGAAAACCCTGGGAAGATCTGCTCCCGTCCACTGGAGATCCAAGCCCAGACCATCGCGGGCCAGCCAGCCTCCTCCACCGGCGAAATCATCAACACGTAAATATTTATTCAATTAGATTTTTATTTATTTTTGCAGTTTAAAGGTCCCATAACATGCAAAATCGACTTTTCAGAGGTTTTAACCTTCCTACAGTGCTATTTGGGCCTCGTATGTTGTGCCCAAAGTGGTTTTTTGATTGATTCCCTCATGTTTTCGCTAGAGAACTGTCTTTTCCGTCCCCCACGGCTGAGCAGCAGATGGGGGCTCCTCACTAAGATGACGCGGCTTCACTAGGATGACGCGGTGTTTAAGCCACGCCTCCAGGAAGCGCACAGCCGCAGAATAAAAACAGCTAATGCTAATGCTACACAGTAATTACACGATGGATACGACAGATCGAAGAGTTAGCTTGTTATTTACCAAACGGCAACGTCCGTCGTCGAGGTACTGGAGAACGTCAAACTCCAGGTCAGATCCAGGACGTAGGACTCAGCACGACGCACCGTCAGGACGGAGAAAATGTTTATTCCTGTGTTTGTGTATCGCTGTTTACCGGAGCACACGGCGCATGCGCACCATCTCCGCTCTAGGCTTCGGCACGGGTTGGGCGGGGGAGGCAGCCTTCTCTCTGTTTGGGGGGGTCAGATCTCAAAGTGACCCGTTTGCTTTTGCAAGGAGGGGGGCCAGTCCAAGAAATGGGTGTTTTTTGGAAACTGTTATGTTATGGATATTGCACAACACAAAATATTATCAACAAAGCCCTTAGAATAGACTGTGTAAAAATAGCAGAATATGGGACCTTTAAATACACAATGTTCAGCGGAATTTAGCAACTGGATGACTGCTTATTCATTTTTTCACACGGGTCAATATCAGGACATGTGAAGTAAAACTATAAAAGGACATTAATACAATATAATGGAAAATAAATGGTAAATATTTCCTGTGTATTTCCAGGTATGACGTTGTGACAGGATTCATTTGCATAAACTCAGATCAGAAAAAAATGCGGCGGTGTTCAGACTATAAGGTTCGCTTCAGGTGTCCTCCTGAGTTCTGCAATCTTCCTCCAAGTAAGTACCACAACAGTGTGTAAAAGTACACCCATGACTCTCAAGGAAAGTTAATGAAACTAAATAGAAACACTACTATTATTTACATTTTGTTTAAAACTTTAGTCTATATGACGTACTTTTACTTTTACTTATGGAGAGGATTCATGGAAGACGCTGTTTTACAGTTGGAAATTATTTTACTGGAAATATACATAGAACTGTCATAAAACAGTAAAAAAGGCTGAATCAGCAGCATGTGACGTCATCTTTTGGTGACAAACACAAATCTGTGAATCAAAGCAAATACAACTTTTTAGCTGTTTATAAGTATGAGTCGCCTCTGCATCCTCTGCTCTCAAACCAACCAACTTCACACAATACAATTTGTGTTGCAATGAATAAGTCAAATGCAAGTGAGTGAAACTGTTTTCTTTTTCTACTTAATTTCAGCCAAAGACCCGTTTCCGACTAAGACTCTTCACACACAGAAGACCATCTCCCCCACATTCTTCACTAGGCCCTACGAGACTGGTAAGAGCGACTTTAATGTTACTATATATTTTTTTTTCAGCCATTGCCTTGACCTTCCTGACGTCCACACCTTAAATAAACCTTTATCAAACACGGTTAAATCATCCCAGAATAACAATACAGAATTTAAAATGCAGAAAAGCTCAATTAGTTAAATCCATCCTCATTTCATTTTTCAACAAAGTCATTTCAAAAACATTATAATATTTGCAGTTTATGTTATTGGAAGGGAGTTCCACGTCTTCATCCTTTGAACACATTAATACCATGAAACCATGAAAGTAGCATCTAAGAACATCACATGAAGCTTTAGGTATGTTTGAGAAATCCATGTTTCAGAAACAGCAAATAAGGGGAAATACTTTTATATTCAGAGCATTTTAAAGAAAGGCACCTTCCCTTGTCCTTTTGATAGGCACTGGATAGGCATGGGCTGTGAGAGAACAACAATACTCAGATCAAATGTTTTCATCAACAACAGACTTCATTTTAGCATTGATGGTGCTGCACAGTACATCAGCTGATGAAGAAGGCAGATATTTTGATGTTGTCTTTGTACACCACAACTTTAGTATAATCTAAAACAGTGTTTCTCAAACTGTGGTACGTGTACCACTGGTGGTACGCAGATTGTGCCTGGTGGAATGCAGGGCCCTCTGCAGTCGGAGTATGTGTAATTTATTTCGTGTTTTTTGTCTTTTGGGTTAATCATTATATAGAACTACATTATCCACGATTTAGTCTAATTTTGGACCTGTTTTATTTTATTTCAAACCTGGCTTAGCCCAAATTTAGAAAAAATAAAACATTTGCTCAGATATGGTGGTACTAAGAAAGCCAAATATTATTTTAGGTGGTACTTGGTGTGAAAAGTTTGAGAACCACTGATCTAAGACAAGAAACAGGTCATTAGTAAATATTATTATTATTAGTAAATATAATACATTTCCTGAACAGCTGCCCTGACAACCCCAAATTTAAATGATTTTCATAGGTCCACACCTTAAATAAACCTTTATTAAACACGGTTAAATCATCACAGAATAACAATACACAATTTAAAATGCAGAAAAGCTCAATTTGTTAAATCCATCCTCATTTCACACAAAGTCATTTCAAAAGCATAATATTTGCAGTTTATGCATGTTATTGGAAGGGAGTTCCACGTCTTCATCCCTGAACACAACAGTCGCTGCATCACAGGCAGGAAGAGCAAAACGACCATGAACTGAATGCTGTGTCAAAACCATGAAAGTAGCATCTAAGAACAAACTTTATCACACAAAGCTTTAGGTATGTTTGAGAAATCCATGTTTCTGAAACAGCAAATAGGGACAAAACTCACCTAATTTTTCACCAATGGCCAACATGTTCTGTGTATGCTATGAATGCTTTTATATTCAGAGGAATTTAAAGAAAGACTCGTCACCTTGTTCTGCAGTAACTGAAGTTTTTCGATTGTCTTTTGCAATGGACCACACCATGGAGTGTTCAATGCAAGTGGGAGAGAACAACAATATTTTGATCTTTATAAAATATGTTTCGTTGCATCTGTCCACATAACAACGGTCTTCATTGTAGCATTGATGGTGCTGGACAGTACATCAGCTGATGAAGAAGGCAGATATTGTGGTGTCTTTGTACATCACAGCTTTGACAGAGTTTATAGCTTCATTGTTTTCTTTGGCAATGACGATAAAACCCCTTGAAACCTAGAAACTTAGCGAATCACAAAACAGCGTGCAATGAAAATTGTAGCAATAACTTGATCTAATAAAACAAAAGCAGAACTGAAACTTAATAAAACCGCTCCAGCTAAATGATTCTTATCAATAAAACTGATAACAGTCATGTTGCTGTTAATAAATAAAATGCAAGTAAGCTTGTCTGTTTTTCCTCTCCTTTTTTCAGTTGAACAGTTTACGATCACAAAGACTCGTCCCACAGAGAAGAACACATATGAATCCATCAAAACAAGACCGACTCTACCCACCAGGCCCGTGGACACAGGTGACACACTCATTTATTTATTTGTATATTTTTAGGACAGTTTACAATTCTTAAAAGGTACATTTTTCTAATTAGTTTTTCTATCTAGTTATGCCATAGGGATTTTTTTAGCTGGAAATGGCATGCCTTTCACCTCAAATGTTACGTAGTGCACCTTTAAAAAGCCTGTACCTGACTGTTATTCTATCTAGTTCAGAACAACACTTTTTATTCCATGTAGTAAAATGTAAAATAGTGGATTTTTCAATGCACTTTTTAAAATATCAGAGATAGGCAATTCTTTCCAATCGGAGACGGTAACGTAGACGGAGACGGCAAGTAACTATTCAGACAGTTTGTTTCTCTCTCAGCGTTAAACATCAGAGTGACTAATCATACAATTACAGTTTTCACTAAACATATTTAAACCATGATTGGCACCACTGGTTTTGCATGTTCTCCCCAAGCTTGTATAGGTTTAAGCTTCTGCTTTACTCTACCACTAAAACATGTACAATAGGCCCCTCTCCTCTGAGACCAGGAAAAAGGCTTTCCAAATAGCTGCATTCCTTAGTTTTGGTTTGTCTGATTATTTTTTTCTTTCTTTTAATCCTGATACACATATTTGTCTGTCAGTGGCTCTCAAATCTGTGCGAGCTCTCTCTGGTGATATGCAAATTCCTCTGCCGTTCCAGTCAATTTAACCATATTTTGTCCTTACTTGGGTTAATAATGGTGTTGTCCTGTTTTATACCTGCTTTAGCACTTGTTTAAACCTTTTATAGTCCTGTCCTAGACCTTGTTTAGATCATGTGGCATTTTATGGTTTGTCTTATGTTGATTTTGCAGACTGCTGGACTGACTGGTTTGACAGAGACGATCCCTCTGGTAATGGAGACTATGAGACTCTTGGGCATTTACATAAAGAAAACCCTGGAAAGATCTGCTGGAAACCTCTTCAGATCCAAGCCCTGACCACCGCGGGCCAGGCAGTCTGGACCACCGGAGACGTCATCTACATGTGAGTATTTACAGAGCCTTGTAAATTCTTTATGAAAATCAAGATAGTATTGTGTGGCATTAACAATGACATGGATTTACATATAGTATGTGAATGTACTCAAAGTGCTTTACAACGCAATATTCAGTCAGTCACAAAGTTACGTCAATTCAAACAAATCTGCCAAGATACAAGATAATAATAATAATGTATTTATTGGTTTATTTGGTCAGTGACAATGTTAATGAACATACAATGGTGGAATTAGCCATGGGGTGGTTTTCATCCCTTGTCCTGCATTCACTCTCACTCACACACTCATTCACACACCTGTTGTGTTTTTAGTCATAGGGGTAACCGGAGCACCTGGTGGAAACCTACACAAACACGAGGAGAACATGCAAACTCCACCGCTGTAATAGTAACAATAATAATAATAGTAATAATGATAAATAATAATAATAATAATAAAGGATTTATTTATAAAGCACTTTTAAAAACAAGGTTTACCACGTGCTGCGCCGTCAGCAAAAACAGTATAAAAATACACAGGAAAGAAAGAAAAAACAGCACCATCAGAGGAGCCGTCTGCACCAGGAGCAGAGTCGGCCACAGCCACAGGACACAAACTCAGGGCCCAGGGGAGAGATGAGGCAAACACCAAACCTCCACCAGGGGCCCATGAGCCAGGGCCCCACAGCCACAGCCACTCCCGGTACAGAGGCCCCTCAGATTAGTACAAGTGGACCTGTTAAAGAAATGCCATTCGATAAAAGTGGGTCTTAGGAAGTGATTTAAAAGATGGATTCTCGTGAGTTTGAAAGCTCAAACCTCACAACAACCCAGTTGCAGCTCAAGGTTAATCACACCATCAATTACTCTCCACAGTCATACCCAGGACAGGACTGTGAAGTGCCTTGCTCAAGGACACAACAATCTTATGTAATGGAACAGACTTTGAACCTTTGAGTTGATGGATGAGCCATACTTCTGCTCTGTATGACGATATTTTTTTCCTTTTTCTTTCTTTTCAATTCTGGTGTCTTTAATCCAATCCTTACCACAGCCATATACATTTGTATTATAGCTCCTCTAGTTTCTTCTTTTATTGTCATTATCCCTTTTTTTAAGAATAGATCAGTGTCAGCAAATGTATGTAAAAATATACAAGGACATCAGATACAACATCATAATAGAAAATGACTAGTAAACATTTACCAATATTTTCCTGTTTATTTCCAGCTCTGATGCTCTAACAGGATTCATCTGTAGAAATGAAGATCAGACAATGAAACGCCGGTGTTCAGACTATAAGGTTCGCTTCAGGTGTCCTCCTGACTTCTGCGCTCCTCCTCCAAGTAAGTACCACAATAGTATAAAAATATATAAATAAATATAAAAATACACAATGTTTGTTTTGTCATGAACAGACCATGAATTTTTCTAAAAGGTGAAAACATGCACATAGAAGCACTTAGTGCATCTGGGGATGGAGAAGAAGTCTGCTTTTCTTGCAAATAGATTTAATAGTTTGATTTCTCTGCTTGTTCCGCTGTTGTGAAGCTTCGACCAATCATCTTCAACTGTTTGTCATTACTTTTTGTCTTTTCCCGATGGAGAATTGATTCATTTGTAGTACTCAATTCAGAGTGCTACAGATTATAGTTTGACGTGTGCCAGGTTAACTTTAAAGGGGAACACTGTAATGTTGATAGATATATACATCAATCCTTTCAGCACTTGCATGTAGTAAATACATTTTTATTCAATGCAAGCAATGTGCCTCACAATAATCTACTATGCACAGTGGCAAAGCAGTAGCCTCCCAAGAAGGAGGTCGTAGGTTCGAATCCCAGACCAGACCAACATCACATGATCTCTCTGGGTGGAGTTTGTATGTCCTCCCCGTGTTACTGTGGGTTCTCTGGCTTCCTCCCACCGTCCAAACACATCCATGTGTTTAGGTTGATTAACAACACTAAACTGAATATGACTGAATGTGAGGTGAATGGTTGTCTGTCCATGTCCGTGTCTCTGTGTCAGCTGTGATGAGTTGGCCCTTGTCCAGAGGATAGGCTCTAGTCACCCGTGACCCCTAACAAGAACAAGCGGTAGAAAATGAATGAAAAAAACAAAACAATGTTTTGTTCTGAACCAGAATTTTGGCAGCATTATCCACCATTTTTTATTTTTTTTGTTTTTGCTGAGTAAAACTCCAGGACAGATTCTGCACCAGAACCACAAAAATACAGCCCTGGTGGAAATTCTTTACAATTGTTATTGTTTTATTTTCTTTTTTTGTCATTATTATATACACTATAAAAAAGAGAAAGCAAACATTTAAAGATGCATGTAGGAATCTATCTTAATTAAAACCCTTAAAGTCTATATGACAGGTTCTCATGTTTCTCTAATTCTGACTTAGCTTGGTGGGAGGGCACCTGTGTTAAATATTTATCAAATATTCATCATCTGTGAAGTTGCAGTTTGTGAAGAAAATTTGAAAAACAAAACTTTAAAATTACAGGAATCCCTTTGTGATGTCATCAAAAAGGGACATATATCTGAAAATAAATACCAGTAGACAGTTAACACTCAACTGACATATTTTTCTGACACTTGAAATGGTCATTCAACAAAATAAAGGTGTCATAACCATTGTGTAATTTATATGGATTTTGGCCCTTGTTTTCAAAATGGTTGCTAGGTAACAGTTGTGGAATTACCTCTAGCTATGTCACATTTGCTGTCCATGTTCAACCAGGATGTAACATTATAAACATCACAAAAACTGGGGGGGACAAACAGGAAGAATGCTTAGTCAAATCTTAAATATAATCATCTTTACTACATTTTAGTGAAATGTGAAGTCTAACCTGTCATATAGACTTTAACTTAATGCACCAGGTCTCTTTTGTTGATCTGGTGATGATGGTGATGGCGGTAATCAGTTACAAGGGGAAATTATTTAACAAACATAAATATACAGATTTGTATTTTTATCTTATCTCTAACTTTACATTAGCAACAAATGTACACTTCATAATTCCTGTTGTCACCTGCAGCTTGTTGGACCGAGTGGTTTGACAGAGACGATCCCAGTGGAACTGGAGACTGGGAGACCCTTCCTGATCTGAGGTCTGAGAACCCGGGACGGATCTGCCCCAACCCGCTCCAAATCCAGGTCCTAACCACCTCTGGGGCCCCGATGAGTTCCACTGGGGACGTCATCTTCAAGTCAGTACTGTTTCATGTGGGGTTTATGTTCTGTTACAATTTTATTATTTTAAGAAACATCACAATTTTATGATTATTCAGTTATTACAGAGACAAAATATTAGTAAAATCCTCTGTACATCTTTTTATTTATTATTGTTGTGAATGTAAAGATCAAAGTCATTAGTAAATGTTATCGTAAATTACAAGCGAAGCAAACATAAATGCAAAAATGAATGTTTTTGAAAAAGATTTGTGTAATTTTAAAAAGCACCGAAATGCAACATTCATTTTGTCTCCTCTCGTGCAGAGCCGACACTGTGTCTGGATTCATCTGCAGAAACTCAGACCAGAAAAAGGGCAAATGTCACGATTATAAAGTCCGCTTCAAGTGCCCTCTCAGCTTCTGTGTCCACTTCAGTAAGTTCCTGCTCTCTTTTTTGTACAGAAGTATCCTCATTTTTCTGAACAGATCCTTTTATTGTACAGTCTCAATCAAAAGTTTATGACCAGTTGAATAAATGGCAAAAGTCAAATTATGCAAGGGTCTAAGTAGAGCCTCAATAAACAACAAGGAAATGTGTAAGACAAAAAAAGAGTCTGAGTCTATTTATTGAAAATAGAAATTAAACTGAAATAGTCTGTTCTGCAGCTGTTCAAAAGTTTAGGACCACACCTCAAAAATCGATCCCAAAACGCCCTCAAAGACAAATTCCAAATGCCACCTCACAGCGATGGAGAGAGGCCCTGCTTATGCAGCTCAACAACCCGACCACATTCAAAAAGAGAACGTTTTTTGCCTTTGCCATCAGAACATCATGACAGTCCTCTTGAAAATATTTAAATAGGGACTTTAATTTTTTTTCCTTTTTGTTTGTGTGTGACATCTAAAGCATCATGTCTAAATGTTGTTATTGCAGATTGCTGGACGAACTGGCTTGACAGAGATGACCCCACTGGCTCTGGAGACTGGGAGACTTTACCTGCTCTGCGCAGTGATTATCCAAATCAGATCTGTGATACACCTCTGCTGATTGAGGCTAAGACCACCACAGGGCTGCCTGTGTGGGCAGCTGGCAACATCCTCGCAGCGTAAGCTTCATTTTACTTTTCCTGTGTTCCACAGATGGCATTAAACACATCTATGCTGCATAAATCCCATGATGGGCGTTTGTATGGCTAAAACAACATGCATTCCCTCTGGGAGCAGATCTGACCTGTAACATGTCCAGGTGTTGTCACCTGTTTGACTCAGGGAGCTGGAGATAGATAAAGATGGACATTGTGCCCCTTTAAAGGCCCTGGACCACAGGGACATGGCTCAGGTTGAACTGTGAGCTCCACACACTTGTGTCTCTAATTTTCCTCACTCTTATTTTAAACCACATTAATCCAACTTGTCCCCAACACTTTTCTATTCTGTCTTTTTATAATTGTCACTAACATTTTGCATCTTTTCCAAACAGATACGACACAACTGTGGGTTTAATCTGTAAAAACTTAGATCAGGGAAAAGGCGTCATGTGCAACGACTTCCAAGTCCGGTTCCTGTGTCCCCCCGACTTCTGCAGACCCAAAGGTAAAGGAGCAGAAATTACTTTGACTTCAGGCTTTAGAATAAAAGCCACTTCTGTTTTGGTTCACATTCAATTCTATCCGCCTTATATGTATAAGACATTTTTTAAACTTTTTAAAATGTTAAATGTTCTTAAGTGCTGCACAGGAAACTATTAAAAATAAATACATAATTGTTCTACTATTGCTCATAAAAATAATACATACTATTAATACAATAGATAAATTTAAAAAAAGTAAAGTAAAAACTCACACATGTTAAAAGCTAGAGAACAAAAGTGGATCTTAAGACGAGACTTAAAACACTCCACTGTGGGGGCTGGATATTGCCTTTAAATACTATGTATTGGTTTGCATTATATCAATGTCACCTTTATTTCTACAGCACATTTAGAACGATATAAGCTGTGCAAAGTACTTCACATGCACAGTAGATTATATTGTAAAAAACATATATTGTCCGAGTGGGTTTCCTCCTGGTGCTCTGTTTTCCCCAATCAACTCAAAACATGCACAGTAATGTAAAGTAGTCCTGACCAAGACTAGCACAAAGATCTGTAGATGGGCCCCGGGCTCCTGCTCCTGAGGATATGCCCAGCAGAATGAAGGATGGGTCAAATGCGAAGGACAAATCTTCCTACGGGGACAATAACGTGTACCTTACCCATTATTAATCATTTGTTTTCATTTGATTGGATTTCTTTTTATTTTATTCATTTATTATTGTTGTTGTAGTTGTTCTGATGTATGCCCATGAAGAATATTCCTGTCCTACATGAAAAATGAATTATAATAATATAATAACATTTTTTTTTAAATCTAATAATGATACTGCAACTGTGAGTTTAAACCATAAGTAAATATCACATCATCGGCATAGCTTACAGAATCCAGTTGGTTTATATACATTGAAAACAATAAAGGCCCCAGAACTGAACCTTGGAGGACCCCAACCAAGGAGCTTGGCTCAAGAGATCTGACCTCATTTACCCCTTGTGACCTGTTGGGGAATTTTACTCCACTTTTTGCCATTTTCACACTTTAATTGGCCATAATTTCCATTTAGATAATTTCTGACTATTATTTTTGAAAACTTTATTTAGAAATTTGAATCAGCCATTATTACAGGATTTTCAAATTTGCATCCCATTTATACTGTTGGGGCCCTTTTACTCCACTTTCAAACTGGTTTTGGTTAAATCTGTTAATACACTTCCAATCTGAATAAAAATACAGAATTAAATTTTTTTTATCTCCTGATTGTAATATTTGAATCATCATTAGAAGCAAAATCACAGAGGTCACTCAAAACGATATAAGCTGAATTTGTTTTTACCTTTTATTACAATCAGGTCAAAGTTTAGTAACAACATTGATTTTGATTATTTTATTGTTGCAAAAACAGGTTGTTGTTTTTTCTCCCTCTTGTACTGTTGGCACAATTCTCCCCATTGATGTCCATTATAGTAACATTTATTAATTGCTCTGCAATGACACTTTAAATTGTGATTTCCTAGTAATTAATGGTTTTTCTTTTCAGAAGAGGTAAAATGGGTGATTTTAAAATTTATTGTGACATTTCTTAATTTACCTTTCAAAACAGGCCTCTCTTAAGAGAGACAAACAATACAATAGTAGTTTACCCCGTGACATGTTGACTTCTATTGAAAAAAGTAGTACTTAAATGACTTAAAAATAAGTAAGGTTTTTTTTAAAAGAACAGTCAGATCCACTGTATTAAATGCCTTTTTGAGGTCAAAAGATGAAGTGTCCCTCTCACGTTTGTGTCCTGCAGGGTGCTACACAGAGTGGTTTGACCGGGACGACCCCTCTGCCTCTGGGGACTGGGAGACACTCTTCGCCCTCCGCGCAGAGTTCCCAGGACACATCTGTAACAACCCTCTGCAGATCCAGGTGGAGACTTTAGATGGGAGAAGTGTTGCCCAGACTGGGAACATCATCACTGCGTAAGTTTAAAGATGTTACATTTAGTTATGAAATCACAATTAAATGTAATTAATTTAAATGTATTAATCTAAATTAAGGCTAAATTAGATTTAAAAAGCATAGAGTGCAACAAAACCAAAAACCTGACATAAAACGAGACCAGACCATGCACAAGATAGTTTTAAAAAAGAGTAGATTTTTTTTCTAAATGCAATACTCAAACTGCAGCGTGTGCTACCTATGACCTGCAGTCATATGAGCTGCAGTTTTATTTAGCAGTTTGAGAAATGTGGCACAAAAGGAAATATATGAATTATTAAAACATGTTCAATAATATCTCCACCTTAGGTACCAAAAAATTACTTAGTTGTTTCCTTCTCTTGATATAAAATTTTGTATGGAGTAGTATGATTTAGAAATAATATCACTTATTTACAGTTAAATGAGATGACATGTTTTTGTTTTTCAGGGCGGATGTGACGACCGGCTTCATCTGTAAAAACTCGCTTCAGCCCTCAGGCATTTGTGAAGATTTCAGAGTGCGCTTCTGGTGTCCACTTGACTTCTGTCGGCAAAAAGGTAAATGCAAAAAACAGAGATTGTCGGAGATTTTCAAGATTCAACTCTCAAATTTTTCATGAAACTCAAACAGTGATTCATGGAATAAACCTGGACTATCAGGGATTACGCTCATTGAAGCGCCACCTTAAAATGTTGGAGGGCTTTGAGCTCCTGGTTGATCCTGGTGTTTTCAGGGGCTTCATGCCCCTGGTAGAGTCACCCTAGCCTAGGCAAACAGGTCCCAGGTGATGAGTCAGACCAACAGCAGTTCAGAAGGCCCTTATGAACAGTTCAACAACAAGGCCAGTTATGTCGCCCGATACTGGGGCCCTACCCTGGAGCCCTACCCTGGAGCCAGGACTGGGAAGGGTGCTCGATGGTCAGCGCCTCAGCGACAGGATCGCCAGACCTGAGACTAGCTCTAGTGACATGGATAGTCAATTTGCTGTGAGGGAAGGAACCTAAGCTTGTGCGGCTTGACATAGTCAGACTTGTTTGCTTGCCATGTGTTGGAGTTCATCCCGGTAAACGAGAGGGTCGCGCCCCTGCGCTTTTAGGTCGGGGCAGGTCTCTCTCTCATGTGTTGCCTACGTGCCAAACAGCAGTGCAGAGTACCCAGATTTCTTGGAGTCCCTGGGGGGCTACTTGACAGTTAATCGACTAAAGATTCCATTCTTTCCTCTGGGAGACTTCAACGTCAACGTGGGCAATGAAGAGGGGTAATAATAATAATGCATTATACTTATATAGAGCCCAAAGACACTTCACATCATATTATTCATTCACTGCACACTTCATGATGGTAAGCAACTATCGTAGCCACAGCTGCCGTGGGCCAGACTGACGGAAGCGAGGCTGCCAATCTGTGCCATCGGCCCCTCCAACCACCACCAATCATTCATTTACGCACAGCTTTCATACTAGGAAACGTGGGTGAAGTGTCTTGCCTAAAGACACAATGGGGTGATTGAGAGGAATGCCGGTCGGAGCTGTCAACCGATCATCACCTGGTGGTGAGTTGGATTTGCTGACAGGAGGGTGAGGAGCTCAGTCACACATGAGGAGCTCGCAGTAGAGCTCCTCCACGTCGAGAGGAGCAGCTGAGGCTTGGGCATCTGTTCTGGATGCCTCCTGGACTCCTCCCTCAAGAGGTGTTCAGGTCCATGAAGACGGACATGTTTACGGACATGTGTTCACGGACATGTGTTCACGGACATGTGTTCAAGGACATGTGTTCACGGACATGTGTTCAAGGACATGTGTTCACGGACATGTGTTCAAGGACATGTGTTCAAGGACATGTGTTCACGGACATGTGTTCAAGGACTTGTGTTCACGGACATGTGTTCAAGGACATGTGTTCAAGGACATGTGTTCACGGACATGTGTTCACGGACATGTGTTCAAGGACATGTGTTCAAGGACATGTGTTCACGGACATGTGTTCACGGACATGTGTTCAAGGACATGTGTTCAAGGACATGTGTTCAAGGACATGTGTTCAAGGACATGTGTTCACGGACATGTGTTCACGGACATGTGTTCACGGACATGTGTTCAAGGACATGTGTTCACGGACATGTGTTCACGGACATGTGTTCAAGGACATGTGTTCACGGACATGTGTTCATGGACATGTGTTCAAGGACATGTGTTCACGGACATGTGTTCACGGACATGTGTTCAAGGACATGTGTTCAAGGACATGTGTTCAAGGACATGTGTTCAAGGACATGTGTTCACGGACATGTGTTCAAGGACATGTGTTCACGGACATGTGTTCATGGACATGTGTTCAAGGACATGTGTTCAAGGACATGTGTTCAAGGACATGTGTTCAAGGACATGTGTTCACGGACATGTGTTCCGGGGAAGACCCAGGACACGCTGGAGAGACTATGTCTCTCTGCTGGCCTGGGAACGCCTTGGAATCCTTGGAGGAGCTGGAGGAAGTGTCTGGGCTGAGGTAAGTCTGGGAACCCCTGCTTAGACTGCTGCCCCTGCGACCTGGCCCCAGATAAGAGGAAGATGGATGGATATCAAGAATTCATGTGTGTTCATTATGTCTATAGCCAACCTTCTTCGAGTCAATTCCACACCGCAGAGTGCGATCAAATGAGTTTATTTCCATGACACGTGAAACGAACAAGTTCATTGGTCTGTCTTTTAGAACAAAATAACATTTCTCTCACCTCAGATTAGCAGACTTTTGTGCTTCGCTTTTTTATTCCGCCAAAGTCTGTGTTGTTTTTCCATCCATGTTGTATTTTTGCCTTTCTTTTTTTCTTGTTTGAATTAATACTGACGAACCATGTGGTGTCTCCCTAATTGGTTAATCTAATCTAATCATTCTAAGAACACTGTAATGTCATTGTAAATTGTTTTCTTTTCAAATACAACATATCATACAAATCCAAATCGAAAAAATAAAAATAAGATAATTAGGGGTGTAATAAGTCTGAATTTTCACAAGACGGGACAAGGGCTTTTAAAAATGAATCACAAACATCACTAATACATGATAAAAGAGTCCATGGATCTTGTCTTTGTGTCCACAGTGTGCTGGAGTCCCTGGTTCGACAGGGACGACCCCACGGGCACCGGAGACTGGGAGCTTCTGTCCGACCTGAAGAAAGAGCATCCACATAAGATCTGTGACACTCCTCTGTACATCGACGTGAGGACAGTGGACACCAACGCTCCCATCTCTACCACCGGACAGAACTTTCACATGTGAGACACATTTGGACGTATTTAGCCATATTTTTGCCAGTCTATTATGTTAAATCGTCTTAAATTTCTGATTTGAGTTGACAAGTTAAGTATGTATTTAGACCTTTCTTACGCATTGCTACCCAAGCCCTTTGCCACTTCATTAGTTTTCAAAAGCATGGATTTTTGGCTCAGCTATTCCCAAAGTGTCATATAGTGACTCACATCTGTGGGTTGGGTTCCATGTGGCTTCTTCACTTTATGAACTGAAGAAGTCACTTGGATGAGCATCAAAATGTCTTCACTCTTAAAACTATACAATTTTCTTTTTCCAGTGACTCACGTGGCTCTTTCTTACATGTTAGAAAAGATAAAATGTAATAAATAGATGAAGACGTGTGTAGAAGTTCTGCTACAATACATTGGGGAGATAGACAGACAGACAGACAGACAGACAGATAGACAGACAGACAGATAGACAGAGATCAAGATTTTGTGGTTGATTCTAATCTGATCTTTTGTGTTTGTCTCTGTTTGCAGCTACAGTCCAACAAAGGGATTCGCCTGTCGAAACCTGGACCAAAAAGGATGCAAGTGCAGAGACTACAAAGTGCGCTTCGCCTGCCCCTGTAAATGCACCGTGGACACAGACTAGGCCTCCATCCCAACACGCTCTACTTCACTTTGTCATTTGTTTTTAATATATCTTTTTTTTAGAATTTAGATTTTTTGTAAATAAAGATGAATTACCTTTGGTTTGGGACAATCAACCAAATCAAATGCATTGCTGAAAATGACTTTAGCAAAAGTTGTGTAATAAATGTGTTTTTAAAATTGTTTTGTATTTTCTGTCATTACATCTGCAGTACAATGCACGCCTATAAGAAATCCATCTATAAGTTCAGCTAAGAATGAGCCGATTTTGATCACTGATTTGAGTTTAGACTTATCTTCAGATTTGGCCGACATTACTTGACTTGTCTAATTTCTTTTTTTTATAATAGTCAGTAGTCAATAGTTATTTGACAAGTAAATGTCACTTAACACAAAACAAATTACATACCTAATCAAGTTAATGTTACTTAAAAGAAGAAGAAAAATTTACATTTTGTTCCTTGTAAACCATAATATCTAAAATGGCTTAATAATAGAAACAGGTTCATTGACAGAACTGATAAGCCCCACCTCTTCATGGTTATAAGCCCCGCCTCTTCACAGTGATAAGCTCCACCTCTTCATGGTGACATTTAATCGACGCAAGCTGTAGATTTTAAAGCAGAACTAGGTAACTTTAATGGCAGAGCTCCCTCTGCAGTTCTCCTGTGAATATACACTTGGACATTTTCTTAAAAAAAATAAATAAATAAGGACTTACAGACACACAAAAACGTTTCATATTGCCAAATATTAAAAAAAAAACAACAGGGTTCCTCAGGATAGTTGTCTTCGGGTCGATGTCGACAAATGTTGCAGCTGGTATTCTGCCTAGAGACAGCAGGCGGCGACAACGGACACAAACGCCCTGAAAATACACACACAAACGCCACATGGACTTACAAAGAAGAAATGTTACTTAGTTCCACTTTAATTTACTTACTTATTGTTGAGAAAAAAGCTATGGGACATTTTTAACCCTACATATTTGTCCTGGAGTCTCAGTTTGCAAAAAAAATACATAACCTTAGGGGGGGATAGGGCCTCAGATGCAGAACAGCAGGATTACTCAGACATGCATGACTCAACCCAAATACAATTCTGAATAAAGCAATGACATCACAACATACTAGCCATAAACATTCTTTGATTACTTTTTTACTCTTAATACTGGACTGGACTCTTTGTGTTTTAAAAGTGATGTGGAGGTCAGGTCAGAATTCCAGGGTAGAATTTATCGTTTAAATGTCAGATTGCAGATTGGTTGACCTGGTTTATGGTTCTTATCTCTGTCCACTTGAAACAAACAAACAAAAAACCTGGCAGACAGTTCAATGTCTTCTTTGTCAGTGTAAATACACCAAAGTTTAATTATTTTTTGGCTCGTCGAGACTCTATTATTGTGCTTTTGGGTGCTACAAAAATAAATTGATTTGTTTTTTCAGTAGCAGGTGAGAGTGTGAACCACTGGAAAAAAGCTCTTCAGTGTTCAGAGTCAAGTGAAGATGTGAGGACGTCAAACATGAGAGTACTTCCAGGATTTTAAAAAATATATATATATGAAAAAATACTCAATGGTGCATGAATAAAATAAAAATTAAAAGTATTGTTGGTGAAACGACAATCTAAAATTGTTGAAAGTTTATTTGTTAATGTGACAGCACAGAACAGGATCTGTGAAGGACTTTGGAACTTGGTGACTCTGCCAGGCCAAGTTACAGGTCAGATCTGCGAGGCGTGAGCGCTCACAGTAAGAATGCAATGGAGAAACACATGTGGCAGACACAGTACATCTTTAAGACAATTCAAACGCCAAATCACCCATGTTTTATGTTTGACAGTATTTTGTTTTTTGCAGCATGTGCAGTTGGTAAGAATAGAATCCCAAAGGGGTGTTGAATGGGTAAAATTAACTTAAAAGGCAAAATTTTCAACATCTTGTAATCTTGTATTACCTCAAAACAATAAAATCATATTAAACAACTGTACTTTGTTGGCACACATTAAATAAGTCGGGGAAAATAATATAGGTTCTGTTCTAGAATGTGATGATGTCATAACCTCAGATGGAACAGGAGACTCTTTTCATGTTGATAACATTGGACTTTACCATGAAATATCTCAAAGGTAAATTCACAAATGTTTCTCTAAATTATCAGAAGATAAAGACGATGAAATAAAATCTTTTCTTGTTACTCTTAATATATATCATGACTGAAGAGCAAACTAAATATGAGCTGAAATAACACTTTTGCAAATACAAACCTTTCAGCTTAGACTGGCTTTAAAACAACTTTGTTAGCCTCATGGTGTCTGAGGCTTTCAGGGTTTTCAGAAAAATAGAAAAAGGCCTCTTATGATACATTATGAGTGTTTTTAGGCTGTAAAACTCTCTGATGAGCGACACCTGAAGAGTAGAATGTGACACAAAACTAAGGCCATTATGTTATGAGGTCACCGACTTACTCTGCTTTTTATAGACATTTAACAGGGCACTTAGAAAAGCTCAGATTCCTCAGCGTTGGAAAGAGGCCTTCACACCATCGAGATCAACTGAAGAGAAGCTGACCACATCATCTGATCCGAGACACGTCACATCCACCAGACGTCACCCCTGACCAAGACATGTCAGGCAAATGAGCTTCAACTGTCTTATTAGAGGAAAGTCACAAGTTAAAAGAAGAGAAGGATGGACTTGACTGTGCCTCATTGACCCATCTCAGTCCTGAATGTGGACGGTCTTATACTCACCTCAGTTCAATCTAAAAGAACTGAACGATGTTTTAGTCCAGGGGTGTCCAAACTTTTTCCATCAAGGGCCACATATTGAAATATAGACCAAGCGGAGGGCCACAAATCAATCGTGAAACGTTAAAAAAAGCTGCATTTATCTGATGTTTTAAGCACCACCACATCTACATTCAGTCTCAGTGCCTTAATATCAGGTCTGTATTGCACCAAAAGTTTAGTTATTTAGGTTGGAATTGTAGAAAATCTGAAATGTGCTGTAAAAAGTACTTCTCAGGACAGAGTGGGCCAATTCACCAGGAAGACTAAGGGCCAAGAAAAATTGGTCCGAGGGCCACATTTGGCCCCCGGGCCTGAGTTTGGACATGCCTGTTTTAGACGATGTTTGCGTGACTGTAACTGTAACTTTATTTATAACCCGAAGTTTATTTATAACTTTGTTCAACATGCAAAATAAAACAAAATGAACATACTGAATCATGTACAAAAACAGCGACATGGATATGATTAGCTTGGATGCTGAAAAAGCTTTTGATTCTGTTAGCTGGCCTTATTTATTGAAAGTGCAGAACATACAGAATGTAGGGGCTCTTTATGATAAGTCCAACATCAAGAATTAAAATGAACCGATGAACCGGTCAGTGGTGTCGCAACCAACCCTAACCCTATGGGACGGAGCAGATGATGTTCTATTATTCTTCACTAAACCAGAAACTTGCATAACTAATGTGATATCCTCCATAATACTGTTCCAAGGTCTAAAAAATGAAATTCCTTCTTACTGGTGACCTCCTTTAACCTTTGACGATGAAAAACTGAATGATAATCCATACTTAAATCACGACTGAAACTATAAAAATGAACTTTCCATTTCTCTAACTATCTCAGACTCGACATCAGGTTATTTGATGTAAGATAATCAACTTTATTGTCCTTGAGAGGTCTTGTCTTGGGCAGACTTGATGAGTGATACAATCTGCAATCTAGAGGCAAATAAAAACTTGTCTGATTCAAAACTCAAACGATCAAAAGAAAAAGGTAGTTATCTTAAAAAACAACTTTATTTCAGCTGAAACCAGAACATTGATGAACTAATTTGACCCAGTAAATGAAGCTCAATGGAAAAATATTCTGTATTGGGGGCCAAAGGTTCCTGTACAGGCCTTACTAGTGACAGGTGACAAACGGTTGAGTCAAATGGAAGAAATGGAGAATCCTTGGGTAAAATCTGTGCTTACTGTCAGTGGGGGACTTACCATTAGGCAACAGGCTACAATTCCCTTGAGCCCCCGACCTGAAGGGGCCCCAATAAAATGCCCCTCGATAATCATAGCTCTCAAAAGCTCTGGAGCAACTTCTTTTCTATCAGTATCACAATAAAGTGGCGCGGCGTACTTTGAAATAAGAAAAAGACCAACAAAATAGTCAAATGTTTTCATTCTGCCCAAGCCACACCCTCTGATAAAGCTATATATAGTAAATGAAATGTAACATTATACAAGTAAAAATGAAGATCATGTGTTTAAATCAGCTGAGCGTGTGTTAAAATGCACCAACAGGAATTATTGTCTGATTTCTTAAATATTCTTCTGGGGAACGACCCCCAAACCCCCCTGTTTAAAGCTGTTTATAACATGTAACTATTGCTCATATGAATTTGGATTTTCCATTGGTCCACTTGCCACTCCAAATTGCTGAACCTGTCACCACACATAAAAAAACCTAACAAAAACAACCATAACAAAATCTTCCATTCAAGGTTAATTCAAGAGTCTCTACAGAAACGCTGTAAAAAATTCACACTTGATGAGGAGGGGCTTATACTTCATTTCTAAACCCAAAATTCCTAGCTCCACCACTGATTCATTTTAAAACAGACACATTTGTAATGAATGAATGAATGTGCATTTGATATTTTTTGTGGCCTTTTTTCATGTTCTGTCTCAGGTCGTGTTCTGTTTATTGTGATTTTTGGTTCTGTTTTATATACGTAAAAACGCAAAAACATAAAATATATAGATTTTTTTAGAAAAGAAAAGAAATGTGGTGCAACCAGGTCAACTTTTTGATGTCAGAGTGATTTCCTTTTAGAACTCAGAGCTACTTCCTGTAATTTTGCACTTTTTTCTTGTTATTTTTTCTTGTCAAACTGCAGCTTGACTGAACTAAAGTAAAAGAGACATTTATTTACAACAAATACTGGGAGGAATTTTTAGCTTGACTTGTCTGTGTGTTGGTCGAGTCATTCCCCACTTTGAGCCTGATCCTGTCACATCAGGAGCTCAGCAGGTCCGGGCCTGTCAGGTGCCACAGGGGGGTTCTACCAAATGTTCAGCGATGGAAGAAGTACTCCATTTTGTGACTCAAGTAAAAGTACAGAAACGAGTGCAAAACATGACTCAAGTAAAAGTATCACATCTACTTAAGTAAATGTGTTGAAGTACCTGAGACACTTTTTTTCAATTTTTTGTTTTTTGGTCAGTTTTCTCTCTCAACATATTGGCTTTCATTTGGAAACAACAAACTTGTCTAATCTGCTGATTAGGTGAAATTAGAATTCTTAGAACAACTTTCACCCCTCCTTGAACCGCCACCTTAACGTGGTGGAGGGGTTTGAGTACCCGAATGATCCTGGGAGCTATGTTGTCGGGGGCTTCATGCCCCTGGTAGGGTCACCCATGGCAAACAGGTCCTGGGTGACGGGTCAGACTAAGAGTGGTTCAGAAGCCTCTTATGACGAGTATAAAACCAAGGACGTGTACGTCGCCCGGACTGGCGTCACCGGGGCCCCACCCTGGAGCCAGGCCTGGGGTGGGCGCTCGACGGCGAGCGTCTGGTGGCCGGGCCTTTCCCCACGGGGCCCGGTCAGGCACAGCCCGAAGGAGCGACGTGGGGCCGCCCTCCCGTGGGCCCACCACCTGCAGGAGGATCCATAAGGGGCCGGTGCAAAGAGATCTGGGTGGCAGTCGAAGGCAGGGGCCTCGACGACCGGATCTCCGGACACAGAAACTAGCTCTGGGGACATGGAATGTCACCTCGCTGGGGGGGAAGGAGCCTGAGCTCGTGCTGGAGTTTGAGCGCTTCCGACTAGATATAGTCGGCCTCACCTCCACGCACAGCCTGTGCTCTGGAACCCGTCTCCTCGAGAGGGGCTGGACGCTCCATTTCTCTGGCGTTGCCCGCGGGGAGAGGCGGCGGGCTGGCGTGGGCTTGCTCATAGCCCCACAGCTCAGCCGTCACGTGTTGGAGTTCACCCCGGTGAACGAGAGGGTCGCATCCCTCCGCCTTCGGGTGGGGGACAGGTCTCTCACCGTTGTGTCGGCCTACGGGCCGAACAACGGTGCAGAGTACCCGGCCTTCTTGGAGTCTCTGGGAGGGGTACTGGACAGTGCACCACCCGGGGACTCCGTTGTTCTACTGGGGGACTTCAACGCCCATGTGGGCAACGACAGTGACACCTGGAGAGGGGTAATCGGGAGGAACGGCCCCCCCGATCTGAACCCGAGCGGTGTTCAGTTATTGGACTTCTGTGCTAGTCACAGCTTGTCCATAACGAACACCATGTTCAAGCACAAGGGTGTCCATCAGTGCACGTGGCACCAGGACACCCTAGGCCGGAGGTCGATGATCGACTTTGTTGTCGTGTCATCTGACCTTCGGCCGCGTGTCTTGGACACTCGGGTGAAGAGAGGGGCGGAGCTGTCAACTGATCACCACCTGGTGGTGAGTTGGATCCGCTGGCGGGGGAGGAAGCCGGAACGACTTGGTAGGCCCAAGCGCATCGTGAGGGTCTGCTGGGAACGTCTGGCAGAGCCCTCTGTCAGCAGGGTTTTCAACTCACACCTCCGGGAGAACTTCTCCCAGATCCCGGGGGAGGCTGGAGACATTGAGTCCGAGTGGACCATGTTCTCCACCTCCATTGTCGATGCGGCAGCTCGTAGCTGTGGTCGCAAGGTCTCTGGTGCCTGTCGCGGCGGCAATCCCCGAACCCGGTGGTGGACACCGGAAGTAAGGGATGCCGTCAGGCTGAAGAAGGAGGCCTACCGGGCCTCTCTGGCTTGTGGGACTCCTGAAGCAGCTGACAGGTACCGGCAGGCCAAGCGTGCTGCAGCCCGTGCTGTCGCAGAGGCAAAAACTCGGGATTGGGAGGAGTTCGGGGAGGCCATGGAGGAGGACTATCGGTCGGCCTCAAAGAAATTCTGGCAAACCGTCCGACGCCTCAGGAGGGGGAAGCAGTGCTTCACCAACACCGTTTACGGTGCGGGTGGAGAACTGTTGACCACGACTGGGGATGTGGTTGGACGGTGGAAGGAATACTTTGAGGATCTCCTCAATCCCACTGTCACGTCTTCCGAGGAGGAAGCAGAGGCTGAGATCTTGGAGGCGGACTCATCCATCACCCTGGCTGAAGTCACTGAGGTGGTTGGCAAGCTCCTTGGTGGCAAGGCTCCGGGGGTGGATGAGATCCGCCCTGAGTATCTTAAGTCTCTGGATGTTGTGGGACTGTCTTGGCTGACACGTCTCTGCAACATCGCGTGGCAGTCTGGGACGGTACCTCTGGACTGGCAGACCGGGGTGGTGGTCCCTCTGTATAAGAAGGGGGACCGGAGGGTGTGTTCCAACCACAGGGGGATCACACTCCTCAGCCTCCCCGGTAAGGTCTATTCCAGGGTACTGGAGAGGAGAATCCGACCGATAGTCGAACCTCGGATTCAGGAGGAGCAGTGTGGTTTTCGTCCCGGTCGTGGAACACTGGACCAGCTCTATACTCTCCATCGGGTGCTCGAGGGTTCATGGGAGTTTGCCCAACCAGTCCACATGTGCTTTGTGGACCTGGAGAAGGCATTCGACCTTGTGCCCCGGGGCGCCTTGTGGGGAGTGCTCCGGGAGTATGGGGTCCGGGCCCTTTGTTAATGGCTGTCCGGTCCCTGTATGACCGGAGCAGGAGCTGTGTTCGCATTGCCGGCAGTAAGTCAGACCTGTTCCCGGTGCATGTTGGACTCCGCCAGGGCTGCCCTTTGTCACCGGTTCTGTTCATAGTTTTTATGGACAGAATTTCTAGGCGCAGTCAGGGCGTGGAGGGTGTCCGGTTTGGGAACCACAGGATCTCATCTCTGCTGTTTGCGGACGATGTCGTCCTGATGGCTTCCTCAGACCAGGACCTGCAGCATGCACTGGGACGGTTTGCAGCCGAGTGTGAAGCGGCTGGGATGAGGATCAGCACATCCAAATCCGAGGCCATGGTTCTCGACCGGAAAAAGGTGGCTTGCCCTCTCCGGGTGGGTGGAGAGTCCTTGCCTCAAGTGGAGGAGTTCAAGTATCTCGGGGTCTTGTTCACGAGTGAGGGAAGGATGGAGCGTGAGATTGACAGGCGGATCGGTGCAGCGTCTGCAGTGATGCGGGCGCTGTATCGGACCGTTGTGGTGAAGAGAGAGCTGAGTCGAAAGACGAAGCTCTCGATTACGATCAATCTACGTTCCTACCCTCACCTATGGTCATGAGCTCTGGGTAATGACCGAAAGGACAAGATCGCGGATACAAGCGGTCGAAATGAGCTTCCTCCGCCGGGTGGCTGGGCGCTCCCTTAGAGATAGGGTGAGGAGCTCAGTCACACGGGAGGAGCTCGGAGTAGAGCCGCTGCTCCTCCACGTCGAGAGGAGCCAGCTGAGGTGGCTCGGGCATCTGTTCCGGATGCCTCCTGGACGCCTCCCTCGGGAGGTGTTCTGGGCATGTCCCACCGGGAGGCGGCCCCGGGGTAGACCCAGGACACGCTGGAGGGACTATGTCTCTCGGCTGGCCTGGGAACGCCTCGGGATCCCCCCGGAGGAGCTGGAGGAAGTGTCTGGGGTGAAGGAAGTCTGGGAGTCCCTGCTCAGGCTGCTGCCCCCGCGACCCGGCCCCGGATAAGCGGAAGAAGATGGATGGATGGATGGATGGATAGAACAATTTTCAGTCAAATCCAAATTACTCAAAAACTAAATAAGAAATTCAAAATCCCCTCTGTACAGTTTTGTAACAAATATTTGTACAAAATGAACCGAGAAATTAAAACCTGGTTCTGTCCATTTTTCAGATTGAATTGTCCCAAATATGTGTATTTTTTCCTTACATTTATGTGAGTAAACTACAGGAGAAGCTTCAAATTGATATCTTTAAATGTTACATTTTTTTCCTATTCACCTGCAGCGTCTCACCTTAAGAGTAAAAAGTAAAAGTATGCCATGCAGATTATGAGAACAGTATTAAATGTCGTAATTTTGGCAAAGAATTGTGCTTAATTTTGCTCAATAAAGGTGAATTCAAATTAATTTGCTTTAAGATGACACACAGCAGATAAATAGGTTAAATTTAAATAATAGGTTAAATAAATTTAAAGATATCAATTTGAAACTCCCCTTGTAGTTTACTCACATAAATAGAAGAAAAAACATATTACAAGTTTTTCATCATGTCATGTTTTCATGTAGAAATTAGGTATTTTATGTGTGAAAACTGCCAAAATTACTCATATTTGGGACATTGAAATCTGAAAATGGACAGAACCAGGTTTAAATTCCTTGGTTCATTTTGTAACATATTAGTTACAAAAAATGTACAGAGGGGATTTTGGATTTCCTATTTAGTTTTTAAGTAAACTAGATCTGACTGAAAATTGTCCTAAAAATTCAAAATTCACCTCATTTTTTTGACTTAAAACTTCAATAAATCAGTTTTAGAATTAGATATCAAAACATCCTTCTGTACGTTTTGTCGAAATCTTGTTGAGTCCCAGATTGTACAGTTTGGTGTGGGATCTACTTTAAGGCTGATCTTTATGTCTTGAGGGAGAAAAATGCATTTTAAGAAAACAGTCTTTGAAGTCACAACATCTCAGAGAAATCTATGGATGAAGTGGATTCAGTGAAAGAATAAAACATCTTCAGGAGCAGACTGGACACATTTATTGTTTCTACATGAAAGCCGATATGTTGAGAGAGCAAACTGAGGCATAAAAAAAGGACATCAATGAGTTTTGCCTGTAGTGTCTGGCCTTTAGTCCATTTGCCTGAATATATTTTCATTCTTTTGTTGGCAGAAATAGTTCCAGAGATTATCTGTCTGCTGCAGTTGTTGTATTATCTGTGACATACTTCCTCATTGCCACGTTTGAGAGCGGGAGATGTGACCTTTGAAATCATGTCTGACACAGAACTGTATCAAAGGAAATGATAGATATTGTTCACAAACATTAGAGTGAAGCGAGATACAACACTGAAGCACTTTAATGTTCATTGTGCATGTTCATTCAGTCAATTCTTGAAAGTTATGCATGCTGCTTCAACAAAGTCAGCCTTCAGACATCATCATGAGTCAATCTAAGTAGAAAAACATGACATATCTTTAAAGTACAGTGTGAAATATTATTGTGGGAGGACTTTGTGTGATATTTCAATAAATCAGTGCGTAATAGATGTTGCCAGCCACGTTTTTACCCAAATTGCTCTTCTATTTCCATTATTACTCATTAGTCAGTTCAAAAAGACACAATCTGAAGCGTTTAATGACACTTGGCCAAAAATATTTGCGTCAAATATCAGACAAATTGTCAAAGTCAAACTAATATTTGGGGAAACCTTCAATATCACAAAACCGATATTTGAACTGATATTAAGGATTCATTCATTCATTCATTTTCTTTTTCTTTTTTCCCATTTTCTTATTCCCGTTAGGGGTCGCGGGTGACTGGAGCCTATCCCAGTGACTTTGGGCCTTAGGCGGGGTACACCCTGGACAGTGGCCAACTTGTCGCAGGGCTGACACAGAGAGACAGAGACATGGACTGACAACCATTCACTCTCACATTCATTCACTAGGGACAATTTAGAGTTCTCAATTAACCTGAACATATGCATGTCTTTGGACGGTAGGAGTAAGCCGGAGAACCCGGAGAGAACCCACGGTAACACGGGGAGGACATGCAGACTCCACCAGCTTCATATAAATTATACAAAATAGGATATTTATTAGATTAATAATGTTTACATGTTGTAGTTTAACAGTGGGTATAACTGGCTGCTTTTCTGGCGTCCCACTGGCAGACGCTAGATTTTTAAAAATAATTTTAATTCCTTTTTATCCGCATCTGATAAAAGGAATCTATCAGCTGCTTCAATCTTCAATATGAAAAGAAAGCTGTAACCCACTTATTTTCAGTCAAATCAATAATTCTGGGATGAATTAGAGTCAGCACTTTTACAAATTTTACAAATTACACTAAAATTCAAAACAATTTAATAGGACTTTTATATGGATTCCGCCTGGACTTTTTTACTTTATTACAAGTCCCTAAAACTCATTTTTTGTTAATTTTGCTTCAGTTTTGAAAGAGGAATCAACAAAAAACCAACAAAAGCCAAAAGTAGTGTCAATCAGGCAAAATCTAAAGACACCAGCTTCACTTCTTCATAGATTTAATAAAGAAAATGTAGGCGGACTTTAAAGTCTGATATTCCTCTGAGCAGAGCTTGTTTCAAGTGGAATCAGAGTAAATCAGACACAAAACTACAGCTTCACAGAGAGTCCAGACAATAGTTTGTGTCTAAAGGGTTCAGGAACAGCTTCAGTTTGAAATGAGGCTCATTTTAGTCAGACGTTTGAGGAAAAACAGGTCAGAGCGGCGTGTCATGTGTCCTTTCTACCTCCAGAGAGCTGCTTTTACAAAACTAAAACGTCCAAGAGCTTCTCCAGTTAGTTAGACAGACGGGCTTCATTGTCAACCCATAGTGCACAGAGTAAAAGTATACATTTACCTTTACACAGTACATTTAGAGTGAATAAAAGTGGAAGTTAAATGTAAGTGAGTCGTTAAACCTTTATCAGCTTTGTCTGCAGTTTCCTTTTATCTCTGACCTCAGACCAATCTGTGACATTTTCACAAAAAAGGCTAGATTTAAGTCCTAATCTGTTTGATAGAATCAGAAGACGACCAAATCTAATGCTTACTCTCTGGAATGTATTTATCACTGACTGCGATTACCTTAACATTTCTTAAATTCAATATTCAGTCTCATCCTTGAGTATTTTTTAGAACATCTTTTTATCAGTCCAGGCTCAAATATTATATTTTAATCATTTATAGCATTCAACAATGTAGTATCCAGCAATGTTTGTTTTTAATTCCAGTCACTTTGACACACTTTATTCAAAATGGACATTTGCTTTTTTAATTATAATTTTTTGTATTATTATTATTATTATTATTATTATCATGATTATCCTTTTATTCCGTTATCCAGCTCCTTGTATTTATTATTGAGTATTGAGTTTATTATTGAAATATTGTGAATGAAGCTTCTAGAGAGAGAATATTAATGAATAAAGTGCAGAATTGAGGAAAAACGTGTCTAAAAGCGACAAAAAATGACTAAAAGCAACAAAAAACACAACTAAAATCTTTGAAAGATTGTGAATGAAGCTTCTAGAGAGAGAATATTTATAAATAAAGTGTATTGTTGAGGAAAATAAAAAAAAAAAAAAAAAAAAAAAAGGACATTTGCAAAACAGCTCACACAGAATCCTTAATAGAATTTCAGTTTTTGTTCATCGAAATTAGGCTCAGAAGTCTTAGTCCTGCTCTGAGGGAACAAAGGGACTGCAGGAGGATTCACAGTTTAAGTAACTGTCTACATTTTGGTTTATTTTGATCAAGATATTTATATTGAATAAGATTGAAATGTGTCTGTATCGTGTGCTCTCTGAGACTGTGGGCTGTTAAGAGTCTGAGATGTGTGGGTCTGAGCCCCAATGTTTGAATCAAACTAAACCAAGTTTAAACAACACACTGCCCCAGTGTGGCTCATATCACTGCTTTGCCCTTTTCTAAACGCAGATATAAAGATGATAATTTTATTCATAATAATTCATTGGTATCTTCAGGTTTTATCAGAAACCACAGACAGATTGCATTGTGGGAGCTGATATGAGCCTGATTTAAACTATTTAAGCCTTACACTTGGAGCACATTTCACAGAGCAACTACCACTCTGCAGCAACTGGTGAGTGATTCTGTTTGTACGGCATCTTCATTTCATTTGTAAAATATGTATTTCATTGTTATTGAGAGGCAACTGCCACAGAACAGGGACTCGTTCAATCTGAGGAGTTTATCTGCCACAAATGTCACTCAAATGGGTTTTGTACTGGCACAATCTGTAAACACAAGTTGTAGACGTTGAGAGAATTGTATTTATTTATTGCTTTATTTATTGCTTTGATCAGAGGTTTCCAGATAAATTGGCCCAAATGACCAAAATAATACTTTATACTGTGAAAGCCTAAGTAACAAACATTTCGATCTAAATAAATGTTCCAGAGCCGATTAAAGCTGTGGTGGCTCCACATAACACGCGGTATTTTGAATGTTTGACTTCATTGCCGTGTCGTGTGGGGCCCTCAGCTCTGTGTTTGTTTCAAATGTGGTGAAAACATTTGGACAGCTCTGACTGAGTTCAGTTTAAATGCTGTATACTCCACATGTATCACAACAGCGTCGTCGCTCTGGACTTTTTATTCTCTATAGTTTTATGCTCTTTGGTGCTTTGTCCTCACAATTCCATTCACTTCACACATTATACTCTAGTTACTCTACACTTATTCTTTACTCTTTACTGGATCACTTGAATAATATTATGAGGTGTTTTTACTCTGGACAATAAAAGACGTTTATATCAATGTGATCTTTCTCTCCACAGATTCCCTCAAACACAAGCAAACATGATGTTCTGGGTATGTAGCTATTCATGTTAAGTCAAACTAATAACTGCAATTTCAAACTTGTTCATTGATTTTAATGTTGTCGATGTCTTTTCAGCTCGTCTTGTTGAGTCATGTTCTGCTCGTGGGTGAGTCTGTAGGGTTTGTGTGGATGTGTTGTGGCCGAATTAAATAAAAGTGGATTTGAATGAAGGAGAGCTGGTCCCACTCTCTGACAAGTGGACTTTCTATTTTCAGTGCTATGACCTTGCAGTCCGAAAGATTTGATTCACATTTCAATTTAAATGCATTGATAATTATGGTAAAAAGAAAAAAAGAATAATTGCTGGGGTCAATTCAAAGCAAACCAAATGTTTAAATTAATATAATGTACAAAGTGTATTCCATTGAAATAACTTTACAGACGTTACATTGTCCTCAGAGGAAGAATTCTTGGTTTTGTTTTCCTTGTCTTTGATAATCTGAAGTGTCTTATCTTTTCTGTTTTTACAGGGAGTTCACGGTTTCCTCCCCCGACTCACCCTCGCCCTCGCCCTCACCCTCAGCACACTGAAAGAACCGCACACCCCCCTTTCCCCAGTAAGACACCCGCTTTACTTTTATTATCACGTGTTTGAAGTTGTTCTTTGTTGGTTTGAAGTATGTTAACTTTACATAAAATCATGCAATGAGTCATTTAAAATAGGCGACGTGCCACAGTGGTTAGCGCTCTCACCTCACAGCCAGAAGGTACTAGGTTCAAGTTTGCATGTTCTCCCTCTAAAAACATGAACAATAGGCTCCGCCCCTTTGAGGCCAGGACTTCTCAGCAGGACTTTCCTGTTAAATAAAGTTCAATAATTCAGTAACAGCTAACATTCTTTTCCTGACATTTACCATTTCTGTGATGTTCTTTATATTTCACCAGTGAGATTGAAAACTGTAACAAAACTGAAATCATTTATGTTAATTTCATAAAGGGGCTAATTAACCAATAATCCAATCTAGTTTAATTAAATAGCACATATTATGAAGTGAAGTGTTTAAAGTGCTGCACAGAAGAGAGGCGGAGCTGTAAAAAGATGTTTCTGCGGAAAAAGAAACGGCGAGACTGCGGTCAGTGAGAGACCACTGTGTGCCTTCATTTAATATCACACCGTTGAACACAACCTTTGCAAACCAGTAACATCTCCATGGAAACAAGCAGGGGGCGTTTCCTCCACCAGAAAAGTTACATAGTGCACCTTTAACCTTCCATGATCTCTCTTTCACACAGTCTCGGCGGCAGAGGTCATGCTAAGACAAATCAACTTAGTGTTTGTTCTGTTGTTTCAGCCAAACCTAGACCTGTGTGGACGACACACCAGCGCTGGACGACAAATCGCAGTATTGTTACTCTTCCTCCTCACACTAAACCGCCACCAAGTATTCATCAGTTCACCTATTTGTATATTCCTGTAAATGCAGTTAATTGTAAAATGCGAGTAAGCTAAACTGTTTGTTTTTCTCCAATCGCTAATTTGAGCCCGGACATTTTGGACCGACAGGACGACGACAAAATCCACCACAAGAACAACCTACACCACAACAAGAACAACATCTACCACAACAAGAACAACATACACCACAACTCCACCCACGAAGCCCAATGGTGACACACTCAAACGCATTTGTTTATACTATATTATAATTTAGACCTGGTATAGTCCTGTTCTAGACGTCGTTTTGTGTTGTGTTGATTTTGCAGAATGTTGGACTCAGTGGTTCGACAGAGACGACCCCGGGACAGAAAATGGAGACTTTGAGACTCTTTCACTTTTACGTGAAGAACACCCTGGGAAGATCTGCGCCAATCCACTGGGGATCGAAGTCCTGACCACTGGAGGCCTGCCCCTCTCCTCCACCGGGGACGTCATCTACAAGTGAGTCTTCATGGATCTTTGTAAGAAATCAAATAGAATAAAGGCTGTTGGTAATAAGTGCTTTACGCCGCTTTAGTCAATCACTTCAGTGTAGACGGACAGAAGTGAAGCTGCCAATCTGCACCATTGCTAACGTCAGATAAACATGTGGACACCTCTTTATTAAGTTGTGCGCATTATCAATCTAAAATGGCTCCTGTCAGTATCGTCCGGAGAGAGAAGGGACTCTCAACAGAGCTTTAGCCAATCACAGCAGCCAGTTGACATGCTTTGATGTTAAAACAATACTAGATTAATGAGCAGCATTATACGTACTGTTTCTTATGTTTTGTACATCGTTAGCAAGTATTGATGAGAAGGATTTTGCTGAAAAATATATGTGTTCTGTTACACACCAAAAGTTGTGTGGGTTCAAACAAATCAGCCAGGAGCCGTACAAGATGGATTCTCGTGAGTTTGAAAACTTAAACCTCTCAACAATCCAGCTACAGCTCAAGGTTAATTGCACCATCAATCACTCAACCACATTCATACCCAAGACTGGACTGTCAAGTGCCTTGCTTAAACACACAACAGCATTATGTACTGACCAGAATGGACTTTCAATAATATTTTCCTGCATATTTCCAGGTGTGACGTTGTGACGGGATTCATCTGTAGAAACTCTGATCAGAAAAAACACCGCCGGTGTTCAGATTATAAGGTTCGCTTCAGGTGTCCTCCTGAGTTCTGCAAACCTCCTCCACGTAAGTACCACAAGAGTCTGTAAAACTACACCATTGTCATTATGTTAGTCTTTACCTGAGAGACTCCACAGTGACGATGTGATTCAGTTCAGTGTGCTGCACTGATCAATCTGCCGTGAGCCAGGCTGCCTTTAAAGAGGCACGCTGTGATAGTGAGGACAGTGTGGACACATGCACTATTCCCTTCAACACTTACAGTATATGTTTATGTAGTACATTCATTATTTTTTGTCAGTATTTATTCAATGCATAAATGTACTCACAATTACACAGATTTAATTTTTAATTCTGGACCAGAATAGTATGTTTTTGCCACTAGATGTCGTATTAAATCACTGCCCTGTAAATCCATGAGATCTCTTTGCTCACAACCACAAGTGTGTGCTCTAATGAACAGGCCAGGCCCCTCCCCCTGTGTGATAATGAGGTGTCCTCATACACATGTGGCCCCTCCCCCTGTGTGATAATGTGGCTCTTCTGAACTGTGCCAGGAGCCTGCACTGCCTGGTGTGGTGTGGAGAATCTGCCTGTGGATCACAGAGGACACATGTGTATGAGGACACCTCATTATCACACAGGGGGAGGGGCCACATGTGTATGAGGACACCTCATTATCACACAGGGGGAGGGGCCACATATGTATGAGGACACCTCATTATCACACAGGGGGAGGGGCCTGGACAAACCCTTAAAGGGGAATTAGAACAGCACAGCCTCATGGTGATGTAGAAAGGAGCACAAAAATACGCCCTCTGGTGGAATTCCTTTAGAATTGTTATTGTTTTATCATGTTTGATGCATTAAATACAGT
Source organism: Rhinogobius similis (assembly GCA_019453435.1). Taxonomy (NCBI): domain Eukaryota; kingdom Metazoa; phylum Chordata; class Actinopteri; order Gobiiformes; family Gobiidae; genus Rhinogobius; species Rhinogobius similis. The sequence continues at coordinate 31,860,915 of CM033625.1, forward strand.
ATTGACAAATACAGGCAACTGAATACTTTAAGTTATAATTAGGAAAGGGGGTGGGATTAGATAAATTATACTTCTTTCCACTCCTTTTTAAACATATGAACACTCTGTAGCCTGTGTACAGCCTTTTTTATTTTATTTTATTTTTTCTATTATTTTTTGACCTGTGCTCTCTCTGTGACAGTATTTGTGGCATGACTTGTGAATTATGTTTGTTTTTGTTATTATTATTGTAATTTTTAAGATGTTTTTCAAATACTTTGAATTGGAAAAAAAATGTCAATATTATATACACTACAGAAAATGTAAATATTTAAAGATGCATTTACATAATTAAATAATTTAACAGAAACATTTAATGCCAGGTCTTTATTGTTGAGCTGATGGATTTATGACGCCATTAGTAACGAGGGATACTTAAATATAAAACATGCATTTATACTGTTTTAAAAGTATTTTTCACTTTTTAAAAGTATTCATAATTTTTTATCTTTGCCTCTTTTTCTCTCTCTTTAACTTTACATTAGCAACAAATGTACACCTTCATAACTCCTGTTGTCATCTGCAGCGTGTTGGACCGAGTGGTTTGACAGAGACAATCCCAGTGGAACTGGAGACTGGGAGACCCTTCCTGATCTGAGGTCTGAGAACCCGGGACGGATCTGCCCCAACCCGCTCCAAATCCAGGTCCTAACCACCTCTGGGGCCCCGCTGAGTTCCACTGGGGACATCATCTTCAAGTCAGTACTGTTTCATGTGGGGTTTATGTTATGTTACAATGATCAGTTATTACCGAGACATTAGTAAAATCCTCTGTACATCTTTTTATTTATTAATGTTGTAATCAATGTAAATATCAGTCATTAGTTCAGCCAAATTGAACTCTATTTATGTTAATGTTATGTTAAATTGTAATTTAAAAATCAAGTATATTTTTGAAAAGATTTGTGTAAATTTAAAAAGCACCGAAACTCATCATGTGAACACAGAAGTATTCATTTTGTCTCCTCTCGTGCAGAGCCGACACTGTGTCTGGATTCATCTGCAGAAACGCAGACCAGAAAAAGGGCAAATGTCATGATTATAAAGTCCGCTTCAGGTGCCCTCTCAGCTTCTGTGTCCACTTCAGTAAGTTCAATTATTATCCTCAGTTTTCTGAACAGACTTTCTGATCAAATCAGAGCGCAAAGTTGACAAGAATATATTCAAATATGGCCAGTGTTTGTTTGTTTGTGTATGTGGGACCTTTAAAACATCGTGTCGTTGCAGATTGCTGGACGAACTGGCTTGACAGAGATGACCCCACTGGCTCTGGAGACTGGGAGACTTTACCTGCTCTGCGCATTGATTATCCAAATCAGATCTGTGATACACCTCTGGTGATTGAGGCTAAGACCTCCACAGGGCTGTCTGTGTGGGCAGCCGGCAACTTCCTCGCAGCGTAAGCTTCATTTTACTTTTCCTGTGTTCCACAGATGGCATTAAACAAATCTATGCATAAATCCCATGATGGGTGTTTGTATGGCTAAAACAACATGCATTCCCTCTGGGAGCAGATCTGACCTGTAACATGTCCAGGTGTTGTCACCTGTTTGACTCAGGGAGCTGGAGATAGATAAAGATGGACATTGTGCTCCTTTAAAGGCCCTGGACCACAGGGACATGGCTCAGGTTGAACTGTGAGCTCCACACACATGAGTCATGTCTCCTCACTCTTATTTTAAACCATATTAATCCATCTCAACTTGTCCCCAATACTTTTCTATTCTGTCTTTTTTATAATTGTCACTAACATTTTGCAAACAGATACGACGCAACTGTGGGTTTAATCTGTAAAAACGCAGATCAGGGAAAAGGCGTCGTGTGCCATGACTTCCAGGTCCGGTTCCTGTGTCCCCCCGACTTCTGCCGACCCAAAGGTAAAGGAGAAGAAAGTACTTTGACTTCATGCTTTAGAATAAAAGGCAATTCTGTTTTGGTTCACATTCAATTAAATTTGCCTTACGTTTGTGTCCTGCAGGATGCTACACAGAGTGGTTTGACCGGGACGAACCCTCTGGCTCTGGGGACTGGGAGACACTCTTCGCCCTCCGCGCAGAGTTCCCAGGACACATCTGTAACAAACCTCTGCAGATCCAGGTGGAGACTATGGATGGGAGAAGCATTGCCCAGACTGGGAACAACATCACTGCGTACGTTCAAAGATGTTACATTTAGTTATATGAAAGCATGTTTAATTTTATTTTCTTTGCCTTCATTATTAGCACCAGTCTGTGGCACAACGTTGGCACTGCAGAAACATAATTAGTTTAGACTAATCTGGGAATTTGAATTTGATTTCTTTTCATTTGAATTCTTTCCCCATAAAAATACAGTTTACACTACATCAGCTGGAACAATTTCAATCATCATCACAAATTAATTTTCACATTTGTTCATTCTAACTTTTTTGTTTTGAAGATAATTTTGGACTGCTTCTCTAACTTTTCACTCCAACTACGTCCTAAATTATAATATTTGGATTTCCGAGCTCTACCAGATCTAAACCTGGACTATCAGGTCTAAATTAAGGCTAAACCAGGGTTAAAATGTTACAAAACCAGGCCTGAATGAGACCAGACCATGCACAAGATAGTTCTACATAAGAGTAGATTTCTGACATTTCTTACATTAATATTTTAAAACCATATCTTCACCTCAGGTACCAAAAATATAACTTAATGATTGTTTTCTATTCTCAGTTTACAATTAAAAGTATAATGTGAGAATGAAAAGTGTTTTTGTTTTTCAGGGCCGATGTGACGACCGGCTTCATCTGTAAAAACTCGCTTCAGCACTCGGGCATTTGTGAAGATTTCAGAGTGCGCTTCTGGTGTCCACTTGACTTCTGTCGGCAAAAAGGTAAATGCAAACATAACAGAGATTCTTGGACATTTTCAAGACTCAACTCTCAACTTTTCCATGAAACTCGAACAGTGATTCATGGAATAAACCAGTAAACCAACCAACCAACCAATCAGGGATTCGTGTATCTTCCTGTGCTCAAGGAATGGACGCACACCTGGCTTTTCTCAGAGTCAAGTTGCGTCCATTTTGCTTAAAACTTAAAATCTTAATGTCTTGCGTCTGGTCACTCCGCCCTCCGTCACACTTTAAGTCAATTCCAAACCGTACCGTGCAATCAGACAAGCTCATTTCTGTGACACGTGTGAAGCGAACGAGTTCATTGCTCATCTATCTTTTAGAACAAAATCAAACTTAGATCAACAGATTCTACAGAAATGTGCGTTTTTCTGTCCATGTGATCTTTTTTTCTCGTAAGGAGCCACGTCTTTGTGAAACGCTTTACTGTATTTGTCTCCTTATTCAAATATAACATATCTTACAAATCAAAAAATAAAAATGGTAATACATTATGCCCCTTAAAACCAGACGCGACATTACAGTAACTTTTAAAAAATAACAAGTCACAAAACATTACTGACACAGTTAAATAAAAATAAAAAGTTGATAAAACAGTCCAAAGACATGGATCTTGTCTTTGTGTCCACAGTATGCTGGACTCGCTGGTTCGACAGGGACGACCCCACGGGCACCGGAGACTGGGAGCTTCTGTCCGACCTGAAGAAAGAGCATCCACATAAGATCTGTGACACTCCTCTGTACATCGACGTGAGGACAGTGGACACCCACGCTCCCATCACTACAACTGGACAGACCGCACACATGTGAGGGGCACTTTCACACTTACACTGCATCTACATCTGTTTATGCTCTGGTACGGTGGCCCTGAGTGCAAAACACGCACCCAAATTCAAAACACGCACCCAACTAAGAAAACACGCACCCAACTAAGAAAACACACACCCAGAGTCAAACCGCGCATCAAACTAAGAAAACACGCACTTAACTTAGAAAACACGCATACAACTTAGAAAAGACGCACCCAACTTAGAAACCACACACCCAAATTCAAAACAAGCACCCCAATTCAAAGCAGACACCCAAATTCAAAACACGCACCCAATTTAGAAAACACGCGCCAAACTAAGAAAACATGCACCCAACTTAGAAAACACACACCCAAAGTCAAAACACGCACCCACATTCAAAACACTCACCCAACTTAGAAAACACTCACCCAATGTCAAAACACGCAACCAACTAAGAAAACACACACTTAACTTAGAAAACACGCATCCAACTTAGAAAACATGCACCCAACTTAGAAAACATGCACCCAACTTAGAAAACACACACCCAAATTCAAAACACTCACCCAACTTAGAAAACACTCACCCAACTTACAAAACACGCAACCAACTAAGAAAACACGCACTCAAATTCAAAACAAGCACCCCGATTCAAAGAAGATAACCCAATTCAAAGCAGATACCCAAATTCAAAACTCGCACCCAATTTAGAAAACACGCACCAAACTAAGAAAACACACAGTCATCTTAGAAAACACTCACCCGACTAAGAAAACATGCACCCAACTTAGAAAACACACAGCCAAAGTCAAAACACGCACCCACATTCAAAACACTCACCCAACTTAGAAAACACTCACACTCACCCAACTTAGAAAACACTCACACTCACCCAACTTAGAAAACACTCACACTCACCCAACTTAGAAAACACTCACCCAACTTAGAAAACACTCACCCAACTTAGAAAACACACAGCCAAAGTCAAAACACGCAACCAACTAAGACAACACGCACTTAACTTAGAAAACACGCATCCAACTTAGAAAACACTCACCCAACTTAGAAAACATACACCCAAATTCAAAACCCACACCCAGCTTGGAAAAAACGCACCCCAATTCAAAACATGCACCCAACTTAGAAAACACACACCCACATTCAAAACACTCACCCAACTTAGAAAACACTCACCCAACTTAGAAAACACTCACCCAAATTAAAAAAACACGCACCCAAGTTCCAAACACGCAACCAACTTAGAAAACACGCACCTAAATTCAAAACATTCACCCAGATTTGGGTATCTAAGTTGGGTGCATGTTTTCTAAGTTGGGTGCATGCTTTTTAACTTGAATGCATGTTTTCTAAGTTGCGTGCATGTCTTCTAAGTTGGGTGCATGTTTTCTAAGTTGCGTGCATGTTTTCTAAGTTGCGTGCATGTTTTCTAAGTTGGGTGCATGTTTTCTAAGTTGGGTGCATGTTTTCTAAGTTGCGTGCGTGTTTTCTTAGTTGTGTGCGTGTTTTCTAAGTTGCGTGTGTGTTTTCTAAGTTGCGTGCGTGTTTTCTTAGTTGTGTGCGTTTTTTCTGAGTTGGGTGCGTGTTTTCTAAGTTGCGTGTGTGTTTTCGAAGTTGCGTGCGTGTTTTCTAAGTTGCGTGTGTGTTTTCTAAGTTGCGTGCGTGTTTTCTTAGTTGTGTGCGTTTTTTCTGAACAATTTAGAACATCAAGTGCATTTAACTGCAAAAAGAGCTGATTTGAAATGAAACAAACATGAAAAGCAGATGAATGATGTGATATTTCTTCACTTTAGTGGTCACAGTTTTTGTGGTTGATTCTAATCTGATCTTTTGTGTTTGTCTCTGTTTGCAGCTACAGTCCAACAAAGGGATTCGCCTGTCGAAACCAGGACCAGAAAGGATGCAAGTGCAGAGACTACAAGGTGCGCTTCGCCTGCCCCTGTAAATGCACCGTGGACACAGACTAGGCCTCCATCCCAACACGCTCTACTTCACTTTGTCATTTGTTCTGAAGAATTGTTAAACATAAAGTTGTAATTTCCTTTGGTTTGGGACAATCAACCAAATCAAATGCACTGCTGAAAATTACCTGAGCATACTTTCTTCAATAAATGTGTTTCTAAAACTCTCTTTTGCATTTTATGTCATTACATTTGCAGTACAATGCACGTCTAAGAAATCTGTCCATTGTTTCAGCTAAGAGTGATCTGGTTCAGACTGATTTGAGTTTAGATTAGGCTGACATTTCTTGACATGTTTCATTTCCCCCTCCTTTTTGAATCATGTTGCTTGACAAGTAAATGTCACTTTAAATAACCAAACAAATTATGTACCTAACTGAAACAAAAATCACTTTAAAGAAGACGTTTAAAAAAAAATGTTTTAGTATTAAACTATATCAAATGTGTATCATCTTTTTGTAGATACTCTCAATGAACCCGCCATGACTAAAGAGCAAACTAAAAATTAGGTGCTGGAAAAAACATTCTGGAAATACAAGGAGCAATTAAGAGATTAAGAACAGCGAGTCTCCAGGGAGTGGTATAAAGCTTTGAAAGAAACCTCAAGTCTTTTTTTCAAGGTTTTTGGTAAAACAGAAAATATACTTCACATGTAACAGAAGAAGTGTTTCTGATGACCGACAGCTGAGTAAAATCAGACACAAAGCTAATTTGGGCCAAAAATGACTCTTATCAACATTTAACAGGGCACTTGGAAAATATAGACCGATCTCAGCCCTGAACATGGACTACCGTATGTACACTACAAAGAATGGAACAAATACTTCAAACAGTTTTAATTCTGAATGACACAACATGACTTCATCTGTAACAATAAATGCGTACCTTTGGAGAACATTTCTGCTGTATTCTGTTTTATTGACCTTTATTTGGACCAAATACGCAGACGCTGCACTCATCTGTCAATCTCACACTCCACTCCAAAACCCTGAGATACTTTTTGTAAGCATTAGATATAGTTTAGTTTATGTTTATTTATCACGTAAAGTGCACATAAAACCCTGACCAAGAAAAAAGAGGAAAGATGCTTGTACTTGTGGTACTTGTGGTAAGGTTGCTAGTTTTCACCTGCAAAGATTGATGTCAAAAATAGCGTAGGTGCATCCAGTCACCCATTTAGTAAAACTTGTCCCACTCCAGGATATTGTCAGTCACGCACACATCTTTCTATGATTCTATAAAAAAGATTAAGACTGGGATTAGAGCTACACTTTTTTTCTGAAAACGTCACAGAGGTCAGAGATAAACTGATACTGCAGGCAAAGCTGATAACGGTTTAAAGGACACATATTCTGCTACTGTTACTTTTTTGAGCTTTTAACCATGTTTTAACAATGTTCCATCATCAAAAACATACCTGGAGTTGCATGAAAATACGAAAAAACCAAGGCACTCTCTATAAATGTAAAATGCCTTCGGCCTCAGTAACCCTCAGCACGTATCAGCCTCCTGGCCCTCATCTGGACAAACAGATTTCAATGTGATGCTATAGACTAGTGTTCCACCAATGAGACTTCTGCACCTGAAGAGAGTGGTGTAGGAAGTGAGCCTATGTGGACAGTGACCGTAAAACACCACAAGATGGTGGTGTAAACCCCAATAGAGAGTAGAGAGTTAACATAAAAAAAACAAAAAACAATGACATGTAAAATATAGTCCCGATCAAAATTTTAAGACCAGTTGAAAACTGGACACAAGTCACATTTTGCATGTTTGGATCTCAACAAGGTTCAAAGTAGAGCTTCACTATGCCACAAGACATGGGAGTGAGACAAAAAAAAGTTATTGAAAACAACAATTAATCTGAAATAGGCCTTCTTCTGCTGATAAAAAAGTTTCCTTCCTTATTTTAATTTTATTTCCTGATTGTAAATGATTGAAGTTAAGACGGTGCTTCACACATTTTTCTGATAAGAAGGTGCGTAGGAAGAAACATGCGTGACGTACGTAGAAAACTGGTCAAAAGGAGACTCCCGCACACTGGCTACTTGCAAAGAGGTGTCGTTTTATTTACAGGTGAGCAGCAACGTTTCGGCAACTAGGCCTTCGTCAGGCAAATGGTTGTCTGAGAACTAAAGGCTGCCTTAAATAGGAGTGGCCACTAAAACTGATGCCAAAGTAAAAGACATAGTCACATATTATATTTGTGGCACATAGGAGACATGGTGCAATAAACATGATATGCTGAAAATGTATATATCAAGGGGGACAAGAAAAAAACATTTCAAACAGTTTGTTGGCCAAATGGCATACATAGATTTTATGGATATAGCTGATAGGTAAAGAGGAGAACCCTGTAGGTCTATATACACACAATATATGTATGCTGGGGCTCAATCAAAAGAAGAAATAAAGGCCAATTTACAGGAACATGTATAAATTAAATTCATCATTCAGCCCCTTGGGAGCCAGAGTCTGATTGTAAATGATGACATCACCAATGTTTCTCCATAAACAGCAACCTGATTGGTGTAAAACTATAATTTATTGTAATTATTATAATTTATGGTATTATTATTAGTTTATATCAGGTATTAATACACCGAATAAAGTCAAAATTTGAAAATCATAATGACCTGTCATATGCACTTTAAGACTTTTATCTCTGGACCTCTGATGACTTTTCCTGGGCCAAACCCCTGAATGGAGTGTGAATTATCATTGTGGGAGGACTATGTGTGATATTTCGATTAATCAGTGCATAATGCATGTTGCCTGATTGTTTTAACCGCCATGTTTTTATCCAAATCTTCTATTTCCATTTTTACTGATTAGTCGGTTCAAAGAGACAAATCTGAATCATTTAAATTGAGACACTGAATAGGAAAACATCTCAAATTGAAAGATATCTGTCATGTCCTGCATGGCCCTGCCCCCTTCGTGCTCCCCTCCCTTTCCTTCTCCCTGTGTGTGTGCCTGGGCGGAGTCTGCACCTGTAGCTGATCTGCAATCAAGCACCCTTCAAATATCCAGCTCTCCTGCAAGACTCTGCCAGATTGGTATCATCCTACACACGGTGAAATTCTCGGCAACTCTGTTTTCTGCGTTTTTTGGAGATTATTCTACTTACCTGTTTTTTCGCCTCCAGTTGTGGTTCTCCAGCCAGCTCCAAGATCCAGCCCCGCTCCAGCCCCGCTCCAGCCCCGCTCCAGCCCCGCTCCAGCCCCGCTCCAGCCCCGCTCCAGCCCCGCTCCAGCCCCGCTCCAGCCCCGCTCCAGCCCCGCTCCAGCCCCGCTCTACTTCATCTGCCTTCAGCCCTCCAGTATCCAGATAATAAAACGTTTTACTTTTGATTTGGTCTTTTGTCCATTTTTGGGTCCCTCCATTGTGAAGCCGTAACAGAACAATCTGGCCATATGGACCCATCGGACAAAGATCCCGTGCTTCAGGCTTTGGCTGCTCAGGGAATCAGAGTGGGCCATCATGAGCAAATTTTGAAGCAAATGACTGATAAACTATGAGTTATCTACAAGTGTTTCTCAACTCTCCACTCAAATGGACCAGTTTTCTGCTCAGTTCTCTCATGTCTTGCCTTCGCCTCCTGACCCACCTCAAGCCACCGCTCCTCCTCTGGTCCTGCCTCCCACCTCAGCCGCACGTGAGCCCCACATTCCTACTCCTGAACGCTACTCCGGTGATCTGGGAACTTGTGGCCATTTCCTCCTCCAGTGCGCTCTGGTGTTTGACCAGCAACCCAACACCTACTGTACAGATAAGTCCCGTATTGCTTTTTTGCTCAGTTTACTCACGGGTAGAGCAGCACAATGGGCTACGGCTGTTTGGGAAAGTGACTCCATTGTTTGTCAGTCCTATGATAATCTCACTTCAGAGATGAGGAAGATTTTTGATCACCCCCTTAAAGGCAAGGAAGCAGCTAAGCGTCTTCTCTCACTAAATCAAGGCTCGTCGTCGGTTGCTCAATATGCCATAGACTTTCGTATCCTAGCCGCAGAGAGCGGGTGGAATGACATTGCTTTACAAGGTGTTTTCATGAGAGGTTTGGCAGATAAAATTAAAGATGAACTGGCAGTGCGAGATGAGACAAACTGTCTTGATGAACTGATTTCCTTGGCCCACCCGTCTTGACAATAGGCTGAGAGAAAGACTAAGAGAAAAGAATATTCGACAGCCCTCACCCCGCATACTTACCTCGCCTCTGGGTGCTCCTCTTTTGACCACTGCTCCTGCAGCTAATACAGCACCTGTGTATTCCAGTTCACCTGTTCCCTCTTCTGGAGAAGAACCCATGCAACTGGGCCGGGCTAAACTGTCACCTGCGGAACGCCAGCATCGCCTAAAGTCTGGGTTGTGCCTTTATTGCGGATAAGCCGGACACTACATTCACACCTGCCCTCAGCGACCAAAAGACAAGGCTCATCAATAAAGGGAGAGGTTCTGATGAGCCATACTACAACTCTCCCGGCTTCAACTCCACAAAGGCTGCAACTCCAGTCTACCCTGCTCTGGTCCCGTGAGTCCTTTCCCCTGCTCGCACTTATAGACTCTGGGGCAGATGATAACTTTATTGACTCTAACTTTGTGGCTCAAGCTAATATTCCCCTGGATCCCATTGAACCCCCTAGGGATGTAAATTCATTGAATGGAGAGAGGTTAGCCAGGATAACAAATCAGACCAAGAATCTAACTCTGGTTTTGTCGGGAAATCACAGGGAGACAATTCAGTTTTTAGTCATTTCATCTCCTCATGCCCCTGTGGTTCTGGGTCTGCCCTGGTTAAAGATGCATAACCCCCATATTGACTGGGCAAATAACATTTCTAGCTGGAGTGTTTTCTGTCACTCAAACTGTCTACAGTCCGCCCTAACCTCCAGTAAACCAGTCTCTACCTCTCCTCCCAGTCCTCCAGATTTATCTGCCGTACCCCTTGAATATCATGATCTTGGTGAAGTGTTCAACAAAGAAAAGGCGCTATCTCTTCCCCCACATCGTCCTTATGATTGCGCTATTGATCTGCTTCCTGGAGCCCCATTGCCCACCAGTCGCTTGTATAAACTTTCTGGTCCAGAGAGGGAGGCTATGGAAGTTTATATCAAGGATTCTTTAGCTGCAGGGTTAATCCGTCCATCTTCGTCACCTGTAGGAGCAGGGTTCTTTTTTGTGGATAAGAAGGACAAAACCTTGAGGCCCTGCATTGACTATAGAGGGTTAAATGACATAACGGTTAAGAATAAATACCCTCTCCCTCTGATCGATTCTGCCTTCGAACCTCTTCAGCAAGCCACCATTTTCACCAAGTTGGACTTGAGAAATGCCTATCACCTTGTCCGCATTCATCAAGGTGACGAATGGAAGACTGTGTAACCCAGGTAAAATATGTTAATTAAAATCTGCCCTAGTAAATATGTTAATATGTTAATCTGTTCCTAAAACCTAATACAGATGCGTATATATTATATTTATTTATTCCCTGCCTCCGTGCTCACCTTTCTGCCACACGTCACTACGTATTGCACGCAACTAATCATGTGACCGACCGCGACCAATCACAGTAAGCGAGCAGTATTTAACCTGTGCTGTTAGCGTTCCCCAATCAGACGTGCGTGGGGAGGCTGGCAGGACAGCTGTGAACAGGTTCGTAGTCAGACATCAGATTAGCTATTTTACGCCTTGATATGCCGTGTAAGCCTAAGACCTGTATGACTCATCCGTAGTGCTCTTTGCTGGTCCGTGTGGAGTCCGTTGCCGCCATCATGTTTGTGTTTACGGAGGATTTGGTGAGTGTTCAATGCGATGATTTGGGATGCTAACATGCTAAGCTAGCGGGCTAGCGCTACATTAGCATAGTCGAGTTTTATGTTGAATGTATTGTACTCATTGGAATGTATTTAATGAAGTACTCAGCCCAATGTATTACTTTTGCAACACCTATTTATGATTGAAAGGTTATATTGACAATGAATGTATTTGTTAGTTGGATGTTACCTGTCCAACCAGGCTATAGCCTATAGCCAACATCAATTTGATCAAATGTAGGTCATGTTATTCATTTCTCTATGTATTTGAATCTGTGTACACATAGGATTGGAGCTAAAGTTAAAGATTGATAGGAAATCATTTAGCTTCTATTTATTGGACCTGTTTATTTACTACAGGCCAGGTGCTTCTGATTGATGGCGAGCTTGGAGCCGACACCCTTCATTCCCCGGGTCTGGTAGGAGGCTGACACAGCCTGTCCCCCACCACTCTCTTTGCTGACTTTTACACTTGTACATCCACCTCTACATATGGACAATATGCAGTAAAATCAAACTCTTGTGGATTGCCAAAGTCAGTATCATCGATCAACCGTTTCTGGATTAATTTATTATTTATTTTTGGACATTCAGTTGCAACAACCCATTGAACTCAATATCTAGTTCAAAGTGCACTTCTATCACTCAAACCGGTTTTCAATACTGCAGTCTGTATATATTTTGGGGGTATTATTATTATTTGTCGTTGTCTTTATTTTGTATTGTAAATAATTGTGCAAACTCACAATATATGGTACCATCACCACTAAACTCAAACTTCTGTCTCAAGTGTCCTTAATTACACACACCAGCTCCAGCAGTCGATCCTGTCTTCTGACACTAGCCCATACCTTAGCCTATTAGCAATTCCACTACTACCTGTTAATAACTAATTAATAACCGCTAACTAGCGCTAATACATGCTACATCTTGGCGAGCTAGCCAGGAGCTGGTTTGTGTAGTAATTAAGTTGTAATAAACCCCAATAAGTCACATTCAACCTCACCAACCCGATTTGCGATGGAAATTTTTGAAAAACTCGGGATAAAACTTCCTAACGCTGTTCTAGTTGATGGAGCAGTTGAACATAGTTCTTCCGAAGTGATAGATTTCCTCGATCAATATGGCGACATAAACCGCAATGATATTATTGACTGTATTGAGTCAGAGTTTCATCATATGTTAGTTGTTGAATACGTGTCAGGTTCGTCTGTAGCAAAGTTAGCTTCACTCCTGCCGTATACATTCACTTCTGATGAAGGCAATAAGTTCCATATTCAAAATTTGTCTCAAATGTATTCATCAAAGTTGGGTGGTTCAAAGACCGACACCTATCTGTCTGATCTACAGAAGATAGCGAAGATGTCTGGAAAAGACTACGCAGTTGTTCTGGGAGAAATGATGTCTCAAATACAGCAGTCCATTACACAACTCAATCCTGCAGTTCAAAATGTCCCAAAAACTGAACAAACTGACACAAGAACTCTAACAATGCAAACTGAATCATCTGTCCCTATAAGCTCATCCTCACAACCCGCTGTCACCGGTTCTGCTTCTACTTCTCACAGTGCAGATGCTCAAAGTGCAGAGAGGCGGACCATCACGCCCGGAGATCTCAATCCGCCGGAAGTACAGCGTTACGTCGTGGAGCACGTGGTCCGGAGCAGCGATTCCTCTCTACATGCTTCCCACCGCCTGCGACCGTTCTCTGGCAAAGCGTCCAGGCCAAACCATGAAATGGACTATGATACCTGGCGGTCTGGCGTCGAGTTAGTGCTGCATGATCCATCCATCTCTGATCTTCAACGCACCAGACTAATTCGTGACAGCCTGCTGCCCCCTGCCTGTGACATGGTGAAACATCTGAGCCACGACGCACTGCCAGAGGTCTACCTGCAGCAGCTGGAGTCAGCTTATGGCACTGTTCAAGACGGAGAAGAACTTTATGCTAAGTTCATGGACACTTATCAGAATCATGGTGAGAAGCCTTCGGAATATCTGCAGCGGTTACAGTTGGCGCTGCAACATGCTGTGAGGAGAGGAGGAGTGTCTGAGAGGGACATTGACAAACGCTTGTTGGCTCAATTCTGCAGAGGATGTTGGGACAATGGACTAATTTCTGAACTGCAACTTAAACAAAGAAAATCGAATCCTCCTTCTTTTGCTGAATTTCTACTACTTCTGCGGACAGAGGAGGACAGAGAAGCGGCAAAGAATTTGAGGATGAAACAGCACCTTGGAGCAAGACAAAAAGTTGCCACTCAAGCTCAACTGGTACAAAATGACGACGAGACAAATCTGTGCACAGCTTTAACAAATTTCACTAAACAACTCTCACAGCAAATGAATGCTATCCAACAGCAGCTGGCAGCTCTAACCAACAGTCAAGCAAAACATTCTGTGAATCCGGATTCTGTTCAAAGTACTCAAAGAAAGAAACCTGTGAAACCCTCAAGACCAGCTTCTTCCAATCCGAAACCCGGTTTTTGTTTCCGGTGTGGGGAGGATGGACACATTAGACCTCAATGTGATTCAGATCCAAACCCAGCATTGGTTAATGCGAAGCGTAAGCAGTTCCAAGATAAGCAGCAAAAGTGGCAAAGGCAAAATTTCACTTCACATGGACATTTAAACTAGCTTCAGTTTCTGATGTGGGACGGCCAGAAACTGAGCAGGACCAATCATGTCCCGCCAAGAACCAAATTCCCGTCAAATGTTCTGAGTTACAGTCTAGTTCAAGATCAAAAGCCAGAGTGCCAAGAGGACTCGTCGGATCCAGATGCACCGCTGAGATCACCGTCAATGGTCACAATAGCTCGTGTCTTCTGGATACTGGTTCACAAGTAACTACAATACCTGTGTCATTTTACAACGAATATCTGTCAGACCAACCTGTGCAATCACTGCAAGATCTACTTCAAGTTGAAGGTGCGGCTGGGCAAAATGTTCCATATCTTGGGTACATCCAGACTACGATGACATTCCCAAAAGACTTTGTTGGCAGCATCATTACTGTTCCAACACTGGCACTCATCGTTCCCGACGTAAGACCAGGATTTCCTACTTCAATCCTGATTGGCATGAACACTCTCGAAACACTCTATGACAACTTCCGGCAAAGTGACAACTCTTCTTTCCAGCCATATTTCTCTGGTTACCGTGCTGTGTTACAAACTCTCCAAGTGACCTACCAACAAAGCTGCGACCACCTTGGACTTGTAACTCTCCACAGCAAAGCAAAGGTCCTTGTTCCTGCTGGTCACACAGTGGTTCTTGAAGGCTCTGCCAAAGTCTCAGGGCCAGCTAGTCAGTATGCTGTCGTTCAACATCCGGTTTCAGGCCTGCCGGGTGGTTTGTGCGTTAGCAGCTGTCTGGTTGCCCTGCCTACTCGCTCTCCTCACAAAGTTCCAGTTATTGTGAGAAACGAGTCAGAGCAAGATATCTTCATACCACCACTGACCATCATAGCAGAGCTGGCAGTCTATGATTGCATCATCTCCGAGCACTGTGTTACAACTCCATCCGGGCCAGACAACAAAGACAACCTGCTGAACTTCAATTTTGGTGAATCACCATTACCGCCAGAGTGGAAAGAAAGGGTCACAACCAAGTTAAGCGCCATGTCCAATGTATTTTCACATCATGACTTGGATTTTGGTTGCACCAATCACGTGAAACATCACATCAATCTCCATGACAACACTCCATTCAAACACCGTGCAAGACCAATTCACCCTCAAGACATAGAGGCTGTACGCAAACATCTGAGAGAACTTCTCGACGCAGGTGTAATACGTGAATCGGAGTCACCTTTCTCATCGCCAATAGTTGTTGTCAGGAAGAAAAATGGAGACATTCGACTTTGCATTGACTATCGCAAGCTCAACTTACAAACCATCAAAGATGCCTATGCATTACCTAACCTGGAAGAATCATTTTCAGCACTCACCGGATCCAAATGGTTTTCAGTCCTTGACCTCAAGTCGGGCTATTACCAAATTGAAATGAATGAAGCAGATAAACCAAAAACGGCTTTTGTTACACCCCTTGGATTCTGGGAATTCAATAGAATGCCCCAGGGAGTCACCAACGCACCCTCAACCTTCCAGAGATTGATGGAGAAATGTATGGGTGACCTTCACTTGAAAGAAGTCCTCGTGTTTTTGGATGACCTGATCATTTTCTCCAATACACTAGAGGAGCATGAGAGTCGTCTACTAAGGGTGTTAACTCGTCTACAAGAGTACGGGTTGAAACTTTCACCTGAAAAGTGCAAATTCTTTCAGACGTCTGTCAAATACTTGGGACACATCGTTTCCGAAAAAGGCGTTGAGACGGATCCAGAAAAAGTAGCAGCACTCAAATCCTGGCCAAATCCAACAAATCTTAAAACTTTACGCTCTTTTCTGGGATTCGCAGGCTATTACCGTCGTTTTATCAAGGGGTACTCAGCCATTGCCAAACCGCTCAACGACCTAACACGTGGCTATTCATCTACTCGGAAGAATTCCAAGTTTCAAGACTCCAAACCTCAACAGTTTGATCCAAAACAACCGTTCGGTTCAAGATGGACTCCAGAATGTCAACATGCTTTCACAATCTTGGTTGAAAAACTCACTAGTGCACCCGTTCTAGGGTTTGCAGACCCAACGCGTCCATACATCCTTCACACAGATGCCAGCACCACAGGACTGGGTGCGGCACTCTATCAGGAGCAAGATGGAGAAATCAGGGCAATTGCCTATGCAAGCAGAGGTCTATCAGCCAGTGAGAGCAGATATCCAGCACACAAGCTTGAATTTTTAGCACTAAAATGGAGTGTAACTGAAAAATTTCAAGACTACTTGTATGGTGCTAATTTTACTGTGGTGACAGACAGTAACCCACTTACCTACATTCTGACTTCAGCCAAACTGGATGCAACAAGCCATCGGTGGTTGGCTGCACTTTCCACATTTTCATTTAAACTACAGTATCGAGCTGGAAAACACAACGTGGATGCTGACGCACTCTCCCGTCGTCCACATGAAGATTCTCTTCACGCTGTGTCTGATCAGGAGCTTCTCATCCAGTTCACAGGACAACATACGCCAGGCCCTGGTGACCACACGCTAACTCCCGATGTGGTTGATGCCATCTGCCAGAGTTGCCTGATACGCACTGAAGCAGCAAGACCGCTGATCGAGTCCCTGTCCATCACGGCGGAATCTGTTCCTGAGGGCTACGAGGAAGATCCTGGGCTGCCTGTTGTCCCTGCTTTATCCCCTTCTGAGCTTCGGGAAGAGCAGAGGGCAGACCCAACCCTCAGAGAAGTCATCCACCAGATGGAGACAGGTGAAAAAGATCCCTCCTACTGCTAGGAATGAATTACCAGAGGTTCCTTTGCTGCTCAGGGAGCTCAATAGACTGGAACTGGTTGAAGGCATCCTTTACAGAAAGCGTCAGGACAACGAGCAAACCTCATACCAGCTTGTCCTGCCCGAAGACCTTCGTCCTACAGTGTTGCAGAATCTACATGATGACATGGGTCATATGGGAATAGAGCGTACCTTAGATCTCGCTCGCTCTCGCTTCTATTGGCCCAAGATGGCTGCTGATGTGGAGCACAAGATTAAGACTTGTGGTCGTTGTATTCGCCGTAAAGCTCTGCCTGGAAGAGCTGCTCCTCTCGTCAGTATTCAAACTTCCAGACCATTAGAGCTCATCTGCATGGATTTCCTCAGCCTCGAGCCAGACACCAGCAATACTAAAGACATTCTTGTGTTAACCGACCACTTTACCAAGTTCTCCTTAGCCTTCCCAACACCCAATCAAAAGGCTAGAACGGTGGCCAAGTGTCTCTGGGACAATTTCATCGTCTACTATGGGATCCCAGAACGCTTGCATACAGACCAAGGGCCAGACTTTGAGTCCAAGCTGATAAAGGAGTTGTGTGAGGTGGCGGGGATCAAAAAGTGTCGGACTACACCATATCACCCTCGTGGGAATCCAGTAGAGCGATTCAACCGCACTTTACTCAATATGCTGGGAACTCTTGAATCCAAACAGAAATCAAAATGGAAAGACTACGTCAAACCTCTAGTTCATGCATACAATTGTACACGAAATGAAACAACTGGATACACACCGTATGAATTAATGTTTGGACGTTCTCCTCGTCTTCCGGTCGACTTAGCCTTTGGATTGCCAATGAATCAAGATAAACACCAACCTCATTCACAGTACGTTCAAAGTCTCAAGTCCCGGTTAAAAGAGAGTTACGAAATTGCCTCAAAGAACGCTGCCAAAGCCGCTGAAAAGAACAAGGTCCGATTTGATCAAAAAGTAATTCCTTCAAAGTTGGAAGCTGGCGATCGAGTTCTTGTGCGTAGTGTGCGCTTGCGAGGAAAACACAAGCTCAGTGATAAGTGGGAACAGGATGTCTATGTTGTGGTTAAACAAGCTGGAGACATGCCAGTCTATGTAGTCAAGCCAGAGCAACAAGATGGTCCTACACGTACTCTTCACAGAGATCTTCTCTTACCGTGTGGTTTTCTCCCTGCCGTCGATCAAAGCCCATCTGTTGAGGCCAGTCTTGTCTCAAGGCCCAGAACTCGTCGGCAGTGCCAGATACCTCTCGATTCTGAAGACTCTGCTGAGGATGAATCTCTACAAGAAGCAACACCGGTCAGTTTGGTTCCATGTCCAATAAGGTTCCAGAGAGAGCACAGTACACAAGTTTCAAAGACTTCATTCCCCAATGTTGCCAGAGACCGTTTCTCTCCAGTGTCCTTACCTGTGAGCGAGCCAACTGCTGCCGTTGATATTCCGCTGCAATCTGAGACCGAACACTTACCTGAAGAAGACCCTATGTCACCTGTTGAGCAAATCCTACCTGAAAACTTACCTGAAAACTTACCTGAGGTTGAGTCCGAAGAACAATCTGTTGAACAACCTGCAGAAGATCACTTACCTGATAACTCACCTGATTCATCCTGTCCAGAGCTCACTGAAATCTCATTCAATGAAGATGCTGAAGAATCTATCCATTCTGAGGCCAGTGTCTCTGAAACATCTAACTTTGATCCCAATTCAATGGAACCTGAATCTGACACAGTTCCTAGACGTTCTGTCCGCCAAAAAGTTCCACCTAATAGGCTACAGTACAGTTCGCTAGGTAACCCCCTTGTGTCTGTTGTTCAAACTTTGCTGCATAGTTTATCTGATGCGTTAAGTCCTACAAATCTCACCAATTCTCCTATTCACGTGGTATAGCATGCAACGGGACGTGCATAGATTTAAGGGGGGAGGGTGTAACCCAGGTAAAATATGTTAATTAAAATCTGCCCTAGTAAATATGTTAATATGTTAATCTGTTCCTAAAACCTAATACAGATGCGTATATATTATATTTATTTATTCCCTGCCTCCGTGCTCACCTTTCTGCCACACGTCACTACGTATTGCACGCAACTAATCATGTGACCGACCGCGACCAATCACAGTAAGCGAGCAGTATTTAACCTGTGCTGTTAGCGTTCCCCAATCAGACGTGCGTGGGGAGGCTGGCAGGACAGCTGTGAACAGGTTCGTAGTCAGACATCAGATTAGCTATTTTACGCCTTGATATGCCGTGTAAGCCTAAGACCTGTATGACTCATCCGTAGTGCTCTTTACTGGTCCGTGTGGAGTCCGTTGCCGCCATCATGTTTGTGTTTACGGAGGATTTGGTGAGTGTTCAATGCGATGATTTGGGATGCTAACATGCTAAGCTAGCGGGCTAGCGCTAGCGTTAGCATAGTCGAGTTTTATGTTGAATGTATTGTACTCATTGGAATGTATTTAATGAAGTACTCAGCCCAATGTATTACTTTTGCAACACCTATTTATGATTGAAAGGTTATATTGACAATGAATGTATTTGTTAGTTGGATGTTACCTGTCCAACCAGGCTATAGCCTATAGCCAACATCAAGTTGATCAAATATAGGTCATGTTGTTAATTTCTCTATGTATTTGAATTTGTGTACACATAGGATTGGAGCTAAAGTTAAAGATTGATAGGAAATCATTTAGCTTCTATTTATTGGACCTGTTTATTTACTACAGGCCAAGTGCTTCTGATTGATGGCGAGCTTGGAGCCGACACCCTTCATTCCCCGGGTCTGGTAGGAGGCTGACACAGCCTGTCCCCCACCACTCTCTTTGCTGACTTTTACACTTGTACATCCACCTCTACATATGGACAATATGCAGTAAAATCAAACTCTTGTGGATTGCCAAAGTCAGTATCATCGATCAACCGTTTCTGGATTAATTTATTATTTATTTTTGGACATTCAGTTGCAACAACCCATTGAACTCAATATCTAGTTCAAAGTGCACTTCTATCACTCAAACCGGTTTTCAATACTGCAGTCTGTATATATTTTGGGGGTATTATTATTATTTGTCGTTGTCTTTATTTTGTATTGTAAATAATTGTGCAAACTCACAATATATGGTACCATCACCACTAAACTCAAACTTCTGTCTCAAGTGTCCTTAATTACACACACCAGCTCCAGCAGTCGATCCTGTCTTCTGACACTAGCCCATACCTTAGCCTATTAGCAATTCCACTACTACCTGTTAATAACTAATTAATAACCGCTAACTAGCGCTAATACATGCTACAACTGCATTTAATACGCCGCTTGGGCATTTCGAGTATTTGGTGATGCCTTTTGGTCTTACTAATGCGCCAGCAGTTTTCCAAGCACTTGTTAATGATGTCCTTAGAGATATGTTGAACAAGTTTGTTTTTGTGTATCTGGATGATATTCTTGTTTTTTCCAGGAATCTTCAGGAACATGTTCAGCACGTCCGGCTTGTTCTGCAACGGCTCCTGGAGAACAAGCTCTTTGTGAAAGCGGAGAAATGTGACTTTCATGCAGCGTCAGTTAACTTTCTGGGTTTTGTTATCCAACAGGGTCAGATTATGGCAGATCCTGAAAAGGTGAAAGCTGTTGCAGAATGGCCAAGACCGGAAACTAGGAAACAACTTCAACCTTTTTTTAGGATTTGCAAACTTTTACAGGAGGTTTATTAAGGATTACAGCAAAATGGCTGCCCCATTGACTCGACTCACCTCAACCCTCATTCCATTTAAGTGGTCCAGTGAAGCCGAAGAAGCCTTTTCCACCCTAAAAACTCTGTTCACCTCTGCTCCTGTCCTTACTCACCCAGATCCTTCCAGACAGTTTATTGTTGAGGTTGATGCTTCAGACTCCGGTGTGGGAGCAGTCCTGTCTCAGCGGTCGCCTAAGGATCAAAAGATTCATCCGTGTGCCTTTTTCTCTCGACGTCTGTCCTCAGCTGAGGTAAACTATGACATTGGGACTAGAAAACTTTTGGCAGTAGTTCTGGCTTTGCAGGAGTGGAGACACTGGCTGGAGGGCGCAGAGCATCCTTTCATAGTTTGGACCGATCACAAGAACCTGTCATATCTACGTTCTGCCTAGAGACTCAACTCTCGACAGACTAGATGGGCACTCTTCCTGGGAAGGTTTAATTTCATCCTCACCTATCGTCCTGGTTCCCGGAATATTAAACCCGATGCTTTGTCTCGCCAGTCCACTCCAGATGTCGCAGAGTCCAAGCCGATGTCCACCCTGCCCGCTTCATGTGTGGTTGACGATCCAGATGACTCACCTGAGATTGCGCCTTTTACTGACCTGGTTGGCTCAGTTCACTGGGAGATCGAAATGGCGGTCCGAGAGGCTCAACAAACCCAACCAGACCCAGGTAATGGCCCGCCTAACTCCTTATTTGTGCCAGAGGCTATGCGAGCTCAAGTTTTACAGTGGGGGCACAGTTCTAAACTGACCTGTCATCCCGGTTTCCATCGGACTTTAGAATTCGTCAAACAGAGATTTTGGTGGCCGTCAATGAACAAAGATACCCGCTCTTTTGTTGCTGCCTGTCCTACTTGTTCCCGAAGCAAGTCCAGTCATCAAGCCCCCTCAGGTCTCCTCAATCCCTTACATATTCCCAGTAGACCATGGTCCCACATTGCGATAGATTTTGTCACTGGGCTTCCTAACTCTGACGGAAATACTGCCATACTCTCTATTGTGGACCGTTTTTCCAAAGTGGTGCACTTTGTTCCCCTCCCTAAATTGCCCACTTCCACTGAAACTGCTCATCTTTTGGTCCTCCATGTGTACAGGCTCCATGGTATTCCGATAGACATTGTTTCTGACAGAGGGCCGCAATTTACTTCTCAAGTGTGGCGCGCTTTCTGTCAAGCCATGGGTACTTCTGTTAGCCTCTCTTCCGGTTACCACCCTCAGTCCAACGGCCAAACGGAGCGGACGAATCAGGACCTGGAGTCGGCATTACGCTGTGTCACTGCCCACAACCCATCTACTTGGAGCTCATACTTACCTTGGGTCGAATACGCCCACAATTCCCTAGTGTCCTCTGCCACAGGTATGGGGGACCATTCATGGTTTCGTTGGGTTTTAAGCCTCCTCTTTTCCCTGATCAGGAGCAGGATATAGCTGTTCCGTCTGTACAGGCACATTTAAGGCGCTGTCGGCATATTTGGAGGGCTGCTCGAGCCGCACTGCTGCGCACAGCAACTCGGACTCAGAAGTTTGCTGATAGGCGTCGTAGACCATCTCCGCCTTACCAACCTGTACAGAAGGTGTGGTTGTCCACCTGTGACCTCCCCCTCCAAGTTGAATCTAAGAAGTTGGCGCCTAAGTTTATTGGTCCTTATGTCGTTGAAGGTTATCAATCCTGCGGTTGTCCGCCTCAGGTTGCCTCCCTCCCTAAACATCCATCCATCGTTCCACGTTTCCCTTCTCAAGCCTGTCTCGTCCTGCCCTCTCAGCCCTCCGGCCGATCCCCCTCCTCCCGCCCGGGTCATTGATGGCTTCCCGGCCTACACAGTGCGTCGGATTCTGGACGTGCGCCACCGCGGGAGGGGTTTCCAGTACCTGGTCGACTGGGAGGGGTATGGTCCGGAGGAGCGCTCCTGGGTCCCGCGCAGCAGTATTTTGGATCGGTCCCTCCTCCGGGACTTCTACCGGTCCTTCCCTGACAGGCCTGGTAGGACGTCTGGTGACGCCCGTTAGGAGGGGGGGTACTGTCATGTCCTGCATGGCCCTGCCTCCTTCGTGCTCCCCTCCCTTTCCTTCTCCCTGTGTGTGTGCCTGGGCGGAGTCTGCACCTGTAGCTGATCTGCAATCAAGCACCCTTCAAATATCCAGCTCTCCTGCAAGACTCTGCCAGATTGTTATCATCCTACACACGGTGATATTCTCGGCAACTCTGTTTTCTGCGTTTTTTTGGAGATTATTCTACTTACCTGTTTTTTCGCCTCCAGTTGTGGTTATCCAGCCCCGCTCCAGCCCCGCTCCAGCCCCGCTCCAGCCCCGCTCCAGCCCCGCTCCAGCCCCGCTCCAGCCCCGCTCCAGCCCCGCTGCAGCCCCGCTGCAGCCCCGCTCTACTTCATCTGCCTTCAGCCCTCCAGTATCCAGATAATAAAACGTTTTACTTTTGATTTGGTCTTTTGTCCATTTTTGGGTCCCTCCATTGTGAAGCCGTAACAATATCAATGTGAAACTTCTCCTGTAGTTTACTCAAAACATTTTTCATCATGTAATGTTTTCATATAGAAATGAGGCATTTTATGTGTAAAAAAAAAAAAAAAAGTGTGGCCAAAATTACATATTTCAGCCTGGTCTCCAGAAAAATATCCAGATAATTTACATATTTGCATTTACTTAGCTATTGTACTTGATTTGCATATTATGTTACATAAGAATGTTACATTAGTAACAGACTCTAACCCCAATTTACAAAACGTACTTTTTGAACGCAAAAACGTAAACGTATATATTTTCTGTAGACTAGGTCAAATATGTGGAACATATGAAACTGAAAAATGGACAGAACCAGGTTTAAATTTCTAGTTCATTTTCAAAATAAAAAAACTGTCCAGAGGGGATTTTAGAGTTCTGATTTCTTATAAGATTTGACTTAAAATGGTCTTAAAAATAGACATTTCACCTCAGTTTTTCCTTAGTACTTTAATAAATCAGTTTTAGAGTTAGATATCAACAAATACTGCTGTACGTTTGGTCAAAATCTTGTTGAGTCCTAGATTGTAGAGTTTGGTGTGGGGTCTACTTTGACGCTTAGTGTACACTGACTCCAGTCCGGTCGCGGTCCGGGACTCGCACGGGTCACTTGCAGATGCCCGTCACACCAGCTCCGGTTAACTGTAGTTCATTTTTGATGAAAGCCACGTAGATTCATGTGGTTTCGCACAAGAAAAGTCGTCAAATGACATGAAAGGCCCGGAAAAAATAGACTTGTGGATTCTTTCCGCAGACCCACGTGGCAACAGAGCTCTGGGGTCGGTGTGACAAGGCGCATTGATTTTAAGCACTTTCTAAGTCTTGCGGGACCCTCATGGGACCCACGTGTCCCGAATCGGGCGTGAATGGGGATCTTTATGTCTCTGTGGGAGAAAAACACATTTTAAGAAAACGTTTTTTGAAGGTACAGTGTCCCAGAGAAATCTATGGATGAATTGGATTAAATGAAATGTTATTTTTTTTAAGTCAATTTAAATTTTAAATTGTCAAAATCAATGGGGAACCCTCATATCACCAATACTGATATTTGAACTGATATTAAGGATCATCAAATTAACTGCACATTATACAAAATATTAGATTTATTTATTTATATGTTTTCTAATTAAACAGGAAGGACAGATCAAGATGTATGGAAGCCCGTTTCCGCCAGTGAAAAAAAAATAAAAGCCCCACAGGAAGTCAAACTCGAAGTACGACTTTTAAACTCAAAATTACAACTTTTAAAACTCAAAGTATGACTTTTAAACTAGAAATTATTACATTTAAACCCGAAATGACGACTTTAAAACTTGAAATGATGACTTTTGAACTCGAAATTATGACTTTTAAACTCGAAATTATGACTTTTAAAACTCGAAGTACGACTTTTAAACTCGAAATTATGATTTTTAAACTCAAAATGACGACTTTTAAAACTCAAAGTACGACTGTTTAACTCGAAATTATGACTATTAAACTCAAAATTATGACTTCCTGTGGGGCTTTTATTTTATTTTTTTACTGGCAGAAACGGGCTTCCATAAAGATGGGACTAGGAATTCCAGAATTCCAAAACCTGATGACATCACACTAGGGAGACACACCAGGGACAATTTACAACAAGAAACACATTTTTCTGATCCTTTAGACATTAAGTCAATAAAAACAGGCGTTCCCATGTATTTTTATTTGTCAAATAATAATTTCTTTAATAATGACATTAGAGGAGTATTGGCCTATTATATAACATGGTTTCTAGGTAACAGTAGCAGAATTTCCAAGTGTGACGTCATGATTTAAAACTAGAAGTAAAAATCTGAAACCTAAAAAATGGCAAAAGTGAATAAATAGTCAATTCTTTTGAAGAATCTTAAATATTATTATCTCAAAATGAGTACTTCATCCTGTCAGAGGCACTTTAAATCATGTCTACAGCAAACACTTTGACTTGGACGGAGTAGAACTGTCTGTACTTTCTGACCATCTCTGACCACCAGAACATCAGTGGATTTAAATGAAAGTAACTCTTAAACTGTTATCAGCTTTGCCTGTAGTTTCAGTTTATCTCTGACCTCAGACCAATCTGTGACGTTTTCAGAAAATAGGTTAGATTTAACCTCAGTCTTAATCTTTTTAATAGAATCATGTAAGACTACTATATCTAATGCTGACTCTCTACAATGTGTTTATCGTTGATAGCATTGATTGCTTTTAGATTTCTCAAATTGAAGTTTCAGTCACATCCTTGAGTAAAACACATTCATAATCTCTTTATTATTAGTTTATTATTTTGTTTTTTGTTGAAACATTTTTTGAAACATAGTTAGTTGGATCACTTGATTGTAATTGAACTGAACAGGTTGTATCATTTGGAACATCTGCCATCAGTTCACGCACGTATCTGTGTTATCTGGCTCTTTCTCAGAACAGAACACGCAGCACTCATTCAAAAACAAACATGTGTCACAGACACTTGCGATAGGCAAAAGCAGAGAGGTGAATTTGCAAAAAAAAAAAAAAAATCTCTGAACAGGTTCAGCAAACGCCTCGGGGCAAAAGGCTTGCAAAGAACAGTTGCACAGTGCTGCACAGAAGCCAAAAAACTCCATGCAGACAACATAAAATATGAGATCCCACTAATTCAAAGTGATGGAACCAAAAAAGAAGTTTCCCTGGTGTAATGAACTCCAAGAATTAAATAAACAAACTCTGTGAAAAGTGAGCGCTATTGTACACTGAGTCCGGTCGCGGTCCGGGACTCACGCCCGTCACACCAGCTCCTGTTCACTGTAGTGAATTTTGACGAAAGCCACATAGATTCACGTGGTTTCGTCAAATGACATGAATGCTGCACCAGACCGCTGCAGCATCCGGCAAAAATAGACTTGTGGATTCTTTCCGCAGACCCGCACGGCTGCCGGACCCGCGGCCGCAGAGCTCCAAGGTCCATGTGACAGCAAGCATTGATTTGAAGCACTTTCTAAGTCTTCCGAACCAGAGCCAGACAGTCAGTGTGCATCAGTTGTTGAGTTGTCACGTTTTATCACGTTGTTATGGTGTGGTGTTTGGGCCGAAATGTGAGCAGTGCACTGACAGTGAAGGAAACAGTAAACAACTAAATCTCGAGCGCACTGGAGCCGCTCCACAGAGCTCACATACACACACCTGACCTACATTTGACACTTTTCATCCTAAACTTGATTTTGATGGAAGATTTATAATAATAATGAAAAAAAAGATTTTTCTTAGCAAAAAATGTGTTTAGGAAATCTTAAACTTCTTTGAAGATTTTGTGTGAGCTGTTTTGCAAATGTCACTTTGAAGAGAGTATCGTGGCTCGTTCTGCAGAGCTGCTTGTACTTTCCTCAGGATTCTTTTAAGTGCAGTATGTTTGATGTAAATGTCTAATGAAAGCAGAAGGAAGCTCATTCTGTTATGAAACTAATGAGAGATGGAAGAGGGGTTCAATACATTTTCTTATTATTATTCCTTTTTGGGCAAAAGTAAAAAATAAACATAAACATTAATCCATGGCACTACAGCAACAACAAGAACGCTAAAGATTTTCCATCATAAAAGAAAGAAAGAAAAAAATTCTCATTTGCCCCAAATAAATCAGAATCAGAATCAGAATTACTTTTATTTATCCCCAAGGGGAAATTCTTTTTGTTAAATGTGCAACCGACCAGTAGAGACAGTAAGTATTATAAACAAAATAAGATATATATATAAAATAAGAATAAAATACAAAGCTCTATAATAGTCAACCCCATTTAACTTAATTTATAATGTATCTTTATTAATCAACTAAACCCCTGATATGAACAATTTGCAATAAGCTTTACTATACTATCCTTGTCTATTTACATATTCACATGATCATGTACAGTTTATAAGTGGATAAGTAAATAAATACACAAGTAAAATTACACAATTACACATAAATACACAAGTAAAATTAAACACTTTTATAAAAGACTGAAGCTGAATCATGAACTGCAAACTAATCAAAGACAAATAAATGCGCCGTCCGAACAAACTGATCAAGATGCTGTCCAAAAGTCTGCTTGTCCTAGTATTGTTCGTATCATTGCATTGTCCTTTTCTAAACGCAGATACGAAGATGATGATTTTGCTCATAATAATTTGTTGACATAATCAGGTTTTATCAGAAACCATTGACAGATAGAGCTGATATGAGCCTGATTTCAAACTATTTAAGCCTTACACTTTGAGCACATTTCACAGAGCAACTGCCACTCTGCAGCGACTGGTGAGTGATCCTGTTTGTACGGCATCTTCATTTCATTTGTTAAATATGTATTTCATTGTTATTGAGAGGCAACAAAACAGGGACTCGTTCAATCTGAGGAGTTTATCTGCCACAAATGTCACTCAAATGGGTTTTGTTCTGGCACATTCTGTAAACACAAGTTGCAGACGTTGAGAGTATATTTCAAAGTGTGTAAATGTTTTACTTATTACTTTATTTCTAAATTAATATAAATGATTTACTAAACATGATCTGGGTTGTGGCCCACCACCTGAATAAACCGTGTGGTTTCCTGTGTTCTGGTGCATTTCAGATGGAATATTTATTTGAATGGACTGCACTGAATATCACAGGCTCATTATTTGTGCTGCGTTTAAAGACAGAGTTTTAGAGAGAAGTTTAACCTTTTCACTCGTGTTTATGTTGGGCATAGGTTTTTACAGTCCCAGAGATTGTTCCCCTCTCTCTTTCTCTCACTTTCTCTCTTTTTAATTCTCTCTCATTTTCTCCCCCACACTCCCCCTCTCTCATTCTCTCTCTCTCTCTTGCTTTCTCCCCCTCTCTCTTTCTTTCTCTCTCTTTTCTCTCTCTCAGTTTCTCTCTCTCTCTTTTCTTTCTCGCTTGTTTTCTCCCCCCACCCCCCTCTCTTTCTCTCGTTCTCTCTGTCTTTCTTTCTCTTTCTCATGCACGCTCTCTCTTTCTCTCTTGCTTCCTCTCTCTTTTTTCTCTCTCAGTTTCTCTCGCTTTCTTTCTCTATCTCTCTTTTGCTCTCACTTTCTCTCTTTTTAATTCTCTCTCACTTTCTCCCCCACACCCCCCTCTCTCATTCTCTCTTGCTTTATCTTTATCTTTCTCTCTTGTTTCCTCTCTCTTTTATCTCTTTCAGTTTCTCTCGCTTTCTCTCTCTCTTTTCTTTCTCTCTTGCCCCCCTTCTCTCTTACTCTCATTCTCTCCCTCTTGCTTCCTCTCTTTTTTCTCACTCAGTTTCTTTCTTTCTTTCTTTCTTTCTTTCTTTCTTTCTTTCTTTCTTTCTTTCTTTCTTTCTCTCTTTCTTTCTCCCCTCTCTCTCCTTTGCTCTCACTTTCTCTCTTTTTAATTCTCTCTCACTTTCTCCCCCACACTCCCCTCTGTCATTTGCTTCCTCTCTCTCTTTTTTCTCTCTCAGTTTCTCTCTCTCTTTTCTTTCTCTCTTGTTCCCCCCACCCCCCCCTCTCTCTTGCTTTCTCTCTCTCTTGCTCTCTCTTTCGCTCTCTTGCTGAGTCTCTCTCTTTCTTTCTCAGTTCCTCTCTCTTTCTCTCTCTCTCTTTTTTCACTCTCTCTCTTTCTCTCTTGCTTTCTCTCATTTGCTTTCTCTCTCTCTCTCTTTCTCCTCCACACCCACCCTCTCTCTTTCTCACGTCCTCTCTCTCTTTCTCTCGTTCTCTCTCTTTCTTTCTCTGTCTCTCTTTCTTTCTCTCTCTCTCTCTCTTTCCCTCTCTCTTCTCTCTCTCTCTGCACGTCAGACTCCATACTTCTCTTTTAATATTTGACAGTGTAACACTATCCTTACCTGAGTAAAAGATTTTGTTCCTCTTCTTACTGGACGTCTACAAGTGACTTTTGAATACCAGACTACATGCATTTTAAAATACTTTGTCCTCACAGTTACATTCACTTTAAATCATCAAATGTTTTGTCCAAACTATTGTTACTCTTGCAGTTCTTATTTTTTTTTAACTCTAAAGTCATTTCCTGGACTACTCTTTTAAACTCCTACTGGAATAATATTATTTTAACATGACTTCACTCTTACTTGAGTCCAAAGTAGTCATCTTTATCGCCTTTTTTCTCTCCACAGATTCTCAACATGATTTGCAATTGGGTATGCATTTCTTCATATTATGTCAAACAAAAAATTTGCAATTTCACAGTTGTTTATCGAATGTTAATGTTGTTGTTGATCTACTTTTCAACAGCTCATCTTATTGAGTCATGTGCTGCTGGTTGGTGAGTTCACTTTATATTTTCTACAATTACTGCTATAACCTGTACAGTCAGAATCATTTTGTCTATATTTTAATTTAAGGGCATTGATAATTATGGTTAAAAAAATAAAAAATAAGGGCAGGGCAGGTTAGTCAGAGCAGTTTAGTCAGGGCAGTTTAGTCAGGACAGGGCTGCAACGACTAACCTCTGTCTGTTTGTGACACTGGTGTGTGCTGGACCTGTACATGGAGCTATGTCTCTTTAACCCACATACGCAGTGAGTCAGGTTGTGTGTGAGGAGAGAGGGTCTACAGCAGGGGCGGCTGCTGGTATATTTTTTTTAAAGGTGGGCCTTTATAAAACATCAATAACAAAAAACAAAAAACAAGAAAAGAGAGAGAGAAAACAAAAAGTTAACCTCTTGAGTTTGATCCCAGGTCTCCCGCATGCAGGGCACATGCTAAAACTATTGAGCTATGCTTTCATGTGTGTTCATCTTCCAATGCTGTTACTCCGCTGCTCAATCCACATCCTACACAAACAAGCCTTATATGATTAAATGATTTCTTTTTGTACACACGAGGTTGAAGATTAGATTTGAAGCCGAAATAGTCAAAGACAGTAGAAAAATGTACCAAAGCAGAGTCTGTGACTAAAGGCGGTCAGAGCTGCATCTGGATCACAACAGGTCAGAAATATGACAGAAATACGTGAATCCCAATCCCTGTCCTCAGGTGTGCTCCTGTCTGCACACGAGGGAGGGAGCTGTGATGTAAACTAATGGAGAGAAGCTCTGGATTTAAAACTTAAGGCTCTCACGCACACACCCATTCTGTGTGCAGGGATCCAGCGCACGCAACGGGCAACAAATGAACAAAAGAACATGTTTACATTATTAAAACACATACTATGTAGAAACATGGCCATTTTTGCAGAATATATGAAACATATAGCAAAAAATAAATGTATGTATGTTCATTGCCACCACTGGTCTACAGCACACATTTGGCAAGCTCTTATTATTTAATTTTCTAATCGCACTCCGTATGTTTTACCTATACATATTTAAAGGCATTTTGATGAAAAGTTTGGTTAGTCTCATTCATTTTGGAAAGATTAAAAAAATTAAAACGCAAGTAAGTTGATTTGATTAACTTTAATCTTTTTTTTTTTTTCATTCCTTTAATTTCAGCCGAAATTTCTCCTACAAAGATCCACATGACAACTAAATCCACCACTGCTTCTTCAAAAACCCGCAAAACCACATCAGAGACATTGAAGACTTTCATCACAAAAACAACTCGACCCACTCAGACTGGTGAGAAACTGTTTATTTTATAAAGTAAAAAAGCTAAAATGTCTCCAATGAGATCAGATCACTTATACATTTAAATTGCTTTTTGCTGGATTGTTTGCATAGTCTCATTCGTTTTTAGGTTATATTTCTTCTTTTAATCCTGATTACATACATTTGTTTGTCAGTTTTTCTTGAAGTGTTGTGCGAGCTTCTTCCAGTGAGCAGGCCGTTACAGTAATCTAACCTACTGTAAAAACATATGCATGGATAAGTCTCTCCAAGTCTGGTTTAGACACTATACCTTTGATTTTGGCAGTGTTTTTTAGATGGTAAAAAGCTGCTGATGTTATTGATTTGACATGGCTGTCAGAGTTCAGGTCTGAGTCCATTATTACCCCCAGATTTCTAACTTGATTTGTAGGTTTCAGAGTGAGAGACTGGAGGTGACTGCTGACACTTTCTCTCTGTTTCTGTGGGTCAAAGACGATGATTTCTGTCTTGTCTGAGGTTTGTTAGAGAAAATAGTTTTGCCTCCACACACTGATCTGTTGGATGCAGTGACAGTGAATCCACTGGTCCATATTCACCTGCCGTCAGTGAGACAGATCTGAGTGTCGTCTGCATAGTTGTGATAAGACACATTAGTGCTGTGTATTAACTGACCCAACAGCAGCATGTAGAGGTTGAACAAAAGGCGTCCGAGGATTGACCCTTGGGGCACCCCACAGGTCAAGCCCATTTGGTCTGAGACAGTTACCAATCTCAACAAAGTACTTCCTGTCTTCCAGGCAGGACCGCAACCAATTTAGTGTGTTTCCAGGGATGCCCACCCAGTCCTCTAGTCTCTGTTAGAGAAGCCCATGATGGACAGTGTCAAAAGCAGCACTCAGATCTAACAGAATTAAGACTGAGGCTTTGCCCGCGTCAGTGTTCAGGCGGATGTAATTTGTCACCTTGATAAGAGCAGTCTCAGTGCTGTGATGAGGTCTAAAACCTGATTGGAAACTATCAAATGAGTTGTTTATTAAGAGGAAGTCAGTGAGCTGTTGGTAAACAACCTTTTCGAGGACTTTGGCAGATTTGGCCAAATGGCAGATTTGAGATGGGCTGGTAATTTTTCAGTACTGAGACATCAAGGCTGCTCTTCTTTAGGAGAGGCATAATTACAGCAGTTTTCAAGGCCCTTGGGAATGTTCCAGACTGAAGCGACATGTTAACTATATCAACCATCTGAGTATTGTGGACAGTACTTTGGGAAGCGGTGATGTAATCTCAGAAACTGTGCTGCTGGAGAAACAGCAGCACTATACGTTATAAGTACTCTATGTGTTCCATTACAGTTTGATATTCCTTTTTTTCAGTATCACACCTTAATTCAGTGATTTTTTTCTTATTTTTTTCAGTTTTTTAAAATTTTACTTCCTTTTATTTCAGTCAAGACTCCTCCCACAAAGACACAGATCACAATTACAACTCCACCCACGACGCACTGTGAGACCGGTAAGAAACAAATTATTTTATAAAGTAATACAGCTGAAATATATTCCAATGAGATCATATCACTTATACATTTTCCAGTGGTGCACAGATTCCTCTAAAGTTCCAGTAATAATTCAATTTTATCCACATTTTTGTGTCTTTAGGTTTAGTCCTTGATAAGGATTACAAAAGAAATAGTGTCATCCTGTTTCATACCTGATTGAGCACTACGTCAGATCCTGTATTGTCCTGTACTAGACCTGCTTTAAACCTGCGGTTTGTCTTTTGTTGATTTTGCAGACTGCTGGACTCAGTGGTTTGACAGAGACACCCCCTCTAAAGATGGAGACTTTGAGACTCTATCACTTTTACGTCAAGAAAATCCTGGAAAGATCTGTTCCAAGCCACTGGAGATCGAAGTCCTGACCACTGCAGGCCTGCCAGTCTCGTCCACCAGAGACGTCATCTACAAGTGAGTGTTCATGGATCATTGTTATTTAAGAAAAGAAAGAAAAGACTATTGATAATGAGAATGGCATGAATTTACATAACATATTTCAAGATATTCAGAGTGGTACAATGCATGAAATGCATGATTCAATCACTTCACTGCCCTGGGGCAGATGGAAAGCAGCGAGGCCACCAATGTTCACTGTCCCTTCCTAATCTGGCACCAGATTGTTATGAGTAGCACTGTGATTTAAGTTACCCATTATAAAACTGGAAACTCAGCCGTCAGATTTGTTCAGGAAGAGGAGGAAGTCAATCGCAGCAGCCAATTGATATGCTCCGACTTTAAAACAGTAGTAATTTTCTACATAAATGCAGCATCATACCTACCATTTCTTACGTGTGATATCTACTCATGAAGTATTAATAAAATGTTTTTGTCGGATAATATACCAACAAAAATGTCAGGGCTTTCTGCTTCAGACCAAAAGTTGTTTGGGTTCAAACAAATCAGCCAGGAGCCGTACAAGATGGATTCTCGTGAGTTTCAAAATTTAAACCTCTCAACAATCCAGCTACAGCTCAAGGTTAATTGCACCATCAATCACTCAACCACATTCATACAAAAGACTGGACTGTAAAGTGCCTTGCTTAAACACACAACAACATTATGTACTGACCAGAATGGACTTTCAACCACTGACCTTCGGGTAGTTTTGATGAGCCATGCGATTTGATTTGTGGGACACTATTTTTCCATTTTTCCTTCTGCTTTCCTTTTGTCTATGAAACACAAAGTTTTGTATTTTGTTTGTTTTGAGTTTATCCTTCTTTTCATATCCATTACCGTATATACAAGGATATTAAACATAACTTAATGATGGAAAATAAGCAGTAAAGATTCAACAATATTTTCCAGGTGTGACGTTGTGACGGGATTCATCTGTAGAAACTCTGATCAGAAAAAAACCCACCGGTGTTCAGATTATAAGGTTCGCTTCAGGTGTCCTCCTGAGTTCTGCAATCCTCCTCCAAGTAAGTACCACAAGCGTCTGTAAAACTACACCCATGACTCCCATGGAAAGATTAACAAAATTAAAATGCAAGTAAGTTCATTGTTTTTTTCTGATTTTTCTTTTCTTTTTTTTATTCCTTTAATTTCAGCCAAGACTCCTCCCACAAAGACTCAGATCACAATTAAATCCACCACTGCTTCTTCAACCACCCGCAAAACCACATCAGAGACATTGAAGACTTTCATCACAAATACAACTCGACCCACTCAGACTGGTGAGAAACAAATTATTTTATAAAGTAAAACGGCTAAAATATGTCCAATGAGATCAGATCACTTATACATTTAAATGGCCTGTTGCTGGGTTGTTTGCATAGTCTCATTCGTTTGTAAGTTATATTTCTTCTTTTAATCCTGATTACATGCATTTGTTTGTCAGTTTTTCTTGAAGTGTTGTGCGAGCTTCTTCCAGTGAGCAGGCCGTTACAGTAATCTAACCTACTGGAAAAACCTATGCATGGATAAGTCTCTCCAAGTCTGGTTTAGACACTATACCTTTGATTTTGGCAGTGTTTTTTAGATGGTAAAAAGCTGCTGATGTTATTGATTTGATGTGGCTGTCAGAGTTCAGGTCTGAGTCCATTATTACCCCCAGATTTCTAACTTGATTTGTAGGTTTCAGAGTGAGAGACTGGAGGTGACTGCTGACACTTTCTCTCTGTTTCTGTGGGCCAAAGACGATGATTTCTGTCTTGTCTGAGGTTTGTTGGGGAAAATAGTTTTGCCTCCATACACTGATCTGTTGGATGCCGTGACAGAGTGAATCCACTGGTCCATATTCACCTGCTGTCAGTGAGACAGATCTGAGTGTCGTCTGCATAGTTGTGATAAGACACATTAGTGCTGTGTATTAACTGACCCAACAGCAGCATGTAGAGGTTGAACAAAAGGGGTCCGAGGATTGACCCTTGGGGCACCCCACAGGTCAAGCCCATTTGGTCTGAGACAGTTACCAATCTCAACAAAGTACTTCCTGTCTTCCAGGCAGGACCGCAACCAATTTAGTGTGTTTCCAGGGATGCCCACCCAGTCCTCTAGTCTCTGTTAGAGAAGCCCATGATGGACAGTGTCAAAAGCAGCACTCAGATCTAACAGAATTAAGACTGAGGCTTTGCCCGCGTCAGTGTTCAGGCGGATGTCATTTGTCATCTTGATAAGAGCAGTCTTAGTGCTGTGATGAGGTCTAAAACCTGATTGGAAACTATCAAATGAGTTGTTTATTAAGAGGAAGTCAGTGAGCTGTTGGTAAACAACCTTTTCGAGGACTTAGCAGATTTGGCCAAATGGTAGATTTGAGATGGGCTGGTAATTTTTCAGTACTGAGACATCAAGGCTGCGCTTCTTTAGGAGAGGCATAATTACAGCAGTTTTCAAGGCCCTTGGGAATGTTCCAGACTGAAGCGACATGTTAACTATATCAACCATCTGATTAGTGTGGACAGTACTTTGGGAAGCGGTGACGTAATCTCAGAAACTGTGCTGCTGGAGAAACAGCAGCACTATACGTTATAAGTACGCTATGTGTTCCATTACAGTTTGATATTCCTTTTTGTCAGTATCACACCTTAATTCAGTGATTTTTTTTCTTATTTTTTTCAGTTTTTTAAAATTTTACTTCCTTTTATTTCAGTCAAGACTCCTCCCACAAAGACACAGATCACAATTACAACTCCACCCACGACGCACTGTGAGACCGGTAAGAAACAAATTATTTTATAAAGTAATACAGCTGAAATATATTCCAATGAGATCATATCACTTATACATTTTCCAGTGATGCACGGATTCCTCTAAAGTTCCAGTAATAATTCAATTTTATCCACATTTTTGTGTCTTTTGGTTTAGTCCTTGATAAGGATTACAAAAGAAATAGTGTCATCCTGTTTCATACCTGATTGAGCACTAAGTCAGATCCTGTATTGTCCTGTTCTAGACCTGCTTTAAACCTGCGGTTTGTCTTTTGTTGATTTTGCAGACTGCTGGACTCAGTGGTTTGACAGAGACACCCCCTCTAAAGATGGAGACTTTGAGACTCTATCACTTTTACGTCAAGAAAATCCTGGAAAGATCTGTTCCAAGCCACTGGAGATCGAAGTCCTGACCACTGCAGGCCTGCCAGTCTCGTCCACCAGAGACGTCATCTACAAGTGAGTATTCATGGCTCTTTGTTATTTAAGAAAAGAAAGAAAAGACCATTGAAAATGAGAATGGCATGAATTTACATAACATATTTCATGATATTCAGAGTGGTACAATGTATGATTCAATCACTTCACTGCCCTGGGGCAGATGGAAAGCAGCGAGGCCGCCAATGTTCACTGTCCCTTCCTAATCTGGCACCAGATTGTTATGAGTAGCACTGTGATTTAAGTTACCCATTATCAAACTGGAAACTCAGCCGTCAGATTTGTTCAGGAAGAGGAGGAAGTCAATCGCAGCAGCCAACTGATATGCTGTGACTTTAAAACAGTAATTTTCTACATAAATGCAGCATCATACAGTAGCTACCATTTCTTAAGTGTGATATCTTCTTAGTAAATATTGATAAAATGTTTTTGCCTGAAAATATACCAACCAAAATGTCAGGGCTTTCTGCTTCGGACCAAAAGTTGTTTGGGTTCAAACAAATCAGCCAGTAGCCGTACAAGATGGATTCTCGTGAGTTTCAAAACAAGTGCCTTGCTTAAACACACAACAACATTATGTACTGACCAGAATGGACTTTCAACCACTGACCTTCGGCTAGTTTTGATGAGCCATGTGTTTTAGTTTGTGGGACACTATTTTTCCATTCTTCTGCTTTCCTTTTGTCTATGAAAAACAAAGTTTTGTATTTTGTTTGTTTTGAATTTATCCTTCTTTTCATATCCATTACTGTATATACAAGGATATTAAACATAACTTAATGATGGAAAATAAGCAGTAAACATTCAACAATATTTTCCAGGTGTGACGTTGTGACAGGATTCATCTGTAGAAACTCTGATCAGAAAAAAACCCACCGGTGTTCAGATTATAAGGTTCGCTTCAGGTGTCCTCCTGAGTTCTGCAATCCTCCTCCAAGTAAGTACCACAAGAGTCTGTAAAACTACACCCATGACTCCCATGGAAAGATTAACAAAATTAAAATGCAAGTAAGTTCATTGTTTTTTTCTGATTTTTCTTTTTTTTTTTATTCCTTTAATTTCAGCCAAGACTCCTCCCACAAAGACCCAGATCACGATTAAATCCACCACTGCTTCTTCAATCACCCGCAAAACCACATTAGAGACATTGAAGACTTCCATCTCAAATACAACTCGACCCACTCAGACTGGTGAGAAACAAATTATTTTATAAAGTAAAATGGCTGAAATATGTCCAATGAGATCAGATCACTTATACATTTAATTTGTGCAAGCTTCTTCCAGTAAGCAGGCTGTTACAGTAGTCTAACCTACTGGAAAAACAAATGCATGGATAAGTCTCTCCAAGTCTGGTTTAGACACTATACCTTTGATTTTGGCAGTGTTTTTTAGATGGTAAAAAGCTGCTGATTTTATTGATTTGATGTGGCTGTCAGAGTTCAGGTCTGAGTCCATTATTACCCCCAGATTTCTAACTTGATTTGTAGGTTTCAGAGTGAGAGACTGGAGGTGACTGCTGACACTTTCTCTCTGTTTCTGTGGGCCAAAGATGATGATTTTTGTCTTGTCTGAGGTTTGTTAGAGAAAATAGTTTTGCCTCCACACACTGATCTGTTGGATGCAGTGACAGTGAATCCACTGGTCCATATTCACCTGCTGTCAGTGAGACAGATCTGAGTGTCGTCTGCATAGTTGTGATAAGACACATTAGTGCTGTGTATTAACTGACCTAACAACAGCATGTAGAGGTTGAACAAAAGGGGTCCGAGGATTGACCCTTGGGGCACCCCACAGGTCAAGCCCATTTGGTCTGAGACAGTTACCAATCTCAACAAAGTACTTCCTGTCTTCCAGGCAGGACCGCAACCAATTTAGTGTGTTTCCAGTGATGCACACCCAGTCCTCTAGTCTCTGTAAGAGAAGCCCATGATGGACAGTGTCAAAAGCAGCACTCAGATCTAACAGAATTAAGACTGAGGCTTTGCCCGCGTCAGTGTTCAGGCGGATGTCATATGTCACCTTGATAAGAGCAGTCTCAGTGCTGTGATGAGGTCTAAAACCTGATTGGAAAATATCAAATGAGTTGTTTATTAAGAGGAAGTCAGTGAGCTGTCGGTAAACAACCTTTTCGAGGAGTTAGCAGATTTGGGCAAATGGCAGATTTGAGATGGGCTGGTAATTTTTCAGTACTGAGACATCAAGGCTGCTCTTCTTTAGGAGAGGCATAATTACCGCAGTTTTCAAGGCCCTTGGGAATGTTCCAGACTGAAGCGACATGCTAACTATGTTAACTATCTGAGTAGTGCTAACAAACTGCTCAGCACAGACTTTAGAAATCTGGTGGGTAACACATCGAGGCAGCATGTAGAGGAACTCAGACTGGTGATGATCTCTTGGACAGTTTTGTCAGTTACAGGTGTAAAGTGAGTCAGCTCTAAATGTGGAGGTGGTTTTAGGGTTATTATTTGTGCTGTGGAATTTATGGCATTTTTAATGCCCTGAACCTTGTCATTAAAGAATATTGCAAACTCATTGCACTTAGCTGTGTAAATTACCTCTAACTGCAGCTGAACTGGAAGGTGTGTTCATTTGTTTACAGTTACAAACGAGCTGTTACTGCAATTTCCAATTATTTCAGAAAAAAAATTCTTCCCTTGTTTTACATAAAATGAGGTTGTACATGTACAACTTTTCACTATAAATCGCTTTTCGAACCTGGAGCAGCACTCCCTTTTCTGTGCCCGGACCGATTCATCATTCCTCCATAGCGCTTTCTGCTTATTTTTAACAATTTATGGTTATGCTGTCATTTATGTGTCTCCTCCAAACAACAGCCAAGTATCCAATTGAAGCAGCTGGCTGAACTTGTTGATCTTCCTGTTTATTTGGAAGAGGCCCACTGATGAATGTCTTGAAACAGACTGAAAACTTCAGTCTGCTCTTTTAGGATGTCTACTTCACCTATGTGTACAATCAGCTGTTTAACTCCTCTGAGTGTGGACAGTACTTTGGGAAGCGGTGATGTAATCTCAGAAACTGTGCTGCTGGAGAAACAGCAGCACTATACGTTATAAATACTCTATGTGTTCCATTACAGTTTGATATTCCTTTTTGTCAGTATCACACCTTAATTCAGTTAACAGTTAAATGCATGTGAGTGATTTTTTTTTTCTTCCCCCCCCCCAGTTTTTTAAAATTTTACTTCCTTTTATTTCAGCCAAGACTCCTCCCACAAAGACACAGATCACAATTACAACTCCACACACGACGCACTGTGAGACTGGAAAGAAAGAAATTATTTTATAAAGTAATACAGCTGAAATATCTCCAATGAGATCATATCACTTATACATTTTAAAAGGTGTTTTGCGGGAGAGTTTGCTTAGTGTCAATCGTTTTTTGGTTTTATTTAGTCTTTTAATCCTGATTAAAAGCATTTGTCAATTTTTCTCAAAGTGTTGTTCAAGCTTCTTTCAGTGGTGCACAGATTCCTCTAAAGTTCTAGTAATAATTCCATTTTATCCACATTTTTGTGTCTTTAAGTTTAGTCCTTGATAAGGATTACAAAAGAAATAGTGTCATCCTGTTTCATACCTGATTGAGCACTACGTCAGATCCTGTATTGTCCTGTTCTAGACCTGCTTTAAACCTGCGGTTTGTCTTTTGTTGATTTTGCAGACTGCTGGACTCAGTGGTTTGACAGAGACACCCCCTCTAAAGATGGAGACTTTGAGACTCTATCACTTTTACGTCAAGAAAATCCTGGAAAGATCTGTTCCAAGCCACTGGAGATCGAAGTCCTGACCACTGCAGGCCTGCCAGTCTCCTCTACCAGAGACGTCATCTACAAGTGAGTATTCATGGATCATTGTTATTTAAGAAAAGAAAGAAAAGACCATTGAAAATGAGAATGGCATGAATTTACATAACATATTTCAAGATATTCAGAGTGGTACAATGCATGATTCCATCACTTCACTGCCCTGGGGCAGATGGAAAGCAGCGAGGCCACCAATGTTCACTGTCGCTTCCTAATCTGGCACCAGATTGTTATGAGTAGCACTGTGATTTAAGTTACCCATTATCAAACTGGAAACTCAGCCGTCAGATTTGTTCAGGAAGAGGAGGAAGTCAATCGCAGCAGCCAACTGATATGCTCGGACTTTAAAACAGTAATTTACTACATAAATGCAGCATCATACAGTAGCTACCATTTCTTACGTGTGATATCTTCTTAGTAAATATTGATAAAATGTTTTTGTCTGAAAATATACCAACCAAAATGTCAGGGCTTTCTGCTTAGGACCAAAAGTTGTTTTGCTTCAAACAAATCAGCCAGTAGCCATACAAGATGGATTCTCGTGAGTTTCAAAACAAGTGCCTTGCTTAAACACACAACAACATTATGTACTGACCAGAATGGACTTTCAACCACTGAGCTTCAGCTAGTTTTGATGAGCCATGCGTTTTAGTTTGTGGGACACTATTTTTCCATTCTTCTGCTTTCCTTTTGTCTATGAAAAACAAAGTTTTGTATTTTGTTTGTTTTGAGTTCATCCTTCTTTTCATATCCATTACTGTATATACAAGGTTATTAAACATAACTTAATGATGGAAAATAAGCAGTAAAGATTCAACAATATTTTCCAGGTGTGACGTTGTGACGGGATTCATCTGTAGAAACTCTGATCAGAAAAAAACCCACCGGTGTTCAGATTATAAGGTTCGCTTCAGGTGTCCTCCTGAGTTCTGCAATCCTCCTCCAAGTAAGTACCACAAGAGTCTGTAAAACTACACCCATGACTCCCATGGAAAGATTAACAAAATTAAAATGCAAGTAAGTTCATTGTTTTTTTCTGATTTTTCTTTTCTTTTTTTATTCCTTTAATTTCAGCCAAGACTCCTCCCACAAAGACCCAGATCACCTCTAAATCCACCACTGCTTCTTCAACCACCCGCAAAACCACATTAGAGACATTGAAGACTTTCATCACAAATACAACTCGACGCATTGAGACTGGTGAGAAACAAATTATTTTATAAAGTAAAATGGCTGAAATATTGCCAATGAGATCAGATCACTTATACATTTAAAAGGCTTGTTGCTGGAATGTTTGCATAGTTTCATTCTTTTTAGGTTATATTTCTTCTTTGAATCCTGATTACATACATCTGTTTTTCAGTTTTTCTTGAAGTGTTGTGCAAGCTTCTTCCAGTGAGCAGGCCGTTACAGTAATCTAACCTACTGTAAAAACAAATGCATGGATAAGTCTCTCCAAGTCTGGTTTAGACACTATACCTTTGATTTTGGCAGTGTTTTTTAGATGGTAAAAAGCTGCTGATGTTATTGATTTGACATGGCTGTCAGAGTTCAGGTCTGAGTCCATTATTACCCCCAGATTTCTAACTTGATTTGTAGGTTTCAGAGTGAGAGACTGGAGGTGACTGCTGACACTTTCTCTCTGTTTCTGTGGGCCAAAGACGATCATTTCTGTCTTGTCTGAGGTTTGTTAGAGAAAATAGTTTTGCCTCCACACACTGATCTGTTGGATGCCGTGACAGAGTGAATCCACTGGTCCATATTCACCTGCCGTCAGTGAGACAGATCTGAGTGTCGTCTGCATAGTTGTGATAAGATACATTAGTGCTGTGTATTAACTGACCCAACAGCAGCATGTAGAGGTTGAACAAAAGGCGTCCGAGGATTGACCCTTGGGGCACCCCACAGGTCAAGCCCATTTGGTCTGAGACAGTTACCAATCTCAACAAAGTACTTCCTGTCTTCCAGGCAGGACCGCAACCAATTTAGTGTGTTTCCAGTGATGCCCACCCAGTCCTCTAGTCTCTGTAAGAGAAGCCCATGATGGACAGTGTCAAAAGCAGCACTCAGATCTAACAGAATTAAGACTGAGGCTTTGCCCGCGTCAGTGTTCAGGCGGATGTCATATGTCACCTTGATAAGAGCAGTCTCAGTGCTGTGATGAGGTCTAAAACCTGATTGGAAAATATCAAATGAGTTGTTTATTAAGAGGAAGTCAGTGAGCTGTTGGCAAACAACCTTTTCGAGGACTTAGCAGATTTGGGCAAATGGCAGATTTGAGATGGGCTGGTAATTTTTCAGTACTGAGACATCAAGGCTGCTCTTCTTTAGGAGAGGCATAATTACCGCAGTTTTCAAGGCCCTTGGGAATGTTCCAGACTGAAGCGACATGTTAACTGTTTTAACTATCTGAGTAGTGCTAACAAACTGCTCAGCACAGACTTTAGAAATCTGGTGGGTAACACATCGAGGCAGCATGTAGAGGAACTCAGACTGGTGATGATCTCTTGGACAGTTTTGTCAGTTACAGGTGCAAAGTGAGTCAGGTCTAAATGTGGAGCTGGTATTAGGGTTATTATTTGTGCTGTGGAATTTATGGCATTTTTAATGCCCTGAACCTTGTCATTAAAGAATATTGCAAACTCATTGCACTTAGCTATGTAAATTACCTCTAACTGCAGCTGAACTGGAAGGTGTGTTCATTTGTTTACAGTTACAAACGAGCTGTTACTGCAATTTCCAATTATTTCAGAAAAAATTCTTCCCTTGTTTTACATAAAATGAGATTGTACCTGTACAACTTTTCACTATAAATCGCTTTTTGAACCTGGAGCGGCACTCCCTTTTCTGTGCCCGGACCGATTCATCATTCCTCCATAGCGCTTTCTGCTTATTTTTAACAATTTATGGTTATGCTGTCATTTATGTGTCTCCTCCAAACAACAGCCAAGTATCCAATTGAAGCAGCTGGCTGAACTTGTTGATCTTCCTGTTTATTTGGAAGAGACCCACTGATGAATGTCTTGAAACAGACTGAAAACTTCAGTCTGCTCTTTTAGGATGTCTACTTCACCTATGTGTACAATCAGCTGTTTAACTCCTCTGAGTGTGGACAGTACTTTGGGAAGCGGTGATGTAATCTCAGAAACTGTGCTGCTGGAGAAACAGCAGCACTATACGTTATAAATACTCTATGTGTTCCATTACAGTTTGATATTCCTTTTTGTCAGTATCACACCTTAATTCAGTTAACAGTTAAATGCATGTGAGTGATTTTTTTTTTTCTTTTCCCCCACAGTTTTTTAAAATTTTACTTCCTTTTATTTCAGCCAAGACTCCTCCCACAAAGACCCAGATCACAATTACAACTCCACACACGACGCACTGTGAGACCGGTAAGAAAGAAATTATTTTATAAAGTAATACAGCTGAAATATCTCCAATGAGATCATATCACTTATACATTTTAAAAGGTGTTTTGCGGGAGAGTTTGCTTAGTCTCAATCGTTTTTTGGTTTTATTTAGTCTTTTAATCCTGATTAAAAGCATTTGTCAATTTTTCTCAAAGTGTTGTTCAAGCTTCTTTCAGTGGTGCACAGATTCCTCTAAAGTTCCAGTAATAATTCCATTTTATCCACATTTTTGTGTCTTTAAGTTTAGTTCTTGATAAGGATTACAAAAGAAATAATGTCATCCTGTTTCATACCTGATTGAGCACTACGTCAGATCCTGTATTGTCCTGTTCTAGACCTGCTTTAAACCTGCGGTTTGTCTTTTGTTGATTTTGCAGACTGCTGGACTCAGTGGTTTGACAGAGACACCCCCTCTAAAGATGGAGACTTTGAGACTCTATCACTTTTACGTCAAGAAAATCCTGGAAAGATCTGTTCCAAGCCACTGGAGATCGAAGTCCTGACCACTGCAGGCCTGCCAGTCTCGTCCACCAGAGACGTCATCTACAAGTGAGTGTTCATGGATCTTTGTTATTTAAAAAAAGAAAGAAAAGACCATTGATAATGAGAATGGCATGAATTTACATAACATATTTCATGATATTCAGAGTGGTACAATGCATGATTCAATCACTTCACTGCCCTGGGGCAGATGGAAAGCAGCGAGGCCACCAATGTTCACTGTCCCTTCCTAATCTGGCACCAGATTGTTATGAGTAGCACTGTGATTTAAGTTACCCATTATCAAACTGGAAACTCAGCCGTCAGATTTGTTCAGGAAGAGGAGGAAGTCAATCGCAGCAGCCAGTTGATATGCTCCGACTTTAAAACAGTAGTAATTTTCTACATAAATGCAGCATCATACAGTAGCTACCATTTCTTACGTGTGATATCTTCTTAGTAAATATTGATAAAATGGTTTTGTCGGAAAATGTACCAACCAAAATGTCAGGGCTTTCTGCTTCGGACCAAAAGTTATTTGGGTTCAAACAAATCAGCCAGTAGCCGTACAAGATGGATTCTCGTGAGTTTCAAAACAAGTGCCTTGCTTAAACACACAACAACATTATGTACTGACCAGAATGGACTTTCAACCACTGACCTTCGGCTAGTTTTGATGAGCCATGCGTTTTAATTTGTGGGACACTATTTTTCCATTCTTCTGCTTTCCTTTTGTCTATTAAAAACAAAGTTTTGTATTTTGTTTGTTTTGAGTTTATCCTTCTTTTCATATTCATTACTGTATATACAAGGATATTAAACATAACTTAATGATGGAAAATAAGCAGTAAACATTCAACAATATTTCCAGGTGTGACGTTGTGACAGGATTCATCTGCAGAAACTCTGATCAGAAAAAAACCCACCGGTGTTCAGATTATAAAGTTCGCTTCAGGTGTCCTCCTGAGTTCTGCAATCCTCCTCCAAGTAAGTACCACAAGAGTCTGTAAAACTACACCCATGACTCCCATGGAAAGATTAACAAAATTAAAATGCAAGTAAGTTCATTGTTTTTTTCTGATTTTTCTTTTCTTTTTTTTTATTCCTTTAATTTCAGCCAAGACTCCTCCCACAAAGACCCAGATCACCATTAAATCCACCACTGCTTCTTCAACCACCCGCAAAACCACATTAGAGACATTGAAGACTTTCATCACAAATACAACTCG
Source organism: Rhinogobius similis (assembly GCA_019453435.1). Lineage (NCBI taxonomy): Eukaryota > Metazoa > Chordata > Actinopteri > Gobiiformes > Gobiidae > Rhinogobius > Rhinogobius similis. Next base: position 31,905,636 of record CM033625.1, read on the forward strand.
ACGCATTGAGACTGGTGAGAAACAAATTATTTTATAAAGTAAAACAGCTGAAATATCGCCAATGAGATCAGATCACTTATACATTTAAAAGGCTTGTTGCTGGGTTGTTTGCATAGTCTCATTATTTTTTAGGTTATATTTCTTCTTTTAATCCTGATTACAAGAATTTGTTTGTCAGTTTTTCTTGAAGTGTTGTGCGAGCTTCTTCCAGAGAGCAGGCCGTTACAGTAATCTAACCTACTGGAAACATATGCATGGATAAGTCTCTCCAAGTCTGGTTTAGACACTGTACCTTTGATTTTGGCAGTGTTTTTTAGATGGTAAAAAGCTGCTGATGTTATTGATTTGATGTGGCTGTCAGAGTTCAGGTCTGAGTCCATTATTACCCCCAGATTTCTAACTTGATTTGTAGGTTTCAGAGTGAGAGACTGGAGGTGACTGCTGACACTTTCTCTCTGTTTCTGTGGGCCAAAGATGATGATTTCTGTCTTGTCTGAGGTTTGTTAGAGAAAATAGTTTTGCCTCCACACACTGATCTGTTGGATGCAGTGACAGTGAATCCACTGGTCCATATTCACCTGCCGTCAGTGAGACAGATCTGAGTGTCGTCTGCATAGTTGTGATAAGACACATTAGTGCTGTGTATTAACTGACCCAACAGCAGCATGTAGAGGTTGAACAAAAGGGGTCCGAGGATTGACCCTTGGGGCACCCCACAAGTTGAGCCCATTTGGTCTGAGATAGTTACCAATCTCAACAAAGTACTTCCTGTCTTCCAGGCAGGACCGCAACCAATTTAGTGTGTTTCCAGTGATGCACACCCAGTCCTCTAGTCTCTGTAAGAGAAGCCCATGATGGACAGTGTCAAAAGCAGCACTGAGATCTAACAGAATTAAGACTGAGGCTTTGCCCGCGTCAGTGTTCAGGCGGATGTCATATGTCACCTTGATAAGAGCAGTCTCAGTGCTGTGATGAGGTCTAAAACCTGACTGGAAAATATCAAATGAGTTGTTTATTAAGAGGAAGTCAGTGAGCTGTCGGTAAACAACCTTTTCGAGGAGTTAGCAGATTTGGGCAAATGGCAGATTTGAGATGGGCTGGTAATTTTTCAGTACTGAGACATCAAGGCTGCTCTTCTTTAGGAGAGGCATAATTACCGCAGTTTTCAAGGCCCTTGGGAATGTTCCAGACTGAAGCGACATAATAACTATGTTAACTATCTGAGTAGTGCTAACAAACTGCTCAGCACAGACTTTAGAAATCTGGTGGGTAACACATCGAGGCAGCATGTAGAGGAACTCAGACTGGTGATGATCTCTTGGACAGTTTTGTCAGTTACAGGTGTAAAGTGAGTCAGCTCTAAATGTGGAGGTGGTTTTAGGGTTATTTTTTGTGCTGTGGAATTTATGGCATTTTTAATGCCCTGAACCTTGTCATTAAAGAATATTGCAAACTCATTGCACTTAGCTGTGTAAATTACCTCTAACTGCAGCTGAACTGGAAGGTGTGTTCATTTGTTTACAGTTACAAACGAGCTGTTACTGCAATTTCCAATTATTTCAGAAAATAAATTCTTCCCTTGTTTTACATAAAATGAGGTTGTACATGTACAACTTTTCACTATAAATCGCTTTTTGAACCTGGAGCAGCACTCCCTTTTCTGTGCCCGGACCGATTCATCATTCCTCCATAGCGCTTTCTGCTTATTTTTAACAATTTATGGTTATGCTGTCATTTATGTGTCTCCTCCAAACAACAGCCAAGTATCCAATTGAAGCAGCTGGCTGAACTTGTTGATCTTCCTGTTTATTTGGAAGAGACCCACTGATGAATGTCTTGAAACAGACTGAAAACTTCAGTCTGCTCTTTTAGGATGTCTACTTCACCTATGTGTACAATCAGCTGTTTAACTCCTCTGAGTGTGGACAGTACTTTGGGAAGCGGTGATGTAATCTCAGAAACTGTGCTGCTGGAGAAACAGCAGCACTATACGTTATAAATACTCTATGTGTTCCATTACAGTTTGATATTCCTTTTTGTCAGTATCACACCTTAATTCAGTTAACAGTTAAATGCATGTGAGTGATTTTTTTTTTCTTTTCCCCCCCAGTTTTTTAAAATTTTACTTCCTTTTATTTCAGCCAAGACTCCTCCCACAAAGACACAGATCACAATTACAACTCCACACACGACGCACTGTGAGACCGGTAAGAAAGAAATTATTTTATAAAGTAATACAGCTGAAATATCTCCAATGAGATCATATCACTTATACATTTTAAAAGGTGTTTTGCGGGAGAGTTTGCTTAGTCTCAATCGTTTTTTGGTTTTATTTAGTCTTTTAATCCTGATTAAAAGCATTTGTCAGTTTTTCTCAAAGTGTTGTACGAGCTTCTTTCAGTGGTGCACAGATTCCTCTAAAGTTCCAGTAATAATTCCATTTTATCCACATTTTTGTGTCTTTAAGTTTAGTCCTTGATAAGGATTACAAAAGAAATAGTGTCATCCTGTTTCATACCTGATTGAGCACTAAGTCAGATCCTGTATTGTCCTGTTCTAGACCTGCTTTAAACCTGCGGTTTGTCTTTTGTTGATTTTGCAGACTGCTGGACTCAGTGGTTTGACAGAGACACCCCCTCTAAAGATGGAGACTTTGAGACTCTATCACTTTTACGTCAAGAAAATCCTGGAAAGATCTGTTCCAAGCCACTGGAGATCGAAGTCCTGACCACTGCAGGCCTGCCAGTCTCGTCCACCAGAGACGTCATCTACAAGTGAGTATTCATGGCTCTTTGTTATTTAAGAAAAGAAAGAAAAGACCATTGATAATGAGAATGGCATGAATTTACATAACATATTTCATGATATTCAGAGTGGTACAATGTATGATTCAATCACTTCACTGCCCTGGGGCAGATGGAAAGCAGCGAGGCCACCAATGTTCACTGTCCCTTCCTAATCTGACAACAGATTGTTATGAGTAACACTGTGATTTAAGTTACCCATTATCAAACTGGAAACTCAGCCCTCAGATTTGTTCAGGAAAAGGAGGAAGTCAATCGCAGCAGCCAATTGATATGCTGTGACTTTAAAACAGTAATTTTCTACATAAATGCAGCATCATACAGTAGCTACCATTTCTTACGTGTGATATCTTCTTAGTAAATATTGATAAAATGGTTTTGTCGGAAAATATACCAACTAAAATGTCAGGGCTTTCTGCTTCGGACCAAAAGTTGTTTGGGTTCAAACAAATCAGCCAGTAGCCGTACAAGATGGATTCTCGTGAGTTTCAAAACAAGTGCCTTGCTTAAACACACAACAACATTATGTACTGACCAGAATGGACTTTCAACCACTGACCTTCGGGTAGTTTTGATGAGCCATGCGTTTTAATTTGTGGGACACTATTTTTCCATTCTTCTGCTTTCCTTTTGTCTATGAAAAACAAAGTTTTGTATTTTGTTTGTTTTGAGTTTATCCTTCTTTTCATATCCATTACCGTATATACAAGGATATTAAAATAATATAATGATGGAAAATAAGCAGTAAACATTCAACAATATTTTCCAGGTGTGACGTTGTGACGGGATTCATCTGTAGAAACTCTGATCAGAAAAAACCCCACCGGTGTTCAGATTATAAGGTTCGCTTCAGGTGTCCTCCTGAGTTCTGCAATCCTCCTCCAAGTAAGTACCACAAGCGTCTGTAAAACTACACCCATGACTCCCATGGAAAGATTAACAAAATTAAAATGCAAGTAAGTTCATTGTTTTTTTCTGATTTTTCTTTTCTTTTTTTTTTATTACTTTAATTTCAGCCAAGACTCCTCCCACAAAGACCCAGATCACCATTAAATCCACCACTGCTTCTTCAACCACCCGCAAAACCACATCAGAGACATTGAAGACTTTCATCACAAATACAACTCGACCCACTCAGACTGGTGAGAAACAAATTATTTTATAAAGTAAAATGGCTGAAATATGTCCAATGAGATCAGATCACTTATACATTTAAATGGCCTGTTGCTGGGTTGTCTGCATAGTCTCATTCTTTTTTAGGTTATATTTCTTCTTTTAATCCTGATTACAAGAATTTGTTTGTCAGTTTTTCTTGAAGTGTTGTGCGAGCTTCTTCCAGTGAGCAGGCCGTTACAGTAGTCTAACCGACTGGAAACCTATGCATGGATAAGTCTCTCCAAGTCTGGTTTAGACACTATACCTTTGATTTTGGCAGTGTTTTTTAGATGGTAAAAAGCTGCTGATGTTATTGATTTGACATGGCTGTCAGAGTTCAGGTCTGAGTCCATTATTACCCCCAGATTTCTAACTTGATTTGTAGGTTTCAGAGTGAGAGACTGGAGGTGACTGCTGACACTTTGTCTCTATTTCTGTGGGCCCAAGACGATGATTTCTGTCTTGTCTGAGGTTTGTTAGAGAAAACAGTTTTGCCTCCACACACCGATCTGTTGCAGGCCGTGACAGAGTGAATCCACTGGTCCATATTCACCTGCCGTCAGTGAGACAGATCTGAGTGTCGTCTGCATAGTTGTGATAAGACACATTAGTGCTGTGTATTAACTGACCCAACAGCAGCATGTAGAGGTTGAACAAAAGGGGTCCGAGGATTGACCCTTGGGGCACCCCACAGGTCAAGCCCATTTGGTCTGAGACAGTTACCACACTCAACAAAGTACTTCCTGTATTCCAGGCAGGACCGCAACCAATTTAGTGTGTTTCCAGGGATGCCCACCCAGTCCTCTAGTCTCTGTTAGAGAAGCCCATGATGGACAGTGTCAAAAGCAGCACTCAGATCTAACAGAATTAAGACTGAGGCTTTGCCCGCGTCAGTGTTCAGGCGGATGTCATTTGTCACCTTGATAAGAGCAGTCTCAGTGCTGTGATGAGGTCTAAAACCTGATTGGAAAATATCAAATGAGTTGTTTATTAAGAGGAAGTCAGTGAGCTGTTGGCAAACAACCTTTTCGAGGACTTAGCAGATTTGGGCAAATGGCAGATTTGAGATGGGCTGGTAATTTTTCAGTACTGAGACATCAAGGCTGCTCTTCTTTAGGAGAGGCATAATTACCGCAGTTTTCAAGGCCCTTGGGAATGTTCCAGACTGAAGCGACATGTTAACTATAATAACCATCTGAGTAGTGTGGACAGTACTTTGGGAAGCGGTGACGTAATCTCAGAAACTGTGCTGCTGGAGAAACAGCAGCACTATACGTCATAAATACTCTATGTTCTCCATTACAGTTTGATATTCCTTATTGTTTTTTTTTTTTCAGTTTTTTATATTTTAATTCCTTTTATTTCAGCCAAGACTCCTCCCACAAAGACACAGATCACAATTACTACTCCACACACAACGCACTGTGAGACCGGTAAGAAACAAATTATTTTATAAAGTAATACAGCTGAAATATCTCTAATGAGATCATATTACTTATACATTTTAAAAGGTGTTTTGCGGGAGAGAGTGCTTAGTCTCAATCGTTTTTTGGTTTTATTTAGTCTTTTAATCCTGATTACACGCATTTGTCCGTTTTTCTCAAAGTGTTGTACGAGCTTCTTCCAGTGGTGCACGGATTCCTCTAAAGTTCCAGTAATAATTCCATTTTATCCACATTTTTGCGTCTTTTGGTTTAGTCCTTGATAAGGATTACAAAAAAAATAGTGTCATCCTGTTTCATACCTGATTGAGCACTAAGTCATATCCTGTATTGTCCTGTTCTAGACCTGCTTTAAACCTGCGGTTTGTCTTTTGTTGATTTTGCAGACTGCTGGACTCAGTGGTTTGACAGAGACACCCCCTCTAAAGATGGAGACTTTGAGACTCTATCACTTTTACGTCAAGAAAACCCTGGAAAGATCTGTTCCAAGCCACTGGAGATCGAAGTCCTGACCACTGCAGGCCTGCCAGTCTCGTCCACCAGAGACGTCATCTACAAGTGAGTGTTCATGGATCATTGTTATTTAAGAAAAGAAAGAAAAGACCATTGATAATGAGAATGGCATGAATTTACATAACATATTTCAAGATATTCAGAGTGGTACAATGTATGATTCAATCACTTCACTGCCCTGGGGCAGATGGAAAGCAGCGAGGCCGCCAATGTTCACTGTTGCTCCCTAATCTGGCACCAGATTGTTATGAGTAGCACTGTGATTTAAGTTACCCATTATCAAACTGGAAACTCAGCCGTCAGATTTGTTCAGGAAGAGGAGGAAGTCAATCGCAGCAGCCAACTGATATGCTGCGACTTTAAAACAGTAGTAATTTTCTACATAAATGCAGCATCATAACTACCATTTCTTACGTGTGATATCTTCTTAGTAAGCATTAATAAAATGTTTTTGCTGGAAAACAAACCAAAATAAATGTCAGGGCTTTCTGCTTTGGACCAAAAAGTTGTTTGGGTTCAAACAAATCAGTACAAGATGGATTCTCGTGAGTTTCAAAACTTAAACCTCTCAACAATCCAGCTACAGCTCAAGGTTAATTGCACCATCAATCACTCAACCACATTCATACCCAAGACTGGACTGTCAAGTGCCTTGCTTAAACACACAACAACATTATGTACTGACCAGAATGGACTTTCAACCTCTGACCTTTGGGTAGTTTTGATGAGCCATGCGTTTTAATCTGTGGGACACTATTTTTCCATTTTTCCTTCTGCTTTCCTTTTGTCTATGAAACACCAAAGTTTTGTATTTTGTTTGTTATCCTTCTTTTCATATTCATTACCGTATATACAAGGATATTAAACATAACATAATAATGGAAAATAAGCAGTAAAGATTTAACAATATTTTCCAGGTGTGACGTTGTGACGGGATTCATCTGTAGAAACTCTGATCAGAAAAAAACCCACCGGTGTTCAGATTATAAGGTTCGCTTCAGGTGTCCTCCTGAGTTCTGCAATCCTCCTCCAAGTAAGTACCACAAGAGTCTTTAAAACTATACCCATGAATCCCATGGAAAGATTAACAAAATTAAAATGCAAGTAAGTTCATTGTTTTTTTCTGATTTTTCTTTTCTTTTTTTTTTTTTTATAACTTTAATTTCAGCCAAGACTCCTCCCACAAAGACCCAGATCACCATTAAATCCACCACTGCTTCTTCAACCACCCGCAAAACCACATCAGAGACATTGAAGACTTTCATCACAAATACAACTCGACCCACTCAGACTGGTGAGAAACAAATTATTTTATAAAGTAAAATGGCTGAAATATGTCCAATGAGATCAGATCACTTATACATTTAAAAGGCTTGTTGCTGGGTTGTTTGCATAGTCTCATTCTTTTTTAGGTTATATTTCTTCTTTTAATCCTGATTACATACATTTGTTTTTCAGTTTTTCTTGAAGTGTTGTGCAAGCTTCTTCCAGAGAGCAGGCCGTTACAGTAGTCTAACCTACTGTAAAAACATATGCATGGATAAGTCTCTCCAAGTCTGGTTTAGACACTATACCTTTGATTTTGGCAGTGTTTTTTAGATGGTAAAAAGCTGCTGATGTTATTGATTTGATGTGGCTGTCAGAGTTCAGGTCTGAGTCTATTATTAGCCCCAGATTTCTAACTTGATTTGTAGGTTTCAGAGTGAGAGGCTGGAGGTGACTGCTGACACTTTCTCTCTGTTTCTGTGGGCCAAAGATGATGATTTCTGTCTTGTCTAAGTTTTGTTTGAGAAAATAGTTTTGCCTCCACACACTGATCTGTTGGATGCCGTGACAGAGTGAATCCACTGGTCCATATTCACCTGCCATCAGTGAGACAGATCTGCGTGTCGTCTGCATAGTTGTGATAAGACACATTAGTGTTGTGTATTAACTGACCCAACAGCAGCATGTAGAGGTTGAACAAAAGGCATCCGAGGATTGACCCTTGGGGCACCCCACAGGTCAAGCCCATTTGGTCTGAGACAGTTACCAATCTCAACAAAGTACTTCCTGTCTTCCAGGCAGGACCGCAACCAATTTAGTGTGTTTCCAGGGATGCCCACCCAGTCCTCTAGTCTCTGTTAGAGAAGCCCATGATGGACAGTGTCAAAAGCAGCACTCAGATCTAACAGAATTAAGACTGAGGCTTTGCCCGCGTCAGTGTTCAGGCGGATGTCATTTGTCATCTTGATAAGAGCAGTCTCAGTGCTGTGATGAGGTCTAAAACCTGATTGGAAACTATCAAATGAGTTGTTTATTAAGAGGAAGTCAGTGAGCTGTTGCTAAACAACCTTTTCGAGGACTTAACAGATTTGGCCAAATGGCAGATTTGAGATGGGCCGGTAATTTTTCAGTACTGAGACATCAAGGCTGCGCTTCTTTAGGAGAGGCAAATTACCGCAGTTTTCAAGGCCCTTGGGAATGTTCCAGACTGAAGCGACATGTTAACTATATTAACCATCTGAGTAGTGTGGACAGTACTTTGGGAAGCGGTGACGTAATCTCAGAAACTGTGCTGCTGGAGAAACAGCAGCACTATACGTTATAAGTACTCTATGTGTTCCATTACAGTTTGATATTCCTTTTTGTCAGTATCACACCTTAATTCAGTTAACAGTTAAATGCATGTTAGTGATTTTTTTTTTCCAACAGAAACAGTGTCATCCTTTTTCATACCTGATTGAGCACTAAGTCAGATCCTGTATTGTCCTGTTCTAGACCTGCTTTAAACCTGCGGTTTGTCTTTTGTTGATTTTGCAGACTGCTGGACTCAGTGGTTTGACAGAGACACCCCCTCTAAAGATGGAGACTTTGAGACGCTATCACTTTTACGTCAAGAAAATCCTGGAAAGATCTGTTCCAAGCCACTGGAGATCGAAGTCCTGACCACTGCAGGCCTGCCAGTCTCCTCCACCAGAGACGTCATCTACAAGTGAGTGTTCATGGATCTTTGTTATTTAAAAAAAGAAAGAAAAGACCATCGATAATGAGAATGGCATGAATTTACATAACATATTTCAATGATATTCAGAGTGGTACAATGCATGATTCAATCACTTCACTGCCCTGGGGCAGATGGAAAGCAGCGAGGCCACCAATGTTCACTGTCCCTTCCTAATCTGGCACCAGATTGTTATGAGTAGCACTGTGATTTAAGTTAGCCATTATCAAACTGGAAACTCAGCCGTCAGAATTGTTCAGGAAGAGGAGGAAGTCAATCGCAGCAGCCAACTGATATGCTGTGACTTTAAAACAGTAGTAATTTTCTACATAAATGCAGCATCATACCTACCATTTCTTACGTGTGATATCTTCTCAGTAAGTATTAATAAAATGTTTTTGGTGGAAAATATACCAAAATAAATGTCAGGGCTTTCTGCTTCGGACCAAAAGTTGTTTGGGTTCAAACAAATCAGCCAGGAGCCGTACAAGATGGATTGTCGTGAGTTACAAAACTTAAACCTCACAACAATCCAGCTACAGCTCAAGGTTAATTGCACCATCAATCACTCAACCACATTCATACCCAAGACTGGACTGTCAAGTGCCTTGCTTAAACACACAACAGCATTATGTACTGACCAGAATGGACTTTCAACCACTGACCTTTGGGTAGTTTTGATGAGCCATGCGATTTGGTTTTGTGGGACACTATTTTTCTAAGTCTCCTATTATGTTTGTTTTGAGTTTATCCTTCTTTTCATATTCATTACTGTATATACAAGTTCTCCAGAATTCGTCGATGTAAACCCTCATTCGTCCAGGTGTGGTCCATCGTAGAAAGGGGTTCAGAGGTTGTGAAAGAGGAGTAAAGGAGGCCATTTTTGTAAAAAGAGAAAATCCTTCTCTAAACAGGAATGGGGGCTTAAGATTTAATTTAGCCAAAATTTATGACAGCATCCTTACACCTTGGTCCAGATCAATAGACCAGTCAAATGCTAATGAGGTAATCAGCAGTGAGGAGGGAGCAACAGCCAGCTATCAATAGAACAATAGACCTTAGTCACAGGTGAAACTAGGTGAGGCCATCCATTAATCAAACAAGATAGACCAATTAATCAAGTCCCAGGTGACAAACAAACAATTTCTAACAAAGACAGGTACTCAGTGACTCCTCCCTGGGGGCAGGACTCCCACTACTTAGAGTAGCATATAAGCCCAAGTTCCCATACCAGCTCTCTGATTGACAATGACTTTTGGATAAAAGTCGAAACGTCTCGATCTTTAAACGGCGTCCGGATGACAACCTCTGAACCCCTTTCTACGATGTATATACAAGCATATTAAACATAACATAATAATGGAAAATAAGCAGTAAAGATTCAACAATATTTTCCAGGTGTGACGTTGTGACGGGATTCATCTGTAGAAACTCTGATCAGAAAAAAACCCACCAGTGTTCAGATTATAAGGTTCGCTTCAGGTGTCCTCCTGAGTTCTGCAATCCTCCTCCAAGTAAGTACCACAAGAGTCTGTAAAACTACACCCATGACTCCCATGAGAAGCGGTGATGTAATCTCAGAAACTGTGCTGCTGGAGAAACAGCAGCACTATACTTTATAAATACTTTGTGTTCCACTGCAGATATTCCTTTTTGTCAGTATCACACCTTAATTCAGTTAACAGTTAAATGCATGTGAGTGAATTTTTTTTTCCCCAGTTTTTTTTTTAATTTTACTTCCTTTTATTTCAGCCAAGACTCCTCCCACAAAGACACAGATCACAATTACAACTCCACCCACGACGCACTGTGAGACCGGTAAGAAAGAAATTATTTTAGAAAGTAATACAGTAATCCTCTAAAGTTCCAGTAATAATTCCATTTTATCCACATGTTTGTGTCTTTAGGTTTAGTCCTTGATAAGGATTACAAAAGAAATAGTGTCATCCTGTTTCATACCTGATTGAGCACTACGTCAGATCCTGTATTGTCCTGTACTAGACCTGCTTTAAACCCGCGGTTTGTCTTTTGTTGATTTTGCAGACTGCTGGACTCAGTGGTTTGACAGAGACACCCCCTCTAAAGATGGAGACTTTGAGACTCTATCACTTTTACGTCAAGAAAATCCTGGAAAGATCTGTTCCAAGCCACTGGAGATCGAAGTCCTGACCACTGCAGGCCTGCCAGTCTCGTCCACCAGAGACGTCATCTACAAGTGAGTGTTCATGGATCTTTGTTATTTAAAAAATAAGAGAACATAAAGACTGTTGGTAACAAGAATGGCATGCATGTACACATTACATTTCAAGATACACAAAGTGCTTTACAATGTATGATTCAGTCACTTCACTGTAGATGGACAGAAGTGAAACTGCCAGTCTGAGACGAAGGAGAGCCGTGGCCAAACACACACAGAAAGATCATGGCTCTGGAGAACGATTCTGTGTTTGCAAATGCCATCAGCACATTGAGAGCTACTCTTCAGTCTTTATTTTACAAAAACAACCTAATATTCACAGAGAACTGATCATATATGTTAAATTAAATAAGACGGACACTCACAGCGATATAAGGCGTGATATCAGCGGAAAGTCATCACATCTCAACCAGATTAAAGCCCATATGAACACAATCAAAGCAGCAGTTCAGATATTCTCCTGACAGGAGTTTGTGTTCCTGAAGTGTTTGTACTGCACAGTCCAATCAAACTGAAGACTCATAGATCTGCAGCTGTTGTAGGGGGCGGAGCAGAGAACATATTTGCTATGTTCTATTGTATTCATGGTGCAACTGGATGGTGCTGTTAAAAATCACACAAAATCACTTATGAATATTTCAAAATATTCTCAACGTCAATACGTGCAGTGATTTAAGCCTGAGTTAAGTCTGATAGCTTAACAAAAATGTGTGCTGGGGTCAAGAATAAAAAGCTGTCATGGGATCGGAAATTCTATCAGCACACTCATACCCAAGCAAGGTGAGTGAAGTGTGTTGCCTAAAGACACAACAACAATATGCACTGGTCAGAAGGGACTTTGAACCACTAACCTTCGGCTTGGTCCATAAGCCCTGCATTTTGGTTTATGGGACACTTTTTTGCTCTTTTTATCTAGAAAACACAGCACACATTTATATTTTAGCTACCTTGTGTGGTCTCATATGGTTTGTATTTTAATTTGTTTTGGGTTTATCCTTCTTTTCATATGGACATAAGAGTAAATTGATGTCAAATTAACTCGACATACAAGGATATTAGACATATAATAATTAAAAAAAAAAAGCATTAGATATTCAACAATAATTCCCTGTGTATTTCCAGGTGTGACGTTGTGACAGGATTCATTTGTAGAAACTCTGATCAGAAAAAAAAACACCTGTGTTCAGATTATAAGGTTCGCTTCAAGTGTCCTCCCGAGTTCTGCAATCCTCCTCCAAGTAAGTACCACAATAGTCATCAGTATTCACACTTTTAAAAACATACTTTTACTATACTTAATTGAAAGAATTTGAAAGAATTTTCTAAATAATAATTCTTGCATTCCAGGGAATAATTTCCCTGGAATGTATGTAACAGTTTTCAATTTATTATCATCACTGTACTTCTCAAAAATGTCGATATAATACCTTAATGCAGTTCATGATAAGATGCAATTGAGCTTTTTTTTAAATCTCTTTTTTTTCAGCCGAGACTCCTCCTACAAAGACACAGATCACAAGTGAATCCACCACTGCTTCTTCAACCACTGGCAAAACCACATCAGAGACACTGACCACTTTCATCACAAATACAACTCGACCCACGACGCCCAATGAGACTGGTGAGAAACAAATTATTTATTACTTTGTTTTAGGGCAGTTTATAGTCTCTTTGGTACATTGTTTTAGTTTTGTGGTGGAAGGTGGAAAATTCCAGCTAAAATATCTCCATTGAGATCGTATTACCTATATTTTACCTGGTTTGATTGTTGCTGACTAAAATGTATTTAAAGTGACTGTTAAAAATTCAGAATATTGTTTAAAAACCCTAAATGAACCAAGGGGACCAGGACAGTCATATGTTATTCAGGTACTCAACAGTGGTGAGGGAGCTGCAGCCAGCTAAAAATTGGACTGTTAAACCATTACAGGACTGACATGTTAAACAGCAGATTAGTTTGCGGTTAAACTAGGCAGTTTGTACAAATAAATTAACAAGTGAAACTCCTTACTGGAGGCAGGGTTTACTGCGCTCAGAGTAGCATAAATATCAAAGTTCTCAGACCAGTTCCACAGATTGAGAATGACTTTCAGAAGAAGGTCACAAGTTGATTTTTCAGAACAGTGTCCAGATGACTACCTTTGAGCCCTTTTCTCCAATAGCAAAGGTGTCATCCTCTTTCATAATTGGTTTGGCAGTTGTTCAGACCTGGTATAGTCCTGTTCTAGACCTGTTTTAGACCGGCTGTTTGTCTCCTCTGAGGGGCCTCTGCACCGGGAGCGGTGGTCGGCTGTGGCTGCTGGACCCTGACTCGTGAGCCCCTGGTAAAGGTTTGGTGTCTGCCTCATCTCTCCTCTGGGCCCTGTGTCTGTCTCTTGTGGCTGCAGATGACTCTCTGCTCCTGGTGCAGACGGCTCCTCTGATGGTGCACCCTCAACTGGTTTATCTGTACTCCACCTCGTGTATTTTTAAGTGTGCATTTGAGTTTGTGTATGCATGCATATGTGTGTAGACGTGTGTTTGTGTATTTTTGGGTATGTACATGTGACTGTCTATGGGTGGGTTGTTTGGTTGTGTGGGTCAGGAGGTGGTGGGGGAGGTTGGGTGGGATGTGAGCATGTGGGAATGTTTTTAATGCACCGTAAACACTGTGTTACATTCTGTCCATGAAAATAAATAATGTTTGATTTTATTTGTGTTGATTTGACAGGCTGCTGGACAGAGTGGTTCGACAGCGGTGACCCCTATGGTAGTGGAGACTTTGAGCTTCTTCCAAATTTATATGAAGATTACCCTGGGAAGATCTGCTCTAATCCACTGGAGATCGAAGTCCAGACCACCGCCGGACTGCCACTTTCCTCCACTGGGGATGTTATCATTGTGTGAGTATTTATGGATCTTTGTTATTTTAAATTGGGAAATAAACTAAAAAAAAAACTCTCATAACAAGAATGGGATGGATTTACACAGCACATTTCAAGAAACGGCAGACGCTTTACGATGCATTAGTCAATCACTTCACTGTAGACGGACAAAACTGAAGCTGCCAATCTGCGCCATCACCCTCTAACCTGGCTAACGCCAGATACATATGTGGACACCTCTTCATTAAGGTCTAATGAACAATAAGCAATTAACATTTAACAAAAACTTTCTGTGTATTTCCAGGTGTGACGTTGTGACAGGATTCGTCTGTTTAAATTCTGATCAGAAAAATGGCCTTTGTTCAGACTATAAGGTTCGCTTCAAGTGTCCTCCCGACTTCTGTAATCTTCCTCCAAGTAAGTACCACAATAGTCTGTAAAACTACACCCATGACTGTAAGATTAACAAAGTCTTCTGATTTATTTTACTTTGATAAAAAATGGTATTCACACTTTTATTAACATGCTTTTACTATGCTTAATGGAAAGAACTTCCTAAATACTCTAATTCTTGCATTCCGGGGAATAATTTCTCTGGAATGTTCCATATATAACAGTTTGCATTTCTTGCATGAGTTTTCCATTTATTATCATCACTGTACTTCTCAAAAATGTTGATATCAAACCTTAATGCAGTTCATAATAAAATGCAATTGAGATTTTTTTAATCTCTCTTTTTTTTCAGCCGAGACTCCTCCTACAAAGACACAGATCACAAGTGAATCCACCACTGCTTCTTCAACCACCGGCAAAACCACATCAGAGACACTGACGACTTTCATCACAAATACAACTCAACCCACGACGCCCAATGAGACTGGTGAGAAACAAATTATTTATTACTTTGTTTTAGGGCAGTTCATAGTCTCTTTGGTACATTGTTTTAGTTTTGTGGTGGAAGGTGGAATATTCCAGCTAAAATATCTCCATTGAGATCGTATTACCTATATTTTACCTGGTTAGATTGTTGCTGACTAAAATTAATTTAAAGTAACTGTTAAAAATTCAGAATATTGTTTAAAAACCCTAAATGAACCAAGGGGACCAGGACAGTCATATGTTATTCAGGTACTCAACAGTGGTGAGGGAGCTGCAGCCAGCTAAAAATTGGACTGTTAAACCATTACAGGACTGACATGTTAAACAGCAGATTAGTTTGCGGTTAAACTAGGCAGTTTGTACAAATAAATTAACAAGTGAAACTCCTTACTGGAGGCAGGGTTTACTTAGCTCAGAGTAGCATAAATATCAAAGTTCTCAGACCAATTCCACAGATTGAGAATGACTTTCAGAAGGAAGTCACAAGTTGATTTTTCAGAACAGTGTCCAGATGACTACCTTTGAGCCCTTTTCTCCAATAGCAAAGGTGTCATCCTCTTTCATAATTGGTTTGGCAGTTGTTCAGACCTGGTATAGTCCTGTTCTAGACCTGTTTTAGACCGGCTGTTTGTCTCCTCTGAGGGGCCTCTGCACCGGGAGCGGTGGTCGGCTGTGGCTGCTGGGCCCTGACTCGTGAGCCCCTGGTAGAGGTTTGGTTTCTGCCTCATCTCTCCTCTGGGCCCTGTGTCTGTCTCTTGTGGCTGCAGATGACTCTCTGCTCCTGGTGCAGACGGCTCCTTTGATGGTGCTCCCTCAACTGGTTTATCTGTACTCCACCTCGTGTATTTTTAAGTGTGCGTTTGAGTTTGTGTATGCATGCATGTGTGCGTAGACGTGTGTTTGTGTATTTTTGGGTATGTACATGTGACTGTCTATGGGTGGGTTGTTTGGTCATGTGGGTCAGGAGGTGGTGGGGGAGGTTGGGTGAGATGTGGGCATGTGGGAATGTTTTTAATGCACCGTAAACACTGTGTTACATTCTGTCCATGAAAATAAATAATGTTTGATTTTATTTGTGTTGATTTGACAGGCTGCTGGACAGAGTGGTTCGACAGCGGTGACCCCTATGGTAGTGGAGACTTTGAGCTTCTTCCAAATTTATATGAAGATTACCCTGGGAAGATCTGCTCTAATCCACTGGAGATCGAAGTCCAGACCACCGCCGGACTGCCACTTTCCTCCACTGGGGATGTTATCTTTGTGTGAGTATTTATGGATCTTTGTTATTTTAAATTGGGAAATAAACTAAAAACTCTCTTAACAAGAATGGGATGGATTTACACAGCACATTTCAAGAAACGGCAGGCGCTTTACGATGCATTAGTCAATCACTTCACTG
The DNA here is from genome assembly GCA_019453435.1 of Rhinogobius similis. Lineage (NCBI taxonomy): Eukaryota > Metazoa > Chordata > Actinopteri > Gobiiformes > Gobiidae > Rhinogobius > Rhinogobius similis. The sequence continues at coordinate 31,921,872 of CM033625.1, forward strand.
TAGACGGACAAAACTGAAGCTGCCAATCTGCGCCATCACCCTCTAACCTGGCTAACGCCAGATAAATATGTGGACACCTCTTCATTAAGGTCTAATGACAATAAGCAATTAACATTTAACAAAAACTTTCTGTGTATTTCCAGGTCTGACGTTGTGACAGGATTCGTCTGTTTAAATTCTGATCAGAAAAATGGCCTTTGTTCAGACTATAAGGTTCGCTTCAAGTGTCCTCCCGACTTCTGTAATCCTCCTCCAAGTAAGTACCACAATAGTCTGTAAAACTACACCCATGACTGTAAGATTAACAAAGTCTTCTGATTTATTTTACTTTGATAAAAAATGGTATTCACACTTTTATTAACATGCTTTTACTATGCTTAATGGAAAGAACTTCTTAAATACTCTTATTCTTGCATTCTGGGGAATAATTTCTCTGGAATGTTCCATATATAACAGTTTGCATTTCTTGCATGAGTTTTCCATTTATTATCCTCACCGTACTTCTCAAAAATGTTGATATCAAACCTTAATGCAGTTCATAATAAAATGCAATTGAGATTTTTTTAATCTCTTTTTTTTCAGCCGAGACTCCTCCTACAAAGACACAGATCACAAGTGAATCCACCACTGCTTCTTCAACCACCGGCAAAACCACATCAGAGACACTGACGACTTTCATCACAAATACAACTCAACCCACGACGCCCAATGAGACTGGTGAGAAACAAATTATTTATTACTTTGTTTTAGGGCAGTTTATAGTCTCTTTGGTACATTGTTTTAGTTTTGTGGTGGAAGGTGGAATATTCCAGCTAAAATATCTCCATTGAGATCGTATTACCTATATTTTACCTGGTTAGATTGTTGCTGACTAAAATTAATTTAAAGTAACTGTTAAAAATTCAGAATATTGTTTAAAAACCCTAAATGAACCAAGGGAACCAGGACAGTCATATGTTATTCAGGTACTCAACAGTGATGTGGGAGCTGCAGCCAGCTAAAAATTGGACTGTTAAACCATTACAGGACTGACATGTTAAACAGCAGATTAGTTTGCGGTTAAACTAGGCAGTTTGTACAAATTGATTAACAAATGAAACTCCTCACTGGAGGCAGGGTTTACTTAGCTCAGAGTAGCATAAATATCAAAGTTCTCAGACCAATTCCACAGATTGAGAATGACTTTCAGAAGGAAGTCACAAGTTGATTTTTCAGAACAGTGTCCAGATGACTACCTTTGAGCCCTTTTCTCCAATAGCAAAGGTGTCATCCTCTTTCATAATTGGTTTGGCAGTTGTTCAGACCTGGTATAGTCCTGTTCTAGACCTGTTTTAGACCGGCTGTTTGTCTCCTCTGAGGGGCCTCTGCACCGGGAGCGGTGGTCGGCTGTGGCTGCTGGGCCCTGACTCGTGAGCCCCTGGTAGAGGTTTGGTTTCTGCCTCATCTCTCCTCTGGGCCCTGTGTCTGTCTCTTGTGGCTGCAGATGACTCTCTGCTCCTGGTGCAGACGGCTCCTTTGATGGTGCTCCCTCAACTGGTTTATCTGTACTCCACCTCGTGTATTTTTAAGTGTGCGTTTGAGTTTGTGTATGCATGCATGTGTGCGTAGACGTGTGTTTGTGTATTTTTGGGTATGTACATGTGACTGTCTATGGGTGGGTTGTTTGGTCATGTGGGTCAGGAGGTGGTGGGGGAGGTTGGGTGAGATGTGGGCATGTGGGAATGTTTTTAATGCACCGTAAACACTGTGTTACATTCTGTCCATGAAAATAAATAATGTTTGATTTTATTTGTGTTGATTTGACAGGCTGCTGGACAGAGTGGTTCGACAGCGGTGACCCCTATGGTAGTGGAGACTTTGAGCTTCTTCCAAATTTATATGAAGATTACCCTGGGAAGATCTGCTCTAATCCACTGGAGATCGAAGTCCAGACCACCGCCGGACTGCCACTTTCCTCCACTGGGGATGTTATCTTTGTGTGAGTATTTATGGATCTTTGTTATTTTAAATTGGGAAATAAACTAAAAAAAAACTCTCATAACAAGAATGGGATGGATTTACACAGCACATTTCAAGAAACGGCAGGCGCTTTACGATGCATTAGTCAATCACTTCACTGTAGACGGACAAAACTGAAGCTGCCAATCTGCGCCATCACCCTCTAACCTGGCTAACGCCAGATAAATATGTGGACACCTCTTCATTAAGGTCTAATGACAATAAGCAATTAACATTTAACAAAAACTTTCTGTGTATTTCCAGGTGTGACGTTGTGACAGGATTCGTCTGTTTAAATTCTGATCAGAAAAATGGCCTTTGTTCAGACTATAAGGTTCGCTTCAAGTGTCCTCCCGACTTCTGTAATCCTCCTCCAAGTAAGTACCACAATAGTCTGTAAAACTACACCCATGACTGTAAGATTAACAAAGTCTTCTGCTTTATTTTACTTTGATAAAAAATAGTATTCACACTTTTATTAACATGCTTTTACTATGCTTAATGGAAAGAACTTCCTAAATACTCTTATTCTTGCATTCTGGGGAATAATTTCTCTGGAATGTTCCATATATAACAGTTTGCATTTCTTGCATGAGTTTTCCATTTATTATCATCACTGTACTTCTCAAAAATGTTGATATCAAACCTTAATGCAGTTCATAATAAAATGCAATTGAGATTTTTTTAATCTCTTTTTTTTCAGCCGAGACTCCTCCTACAAAGACACAGATCACAAGTGAATCCACCACTGCTTCTTCAACCACCGGCAAAACCACATCAGAGACACTGACGACTTTCATCACAAATACAACTCAACCCACGACGCCCAATGAGACTGGTGAGAAACAAATTATTTATTACTTTGTTTTAGGGCAGTTTATAGTCTCTTTGGTACATTGTTTTAGTTTTGTGGTGGAAGGTGGAATATTCCAGCTAAAATATCTCCATTGAGATCGTATTACCTATATTTTACCTGGTTTGATTGTTGCTGACTAAAATATATTTAAAGTGTCTGTTAAAAATTCTGAATATTGTTTAAAAACCCTAAATGAACCAGGGGGACCAGGACAGTCATATGTTATTCAGGTACTCAACAGTGATGTGGGAGCTGCAGCCAGCTAAAAATTGGACTGTTAAACCATTACAGGACTGACATGTTAAACAGCAGATTAGTTTGCGGTTAAACTAGGCAGTTTGTACAAATTGATTAACAAGTGAAACTCCTAACTGGAGGCAGGGTTTACTTAGCTCAGAGTAGCATAAATATCAAAGTTCTCAGGCCAGTTCCACAGATTGAGAATGACTTTCAGAAGGAAGTCACAACAAGTTGATTTTTCAGAACAGTGTCCAGATGACTACCTTTGAGCCCTTTTCTCCAATAGCAAAGGTGTCATCCTCTTACATAATTGGTTTGGCAGTTGTTCAGACCTGGTATAGTCCTGTTCTAGACCTGTTTTAGACCGGCTGTTTGTCTCCTCTGAGGGGCCTCTGCACCGGGAGCGGTGGTCGGCTGTGGCTGCTGGGCCCTGACTCGTGAGCCCCTGGTAGAGGTTTGGTTTCTGCCTCATCTCTCCTCTGGGCCCTGTGTCTGTCTCTTGTGGCTGCAGATGACTCTCTGCTCCTGGTGCAGACGGCTCCTTTGATGGTGCTCACTCAAAAGGTTTATCAGAACTCCACCACGTGTATTTGTAAGTGTGCGCTTGAGTTTGTGTATGCATGCATGTGTGCGTAGGCGTGTGTTTGTGTATTTTTGGGTATGTACATGTGACTGTCTATGGGTGGGTTGTTTGGTCATGTGGGTCAGGAGGTGGTGGGGGAGGTTGGGTGAGATGTGGGCATGTGGGAATGTTTTTAATGCAACGTAAACACTATGTCATATTCTGTCCACGAAAAGTGCTTCATAAATAACGTTTGATTTTATTTGTGTTGATTTGACAGGCTGCTGGACAGAGTGGTTCGACAGCGGTGACCCCTATGGTAGTGGAGACTTTGAGCTTCTTCCAAATTTATATGAAGATTACCCTGGGAAGATCTGCTCTAATCCACTGGAGATCGAAGTCCAGACCACCGCCGGACTGCCACTTTCCTCCACTGGGGATGTTATCTTTGTGTGAGTATTTATGGATCTTTGTTATTTTAAATTGGGAAATAAACTAAAAAACTCTCATAACAAGAATGGGATGGATTTACACAGCACATTTCAAGAAACGGCAGGCGCTTTACGATGCATTAGTCAATCACTTCACTGTAGACGGACAAAACTGAAGCTGCCAATCTGCGCCATCACCCTCTAACCTGGCTAACGCCAGATAAATATGTGGACACCTCTTCATTAAGGTCTAATGACAATAAGCAATTAACATTTAACAAAAACTTTCTGTGTATTTCCAGGTGTGACGTTGTGACAGGATTCGTCTGTTTAAATTCTGATCAGAAAAATGGCCTTTGTTCAGACTATAAGGTTCGCTTCAAGTGTCCTCCCGACTTCTGTAATCCTCCTCCAAGTAAGTACCACAATAGTCTGTAAAACTACACCCATGACTGTAAGATTAACAAAGTCTTCTGCTTTATTTTACTTTGATAAAAAATAGTATTCACACTTTTATTAACATGCTTTTACTATGCTTAATGGAAAGAACTTCCTAAATACTCTTATTCTTGCATTCTGGGGAATAATTTCTCTGGAATGTTCCATATATAACAGTTTGCATTTCTTGCATGAGTTTTCCATTTATTATCATCACTGTACTTCTCAAAAATGTTGATATCAAACCTTAATGCAGTTCATAATAAAATGCAATTGAGATTTTTTTAATCTCTTTTTTTTCAGCCGAGACTCCTCCTACAAAGACACAGATCACAAGTGAATCCACCACTGCTTCTTCAACCACCGGCAAAACCACATCAGAGACACTGACGACTTTCATCACAAATACAACTCGACCCACGACGCCCAATGAGACTGGTGAGAAACAAATTATTTATTACTTTGTTTTAGGGCAGTTTATAGTCTCTTTGGTACATTGTTTTAGTTTTGTGGTGGAAGGTGGAATATTCCAGCTAAAATATCTCCATTGAGATCGTATTACCTATATTTTACCTGGTTTGATTGTTGCTGACTAAAATATATTTAAAGTGTCTGTTAAAAAATCTGAATATTGTTTAAAAACCCTAAATGAACCAAGGGAACCAGGACAGTCATATGTTATTCAGGTACTCAACAGTGATGTGGGAGCTGCAGCCAGCTAAAAATTGGACTGTTAAACCATTACAGGACTGACATGTTAAACAGCAGATTAGTTTGCGGTTAAACTAGGCAGTTTGTACAAATAGATTAACAAATGAAACTCCTCACTGGAGGCAGGGTTTACTTAGCTCAGAGTAGCATAAATATCAAAGTTCTCAGACCAATTCCACAGATTGAGAATGACTTTCAGAAGGAAGTCACAAGTTGATTTTTCAGAACAGTGTCCAGATGACTACCTTTGAGCCCTTTTCTCCAATAGCAAAGGTGTCATCCTCTTTCATAATTGGTTTGGCAGTTGTTCAGACCTGGTATAGTCCTGTTCTAGACCTGTTTTAGACCGGCTGTTTGTCTCCTCTGAGGGGCCTCTGGGATGCGGGCATGTGGGAATGTTTTTAATGCAACGTAAACACTATGTCATATTCTGTCCACGAAAAGTGCTTCATAAATAACGTTTGATTTTATTTGTGTTGATTTGACAGGCTGCTGGACAGAGTGGTTCGACAGCGGTGACCCCTATGGTAGTGGAGACTTTGAGCTTCTTCCAAATTTATATGAAGATTACCCTGGGAAGATCTGCTCTAATCCACTGGAGATCGAAGTCCAGACCACCGCCGGACTGCCACTTTCCTCCACTGGGGATGTTATCTTTGTGTGAGTATTTATGGATCTTTGTTATTTTAAATTGGGAAATAAACTAAAAAAAAACTCTCATAACAAGAATGGGATGGATTTACACAGCACATTTCAAGAAACGGCAGGCGCTTTACGATGCATTAGTCAATCACTTCACTGTAGACGGACAAAACTGAAGCTGCCAATCTGCGCCATCACCCTCTAACCTGGCTAACGCCAGATACATATGTGGACACCTCTTCATTAAGGTCTAATGACAATAAGCAATTAACATTTAACAAAAACTTTCTGTGTATTTCCAGGTGTGACGTTGTGACAGGATTCGTCTGTTTAAATTCTGATCAGAAAAATGGCCTTTGTTCAGACTATAAGGTTCGCTTCAAGTGTCCTCCCGACTTCTGTAATCCTCCTCCAAGTAAGTACCACAATAGTCTGTAAAACTACACCCATGACTGTAAGATTAACAAAGTCTTCTGATTTATTTTACTTTGATAAAAAATGGTATTCACACTTTTATTAACATGCTTTTACTATGCTTAATGGAAAGAACTTCCTAAATACTCTTATTCTTGCATTCTGGGGAATAATTTCTCTGGAATGTTCCATATATAACAGTTTGCATTTCTTGCATGAGTTTTCCATTTATTATCCTCACCGTACTTCTCAAAAATGTTGATATCAAACCTTAATGCAGTTCATAATAAAATGCAATTGAGATTTTTTTAATCTCTTTTTTTTCAGCCGAGACTCCTCCTACAAAGACACAGATCACAAGTGAATCCACCACTGCTTCTTCAACCACCGGCAAAACCACATCAGAGACACTGACGACTTTCATCACAAATACAACTCAACCCACGACGCCCAATGAGACTGGTGAGAACCAAATTATTTATTACTTTGTTTTAGGGCAGTTTATAGTCTCTTTGGTACATTGTTTTAGTTTTGTGGTGGAAGGTGGAATATTCCAGCTAAAATATCTCCATTGAGATCGTATTACCTATATTTTACCTGGTTAGATTGTTGCTGACTAAAATTAATTCAAAGTAACTGTTAAAAATTCAGAATATTGTTTAAAAACCCTAAATGAACCAAGGGAACCAGGACAGTCATATGTTATTCAGGTACTCAACAGTGATGTGGGAGCTGCAGCCAGCTAAAAATTGGACTGTTAAACCATTACAGGACTGACATGTTAAACAGCAGATTAGTTTGCGGTTAAACTAGGCAGTTTGTACAAATAGATTAACAAATGAAACTCCTCACTGGAGGCAGGGTTTACTTAGCTCAGAGTAGCATAAATATCAAAGTTCTCAGACCAGTTCCACAGATTGAGAATGACTTTCAGAAGGAAGTCACAAGTTGATTTTTCAGAACAGTGTCCAGATGACTACCTTTGAGCCCTTTTCTCCAATAGCAAAGGTGTCATCCTCTTTCATAATTGGTTTGGCAGTTGTTCAGACCTGGTATAGTCCTGTTCTAGACCTGTTTTAGACCGGCTGTTTGTCTCCTCTGAGGGGCCTCTGCACCGGGAGCGGTGGTCGGCTGTGGCTGCTGGGCCCTGACTCGTGAGCCCCTGGTAGAGGTTTGGTTTCTGCCTCATCTCTCCTCTGGGCCCTGTGTCTGTCTCTTGTGGCTGCAGATGACTCTCTGCTCCTGGTGCAGACGGCTCCTCTGATGGTGCTCCCTCAACTGGTTTATCTGTACTCCACCTCGTGTATTTTTAAGTGTGCGTTTGAGTTTGTGTATGCATGCATGTGTGCGTAGACGTGTGTTTGTGTATTTTTGGGTATGTACATGTGACTGTCTATGGGTGGGTTGTTTGGTCATGTGGGTCAGGAGGTGGTGGGGAGGTTGGGTGAGATGTGGGCATGTGGGAATGTTTTTAATGCACCGTAAACACTGTGTTACATTCTGTCCATGAAAATAAATAATGTTTGATTTTATTTGTGTTGATTTGACAGGCTGCTGGACAGAGTGGTTCGACAGCGGTGACCCCTATGGTAGTGGAGACTTTGAGCTTCTTCCAAATTTATATGAAGATTACCCTGGGAAGATCTGCTCTAATCCACTGGAGATCGAAGTCCAGACCACCGCCGGACTGCCAGTTTCCTCCACTGGGGATGTTATCTTTGTGTGAGTATTTATGGATCTTTGTTATTTTAAATTGGGAAATAAACTAAAAAAAAACTCTCATAACAAGAATGGGATGGATTTACACAGCACATTTCAAGAAACGGCAGGCGCTTTACGATGCATTAGTCAATCACTTCACTGTAGACGGACAAAACTGAAGCTGCCAATCTGCGCCATTACCCTCTAACCTGGCTAACGCCATATACATATGTGGACACCTCTTCATTAAGGTCTAATGACAATAAGCAATTAACATTTAGCAAAAACTTTCTGTGTATTTCCAGGTGTGACGTTGTGACAGGATTCGTCTGTTTAAATTCTGATCAGAAAAATGGCCTTTGTTTAGACTATAAGGTTCGCTTCAAGTGTCCTCCCGACTTCTGCAGTCCTCCTCCAAGTAAGTACCACAATAGTCTGTAAAACTACACCCATGACTGTAAGATTAACAAAGTCTTCTGATTTATTTTACTTTGATAAAAAATGGTATTCACACTGTTATTAACATGCTTTTACTATGCTTAATGGAAAGAACTTCCTAAATACTCTTATTCTTGCATTCTGGGGAATAATTTCTCTGGAATGTTCCATATAAAACAGTTTGCATTTCTTGCATGAGTTTTCCATTTATTATCCTCACCGTACTTCTCAAAAATGTTGATATCAAACCTTAATGCAGTTCATAATAAAATGCAATTGAGATTTTTTTAATCTCTCTTTTTTTTCAGCCGAGACTCCTCCTACAAAGACACAGATCACAAGTGAATCCACCACTGCTTCTTCAACCACCGGCAAAACCACATCAGAGACACTGACGACTTTCATCACAAATACAACTCAACCCACGACGCCCAATGAGACTGGTGAGAACCAAATTATTTATTACTCTATTTTAGGGCAGTTTATAGTCTCTTTGGTACATTGTTTTAGTTTTGTGGTGGAAGGTGGAATATTCCAGCTAAAATATCTCCATTGAGATCGTATTACCTATATTTTACCTGGTTAGATTGTTGCTGACTAAAATATATTTAAAGTGTCTGTTAAAAAATCTGAATATTGTTTAAAAACCCTAAATGAACCAGGGGGACCAGGACAGTCATATGTTATTCAGGTACTCAACAGTGGTGAGGGAGCTGCAGCCAGCTAAAAATTGGACTGTTAAACCATTACAGGACTGACATGTTAAACAGCAGATTAGTTTGTGGTTAAACTAGGCAGTTTGTACAAATTGATTAACAAGTGAAACTCCTCACTGGAGGCAGGGTTTACTTAGCTCAGAGTAGCACAAATATCAACGTTCTCAGGCCAGTTCCACAGATTGAGAATGACTTTCAGAAGGAAGTCTCAACCAGTTGATTTTTCAGAACAGTGTCCAGATGACTACCTTTTTAACCTCTTTTCTCCAGTAGCAAAGGTGTCATCCTCTTTCATAATTGGTTTGGGAGTTGTTCAGACCTGGTATAGTCCTGTTCTAGACCTGTTTTAGACCGGCTGTTTGTCTCCTCTGAGGGGCCTCTGCACCGGGAGCGGTGGTCGGCTGTGGCTGCTGGGCCCTGACTCGTGAGCCCCTGGTAAAGGTTTGGTTTCTGCCTCATCTCTCCTCTGGGCCCTGTGTCTGTCTCTTGTGGCTGCAGATGACTCTCTGCTCCTGGTGCAGACGGCTCCTTTGATGGTGCTCCCTCAACTGGTTTATCTGTACTCCACCTCGTGTATTTTTAAGTGTGCGTTTGAGTTTGTGTATGCATGCATGTGTGCGTAGACGTGTGTTTGTGTATTTTTGGGTATGTACATGTGACTGTCTATGGGTGGGTTGTTTGGTCATGTGGGTCAGGAGGTGGTGGGGGAGGTTGGGTGAGATGTGGGCATGTGGGAATGTTTTTAATGCACCGTAAACACTGTGTTACATTCTGTCCATGAAAATAAATAATGTTTGATTTTATTTGTGTTGATTTGACAGGCTGCTGGACAGAGTGGTTCGACAGCGGTGACCCCTATGGTAGTGGAGACTTTGAGCTTCTTCCAAATTTATATGAAGATTACCCTGGGAAGATCTGCTCTAATCCACTGGAGATCGAAGTCCAGACCACCGCCGGACTGCCACTTTCCTCCACTGGGGATGTTATCTTTGTGTGAGTATTTATGGATCTTTGTTATTTTAAATTGGGAAATAAACTAAAAAAAACTCTCATAACAAGAATGGGATGGATTTACACAGCACATTTCAAGAAACGGCAGGCGCTTTACGATGCATTAGTCAATCACTTCACTGTAGACGGACAAAACTGAAGATGCCAATCTGCGCCATTACCCTCTAACCTGTCTAACGCCAGATAAATATGTGGACACCTCTTCATTAAGGTCTAATGAACAATAAGCAATTAACATTTAGCAAAAACTTTCTGTGTATTTCCAGGTCTGACGTTGTGACAGGATTCGTCTGTTTAAATTCTGATCAGAAAAATGGCCTTTGTTCAGACTATAAGGTTCGCTTCAAGTGTCCTCCCGACTTCTGCAGTCCTCCTCCAAGTAAGTACCACAATAGTCTGTAAAACTACACCCATGACTGTAAGATTAACAAAGTCTTCTGATTTATTTTACTTTGATAAAAAATAGTATTCACACTTTTATTAACATGCTTTTACTATGCTTAATGGAAAGAACTTCCTAAATACTCTTATTCTTGCATTCTGGGGAATAATTTCTCTGGAATGTTCCATATATAACAGTTTGCATTTCTTGCATGAGTTTTCCATTTATTATCCTCACCGTACTTCTCTAAAAATGTTGATATCAAACCTTAATGCAGTTCATAATAAAATGCAATTGAGATTTTTTTAATCTCTCTTTTTTTTCAGCCGAGACTCCTCCTACAAAGACACAGATCACAAGTGAATCCACCACTGCTTCTTCAACCACCGGCAAAACCACATCAGAGACACTGACGACTTTCATCACAAATACAACTCAACCCACGACGCCCAATGAGACTGGTGAGAACCAAATTATTTATTACTTTGTTTTAGGGCAGTTTATAGTCTCTTTGGTACATTGTTTTAGTTTTGTGGTGGAAGGTGGAATATTCCAGCTAAAATATCTCCATTGAGATCGTATTACCTATATTTTACCTGGTTAGATTGTTGCTGACTAAAATTAATTTAAAGTAACTGTTAAAAATTCAGAATATTGTTTAAAAACCCTAAATGAACCAAGGGGACCAGGACAGTCATATGTTATTCAGGTACTCAACAGTGATGTGGGAGCTGCAGCCAGCTAAAAATTGGACTGTTAAACCATTACAGGACTGACATGTTAAACAGCAGATTAGTTTGCGGTTAAACTAGGCAGTTTGTACAAATTGATTAACAAGTGAAACTCCTAACTGGAGGCAGGGTTTACTTAGCTCAGAGTAGCATAAATATCAAAGTTCTCAGACCAATTCCACAGATTGAGAATGACTTTCAGAAGGAAGTCACAACAAGTTGATTTTTCAGAACAGTGTCCAGATGACTACCTTTGAGCCGTTTTCTCCAATAGCAAAGGTGTCATCCTCTTTCATAATTGGTTTGGCAGTTGTTCAGACCTGGTATAGTCCTGTTCTAGACCTGTTTTAGACCGGCTGTTTGTCTCCTCTGAGGGGCCTCTGGGATGCGGGCATGTGGGAATGTTTTTAATGCAACGTAAACACTATGTCATATTCTGTCCACGAAAAGTGCTTCATAAATAACGTTTGATTTTATTCGTGTTGATTTGACAGGCTGCTGGACAGAGTGGTTCGACAGCGGTGACCCCTATGGTAGTGGAGACTTTGAGCTTCTTTCAAATTTATATGAAGAATACCCTGGGAAGATCTGCTCTAATCCACTGGAGATCGAAGTCCTGACCACCGCCGGACTGCCAGTCTCCTCCACTGGGGACTTTATCGTTGTGTGAGTATTTATGGATCTTTGTTATTTTAAATTGGGAAATAAAATAAAAAACTCTCATAATAAGAATGGGATGGATTTACACAGCACATTTTTAGAAATGGCAGGCGCTTTATGATGCATTAGTCAATCACTTCACTGTAGACGGACAAAACTGAAGCTTCTAATCTGTGCCATCACCCTCTAACCTGGCTAACGCCATATAAATATGTGGACACCTCTTCATTAAGGTCTAATGAACAATAAGCAATAAACATTTAACAATAACTTTCTGTGTATTTCCAGGTGTGACGTTGTGACAGGATTCGTCTGTTTAAATTCTGATCAGATACATGGCCTGTGTTCAGACTATAAGGTTCGCTTCAAGTGTCCTCCCGACTTCTGCAGTCCTCCTCCAAGTAAGTACCACAATAGTCTGTAAAACTACACCCATGATTCACATGGAAAGATTAACAAAGTCTGCTGCTTTATTTGACTTTGATAAAAAATAGTATTTACACTTTTATAAACATACTTTTACTATGCTTAATGGAAAAAAGTTGAAAGAATTTCCTGAATACTCTAATTCTTGCATTCTAGGGAATAATTTCTCCTGAATGTTCCATATATAACAGTTTGCATGAGTTTTCCATTTATTATCATCACTGTACTTCTCAAAAATGTTGATATCACACCTTAATGCAGTTCTTAATAAAATGCAATTGAGTTTTTTTTTTTTTATCTTTTTTTTTTTTTCAGCCGAGACTCCTCCTACAAAGACACAGATCACAAGTGAATCCACCACTGCTTCTTCAACCACCGGCAAAACCACATCAGAGACACTGACCACTTTTATCACGAATACAACTCGACTCACGACGCCCAATGAGACTGGTGAGAAACAAATTATTTATTACTTTATTTTAGGGCAGTTTATAGTCTCTTTGGTACATTGTTTTAGTTTTGTGGTGGAAGGTGGAATATTCCAGCTAAAACATCTCCATTGAGATCGTATTACCTATATTTTACCTGGTTAGATTGTTGCTGACTAAAATTTATTTAAAGTGTCTGTTAAAAATTCAGAATATTGTTTTTAAAACGATGAACCAGGGGGGACCAGGACAGTCATATGTTATTCAGGTACTCAACAGTGATGTGGGAGCTGCAGCCAGCTAAAAATTGGACTGTTAAACCATTACAGGACTGACATGTTAAACAGCAGATTAGTTTGCGGTTAAACTAGGCAGTTTGTACAAATAGATTAACAAGTAAAACTCCTCACTGGAGGCAGGGTTTACTTAGCTCAGAGTAGCATAAATATCAAAGTTCTCAGACCAGTTCCACAGATTGAGAATGATAAGTTGATTTTTCAGAACAGTGTCCAGATGACTACCTTTGAGCCCTTTTCTCCAATAGCAAAGGTGTCATCCTCTTTCATAATTGGTTTGGCAGTTGTTCAGACCTGGTAGAGTCCTGTTCTAGACCTGTTTTAGACCGGCTGTTTGTCTCCTCTGAGGGGCCTCTGCACCGGGAGCGGTGGTCGGCTGTGGCTGCTGGGCCCTGACTCGTGAGCCCCTGGTAGAGGTTTGGTTTCTGCCTCATCTCTCCTCTGGGCCCTGTGTCTGTCTCTTGTGGCTGCAGATGACTCTCTGCTCCTGGTGCAGACGGCTCCTCTGATGGTGCTCCCTCAACTGGTTTATCTGTACTCAACCTCGTGTATTTTCAAGTGTGCGTTTGAGTTTGTGTATGCATGCATGTGTGCGTAGACGTGTGTTTTGTTTATTTGTGTATTTGTGGGTATATACATGTGACCGTCTGTGGGTGGGTTGTTTGGTTGTTTGGTTGTGTGGGTCAGGAGGTGGTGGGGGAGGTTGGGTGGGATGTGGGCATGTGGGAATGTTTTTAATGCACCGTAAACACTGTGTTACATTCTGTCCATGAAAAGTGCTTTATAAATAACGTTTGATTTTATTTGTGTTGATTTGACAGGCTGCTGGACAGAGTGGTTCGACAGAGATGACCCCTCTGGTAGTGGAGACTTTGAGCTTCTTTCATTTTTATATGAAGAATACCCTGGGAAGATCTGCTCTAATCCACTGGAGATTGAAGTCCAGACCACCGCCGGACTGCCAGTCTCCTCCACTGGGGACTTTATTTTTGCGTGAGTATTTATGGATCTTTGTTATTTTAAAATGGGAAACAAAATATAAATTATTGATAGAAGAATGGGATGGATTTACACAGCACATTTCAAGAAATGGCAGGCGCTTCACAATGCATTATTCAATCACTTCACTGTAGACAGACAAAACTGAAGCTGCCAATCTGTGCCATCACCCTCTAACCTGGCTAATGCCACATAAATATGTGGACACCTCTTCATTAAGATTTAATGAATAATAAGAAATAAACATTTAACAATAACTTTCTGTGTATTTCCAGGTGTGACGTTGTGACAGGATTCATCTGTAGAAATTCTGATCAGAAAAATGGCCTTTGTTCAGACTATAAGGTTCGCTTCAAGTGTCCTCCTGACTTCTGTAATCCTCCTCCAAGTAAGTACCACAATAGTCTGTAAAACTACACCCATGACTGTAAGATCAACAAAGTCAAACTGCTTTATCTTACTTAAAATATAAAATATTATAAAAAAAATAGCATTTACACTTTCATATAATATACAGTTTGCATTCATTACAAGAGTTTTTGATTAATTATCATTAAGGTAATAATCAAAAATGTCAATATCATGCCTTAATGCAATTCATAATAAAATGCAATTTTTTTTTATTATATCTTTTGTTTCAGCCAAGACTCCTCCTACAAAGACACAGATCACAACTGAATCCACCACTGCTTCTTCATCCAACTGTACAGCCCAATCAGAGACAGTGACGGTGACGCCCTTGGACCACTGTGAGAAACTTTTTTTTTAAAATTTCATTCTTCACAATTTTTATTCTTAAATGTAACCCGCTTAACTTTTCTGATGGAAGGCATGTCACAGTGCCTCTACTTGTAAATGATCTCTTCTAGTTCAAGAAAACACCTTGGTAATGGTAAAAGGCCTTTTGCGGGATGGTTTGGTTATTTTGACCATCTTAATCGTTTAACTCTATAAACATTTGACTGGTGCTCCATGAAAGTCCTCAGACTTGCAATACTGTAATATTTTTAACATAGATTTTATCAAACATTTTTCAATACATAAACCAAAAATAAAAACACTTACATATACATACACATATACATATACATATACATATACATATACATATACATACACATATACATATACATATACATATACATATACATATACATATACATATACATATACATACACATATACATATACATATACATATACATATACATATACATATACATATACATATACATAAAACAATCTCAATAAGTCATGGCACAGCATAAACCTGCCATTTAGTCCAGTGTTTGTCAAATGTGTCAGTTTTAAAATGAAATCAAAATGTTTTTGATTCTTGATCTTTTTGTGAATGTTAATTATTAAGCAGCCCAGTCCTTGACTGTTGGTTCAGTTTGTCCATTCTTCCACCTATTTATCCATTTTTCTGCGATGGCCTTCATCCCTGCAACCAGAAGTATTATCCAATTGTATCAATTTATTACGTCCATGGCCAGAGTTTGGAGGCCCAAAACATTCTGAAATCGAGTGGCATCATACCAGTAGAAGTCCAAATTCAAAGGATTCTTTTTGGTTTTTTTTAATATAGATTTTAACTTCCACTATAATTTACTCCTCCGACTTTAATACAGACTTTAGCCTCAGTCACAGCTGAGGTGGTTTAAGTTCCAAGATAATCTGCTGCTTTTTTTCAATGTCAAAATTAAGTGTTTTCCCCTCTGGTTAGACATTGGACTTGTGCTCTGAAGACTGGGGTTTGAATCCTGTTGGGAAACATGCCCTTTATTGTTCCATATTTTATTATCCAGCATGTTGTGTTCTTCAGTTGGCATTGGTAAGCAGAGAAAACAATCTGAAAACAAAAGCTCAAACATGCCGGAGTCTTCCGTGTAAGCACAATGGATACACCATATGTCCTTGAGGATTAAGGTTTCTGACACAAGACATGACTCTGGCACTTTGAAATTGTCCACAGTCAATCGCACTGGTTTCAGCAATTGCGCTGTATATAGTTTTGGTTTTGTTTCTTCTTTTATTCCTGGAACAAATATTTGTCTGTCAAACATTTGCGCGAGCTCCTTCTGGCGTCATGCGGTTCCTCTACAGTTCCAAGCAATTTTACCCACATTTTTGTTTTCTTTTGAGTAGTGCTTGTTTAGGATTAGTAGCAATTGTGTAATCTTATTAAATTCCTCGTTTAGCACTAGCTCTATATGTTTGTTCTGTGTTGATTTTGCAGACTGTTGGACTGAGTGGTTTGACAGAGATGACCCTTCTGTTACTGGAGACTGGGAGACGCTTTGGAATTTACATATAGAAAACCCCGGAAAGATCTGCCCCAAACCGCTCAACATCCAAGTCCTGACCACCGAGGGCAAGCCAGTCTGGTCCACCGGTGACGTCATTCACAAGTGAGTATATCTTTGTTCATTGATTAAGTAATTTTAATGCTAAATCAAGAAGGTTAATAATAATTATATAATAATTACAACAACAATAATGATGAATAAGTAGTAAACATTTAGTAAGTAAACATTTAACAATAATCCCTAAATGTATTTCTAGGTCTGACACAGTGACAGGATTCGTCTGTAGAAACTGTGATCAGAAAAATAACAGCCAGTGTTCAGACTACAAGGTTCGCTTCAGGTGTCCTCCTGAGTTCTGCAAACCTCCTCCAAGTAAGTACCACAATAGTCCATAAAACTACACCCATGACTTCCATGAAAAATTAAACAATGTAGATTTACTTAGTCTTACTTTTATAAATGGGTCCCAAAACTGAGCCTTGGGGAACGCCTGTACATACATTTAAAAATGCAGACTAACACACATTGACTTTTTCATGATTCATTTGACAAAGAAGACTATTGCTGCATTCCAAGCAACTGGGAATTTGGTTATTTCCCACTTGAAAGATACGAGTTCTGACCTCAGAGCGTTCCAGCTGAATGAACTCGTATGTAAACAATTTGGCTAATTCTAACTGTAAATAACAAATTATTTTTCAGATTTATCCTATAGCAAACGTTTACATGGTTTATGTGGTGGTTAACTACTCACGTTCATATCCTGTGGTGATTATTATCGCTGTAACACGTCACAGTTGATCTTGTGTGAAGTAAGAGTCTCTCGACCAGCTCCCAGTTCGCAAGTAGGATTTGCCAGTTCGAGTCGTGTTCCAAGGCTTTATTTCAAGTCGGACGTGGGAAATATCCATATACATTAGCAACAAATTAGCAACAAATGTACAACTTCATAACTCCTGTTGTCATCTGCAGCGTGTTGGACCGAGTGGTTTAACAGAGACGATCCCAATGGAACTGGAGACTGGGAGACCCTTCCTGATCTGAGGTCTGAGAACCCGGGACGGATCTGCTCCAAACCGCTCCAAATCCAGGTCCTAACCACCTCTGGGGCCCCGCTGAGTTCCACTGGGGACGTCATCTTCAAGTCAGTACTGTTTCATGTGGGGTTTATGTTCTGTTACAATGATCACTTTGATAATAAGAGTACTGTTTTACTCTAAAGATTAAATTAGTAATAAGATTAGTGTTACAATTCTAGAAACATCACAATTTTATGAACACTGACGTTTATTGACATGACAAAACAACAGTGGAATCCTTCATTCCCTTATTCAAGGGAATGAAGGATGCATTTATTTATTGCAGACATAACGTCAATAGCAGTGTCATTTGTACAGCCAAATTCATCTCTATGTATGACAATGTTATGGTAGTTATATTAAATAGTTTGTAAAGCTAACCCTAACATATTTTGATTATATCGTAACATGTAAACATCTCTTCTCATTTGGTTCAGAGCCGACACTGTGTCTGGGTTCATCTGCAGAAACTGTGATCAGAAAAAGGGCAAATGTCACGATTATAAAGTTCGCTTCAGTTGTCCATTGGACTTCTGTGTCCACTCCAGTAAGTTCCTGCTTTCTTTTTTGTTTGGAAGTATCCTCAGCTTTCTGACTTTCTGATCAATTTTGATTTTAGCATCCATTTCTATAGCCTGGAATGATTCATTCCAAGAGTTTTTATTTTTTAAGTTAACATCCTTTGAACTAAAACTGATCATTTTCACTTGCGTTGCCTTGGTGAATGGAAAGGAGTGAATAAAACCATATCTTCTGAATACATTACAGCATTCAGGTTGTTTATATACATTGAAAACAATAAAGGCCCCTGAACTAAACCTTGTGGAACTCCAACTTAGCTTGGATTTCACCACATTTACTATAACACCTTGCTGAGACTGTTCCTAGAGCAACTGCGGCTATTGATGATTTTACTTGAATTTCCTTGATAAAAATGCTCACTTTTAAAGATATATATATATATATATATATATATATATATATATATATATATATATATATATATATATATATATATATATATATATATATATTAGATGTTTTTTTATTATCACCAATAATCTGATAAAATGCATAATCCCACAAATTTGTTGTGTTGCTTTGAGGTTTTTGCTTTCTGCATGCCTTCACTTGAACTGTTAAGTCCTCAGTGCACCAGAAATGAGGAATTAATTACCTTTACTTGTTTTTTTTTTTCAATTTAAACAATCTAAAGTTGACGTAGGGTGAAATATTTTACCTCTTTTTTTCTATTTTGTGTATGGGACCTCTAAGCCTCGATGTCTAAATGATGTTATTACAGATTGCTGGACGAACTGGTTTGACAGAGGTGACCCCAGTGGCTCTGGAGACTGGGAGACTTTACCTGCTCTGCGCATTGATTATCCAAATCAGATCTGTGATACACCTCTGGTGATTGAGGCTAAGACCACCACAGGGCTGTCTGTGGAGGCAGCCGGCAACTTCCTCGCAGCGTAAGCTTCATTTTACTTTGTCACTTGAATATGCAGTTTTCAGATTAAATTATGAGTTTATTTTGAACCCTTACATCTTTCTATTCTTTTTCCTTATACCGTCACTAACATTTAGCTTCTTTTCCAAACAGATATGACACAACTGTGGGCTTAATCTGTAAAAACTCAGACCAGAGAAAAGGCATCAGATGCAATGACTTCCAGGTCCGGTTCCTGTGTCCCCCCGACTTCTGCCCACCCAAAGGTAAAGGAGTTCTTGGTTCAGAATATGTAACTTTATGTTTAACACAGTTTGACATTCAAAATGACTGCTCTGGGAGTTTTAGTGTTAAGCTATTGTTTTACAGCCAGTTCTGTATCTTGTTTAGAGCATTTGTGAGTTTGGATATCTGTTGTGAATCTGCCTACATTACACCATTTTGAACATTAAAAACCATAAAGGCCCTAGAACTGAACCTTGAGGAACTCCTTCCAAACAACTGGATTGAGAGATTTGACCACGTGGTCACACAGTAGTCAATAAATTATATAGGGAAAAGGCTTGTAGAGGGCTGCGGCGATTAGCAAAAATTCATTCCTGTGGAAAGAATCCCGAGCATCTCCACCAGCACCATTGCAGTGTGTGGTGTACGGCCTGAGCACCTCTCGCTTTTTATCATTAAGAATGTCTGCGGCCACTGTATGGTGCACCGCATGCAGTCTGAACTGGTGAAAGTCAAACATGTTGACTAGAAAGAGTAGAAAGGTATGACTTAAATCACAGTAAAGCATTGTCAGAATAAATAAAATTAATAAGCAGAAATATAACTGTAAGTTCGACTGCTTTTTTGAGGTTAAGAGATGAAGTGTCCCTCTCACGTTTGTGTCCTGCAGGGTGCTACACAGAGTGGTTTGACCGGGACGAACCCTCTGGCTCTGGGGACTGGGAGACACTCTTCGCCCTCCGCGCAGAGTTCCCAGGACACATCTGTAACAACCCTCTGCAGATCCAGGTGGAGACTTTGGATGGGAGAAGCATTGCCCAGACTGGGAACAACATCACTGCGTAAGTATATTACATTTTTGGACAAATAAACATTAAAAAAGTTTAAATTCTGTGCCCAAACTTAAAAGAAATAATATTATGCTAAATTTACCATTAAGAGAGTTTAATTATTCTTCTGCAACCAAACGTCATTGTTCGGAAAATGCCCGTTTTAGTACTTTTTTTTTTTTCTTAAAGAACATAGGATTCAGCATCATTGTGTAGCCTTTTTTCCCCCAGATATGCCAACATACAACTTGTGCCACATTCTTGTCTGATTATGAGCTGTTTCAATTCTTAAAGAAAAGTAACGTCTTACAACATAAATAATGTATAAGTGTGTTTGTTTTTTTCAGGGCGGATGTGAAGACGGGCTTCATCTGTAAAAACTCAGCTCAGGTCTCGGGCAAATGTGAAGATTTCAGAGTGCGCTTCTTTTGTCCACTTGAGTTCTGTCAAGAAAAAGGTGACTACTATAACAGAGCTGGCATCTAGGGGGAGCTAGAGCTAAGACTGGTTTTATTTATCTATAGATTATATTTAAAATTACATATGCTAATTTAATCCAGTAGGTTTGGACTTTCAAGAACAACATTTTCTAGTTCTCCTGCATTGATTCATGGACAAATCCAGGTCTAAACCAGGACTTTGTAATTAATCATATTTGAATAATGAATACAATTAATGATCCAATCAATGGTAAAAAGGGGAATAAAAAAAGCAAACTATTACTACATTTTAATTTTAATTTAGATTAGAAGTGAGTATTTGCATTTCCTCAGGTACATTTACTTGAATAACATAACGTGTAACATAATGTAACGTCTTATACTTAAGTAATGTTTAACGTTAATAAGTAAGTACGCCTTGACAATATGAAATGTTTTGAACATTTGTGTTTCTTGCCTTCTTATACAATTTATTTTTTCTCATTTTTGTCTCAATCTTTGGAAAATACCAGATTTTGTGGAATATTTTTGCCCTTTTATAAATCAGATGTTACACCTAGAGAGTTACTCTTAATGTTAGTTACGCTTACATCAATCATTTCTTGGACCACTCTTTTTTTATACTGTTTTATTGAACACAGAAAATGTACTCCTCAAACATAGTCGTCTCCATAGTTTCATTCATCAGTCTTGTCTTTGTGTCCACAGTGTGCTGGACTCGCTGGTTTGACAACGATGACCCCACAGGCACCGGAGACAGTGAGCTTCTGTCCGACCTGAAGAAAGAGCATCCACATGAGATCTGTGACACTCCTCTGTACATCGACGTGAGGACAGTGGACACCAACGCTCCGATCACTGCAGACAGACAGATCGCGTACATGTGAGATCATGGCTCGAATTCTTCAACTCCTGATTTGAGATCGACATTTTAGTTTGGGGCAAATTCAATTTAAAACCCAGTGTCCAATTCAGGCCTTCCAAGGGACATAATCTGGCCCTCAACCCATCTTCACAAATACATGGTTTAATCCTGGTTTAGGCCTGGTTTAGTCCTGGTTTTAGACCTGGTTTAGTGCTCATTTAGACCTGTTTTCAGACCTGATTTACTGCTGGTTTAGATCTGGGTTAGTCATGGTTTAGACCTGGTTTAGTCCTGGATTGAGACCTGGTTTACTGCTGGTTTAGTGCTTGTTTGGACCTGGATTTAGACCTGGTTTACTGTTGGGTTAGACCAGGTTTTAGACTTGGTTTTAGACCTGTTTAGTAGTGGTTTTAGACCTGGCTGGTTTAGTCCTGGTTAGTTGTGGTTTACTGCTGGTTTCTACCTGGTTTAGACCTGGTTTTACACCTGTTTACTCTTGGTTTAGACCTGATTTACTGCGGGTTTAGATCTGGGTTAGACCTGGTTTTTGACCTGGTTTTAGACCTGTTTACTCTTGGTTTAGACCTGATTTAGGGCTGGTTTAGTCCTGGGTCAGACCTGGTTTAGCCCTGGATCAGTCCTGGGTCAGTCCTGGTTTAGTTCTTGTTTAGACCTGGTTTAGTCCTAGTTTATTTTTGCAGATGTTGTTTTCATGTTACTTTTATTATGTATTTCAAAAGCATTGGACACATTTCTGACTCCGAGGACAGAACTGTACGAAAAAACTGGCCCTCAGTAAAAAAAAAAAAAAGTTGAATAGCCCTGTTTTAATTGATGTAGTCTATTACGTGTTTATGTTGCAAAAAATATCTTGAAAACATGCATTCTTACTGAGAGAAGGGTCACCTCTTTATAGCGTTATCTCCTTGGACATAGATAGGTGTAATGCCATACCGTGACACCTTTGTTTAAGTAGCGGTGGCAGGTATGTTTACAGTAGTATACAGTAAAATGGGTAATATTGCAAACGTTGTTTAGGAGATATGAAACATTAGAAATTAAACTTTATAAACAAATCAAAAAGGATGAACAAAAGGTAATTTAGAAAAAAACAAAAAAATAATCAGTGTCTAGTTGACTACTAAAATAAGCGATAGTGACAGCCATACTTGACAGAAGAAGAGAAGATGAATATTCTTAATCTATGCTTTTGTGGTGTTTTAATCTTGGTTTAGTCACTCACAGGGATATCTTTGGGCTCAGTGTAACAAAGTTTATTTTGTGTTTGTCTTATCTGTTTGCAGCTACTGTCCGAAACAAGGATTCGTATGCCGAAACCAGGACCAGCAAGGATGCGACTGCCACGATTACAAAGTGCGCTTCGGCTGTAAATGCACCGTGGACACAAACTAGGCCCAAATGTGTTCATCACAACATGTTCTACTTCACTTTGTAACATGTTATAGATTTAGGTATAATATTTATTTGAATATCAAGTTGTAATTTATTTTAGTTCGGGGCAATCCAACCAAATGAAATGAATTGCTCACACAATTTTTGAAATAAATTGTGTTTTTAGAATGCATTTCACATTTTGTGTCATTTTTTTTCTGCAGAACAATGCACCAGTCAGAAACCTTTCTATTCACCTTATTCTGGAAGTTGCCTTACGTGCCGCCGTCTTGTTTCTGTTGTATTAGTTTACATGAAGCAGACGAGCTCAACAGAAAATAAGTTCTACATGGACTAAAAAGCCGTTTTCAGACTGACCAGGAAATCGGTGCAGTGTGACTTGTTGTTGCTCGTGTTCATTAAACATTTTACACAAATCAACCTACTTTATGTAACATTTTAGCGGCAAGACTTTTCCCTCGTTCGTCATTAGCTTTAACGGAGTTCTCGTCAAACGGAAGTGCGTTTACAACAAAAGTGCAAAAAATGGCAAAAGTGGGCGGGGCAGAATAAGGTCAATAGGTTTAGTAAAGAATTATCCAGGTTTTATTTGGGTTTAGTTTTATTTAGTAATCATTTTCAGATTAGGCCAACATTACTTGACTTGGCCCTTTATTAAGTCAAATTATTTTCCAGAGAAGGCAAGAAAAGGTCACTTCAAATAGGGAAACAAGATCACCAAACCAAACTCAATATTTCCATCTGGACTGAGACTAGACTAAACTATGACTAAACCAAGTCTATATTTTCAAATGCCAGATGTAAATTTATAGAAAGTAGCTCTTTCAGATTACAGCTTTATTTACCTTATTTACCTTGGTTCTGTCAGTGTAACAAAGGGAAAATTACTATTTTTACCATAGCTTCTTCAAAAAGCTGTGACTTAATGTTCATTCATTCATTCATTTTCTACCGCTTATTCCCGTTAGGGGTCGCGGGTGACTGGAGCCTATCCCAATGACTTTGGGCCCTAGGCGGGGTACACCCTGGACAGTGGCCAACTCGTCACAGGGCTGACACAGAGACACGGACAAGGACAAACAACCATTCACTCTCACATTCATTCACTACGCGCAATTTTAGAGTTTCCAATTAACCTGCACAGTCATGTCTTTGGACGGTGGGAGGAAGCCGGAGAACCCGGAGAGAAACCACGGTAACACGGGGAGGACATGCAGACTCTACCCAGAGAGAGCGTGTGATGTTGGTGTTGTCCGGGATTCGAACCCACGATCTCCTTGCTGGGGAAAATATTATGCATTTTTTGTATTGTTATTAGCCTTTAAACATGCTCTTAAGTACCTTAATTTGCCATGACATGCCATGTCATGGCTGGAGGTGCAGGAGTTGGTGTACAGGAAGAAGAGCAGAGGAGAAAGTACACAGCCCTGTGGAGCTTCTGTGCTGATAGTCCGAGTCTCTGAGACATTCTTCCAAAACAGGACCCTGGCGTAGGTTCCTGGGGAGACCAGATGCTGCAGGATGAAGTGGAGGGCCAGGTTGATGGCGTCGTCTACAGATCTAGGGAGGATTTTTTAATGAGCATTCCTCAAAACAGTGTGAATGCAACTGAATGCTACTTCAGGTATGTTTTTGTTGACGAAACATTAGAACATGGTAAAAAGTCACTGTAGCAGAATATGTTCCCTTTAAGATATTATAAATTTTGTCAATGAAGTCAATCCATAACAAATAATGATAAACTTTGACATTTGTGAGTTTTTAGTGAGGGTAATTCTTTCAAAAACAGTGACTCTTGACCTACCATTTGACATTATTTTTTCAGTTTTCCTATTGATTACATTGCACTTATATATGACAAATCTAAAATAAAACAGGCCAAAAGAGGCTAATTGTTGTGGCTGGTTGTGGATGTGTGCCTTGTTCCCCCCTCCCTTTGTATTTTTCTTCAGGGCATGTGAGTGGCACGGGGCGTGGCCGGCTTCTCCCCAGTGAGGTGGACGAGGTCCATGTGCCATCTATCACCTAATCTACCTGCAGTATTTCAGACCGGTCTACTCACCATGACTCTGCCAGATTATTATGTTCGGTAGCTGTCTCCATGAAGTTGTGTTTTTGGACGTACACTTACCTGCTCCTTCATCTGTCCAGGTCCTTGGTGTGTCTCGTCCTCGCTCCTGGTGGCCCACCTGCTCCAGTCAAGTCGGCCTGCTCCCTGCCTCCACAGTCTTCTCTTTGTTTTGTTTTTTTTGTAAAATAAACTGTTAACTATTCCTCGACTCACGACTCTGCTCTGGGATTCACCTCACCTTCACTACACTGATGAGCAATTCAATTCAGTTTATTTTTGTAGCGCCCAAAATCATAACAGTTGCCTCGATGGGCCACAGGTAGAAAGCAGTTTGAATATGTAGCAATTGACCCTCTTTCTCGACAAGGGAAACCCACAAACAAATAAATTAATAAAAATAGAATAAATAAAAAATAAAAATAATGATAAAATAAAAAACAATAATTAAAAAACGGTGGGAAAAAGTAAGAAAAAGCATGTGAACAGCAATGAACAGACTACGTGTGAACTAAAATCTTAAATATTGTTGATGGGGAAAGTAGGAAGAACCAGAGGACAGTGTTCAAGCTCCATACTTCTCTCAACAGAGTTGCTCCTTGGGCATCGTAGCTAAAACTGTAGGTTTATATTTCTGTTTCTAACTGGCCTGGCCATAAGCTGTTTTAAAGAGTAACGTTTTGAGCCTGGTCTTAAATGTAGAGACTGTGTCGGCCTCTTTAACATGAACAGGGAGCTGGTTCCATAACACAGGAGCTTGGTAGATAAATGCTCTGTTTGCTCGAAGTGCTCTGTTTGGATAATATGCTACAATCGCATCTTTGAGGTATGATGGGGCCATATCATTTATGGTTTTATAAGTCAGGAGGAGGATATTAAATGTGATTCTAAACTCAATGGGAAGCCAATGGAGAGACTCTAACACTGGGGTAATATGATCTTGCTGCTGCATTTTGAACCAGTTGAAAGCTTTTAGGATACTCTGCGAGCAGGGCGTTACGGTAGTCTAATCTGGATGTGACAAATGCATCAATGAGTTTTTCAGTCACCTTTAGGGAGGATTTTTCTAATTTTGTCTGATGTTATGCAGATGAAATAGGCTGTTTTACAGGCTTTATTTATATGGGCTTTGAGCGAGAGCTATCTGGTCAGATAAACAGTCTTGCAGATGCGTAGGGCCAAGCACAATGACCTCTTTTCAGTGTTAAGGAGCAAATAATGTGTGATCCAGGCTTTTATATCCTTCACGCAGGCACTAAGTGTGTCTACTTGATCAGTCTGATCAGGTTTCATTGATAATACAGTTGTGTGTCACTGCATAGCAGTGGAAATTAATGCCATGCTTTCTGATGTGGACAGGTGTCAATCCTGTTTCTGTTGGACCTCAGCGCAGCGTTTGACACCTACATCACATTCTAACCTCTGCTGTATAATGTTGTGGTCAATGGTGTCAAACGCTGCGCTGAGGTCCAACAGAAACAGGATTGACACCTGTCCATCGTCAGCAGCTAATAACAGATTGTTTGTGATTTTAACTAGTGCAGTTTCAGTGCTGTGGTGCACACAGAACCCTGACTGAAAAACTTAAAATAAATGATTGTCCTGTAGGTGGCGACCAAGCTGTTTAACCACAACTCTTTCAAGGATTTTAGAGACAAAGGGAAGATTAGAAATAGGTCTACAGTTTGCCAAGAGGTCAGGGTCTAGATTAGGCTTTTTTAAAAGTGGTTTAATGACTGAATATTTGAAGGACTGTGGGACATAGCCGCTCTATCTATTTATTATATTAAGAATAGGATTTATAATTAGGGGGAGAATTTCTTTGAGGAGTCTGCTTGGGATTGGGTCTAAAGTACAAGTGAGGTTTTGGAGGACATAATGACTTAAGTTATCTCTGCTTGATCAACCGCACTGAACCTATCTAGATTTACCGAAGGATTTGTATGGGACACTAGCTTTACACTTTGGGATTGCTCAGTACAAATAGTTGGAGTAATTTCATTTAGTTTATCTCTAATAGTTGTGATGTTACTGATTTTGCTGAAGGAAGTCATTGCAGCTTAGAGTAACTGGTATTGAGGGTTCTACTGCCCTGTGACAGTTTGTCAGCCTGGCTACAGTGCTGAGTATAAAACGATCCAATTCTGACTTAGTTTCGTGGCAGGGAACCTGCAGTAAATATTTATCATAGTTTTACATCTGTGAAGTTGCAGTTTGTGAAGAAATTTTGAAAAATAAATGCTTAAAATTACGGGAAGTAGTGGCGAGTTCTAAAATAGAATCCCTCTGTGATGTCATCAAAAAGTGACACAGTTAAAAATAAAGACCCAGGCTGTGTCCGAATGTCCACACTATTCCCTCTATAGGGCACTGTATAGTGGTCACGCCATTTTTAGTGCTGTCCGAAGGTCCAACAGGTGAAAAACTAGTGCGCTCAAAATTTCCCACAATGCATCTTGAAAAGTAGTGTACAGCGATGGTCACTAGACCGGTCAATATTAACCACAATGCATTGCAAGGGTCGGAAAAACTACAGTGAACTGAATGAAAGAGGAGCAGTTTAAAAATATTGCTGAGCCGAAATTATGAACAAAACACTTTAAACCAACAGCAGCAGAGTTGCTTGCGTTAGCCACTTACCTTAGCTTGAGCTGTGAATATATCGCAAATCTCCAGTCCAATAATCCAGTCTGTTTGATGTTTAACGTGCAATCCATGGTTAATAAAACTTTTATGATGTTTATTAGTCCATAAATATGTGCGTGTCAGGAGGATTTGACCCATATTCATTACAGAAATCAATTTTTATCTGAGTTTTGCTGACTTTTTTTCTCCCAGACACCAGAGTCACGTGACCCGCGGTGAGGAGAAAGTAGTGAGCAGCATGTCCGAATCGCCTCAGGATTGAAGGCACTATTTAGTCCACTGAAGAGGGCAGGACTGTGTAGTGACTGAGGGTTTAGAGAATGAGTGTGGACATTCGGACACAGCCAAAGTTAAGACTCAACTGAAAACCAACCAGGAAGTAACATTATGACCATTATGAAAACTGTCAAACTGGGGACGAACAGGCAAAATGTTAAAAAGAATCTTAAATATAATCATGTTCAAAACGTTTTAGTGAAATGTGATGTCTAACTTGTCATATGGACTTTAAATAACAATATTTATGTACATTCTATTCATGTATAACCATTATTTAACCAGGTAACACCCCATATTAAAAAAAAAATCTGTTCACATTAAACTAAACTAAAATGTGGCACAAACAAACATGAAAGAGGAAATGTTAAAGACTGAAAAGGTTATTTTAAAACTCAGATCTAGTTATTGGGTTATTTGATTATTCTTGTCATCTGATTTTTCCAGGCTGTATAAATCTACCCAATGTTGCGTACGTGTATTATTTATTTTTTAATAAATAATTACAAATAATAATTTATTTTTTGAGTAATGTAGATTTGACTGAAATTTGTCCTAAAAATTCAAATTTCGTTTCATTTTTTTTACTTAAGGTGACACACTGCGGGTGAATAGGAAAAAATCTTAAATTTAAAGTTCAGTTTAAATTCAAACTTGAAACTTCTCCAGTAATTTCTCACAAAAATGTAAGTTTTTCATTATGTCATGGAGAAATAAGCCATTCTATGTGTAAAAATGGCACAAAATTACACATATTTAGGACATTTAAAACTGAAAAATGGACAGAACCAGGTTTTAATTTCTTGGTTTATTTTGTAACATATTAGTTAAAAAAATGTACAGCGAGGATTTTGGATTTCTTAATTAGTTTTTAAGTAAACTAGTTTGGACTGAAAATTTTTCTAAAAATTCAAATTTTGCCTCATTTTTTTAACTTAAAACTTCAGTAAATCAGTTTTAGAATTAGATACCAATCAATCCTACTGTACGTTTCGTCAAAATCTTGTTGAGTCCCAGATTGTACAGTTTGGTGTAGGAGCTACTTTAAGGCTGGTCTTTATGTCTCTGTGGGAGAAAAATGCATTTTAAAAAACGGCCTTTGAAGTTCCACTGTCCCAGAAAAATCTATGGATGAAGTGGATTCAGTGAAATAATTAAACATCTTTTGGAATAAATTTAAATGTGCACTCTGTAACTTTTCTGGTGGGGTCCATCATTTACCTGTTGTTGTTCATGAGTACAGGAGTGGTCCATGTAGAAAAGGTTTCAGAAATAGTCACCTCGACAGTGTTTTTGAATTAGAGACTTTGCTGCTACCTGAGGCTGTGAGGGAGACAATACCAGACAACAATAGGAGAGAACTACTGGAAACTGAGCCACCAGGCAAACAAAGACAGGGAAGATCGGAGTTCCTCTCTTAGGGCAGGACTCCTTCTCAGCCTCTCAGGGTTGTGTAAATTCTAGCTTTTCAAACCAAAACCTTGATGGAAAAAAATACTTCCACAAGGTAGTTCAAACGTTTTGTATTTCAGAAACATTATCCAGAGGAAGTATCTCTGAAACCTTGGCTACTGTTTTACCTGTAATGTTCCACATGGCATTAAACATGTCTGTCTCTATGATGACAAGATAAGACTACATGGGGTCAAGGTCTTTTTTGTTTTGTTTTGTGTATGGTTTGTTTTGTAATGGTTCTCAAACTTTTTACCCCCCAAGTATCACCAGAGAAAACATTTGGCTTTCTGAGTACCACCAAATCTGAATTGGGTCTATGACAGGACTATTTAGGTCTAAATTAGGGATAAACCAGGTCTTAAGTCGGAATACGCCATCGCCATAGTAGTAACCAGAAATGTACAAAAGGAAAAGAAAAAATATTAATCAAATGTACCATAAATTAAGTAAACATTACAGTTGAAGAAGTGTCCACGTACCACCAGAAGAAGTTTGCATATCATCAGTGGTACACGTACCACAGTTTGAGAAACACTGGGCTATGGATATTTTATACAGCTAACCAACTTTAAGGCTAAAAGATTTGGATTTTTAAACAGTCGACCAGCAGAGGGAGTCTTTTTCGGTCAGCTTGGACTTTTTCTACACTTATAATTCTACACAGTAATTGTTGCTTTTAGTTGTTTTGTATTATTGTTACTGTGACACACAGTAATGTGTATTCACATTATGTTTTATTTTTATATGTAATTGGAGTACCATTAGTAACATTTTATTAGGGATTTTGTTCAGTGTAATTACACCCTCACCCGTTAAGCTAGCGGAGGTACATTAAAGATTGTATGTTAAAAAGCAGTCCAGCTGCACATATAAAAGATTTAAAGGGTATTTTGGTTTAAAAACACAAACATTAAAGGGCAGAATAATATTGAGCATATGTCATTGTATTGAACTGTAAGATACGTTACGATCACGATAGCGTGATCAGAAAGATAAAAATGTCAGTGCTTACTGTACATGATAAATGTCTGTCTCATCATTTCCCTGTGTTTTACTGGAACATTTAATCTGCCCAACAGGCCCAGAACCTGGGTCTGTTACATTACTCGTTATATGTTGCAGCTCACCGCCAAAGCAAGTTCCAAGTTTGTGAATTTTGTTTACCGACAATGGCAATAAAAACCTTTCTGATTCTGATACATGCTTTGAGTGGTGAGAAATGCTAATGTGAAGCTGACGTCAGTAGTGATTTGTTTGACGTATTGTATGTATTCAAAATATATTCAACTTCACCACCCTTTTAATTTGATTTTAATTTAATTGTTTATTTAGTCAGGACAGTACTTGTTAATGAACATGCAATGCTGGAATTAGCCATGGGTGTGTGAACCTTCAATTTCCTCCCCTTTCCTTTCCTGTCACTTCACCATGTCACATTCCTGGGAGGCGCTGATCCACCCATCTAGGGAGGAGCCTCCAGCCATCTGTTCCAGTTACTCACCTGAGGTCCATCTCCAATCAAGATCTGGCGATAAATTCCTGGTTCTTCCATTACTCCCTGCCAGTTTGTCAGTTTCTCCTCTGTGGTATCTCAGTGGCTCTGAAGACTATCAGTGATTTTTTTTAACTCTTTAACAAGACCTTTTGTGAATAAATTATTTTTTGTTTACAGTACTTTTTGTTCAGCCATCTGATCTCCACTTTCTGCTCCGGTCTCCCAGCTCAGCCCAGTACCTAACTGCTCTTTCAGACCCCTCAGCCCAGTCCAGTACCTACTTGCTCCAGCTCAATAAATCTTTTCAAAAATGTGCCTTGGGTTCTGCTTCTGGGCCCCTACGTCAGATCATACAACTGGCCAGAGCATGAACCCAATTCACCAGTGAATGTTGGGGTATTGGTGAGACAAACTCAGTCCAATCCACAGACCTACCAAAAATGCAACTCCCTGCCACACTCTGTCAAAATGGCCCCAAGGTGGGTCTCACCAGTCCCATTTCACTTCTCATTTACTCTGGTGCCGATGACAACTTCATGGATACCAGTCTGGCACACCAACTGGGCCTCAGATCCATCCCTCTCCAAGAGGCTTTAAAGGCCAATGCCCTGGATGGGAGACAATTGGCTAAGCTAACTCATAATTTTATTTATGATTATCAAATTGCAAGTTACATATTGTACACAATTACATTAATACTTAATTAATAATACTTTTTTTTTTTTAACAACAACCCCAACAATACAGACATAAGCAAATATCAGTAATAATAATAATAATAATATAGAAATTATAAATAATTGTTTTTAAACAAAAAAAAACCTGTTCAGCTGGTACTGTCAGGTAACTACATGAGAGCATTCAGTTCAACTTAATTATTTCACCATACTCATCAGTAATTTTGGCATTGCTATGACTCAGGCGGCACAACCCTCACCTGGATTGGTCAATTTTTGGGTTGGAATTCTGATTGCCATATTTCATGTTTGGTTTTCTGCTCTTCTTCCAAAAGAGGGCACTGTGAATTCCCCTCATCCACCTGATTTGGCCCTGGTTCCTGTGGAATACAAACAGAAGGCACTTTCTCTACCCCCACATCACCCATATGACTGTGCCATCGATCTTCTGCCCGGAGCAACACTTCTGTCCAGTCGTCTTTACAGTCTTTCTCGTCCAGAATGTGAAACTATGGAGAAATATATTGGAGATTTGATGGCAAGAATAATCCGACTTTGTCATCTTCTCCAGTTTGTGCTGGCTTCTTTTTTGTCACAAAAAAAGATCTTTCCTGCTGGCCTTGGATCGATTAGAGGCTTGAACAATATAACATTAAAGAACAAATATCTACTCAAATTGCTCTGATTTTGAACCCCTTCATGGTGCTACCATTTTTACTGAACTTGCCCTCAGAAATGCTTATCATGATGATGATACATGAAGTGGATAAATGGAAGACTGCTTTTAACACTACCCTTGGTCATTTTCAGTACCTTGTAATGCCTTTCAGGCTGACAAACACCATGTTTCAAGTATTAGTCAACGATGTCCTCTGTTGACTCTTCTGCAGCAGGTCGCTCTCTTCTTGCGTGAGAGCCTTCACCAGTGCTCTCAACTTGTGTAGACATCTTTACAGAATGCTACAAGTAGTCCACCAGGTTAGCAATGTACATAAAACAGGAGACATGTTTATCTTTTTGCGGGTAGCCACAACTGCTCCACTGACAGCGGCCAGAGAGAGAGAGAGAAGGCTCCGCCTTTATTATTTTATACGGCGCGTAACCTTGCGCACAACAATATAGTGCCAAACATATGTAGTGGTAACCATCGCTCTCTAACACCCCCACTCGATGATGACACTCATATTTACCATAAGCATTAGAACCCAAACATAAAAGGGCAAAACTTTTCAATCTTGGTTCTTGTAGCAGATTTAGTGAACACATCTGCGACCATATTCTCAGTAGGACAATACACCAGAACAATTTTACCTTGCAACACACTGGACCTGATAAAGTGGTATTTAATGTCCACATGTTTGCTCCGCTGTCGGTTCACAGGGTTTCTCGCTAGGCGTATGGTCCCTTGGTTGTCCTCAAAAACTTTTGTCGTCGACTCAAAGTTGGGATCCATGTCCTTCAACAGTTGTGTGAGGTAGAGTGCTTCTTGAATAGTAGCGGCTAGCGCCACATATTCTGCTTCACATGTTGACAGTGCAACAGTTTGCTGCTTCTTTGTTTTCCATGAAACAATTGCACCGTTCTGACTTAAACTGTAGCAATAGCCTGTAGTGCTCTTCCTGTCCTCTGGGTCGTTGGCCCAGTCTGCATCGGAGTATCCCACAAGCTGAAGAACAGTGTCACGTTTGTAGTAACACAACTCAAAGTCTTTAGTCCCTTGTAAGTACCGATACACATGTTTTAATGCGGTCATGTGTTTCTCTCTAGGATCCGACATGTACTGTGACAATCTACTCACAATCCAACTTATATCGGGCCTTGTACAGGTCATGATGTAGATGAGGCTGCCCAACATACCCCTGTATTTTCTTTGGTCGGTTTGGTTGCCTTCTGAAGTCAAATCACATTTTATTTCGCTCGGAGTTGCTCTTGGTTTGCAATCAGACATTCCAAACCTTTCCAGAATTTTGGAAATGTATCTGGCCTGGTTCATTTTGACAGAGTCCTGTTTTTGTGTGAAATCAACTCCTAAGAAATTGGTAAGTTGGCCAAGGTCTTTCATTTTGAACTTTCTTTTTAGTTCCTCTTTGACCTCTTTTAAGCACGTTTCATTAGTCGCAGCCACAACTATATCATCGACCCATACTAACAAAATCACCTTTTCATTTTCAGACACTTTAGTGTAAATACAGTGATCAGCCTGACTTTGCACAAAGTCCCTCTCAAGTAAGAAATCATGAAGCATAATGTTCCAATTCCTACCCGATTGTTTAACCCGTAAATTCCACATCATGCGACTCCGCTCCGCTGCGCTGCGCCACGCACTGCGCAGAACTTACGCAGCCATCGACCTGAAAGACGCCCGTTCCACAGCCCGCGTAAGCCCTGCGCAGCTCTGCGCCTCAGCACCGCCACTCCGCCGCTTCCGACAAGTGCGGATCAAGTCTATTTTCTTTTGCGCCAGAGTCCGACCGGATCAAGTCACGCAGTTTAGATCGAACCAAACAGGAAAGAGAACAATTTAACTACATCTGGGTTTCCAAAACAAAAACTTTTAACTCAGACCTAATGACGTACATTAAACTTTTTGTTACCCAGAAGGCAAATGTTTACAATCAATACCACCCCAAACATGTAAATGGTTGTAAATCTCTTAAGTACAGTTTTAGGCTGTCGTTTTATTAATGCTCTATTCATGTGCTGTGTTGACACGGTGAAAAAAGCGATTGCAGTTGCACAAACGACAAACTTTCAGTGAATCTGCTTGTGTTTTCTCTGTCCGATACTTTTGAGCGCTTTCTGATCACGAGTTCTCGCGGATCCCGCGAGTCCCGCTCCTCGGGACTTCGCAGCCCTGCGCTGCGCGGACTGGCGGAGACAAATTGCATCCAGTAGGCGAGGGTCTGCGCACTAAATCGGAGGCGGTCTGCGGCGCAGCGCAGCGGAGCGGAGACGCATGATGTGGAATTCAGGCGTAAGGCCATAGATTGATTTGTTTAACTTGCACACCAATTGCACACCATTCTCTGCCTTAGCCTGAAAACCTTCTGGTTGTTCCATGTATATTTCGCAGTCAATAGGTGCATGCAAGTAAGCTGCCTTAACGTCCATTTGGTGTAGTGTCAGGTCATGCTGTGCAGCTTGCTGCATCAGCACACGTAGTGAAGTCAAGTTAGCAGTCAGAGAAAATGTTTCAGAATAGTCCAGTCCCTCTACCTGACTGTATCCCTTTGCCACATACCTAGCTTTGTAAGTCTCATTTCCCTTCTCATCTTCTTTAATAGCAAACACCCATCTTCCCCCCACTGTCTGTCTACCCTCTGGTAAAGGTACAAGTGAGAAGGTGTCATTTTCTTCAAATGTAGCCATTTCATCTCTCATCGCCTTCTTCCAGTTCTCTGCCAGTGGTGATGTGAGAGCCTCTTTAAGGGTCTGTGGCAGCCCAACTGTAACTCTGTAACAATAGTCAATAGTCAACTTATTGCTCTGTACTACACATTCATAATCCTCCAAGTACTTAGGTCTCTTTCTAACTCTAGTTGTAAGTGGAACCTCTGTGTCACTGTCTGGGTTTGAGTCTAGCTCATTTGTTGCCTCTCCCTTTTCAGTCTGTGATTGAGTAATCTCCATTGGGGTAGTTACCCATTCCATGTAGTTGTGTTCTGCTTGTTCCATGTCTGTTTGTGTCTGACTCTCAGTCACTTCTCTTGTGATGAAGTGGACTAGTCTGTGTTTTTGAACCTTGTTTATCTCTGGAAAATAAACCAAATAAGCTGGTGAATGCCGATCAAAACCAACAAAAACTCCCTTTTTACCTTTTGGATCTAGCTTTTTCTTATTTTGCTCATATACCACACAATCTGAACCAAACTTTTTCATTTTTGACAAATCTGGTCTTTTGCCAGTGAAAAGGAAATAGGGCGTTTCACCTGTTCTCTTACAGTAACACCTGTTTCGTATGATTGCTGCGGTCCTAGCTGCATAAGGCCACAACTCTTTTGGTAAATCTGATTCTATCAGCATGCAGCGCACCATCTCAAATAGTGTGCGCCAGTTCCTCTCCGCGGTCCCATTTTGATGGGGAGAGTAAGGAGCTGATCTCTCATGCTTAATAGTATTGTCTCTTAGCAGTGACTGGTACTCCTCAGCTATGAACTCTGTACCATTGTCAGATCTCAGGCGTTTGACTTTTCCAAAAGGTGCTGTATCTGCCAGGAATTGCTTTGTAGCTTCAACTGCCTTGTTTTTATTCCTAAGGAAGTACACATAAACGGCACCAGAAAAATCGTCAGTGAAAGTGATGGCATATTTGTACCCTTCAAATGACTCTGGGGAAATAGGTCCACCCAGGTCTGTATGTATGAGCTCTAAAGGTGCCTTGGCTCTTACATCTGCTTCCCGGTTTCTGTTTTGGGTAAACTTGCCCTGCAGACATGTTTCACACTGATTAGGTTTGCATTTTTTATCCTTGATTTTCATGCCATCTACAACTGTTTCAAGTTTTACTATGTCACCATAGTTGCAATGACCCATTATTTCATGCCAAGTTTTCAGATCAAAACATGCATTACATGAATCAACACAGTTCTCTTTCACAATGTCCAAATAATATAGTCTGTCTTTTACCTTCATGTTACATGTAGTACCGTCAGGAAGGATCATTTTGTTGTTGTTCACCTCAAAGTTGAACCTTGCTCCTTTTGAAGCTGCTGCCTCCACAGACAAGATGTTCTGTGGGTATCCTGGAATCAGAAGAGTGTCTGTGAGGATGACAGTCACCACTCTGCCGCTGCTGTCGGTAAGTTCGATCTGAGCATCCCCCTTCTTCAACACGCTGCCAGCAATCCGTGTCCCATCTGCCAGCTGCATGACATGGTTCTTAGGTTGGAACGTCTTATCGAACCTAATGAAAGCTCCCTCGTTGGTCATGATGTGGGCAGAGGCACCGCTGTCCACAAGTAATCCCTCCGGTTGTGCACTGTAAGGTTGCCATTCACTCGCCTTGAGTATGAAAGTCTCCTCTGCTGTGTACTTCTCTCGAGAAGTGCGCTGTCCGGTGTCTGTAATGGCGGCCACCTTGTGGCTGTTTTCTGCATTAGCAGCCCCTACGTTTCGTTGTGCTTTCCTGTTTTTGTTCCTACAGTCTTGTGCTTTATGTCCAACTTTTTCACAAATAAAGCATTTTCCATTAAAGTGTTTCTTCTCCTTTTCTTTGAATTTTGTAGCTGCTTTGTAGTTAGCAGTCATTACCTCGTCCGCACGTGGTCTGCTGCGGTAGCGAAGTGAGCACTCAAAGCTTCTCAGCCTAGCTTTGAATTCGTTGAATGTTAACGCTTCTCTTGTCTGTGTAACATGCACCGAAAATGGATTGTATTCGTCCGTGAGCCCTTTTAACACCATAGCCACCAAAAGTGCATCACTAAGGGTCTCTTTAGCTCTGTTCAGTGCGGCCACGATCTTCTCAACACGTGCTAGATAGTCCGCTAGCTCTTCCCCGTCAGCCATTAGCACGTTAGTTAGCTCCGTGTAAAGCCCGACAATCCGAGGCTTTTCTTCCGACTCATAATGGCGCCTCAGTATTTCTAGACTTTTCTTTCCGTCGTCTGGTGCTTCATACAGGATTAGCATTAGCGTTTTATCATCCAAACAACCACACAGTTCTGCATATGCCAGTTCATTTTTCCTACTGGCTTCCACTGCCTCTTGTGGGTTAGCTGCTCCTGCTATCTGACCCCCGAGGATAGCATCTTTCAGGCCTATTGTTTTCAAATACGCTAAAAACCTTGCCTCCCAGATGTGGTAGCGGGCTTCGTCTCCGTCAAATCTGGGCGGTAACCCGCGTCCGTGCATCGCTGTACCTGGAGCCTGCCTGGGCCCATAACCTGTTGACTCTTCTGCAGCAGGTCGCTCTCTTCTTGCGTGAGAGCCTTCACCAGTGCTCTCAACTTGTGTAGACATCTTTACAGAATGCTACAAGTAGTCCACCAGGTTAGCAATGTACATAAAACAGGAGACATGTTTATCTTTTTGCGGGTAGCCACAACTGCTCCACTGACAGCGGCCAGAGAGAGAGAGAGAAGGCTCCGCCTTTATTATTTTATACGGCGCGTAACCTTGCGCACAACAATATAGTGCCAAACATATGTAGTGGTAACCATCGCTCTCTAACATCCTCCATGATTTCCTCAACAAGTTTGTCTTTGTCTGCCTGGATGATATTCTCATCTTCTCAAACTCCCCATAAGAACACACTATTCAGTCCTTCAAAGACTATTGGAGAACAAACTATTTGTTAAAGTGGAGAAATGTGAGTTCAGCAAACAGTCTGTTTGCTTCCTAGGGTTCATAATCGAGAGTGGGCAAGTCCGATCGAAACCAGAGAAGAACTGTGCAGTGAGAGTGGCAAAAATCCTCTCCCTCCAATTTTGTACGTCACAGATGGCAAATTTAAGGTACTCAAGAGCATGTTTAAAGGATAATAACAATATGAAAAATTAAATTAAAATTATATATATATATAAATATATATATATATATAGATATTTATATATATATATATAAAAAAAATATGGTTCAAACAAATTATATCTATAATGTATATTTGAAAGCTGAAGCTAATTTAATAAAAAAAAATAGTGGGGTAATGCATAAAAAAGTTCTATAAAATTATCTGAATGTTAGGGTATTTTTTTATTTGTGGGATTGCTGACAAGTTTGTTAAAATACGCAAACTAGATTTCAGAAATCTTCATATTTTGATTCAAAATATCTTCCTGTTGAAGATAAGGTGTGGTCCCAAGTTACTTTTTTCTCAGGGCCACATACACATTGGGTGTACCAAATTTCATTCCAACAAACTGTTTTGACTGAACTTCAGACCCAATGCCATTGGCCAGCCATTGAAAAGGATATAGCTGCCCATCACCACTTGCGATCATGCAGAGATGGTTGTCCTCAGTCTCGTGAAAGGGCATCAGCCACAATATTTGTGGCCAGTAAAGCCCAATGCATCAGCCGCTGGTTCTGGTTGTACATCTGGGCTCGTCCACCTCTAGGCTGACAGGTTTGGAGAAGTTTGGTGCAGACAGTACCGGGGCTCTGCAGAGAAGGGACTTTGCTGAAAACACACTCACATTCAGCGGTCCATGCGTATGGGACAGAGGAACTACAGAGGGCAGTGAGTGGAGCTACTAGAACAGAAAAATGTTTGCCATTGGTAGTAGTTAGCTAGGCCCTAAAACTGGCACAACTCTCTACGGATAGTAGGCATGGAGTAACAAATAACAGCCTCAACTTTGGCATTTTCAGGCTGTACCTGTTGGCTTGGGACATGTCTTGTTTATAATGTAAAGCACAACCTCATTCAAAATATGGATATGGTCAGACCAGGTATCGGAGTATACAACAATATCATCCAAGTACACATTACAGTTTGGGACATCACTAATCACCAGGTGCATAAGGTGCTGGAACATGGCAGGCACGTTTCTCCTGCCAAAAGCCGTAACAGTATACTGCATAAAACGATCAGGGGTTACAAAGGCAGAGATGTCTGATGCTCTAGATGTTAAAGGTACCGGCCAGTAGCCTTTTAACAAGTTTCACTTTGTGATGTGCACCGCAGGGCCAATATTATCGATACAATCTTCCATTTGAGGCAGAGGAAATGAATCTGGTACAGTCACTGCATTAACCTTACTAAAGTCTGTGCAAAAACGCAACCTGACCAGCCGTTCCCACTATCTTTCAATATTGAAAGAAAGTGGGTATGGGCATGATTGCTAAATCCCCTACTTCCTCTATTTTGCGGCAATTGAGCCAATCAGAGCCGGAGAGAAGAGAACATCACACCCTGTGTGCTGCGATTATGAGCAATAACAAGTAAGATGGCGTCCACGACAGAGAAAATGTTCGGGGCTTCTCTCTTTTAAAAGACCAGGTCACAAAAACCACAGCGAGGGGAATTACATTAGTGCGAGATAGAGTGTCATCAAATAACAAGGGGTAAGACTGAAAGAAAGCCAGGATGTCATTTAGTTCCTCACTAAGATATGACGACGCCTAATCTGGACATAAACTCAGAGTTGGACAACCGGCCACACTGTTGGGCAGCACAACACTCCTAAATCATACTCAATTGGAATTTCCCACAAGGCACAGCAAAAAAGGACTGAGCGGACTTCGGCTCCTCCCTGGCAGAAAGGGGCTTTAGCATATTAATATGACAAAGTCATGAAGTTCTTACTTCATACTTCTTTCCCATAATAAAATCTACCCTGTGTATCGGGAACTGGTCATGAACAGCTACTGCAAACACCCCACTAACTAATTTGGACTGAATGAAAACATTATGCGACGGAGATGGGACATCACGCAGGACCGTAACTGGGCGCTTAGCTTCTCCGGGGACTGAAACAAAAGCCTCAAAGATAAAGGGTTTAAAACTCTCCACAGTATTGACAACAGTTGAACAGGCAGGCCTAGTACAGTATGACCAGCAGGAACAGTCTTAATGAGACCTTTTAGTTTTGATGCAGGTTGTTTGCACTTGAAAGCGTCACATTCAGCAATGAGGTGGCCAGTTTTGTGGCAATAGAAGCATTGCTTTGGCCTTTCAGGCTTGGAACTGTTCGGGAAGCTGGACTGAAGAGGTTTTTTATTCTGTTTTGGGACAGGCTCACAAGTAAAACTAGCTATATGCAAAAGAGCAAACTCATCTGCTCAAATTGCAGCTTGCTGAAGCGTAAACACTTTTTGTTCATTCAAAATTAACAATAACATGTTCAGGAAGTTTTTAAAATCTTCCAATAAAATTGACTCATGCAAAGACTCAAATGTGCTGGCTTTACTAGAGGAGCACCGTCTGTCAAATAGCAGGCTCTTTTCTCGAGCAAAATCCACAAAACAACTTCCTAAGCCCCAAAACGTTGCTAATACGCTTCTGGCGCTAGCTCAGATTTCACTTTTCAATTCATCATAGTTTAAGCTGTCCGAAATTGACAATGAGCTGAATGTTTTTGGTTACGTCAAACGCATCGTGCGGACTGACCACAGTGGACAGCTATGAAACTGAACCCCGTGTCGTTGCCTGCAATTCAAGATACCACATTTTGAGTGCAGATTCAGCCTTCAATTTCTTAACTTCAGCCTCTCTGGCTGTGATTGCCTCTAACTCAGTTTG
The DNA here is from genome assembly GCA_019453435.1 of Rhinogobius similis. NCBI lineage: Eukaryota > Metazoa > Chordata > Actinopteri > Gobiiformes > Gobiidae > Rhinogobius > Rhinogobius similis. The sequence continues at coordinate 31,962,364 of CM033625.1, forward strand.
TTTTAATTCAACTTCACGCCTGAGCTGAAACTCACGCTCCTTTTCTTCTTTCTGAATTTTTAGAAGTTCAATACGAACACAGACGTCTACAGGAGAGGATTCAGCACTCAAACTTACGGATGAAGTCCTAAACTTTCTCTCTGTATCACACGTAAACGCATCTGGAGAGTCTGCACGAGGCTGCTGTGGCGCCCTCCAAACCAAGACGCATCAAGGATTTGTTTTTATTGTATTTTTATTTATTGTGGTTATATCTGGTGTGAGGGCCCCCTATTATTTTTGGCTTGGGGCCCCATGGTATCCTTGCAACGCCACTGCGTTCACCAAAGGACAAAAGGAGAAGGTTAGTCAGGGTGCACCATTCAAAATAGCCATAAAAATGCAGAGAACATAAATAATCCCAGATACCTACCAAACGAAAACTAAACCTAAACTATCTTCTGGGGTTTGCTGAGCTCGAGGCTGACATGTAGCCCCCTAAGGAGAATCCACTCCACCCAGAGTTCACCCCGAAAACAACTAATTAAAAAAAAAAAAACGGTGCCTGATGGAATGGCTAAAAATCAAAAAGCTGAACACCCCCCCTAATCTAGTCTAATCTACACAACCCAACCGCGCGCACACATTCACACATTTCCAATCATGTTCTACATTACCGATCCCTGATCCCCAATCATGTTTTAAATTCCATGGTCGAGGGGGGAGGTGACACAACTTTTGATGTAAGACCGGGTGTAAAACAAATGCGGAATCTTATGGGGCTCTAGTAATAGTTATTAATTCTTCTTTGTACTGTTTTTATTTTTTATTTATCCAGTGTATTACTTGTATTTGTTTAAATGCACTGATTGGTTTTATTAGTTCCATTTGTTCAAAAGGTATTTGTGCTGACTTAAAGAGCTAAATCATTGGTTTATGTTGCTTTTATGTATGTGCAGAACTTTGGAAATTGTCCTGTTTATAATGTAAAGTACAATAAAGTTGAATTAGATTGAACACTAACTAATTGTGTGTTTGCATTTCAGATCATGGTCATTATGTGAGCCAATATGTCGCCATCTGAACCCTGTACCAAAAGAAAAATTATCCAAATTGTCAATTTATCACAATGTTTTGGCAAGTGTTTAAAGAATTTTGAGAGGGGGCCGAATTTAGAAAATCAGAGCTGGTCGAGGGCCACAGCAGAGACAAACCTAAAACGCACTAAAATACATTTTCCTTACCCACAAAATATTTATACAGGAGATTTTAGTTACCAGAAGTTTTACATTTTTACGGTATTTTTCATATATTTTTAGAATTTATAACTGATAATACCTTATAAATCACAATTTATCTTCAATTATCTTCAAACTATGTGTTTTAGTAATAAGCTCATGTTGATATTAATTAAGTGATTATTATTATCAGCCCTGCGATGAGTTGGCCACTGTCCAGGGTGCACAAGGCCCAAAGTCACTGGGCTAGGCTCCAGTCACCCGCGACCCCGGGAACGGGAATAAGCGGAAGAAAATGAATTAATGAATGAATGTATTATTAGGACCAATCATAACTGTTGGAGTGATCTGGGCCATTTATAATACAAATTAAAAATAATTTTGCGGGCCACCAGAAATCGTCTTGAGGGCTGCATTTGGCCCCCGGGCCGCGAGTTTGAGATACCTGGTCTGAATTATTGAAACTCGTAGAAAAGTTTTGAAAATAATGATGGTGTTTATGAAAATATGTAATCCAACAAGTACACATAATTATAGTTCAAACTAATATGTGGTATTGAGGTTGGATGTAATTATCAGAAGCCGATCCCCGCTCAGAGATGTCATGTTCTCTAAAGGTGCACTATGTGACTTTACATTTAACATATCTGCCATGCATTTATTAAATTAGCTTATCTTAGTTGGAAGCCAGGGTTACAGAGTTAGAAGCGCGGATCCGCATTGTGGAGGAGCTAAAGTCTAGCTATAGCCAGGTCGTAGCATCAGGTTTACCGGACCGCGCCGCAGGTAGCAGTGTTAGCATAGTTAGCAGTGTTAGCGGTAGCAAGGCTAAGCCTCAGGATAAGACCAGCCCCCAGCGCCTCCCGGCGCGGCGGGACCAGACCAGGAACAAGACAGGGATAGATTTGTGACAGTTCGGAGGGATCGATGCGCTAAACGCCAGCCTTTAGTGCACCATAAGCTTCCCGTCTGCAATAGGTTTGCCCCACTCGGCGATCACACGCCCGCCGAACGTGACACTCTGGTGATTGGAAGTTCCATAGTCAGAGACGTGAAGCTGCCAGCAGCCTCAGTTAGGTGTTATCCGGGGGCCAGAATGGGTGACATCGAAGGAAACCTTAGGCTTTAAAACAGAGTAGTCAGAGGTTCCGTCGTATCGTGATTCACGGAGGTGGTAATGACACCCGGCGGAGACAATCAGAAGTGCTCAAATTGCAGGTTGGAGCGGTGTGTGAATTGGCGAAGTCGATGTCAGATACCGTAATATTTTCTGGTCCCCTCCCCAATCGGGTCAATGCTGAAATGTACAGCCGCTTTTCAGCATTCAACTGCTGGTTGTCTAGTTGGTGCCCCCAAAACAACGTAGTCTTTGTTGACAATTGGAGTGCGTTCTGGGAAAGCCCGGCTCATACGCAGGGATGGCATCCATCCGACTTGGAGGGTACATCACTTTTAGTTCGAAATTTGGCCGATAGCCTTAGTCGCCTAAAGTGACGCTCTAAATATGAGTCCCGGTGCAGAGTCTCTTCTCTGTCGCTAAGCTCTCGCCAGCTGTCACAGATCAAGTGTTCAGAGTCAAAGCAAATAGAGACTGTCGCGTCCCTGCGTGTAAATAACGCCAATAAGTCAGATCCAAATACAGATAATTTAGGTGTCAGACCAAATAACTTAATACAAATAATGCCTACACATGATACAAATAAACTAATAAATAAGCATGTAAAATGTGGATTGCTAAACATTAGGTCAATTTCCTCCAAATCACTTTTTAGTTAATGAATTAATTAACGATTATAATATTGATCTTTTAGCTTTAACTGAAACTTGGCTTCAACAAGATGATTATGTCAGATTAAATGAGGCCACCCCACAGAGTCATGTTAACTTTCAAGCTGCCAGGAGCTCAGGCCGGGAGGTGGGGTGGCAGTAATTTCACATTCTAGTTTACTCCTGAGTCCTAAAATTAATAAAATTAATAATGAGTCTTGCTCATTTGAAAGCCTTATCCTATCAATCACCTGCCCAAACTGGAAAAACCAAAAAGCTGTTTTGCTCATAATAATCTATCGACCTCCCGGTCCTTACTCGCTGTTCTTAACAGAATTCTTTGACTTCCTATCAAATTTAGTATTAGACTGGGAAAATATTGTGGTGGTTGGGGATTTCAACATTCATGTGAATGAAAATAATTGCCTCAGTAATGCCTTTAGCGCTTTATTAGATAGCATTGGTTTCACTCAAAATGTAAATAAACCAACCCACAGTCACCAGCACACTCTGGACCTGGTTCTAACTTATGGAATAGAGATTAGTGACCTAAATGTCTTCCCCCAAAACCCAATAATGTCAGATCACTTCCTAATTACCTTTCAGTTTATTCTTAAGGACTATCCAGCTCCTCAGACTAAAACTATAATGAAAAGGACAATATCTGAAAAATCTATTTTAAAGTTCAGAGAAATAATAGAACCAATATTTAATATTATGTCATGTGATCCTGTCGTTAACAGCGCCAGTCCCAGTGCTATTGATAACTCTGTTGACTCAATGGTCAACTCTCTAAAATCTGCTCTTGATGTTGCAGCTCCACTTAAACAGAAAGTAATCAGGCCAAAACGAGCCTCCCTGGTACAATGAAGAACTACGTTCTCACAAACAAAGGGTAAGAAAACTAGAGAGATCCTTACGCCGCTCCCACACAGAAGAATCCCTGAAAGAATGGAAAACTTGCCTTCTGTCTTATAAGCAGGCTCTGCGTAAGGCTCAAACCAGATATTATTCAAATTTAATAGAAGTAAATAAAAATAACTCTAGATTTCTCTTCAGCACTGTAGCCAGGCTGACAAACTGTTACAGCGCAGTAGAACCCTCAATACCAGTTACTCTAAGCTGCAATGACTTTCTTTTATTCTTTAGCAGCAAAATCACAACTATTAGAGATAAACTAAATGCAATTACTCCCACTATCAGTACTGAGCAAGCCCAGACTGCAAAGCTAGTGTCCCATACAAATCCTTCAGTAATACTAGATAGGTTCACTGCTGTTGATCAGGCAGAGATAACTTCAGTCATTATGTCCTCCAAAACATCAACTTGTATTTTAGACCCAATCCCAAGTAGACTCCTCAAAGAAATTCTTCCCCTAATTATAAATCCCATTCTTAATATAATAAATACTTCACTAGAAAGCGGTTATGTCCCTCAGTCCTTCAAATATGCAGTGATTAAACCACTTTTGAAAAAGCCTAATCTAGACCCCGACATACTGGCAAACTATAGACCTATTTCTAATCTGCCCTTTGTCTCTAAAATCCTTGAAAGAATTGTGATTAAACAGCTTTGTCGCCACCTGCAGGACAATAATTTATTTGAAGTTTTTCAGTCAGGGATCCGGTGCGTACCACAGCACTGAAACTGCACTAGTTAAAGTCACAAATGATCTGTTATTAGCTGCTGATGATGGACAGGTCTCAATCCTAGTTCTGTTGGACCTCAGCGCAGCGTTTGATACCATCGACCACAACATTCTACTGCAGAGGTTAGAATGTGATATAGGTGTCAGTGGAACCGCCCTTAGCTGGTTTAAATCCTATCTATCTGATAGGTACCAGTTTGTTAATGTAAACCAGAGATCTTCCCCATGTTCTAAAGTAACCCACGGTGTGCCGCAGGGTTCAGTACTCGGTCCAGTTCTGTTCACACTTTATATGCTGCCCTTAGGTATGATCATCAGAAAGCATGGCATTAACTTCCACTGCTATGCAGATGACACTCAGCTGTATTTATCAATGAAACCTGATCAGACCCATCAAGTAGACAGACTTAGTGCCTGCGTGAAAGACATAAAAACTTGGATGACTCTTAATTATCTGCTCCTTAACCCTGAAAAAACCGAGGTAATTCTGCTGGGCCCTAAGCACCTGCGAGACTCTTTATCTGACCAGATAGTTTCTCTGGACAATATCACTGTAGCCCCCAGCTCTACTGTAAGAAACCTTGGGGTCCTATTTGACCAAGATCTCTCGTTCAAAGCACATATAAATCAAGCCTGCAAAACAGCCTACTTTCATTTGCGTAACATAACCAAAATTAGAAAAATCCTGCCCAGAGATGATGCCGAAAAACTCATCCATGCATTTGTCACATCCAGATTAGACTATTGTAACGCCCTGCTTATAGCGTGTCCTAAAAGCTCTATAAGAAGCTTTCAACTGGTTCAAAATGCAGCAGCAAGATTATTAACAGGTACTAGAAAAAGAGATCATATTTCACCAGTGTTAGAGTCTCTTCACTGGCTTCCTGTTGAGTTTAGAATCAAATTTAAAATCCTCCTCCTGACTTATAAAGCTTTAAACAATATGGCCCCATCCTACCTCAAAGATGCAATAGTAGCGTACCATCCAAACAGAGCTCTTCGTTCTCAAAATGCTGGACTATTGTTAGTCCCCAGAGTCTCTAAAAGCACAGTAGGAGGTCGAGCATTTAGCTACCAAGCTCCTGTGTTATGGAACCAGCTCCCTGTTCATGTAAAAGAGGCCGACACAGTCTCTACATTTAAGACCAGGCTCAAAACGTTCCTCTTTGAAATAGCTTATGGTCAGGCCAGTTAGGAACAGAAATAAAAACCTACAGTTTTAGCTATGCTGCCCTTGGAGCAATTCTGCTGGAGAAGTATGGCAGCTTGAACACTATCCTCTGGTTCTTCCTACTTTACCTATCAACAATATTTAATATTACTTCAACTGTAGTCTGTTCATTGCTGTTCACATGTTTCTCTTTCTCTCCACTTCCCCCGGGGAGTGGAGACTGTTTCAGACACTGCGGCGGCTGCTCCAGTGACGACCCCCACCCCCACCTGTCTGGACGATCTATGCGCCACCCGCCTGGACAGCTGGATTAGCCACACCTCGTCTGCCTGGACGAACTCCTTCTACTTTAGATGAACTGGTCCTCATCTCCTGCTGGAGGATCTCTCTACACTGGTGGACTGCTCCTCGTCCGCCTGGAGGAACTCTTTAAAGCCACCTCCCTCTTGAGTGGTTCTGGCTCCACAGTCCAAGTGGATGTCAGTCCTAGTTCATCTGCAGCCTGTCCGTCCGTGGGAGTAGGATCTCTCCTTCACTGTGGTTCTCCCCGAGGTTTCTACTTTTTCCCATGGGGTTTTGTAGTTTTTCCTCGCTTGAAGGAGGGTCAAAGGACAGGGGCATTCTGGGACAGTTATCTGAACTGCTTTTACCTGTGGCCCATCGAGGCAACTGTTGTTGTGATTTTGGGCATTATAAAAATAAATTGATTTGATTTGATTTAGTTTTTGAGAAAATACTTTGTGAAACACACTTTCTGTGAATAGCTCATCTCTCAACACATCTGCCCTGTAATAAAAAAAGATCTTTATTTACAGAGCACTTTTAAAAACAAGGTGTAAACAAGGTGTAAACCTTGTTTTTAAAAGTGCTCTGTAAATAAAGATTGTTTTTATGTACTGCAGAGTCAGCAAAGTATAAAATAGGCAAGGTAAGTTTATTTGTTTAGCACAATCCTTACACAGATTAACACAACTGAATAAATAATATTAACACATTTCAGTCAGACATGGAGAAAGAGTAATACACCACAAGAAGAAAGCAGTAACAAATAATTAGATTAATAAATAATAACTGCAATTAGAACTGTTAAAGAAATGCCATTTGATAAAAGTGAGTTTTAAGAAGTGAGTAGATGAGTGGTGCAAGCCTTATCTCCTCTGGCAGGTCGTTCCAAAGGAGAGGAGTCCGGCCCAAACGGCTTCTTCCGGAGCCTCGACTTTGGAACAGTTAACTTAGCCTTTGGATCTGCTTGTCTCTTTAGAGTTTAATGCCATACTGGGGAAAATGGTGGCAAACGATCCAACAGAAAAGGCTGAGTGTGTACATCCTCAAAGTTAAAACCAAAGTCTGGAACATGCAGATAAATATGTTTTATGCCATACCGTGGAATATTGTATCCCAAAGAACAACATTTCCATGGAAACAGGCCATAGGAGGTTCCTGCAAACCAAGTACGAATCAGGTTTGTGAATATTTAAGTCCACTCACAGGAAGAATGCATGTTTTTATACATGTTTGATCCTGTAAAACCATAAAAAATGACACAAATACGCTTTTTCGGCTAAAAAGTAAAATACCGTGGCTTTAGCTTGAGTAAAATAATGACACTTAATGTAAGAGTATTGACTTTGCTCCCTCAGTCGGTTTGGTCTGGGTTCAGGCTTGGCTGCATCTTTAAACAAGGAATTTACTCAGTTATTTTACTGATTTTTTTTCCGAAAAGAGTTTGAAGATATGAGGGAGATTATGCAGAAAATACTGTATAACACAACTAATGTCCATAATGTGATTGTTTTCATTAAAAGTAAATAAAGAAGCACAGAATCCCTGCAAAAAACAAGTCCAACTTAGCTTCTTTTGCTTGGATCGTGTTGCAAAAAGACTGACACTGACAAAGTTCTTTCATTCCAAGTTGGAAGCAGAGCATTAAAAACTGCCTAAATAATGTGCACTTGTTTTTCTTAATCTGACCTTCCTCAAATTATTTTAACATAAATAATCCTAGATACCTACCTAACGAAAACTAAACCTAGAATATCTTCTAGGGTTTGCTGGGCTCGAGGCTGACATGTAGCCCCCTAAAGTGAATCCACTCCACCCAAAGTTCACCCCGAAAACAACTAATTAAAACAAAAAAAAAAAAGAATGGTGCCTGATGGAATGGCTAAAAATCAACCAAGCTGGACACGCCCCCAATCTAGTCTAATCTACACAACCCAACCGCGCACACACATTCACACATTTCCAATCATGTTCTACATTACCGATCCCTGATCCCCAATCTGTTACGTGCCACGGTCGAGGGGGGGAGGTGACACAACTTTTGATGTAAGACCGGGTGTAAAACAAATGCGGAATCTTATGGGGCTCTAGTAATAGTTATTAATTCTTCTTTGTACTGTTTTTATTTTTTATTTATCCAGTGTATTACTTGTATTTGTTTAAATGCACTGATTGGTTTTATTAGTTCCATTTGTTCAAAAGGTATTTGTGCTGACTTAAAGAGCTAAATCATTGGTTTACGTTGCTTTTATGTATGTGCAGAACTTTGGAAATTGTCTTGTTTATAATGTAAAGTACAATAAAGTTGAATTAGATTGAACACTGTATGTTGTATGTTTGCATTTCAGATCATGGTCATTATGTGAGCAAATATGTCGCTGTCTGAACCCTGTACCAAAAGAAAAATTATCCAAATTGTCAATTTATCACGATGATTTGGCAAGTTTTTAAAGAATTTTGAGAGGGGGCCGAATTTAGAAAATCAGAGCTGGTTGAGGGCCACAGCAGAGACAAACCTAAAACGCACATTTTCCTTACCCACAAAATATTTATACAGGAGATTTTAGTTACCAGAAGTTTTACATTTTTAAGGTATTTTTCATATACTTTTAGAACAGAATAGAATAGAATTTTTAGAATTTATAAATGATAATGCCTTATAAGTCACAAATTATCTTCAAACTATATGTTAGTAATAAGCTCATGTTGATATTAATTAAGTAATTATTATTATCAGCCCTGCGATGAGTTGGCCACTGTCCAGGGTGCACAAGGCCCAAAGTCACTGGGATAGGCTCCAGTCACCCACGACCTCGGGAACGGGAATAAGCAGAAGAAAATTAATGAATTAATGAATGAATGTATTATTAGGACCAATCATAACTGTTGGAGTGATCTGGGCCATTTATAATACAAATTTAAAATTATTTTGCGGGCCACCAGAAATCGTCTTGAGGGCTGCATTTGGCCCCCGGGCCGCGAGTTTGAGATGCCAGGTCTGAATTATGGAAACTTGTATAAAAGTTTTGAAAATAATGATGGTGTTTATGAAAATATGTAATCCAACAAGTACGCATAATTATAGTTCAAACGAATATGTGGTATTGTGATTGGATGTAATTATCAGAAGCCGATCCCCGCTCAGAGATGTCATGTTCTCTAAAGGTGCACTATGTAGGACGCATAAGGCAAACTATCGTTGACCTCAAGAATCGCTCTTGCAGCACAGAGCAGGATACACTGGGCTGCACTGAGATCATGACCTTATCAGCCCTGCCCCCTCTCTAAACACCCGTCTAACCACATTCCAAGCTTTGCTTCATAGTTGAAGAATTACTACCTTGAAGCTGGATTAAAGTTTGCAAAAATAATTGTTTTCTCTTTGAAAATTGATTAAAATGAACTCTGATGAGCCATTAAACATTTTTAGAGAAAAGAAACCCAAACCAATAAAAGACTTATCTGTTTGACTGAATAACTTTAACATCTTATTCATTAACTGACCTTACAATGTAATCAGTGAATTTACAGAGTTGTGTTATTTTGTGAATGTTCTTTTGTGGATTCAAATAGTTTTGTGAATCGTCTTACATTTAAGTGTTGTAATATGCATGTCAGCGGACAATGAAAAATGACTTTAACGTGGGTTAATGGTCACACAGTGGAGGCCTAACGTCCAACCCTGGCCCTTTTGACTCTCATACATCTTGCCACAGACAGACTCTGCCCCACACACACATGTAAGTCAGGACAATGAAGTCCCTGATTGGATGAAATTTAGCGCCAAAGCCTGAGGATGCTGACAAGCTAAAAACCCCATGCACCACAACTTCTGGCAGTCTACTCTTCTCTTCTCTTCGACACACTTCGACTTCTTCTAGAGAAAGCAACTGAGTTCCGAGCAACTCAGAGCTCCCACCGGGCGCGGCCAGGCCCGGCCAGGCCCAGCCTCGTCCCAGTACGAGTCCCAATGGAGGGACTACACATGGTGGTTCCACAGGAGAGAACCATCCAAGCCCTCCTGCAACCAAGGAACAGAGGAGACAGAGTCTGAGAGCACCTCGTGCTTATCAGTCAGCTATGGGGAACAAAGGCCCAAAGAGCTGACTCCCCTCTTCTCCAAGATCTGTGCCCGTCTTTTGACGTGATTTTGACTGCACACATGCATTTTCAAGCAAAGGACCTTTTTGCAATTCTTCAGTCTACAACAACAATCTTCGGGTTTTAATCTGTGACCATTTGCTGCCGGACCCAGAAAATAAGTCAATGCCACGGTTACGTTCGTACAACCTTCAGACTGACCAACGTTTAATTATTAGTAATAATCAATGTACAATTGTCTATTGATAATTATTAATTTGGATATTTGATTTGGAAATTGGTAATTTGCTCAAAATGGGCTGGTGCCCCTGATAACAAATGAATATAAGAATGAAATGAACTTAATCACACACTTACCAAGAGCTGTGTGACATGCTTTAAGTTCAAGCCAATGCCTTAATCAGTATCACTATCTCCTCTCATCCCCCTTCTGTTGGGAGGGCATGATAGCACCACATGTTTGGTGTGAGGAGATACTCAATCTTGTGTATTCTCATTTCTCTTTCTTACTTTACATTTAACATATCTGCCATGCATTTATTAAATTAGCAGTGTTTTTGAGAAAATACTTTGTAAAACATGCTTTCTGTGAATGGCTCACCTCTCAACACATCTGTCAGACATGGAGAAAGAGTAATACACCACAAGAAGAAAGCAGTAACAAATAATTAGATGAACAAATAATAACTGCAATTAGAACTGTTAAAGAAATGTCATTTGATAAAAGTGAGTTTTAAGAAGTGAGTAGATGAGTGGTGCAAGCCTTATCTCCTCTGGCAGGTCGTTCCAAAGGAGAGGAGTCCGGCCCAAACGGCTTCTTCCGGAGCCTCGACTTTGGAACAGTTAACTTAGCCTTTGGATCTGCTTGTCTCTTTAGAGTTTAATGCCATACTGGGGAAAATGGTGGCAAACGATCCAACAGAAAAGGCTGAGTGTGTACATCCTCAAAGTTAAAACCAAAGTCTGGAACATGCAGATAAATACGTTTTATGCCATACCGTGGAATATTGTATCCCAAAGAACAACATTTCCATGGAAACAGGCCAGAGGAGGTTCCTGCAAACCAAGTACAAATCAGGTTTGTGAATATTTAAGTCCACTCACAGGAAGAATGCATGTTTTTATACATTTTTGATCCTGTAAAACCATCAAAAATGACACAAATACGCTTTTTCGGCTAAAAAGTAAAATACTGTGGCTTTAGCTTGAGTAAAATAATGACACTTAATGTAAGAGTGTTGACTTTGCTCCCTCAGTCGGTTTGGTCTGGGTTCAGGCTTGGCTGCATCTTTAAACAAGGAATTTACTCAGTTATTTTACTGATTTTTTTTCCGAAAAGAGTTTGAAGATATGAGGGAGATTATGCAGCAAATACTGTACAACACAACTAATGTCCATGACGTGACTGTTTTCATTAAAAGTAAATAAAGACGCACAGAATTCCTGCCAAAAGGTTTTATGGGTTAGGGTTAAAAACAAGTCCAACTCAGCTTCTTTTGCTTGGAACGTGTTGCAAAAAGATGGACACTGACAAAGTTCTTTTATTCCAAGTTGGAAGCAGAGAATTAAAAACTGCCTAAATAATGTGCACGTTTTTCTTAATCTGACCTTCCTCAAATTATTTTATTATTGTTTGTTTGGCTGTCGTAACTGTATGCTGAACTTTGCTGCCTCTTGGTTCAGACGCCCTTGAAAAAGAGGTTTCAATGTGATTCTCCTGGTTAAATAAACAAATAAATACATATGTTTTAAATAAATTACAGGCTGTGTCATCATTATTTACCACGGCTAATTAGCCCTGAGCAAGCTTTCAAACTTTTAATCATATTTTTTTCAGAAAGTTTGTGAATGGGAAACTTACCACCGGAACTTCACCGTCACTGCCGAGCAACATAAAGTCTTTGTTTACAGAGAATGACACGTTTAAAACCGCGTATTAGGTCAGCTCGGTTAAAAGGAAATAGTTGTGACAGGTGTGGTGTTGACGAGCGTACGTCGGGTGTGGTGCGACTCCGAGCCAAGACAAAACAACCCCAATTAACTGCAAGGAAACGAACAAACAAGCTGTATTTACTTTAATTACAGTGTTAAAAGCAGATGGCTCAATTGTATCACGCAAACTGATCTAATTTTAGACTTAAATGTACAACAATCAGGTTTATGTTAACTTTTAGCATTTCAAGTTAAGCCAAAGTATTATATAGTGGTGTACCTTTTAATAAAGTTACAGGTCAGATCTGTGGAGAGACAACCTCAGTGAGAAAGCATGTTTGTCAAGTTAAGCAATAATATGGAACATCCCAAGCAAAGACATTGTTTGTTTAAAGGACACATATATAACATGCTTTTCAATACCTTTACATATGTTTTATAATTTGAATAATGTATACATTTAAAGTGTCTTCCAAGTGTCAGCTGTTTCCCCATTGGGAGATGGGGAAATAAACACAAGGTCGCTCGTCCAGGCACAGCAATACAAGCATGCAGTTGGACTGAACGCAATTTGAGACAGAATGATGATAAAAATGGACTTAAAAACAGCCAAGGAGAGCTTTTGTGTGGCTCAGAGAAGAAGCAGAGAAGACGACCTCAAACATGATTAATGAAATGAAATAATAATGAATTAGAGTTGAAAAATTGACCTTTTAAGCTTTGAATTGCATGTTATAACATCGTTTCCTCAGCAAAAACATACCTGTTGTATTTTGCTTCATGCACGCTTGTTTGTTGACCATACTTACTTGCCACTGCCCAATCCCATCAGCCCTTGGGAGCTAAGCAGGTCAGGGCCTGGTCAGTACTTGGATGGGAGAAGGCTGGAAAACCAGGTGCCACAGGGGCGCAACTGGAGGAGGTGGGGCCGAAGGTACACACTGGGAGCCTCGCTTCCGTCAGTCTGCCCCAGGGCAGCTGTGGCTACAATAGTAGCTTACCATCATCGACTGTGGAGTGAATGAATAATGCAACGTGAAGCGTCTATGAGTGTCAAAAAATGCGCTATACAAAATTGTTCTTTAAGCCAGTGATTCCCAACCAGAGGTGCAGGGACCATAAGACGTGCTTTAACAATTACCAGGGAATTCTTGGAATGGTTTCAGGTTTTAAAAGAAGATGAAATGTAGTCAGTGTGATACCTCGTTTGTGGGAGTGTTTCATTGTTCCATCATTAATAACAACAGATTAGTTTCAGGTGAAATTAAGCAGGGTAAAGTAATAGTTTTACTAAGCTAGGTCATTGTCAGTGACACCTCCCTGTGGGCGGGGCTTTCACAGATCAAAGCAGCGTACACACCAGACTTCTCAGACCAGCTCTATTAATTGAGAATGAGTCTCGGATGGTTCTTGATTTCCAAAACAGTGCACAGATGACAACCTTTCAAAAGATGAAATGTTCTTTTATTTGAATTATAAATCTTTATTAGCTGTAAATGTAGCACCTTTTTGAAGTATACTGGACAATAAATCAAATAAATAATACATAGAAAATAGTAATAATTGACCATAAGCAACTGCTAAACCCACTGATTTGTCTGAAACTCAATTTAAGGGGTACTCTGAGTGTGAACCAAAGCTTAGGGGGTTCTTGAGGCAAAAAAGGTTGGGAACCACTGCTTTAAGCTGTGGCAGAGGCCCGCTGTTGCCATAGCAATTAAGAAATTGAATCAAATATACCAAATATATGAAATATTACATCTTTTGAATGGGGGAAATTTCTCACACAATCCTTCACATCAGGAAGGAAATCTTTGCCTGGATATTATGAATAACATCTCCCTGGAGCCTTTAACTCTGTAGCACATATTTTGTTCTCTACATTGTCACTCTACATTCATTGTTCAACCCTTCCACAGATCAGATCAACTCGTATCAGGAGTTCCTAACTGGGGGATTGGCTTACCAAACGCCACAAAGAAAGGCCCATAGTCCAGGAAATCCTCCAGCGATAGGCCTGACCTTGCCTGGAAAGTCCAGAAAATATCTCTGTATTGATATCAGTCTTGTCAACGGTTTAATTTCCATGAGTTCAGATGGGCGTGATCGACAGGTGAATTAGCCAGTCAGGAACACACATGGGCCGTCAGTATTAAAAGAAATATGGCTGCTTATGAGGAAAAAATTTAATTAAATTAAAACAGCAAATTTCTGTGGAATCAATGAGAAAAGCACAAAATGTTAATCTAAGGTGACAGAACTTTTTTTCTGAATGAAGTGAAGATGGAGCTGAGTTGAAAGGCAAATCTCCCCACTCATATCATCAGAGTCCATTGTTACAAAAACACAACCTAGAAATTACATCTGCCTGAGCAATGATTTGGGAAAAGTCTCAGTCTTAGTCCTGCTGGATCTCAGTGCAGCATTTGACACTGTCAATTATGGAATTCTGCTTCAGAAACTAGAGCACTGAGCATCACGGGCACTGCCCTAAATTAGTTCAGGTTCTATCTAGAAGAGACAAAGTATTTAGATAACATGGCCCTGACCTGTGGGGTGCCCCAAGGGTCAATCCTGGGACCATTATTATTCAGTCTATACATGCTGCCAATAGGGCAATTGATAACAATGGTGTGTCCTATCACAATTACGCTGCAGGTCTATGTCTCACCAACGGCAGGTGAATATGGACCAGTGGATTCAATGGATCAGTCTCTGGATGCAAAAAACACTTCCTCCAGCTGAACACAGACAAGACAGAAGGAATTGTCTTTGGTCCACAGAAACAAAGAGAAAGAGTTATTGATTACCTTCAGTCTCTTTCTGTAAAACTTAAGATCAAGTGAGAAATTTAGGAGTACTTTTAGACCCAGATATGAACTTTGACAGCCACATAAAATCAATAACATCAGCAGTGTTTTACCATTTAAAAAAACATTGCCAGGATAAAAAATGTAGTGTCTAAAATTGATTTATCCATACATTTGTGTCCAGTAGATTAGACTCCTGTAACGGCTGCTCACTGGCCTCTCCAAACAAGCTGTAAAACAGCTGCAGTACATCCAGAACGCTGCTGCTCGGGTCCTGACCAGAGCCAGGAAGTACCATCACATTAGTCCTGTGCTCAGGTCCCTGCACTGCCCCCTGTGGCGCACAGAATATACTTTAAAGTAGCTCTGCTTGTGTACAAATCTCTTCATGGCTAAACACCAAAATATATCTTGGACATGTTGGTACCATACGAACCTTCACGGGTTCTGAGAACTTCAGGGACCGTCCTCCTGCAGGTTCCCAGGTTCAGGGCTAAACATGGGGAAGCAGTGTTTCAACATTACGCTGCTAGGCTCTGGAATAGCTTTCCTGAGGTTGTGAGACAGACCCCTAATTTAACAATGTTTAAATCCAGGCAAAAATCATGTCTTTTTAGCTGTGCATATGACTGAAGGAATTTTATTGCTGCTTGTGTGTGACTGTCTGAGTTTAAGGTTTATGTTGATTTATGTATGATTTCAGAGTAATGAATTTTAACTTTGTAATAAGTAACAATCATTTTACTATCATTTTAATATAGTCTTCTGACAAACTCTGGTATACTTACATGTACATGTTATGCATATGATATGCACCATCCCCAAAATAAATAAATAAATAAAAACAAGCAGCGCAAATGAGTTTCCATTTTCAAACAAAATTTCATAAAAGAAGCCCAAAGTTATTATAACAAAGCAAAACAAACAAAGTGGACTTGGGTCAGTGAAGTATAGGTTCAACTCAGAGGATAACATTTCCATTGACTGTAAAAATACAAAGAAAAACCCCTACACACTAAGCACACCTTTATTGTTATATAATATGGCTGACCTTCTTAGAAGAAGTTGATAATAATGAAAATAGAGCAGCTAACCTTACAACAGCGACATTAAGATGCCTGTGTTAAACACACCTGGCCTTATTCCATTTCTGGATTATTTGTAGTAATTAAAGGCGGGACAGTCATTTAAATCTAAGCAGGGTATTATTACAGTTATTTGTGCTGATGCCATAAGAAAGGGAGTTAACCACAGAACAACGTCTATAAGAAGAGCTGCTGGTTCACTGTGGACTGCTCAGAGCTGCAGATACTTCAGCTGGATTCTGGTGAGTCGAGCAAATATTACTGGTTTTGTTTTTGTACTTCATGGGCTGTAACATTATGCATTTAGCTTTCTGCTGCAACAAAACAATTCCTTTTTAGACATAAGAGCATGACATTTTCAGCTGCAACTATGATTATTTTAGAAGTTGACAAATCAGCAGCGAAACTCAACAGGGAGAGGTTTTCTATTGTTCGTTGAGACTTCAACTAAAAAGGTTGAAATATGGTGACTGAAGGCTTCTAGATTGAACATATTTACGATTAAAGTATATTATTGGTGGAAATCTGAAAATGATAATTCTTTTCTGATGTTTAGAGTCTGTGTAGTCCAGAATATGGTGACAATCCTCAGATAGATGTTGATTAATCGTTGCAGCCTCATGTTGTTGTGGATTATGGTCCAGAACAAACCGACAAAAATACGAAACGCTGCTGAATACTACGAG